>CM051825.1:146213856-146955185 GCA_028451465.1 Erethizon dorsatum | reverse complement strand
AACTGGGATCTATGGAGAATGGCTCTCCCTTTGGTGTAGTAGAATGAATCTCAAGTCATCTGCTTGCTGATAATCTTTCCCAATTTGGCAACTCTGGCTTCTGGGCAGAGGTTGCAAAAGAGCAGCTGCAGGCCAACTGTACCCATGGAGGTACATTGTTTGGCCCAAGGTGTCTTGCATCGCTCTAAAAAAATCAGGTCACTTAATCCTAGGTCCACATTCCCATCTGGCCATACTTGGCTGGAGCTGAGTCTGTTGCCCCCTCCAGGCAGCAGCATGTGCCTCTGCACAGTATTTTGCTACAATCCTCACTACTCCTTAAAATACTGTACTCAGCCCATTGTATGCGCTGATTTTACTCATTTGCCCCTATAAGCCTTTGCTTTTGGACCTACACTTTCATTAATTGTGAGGCCAGATCAAATTGATGCACTCAGTGTTTTAGTGATGGGTTATTTGAAAAGGAAGGGGTTGGCCTCTTGGTGATCCCTGTGATTGAACTTTATTCATATGTGCCCTGGAATAGTACCATCAAGACTGCATGCCTCCCTGAGGGCATTACTGTCCATACTGTTGATCACTGCCTCACGCACAAGTTACACCCAGACAAGGGGCACTTTACAGACCTGAGTCAGTGTAAGCCTGGGATATCAGAGGGCTAGTGAACCTCTGCCATGTGTCAGCAGCCAAAGGACTTGGGGATCAAAGGGATAATACATAGGCCCCAGGGCCCTGGTGTTCTATTGAGAGTATTACTCCTCGTGGAATACAGTGACATCTTGGGCATTGTTGTTGCAAGACTGTTGCTCCCTCAGATGATGGGCTTAATCAGAACATCACAGAAACTTATTGTACTTAGTCTTGCAGGGACTGTGGGAGCACTGGGCTAATATTCAGCATGTTTAACTTCAGGAGGATGTTACATTATAGCTTTGTCACCGAGGGCTCTCTTATGCATAGGATACTGTCACCTCCAGTGCTGTCCTGGAGCTTGTATGATTTTGTGTGTGTGTGTGTGTGGGTACCGGGGGTCGACCTCAGGACCTTGTGCGCCAGCAGGCGCCCGTGCTGCTGAGCGATATCACCGGCCCTTTTTTCATACATGGGTAGTGGGAGTTGAACTCAGGACCTTGCACTTGCCAGGCAGGCGCTTATGCCGCTGAGCTGTCTCACCGGCCCTTGTATGATGTTTTTAAACCTGTTTTTAACAGTTAATACGTGCCATTGTTACTGGGTTTGGGGTGCTGGCATCTCCTTCTGCAGGTGTCTTCCAGGTTCTTTTCTCCTAGAACAAAGAACTAAACAAAACAAGCAAAAATGGAGGGAACATTCACATTTATTTGAGGTAGGGAAAATTAAAAATGAAGGGTAAGGGAGAAACTGACTCTGCAGAGTGAGCTTGGGCCAAGTAAAAATAAAAATAAAAATAAAAATAAAAGAAGTAAAAGTACACCCTAGAGAATATAGGGTGGGCTAAAGTTGTGTGGCACCTTAGCAAGCGCTTAATGGCATCCTCTCTCTTTATTCATCCCACGTGTCAAGGGAATCTGTGAGAAGTCCACATAGAGGATTGAGAATTATTTGGCACCTGTCCTGGGATCTGATCATGCCCCCCTTCCCAGCCAGTATAAGCCACACCCTATTACACCATGGATCTACATACAATGTTAATGTGAAAATGAATGCTCTCTGGCTCTGTAAATGCTAGATTCATCTGTCTGCCTCATCCCCTACCAATAGGTTAATCTCAGATGACTCTTGTTTTCCATAGCCACAGTCCCCAAAGATCAGGGTAAATATAACTACATACACATCCAGAAAAAAAGTATTTTTTTCCACTGCTAGTTGACAACAAAAGTCAAATTCTTGAAAATTAACATTAGCAATAGGCACATTTCAACATGTCATGTTTGATTTCCAAGACACCAATGAGTGTCACCCAATCTGCAGCAGAGGCACAAAGACCCTGTGTCTCCCCGCTGAACACAGGCTGTGCTGGGGCGGAAGGCAGCAGCTGCTCGGCCGACAGCAGCACTGCCACATGCCTGGGCAGGGCCCGGAAATGAGCTCAGCCTCTGGAGGAGCCTGGAGACCTGTGAAGGAACGTGGCAGCCCTCATCACTGCCTCGCAGGGCCTCCAGCCAGTGTCTCTTTCTTCCCTGGTGGCAGGGAACAACTTTCTGTGTTATATACTGCAGGAAGGAGGTGGTGGCTGCAAACACTGGAAGCTTGAGCTTCTGGGGTAATCTGTTGTTCTGTGGATTGATAGAGGGTTTGTAGAGAGTTGCTGGACTCTGCCAGATGAAGTGGTAGCTGACTCAGGACAGAGAGGCTCACTCTCAACTGATAAAAGCTGTGGGGCATCTGGGGTCATCTAACCCAGTGGTTGCAAATGATGGTTCATGGGCCAATTCCTATCCGTGTCCTGTTTTTATAAATAGTTCCATGGGATCATGGCCATACATATTCATTTGCATAATTGTTAGGGCTGCTTTGTGCTAGAACAACAAAAGTTGAGATTGTCTGGTCCCCAAAGTTTAAAATATTTATTATCTGGCCCTTTACAGAAAAAAAAAAATAGCTGACCTCTAGTCTAACTCAAAATTACAACCAAAGAGGTGGCAAGGAGACTTCTCAAAGGGGTGGGGTGAGGGTCTCAACCATTAGGGATGGCCCCTGGGGAGCCCCAACGCTCAAGCAGTTTGACTGAAGGAATGAGATCAGATGGTTTCAATACGCAGATATCTGTGATAGCTACTATGAGGGCCTACTATGTTCCAGGTATCATTGGCATGTTTGAGATGCACATGCTAATAGGCAAACTCCTCCATGTCTACTTTCTTGGGGCTCAGCCTGGGAGGGGGATCGATACCCATTAATTGAACAGTTTAAAACTGAGGCAACCACTGTGAAGGAAAGAAATACAGTTGTGTGAGGTCACATTGTTCTATATACTGTGGTCATCTGTTCTTGTCTTTCTTCTTTGTTGAAATATGTGCCCCATTATGGCACATGTTATCTGATCTGTTCAGGACAGTGCCTGGCACATAGTAGACAGCAAACATAGCGAAGGAATGAATGAATGAGTGATGAATGAATGAATGAACGAATGAATATAAGAAAGGCATCAGATCCAGATGAAGGGTGTGCGAGGTTCCCCTGACAGCCAGATTTCCGAGTTCAAATATAAAGGAGGAACAGTATTTACAAAGGTCAACAAGGGGTATGGATGGGACAGGTGTTCCAGGCAGAAGGCACAGCCCAGTGAAGCCTCTGTGCGGCAGGAAATGCAGCCCAGTCCAGGGAGTGGTACGAGGGGCAGCCAGGGGTGCAAGGATTTGGGTGTTTGCCCCAGAGCTAGGGCGGCCACTGAAGGTCACTAAGAGGGGTGTGGAGGGACACAATCTGATTTCCACTTTGAAAAGGTCACCCCAGCTGCAGTGCAGCAGATGTACCAATGAAAGGAAGAAGCCTGTCTAGGTCTGAGCTCTTGGGGGTTGTGGTACAGATGAGAGAAGCAGACATCCTTTCAGGACAATCTGAGGGGTGGTTAGGTGGCGTCTCTGACAGGAGTTGATGGCAGCAGGTTTGGAGATGGCAGGGAGGGGCTGAGGATACCTGCTTGAGCCTGACTCTTCCAGTTGGCAGAACTGGAAATGCTTGCCCAAACAAGTAGCCCAGGGGTTTGACCTCTGCTAAAGGGCAGTGTCTGCAGTGTGCTAGCCAGGTGTGGGAGCTCTTAGGAGAGGCCCTAGGGGCCCCTTTACAGTCCACATCTGCAGCTCAGATGACACCTTGGGGCCTATAAGTGCCCTTGCTCAGGGTGACTGACACGCAGCTTCTGTAATTAACCAATCCTGGAGACTTTTCATGCAAAAGATATGAGAGAAACATTGCCAAACCCTTTAATTGTTTCTTGAACATTCAATCAGTAGCACTAGAAATATTTCTTACATGAAGCAAATAATGATCTACTACTTTCTGCAATCACTCTGTGAATGCTAACAAGCCTTGTTTCAGCACATCAGGTGTAGCCTTGGTGACTCTTACACTTCTAACACAGTAGTGCGATATTCAAATGGACTCCAGGCAGTGGTGTGCTGGTAAATGTTTAACAACTGGCTCTTGCTTAAAGAGTACTTTTAAAAAGAAAAAACAAAACCAAAAACAACGCCCCCCCGAGAAAACCCAAACCTAAACCAAGACACAACTGCCACCTGATGTGTGGTGTTTGCCAATTTCTGTGGTATAAATACTCACACCATGGGCATTTCAATCTACTAACCTGGAAGTTTCCTAAAAGTGTAACAATGTGCTCTTGCAAACTGGGACTAACTGGGTCCTCCACACCAGTGACAAAGACTCTGTTTCCCATCTTCCCTCATTCTCACTGTGTGACCTTCAGTGCTCTCTTCTGTAAAGTGTACCAGCCTATCTGGAGGTTCAGATGGATGAAAGGGTGTTCAGATGCAGGGAGGCCTGCTGTGCTGTGAAGACACTCACAGATGGTCAAGATCATGATCAACTTCAAGGACCTGGGTTCTCACTGCTTCTCTGTCCCCCAGGACTCCGTAATTGTGCAACTGGCCCCTGTGAAACTGTTTCATGAGTTCACCTTAGTCACTGAATGGAGTTTGACCGGGGGAAAGCAGAGGATTTACTCCTGCTCCTTGCAGTTCTGAGCCTGCTTATACTTACATGGGTTATTGCATTCTGTGGCAGTGTTGATTCTGAACTTGTTTCTCCTGCTTTCCTCAGCCTTTCCCTTCTTTTCTTCCTGCTTTCTCCAAAAAGGGATTCACTTAGTGCTGTATGCTCTCGTCCAGGTTCTTCATGCTCAGAGGGGAGGGGAGTATAATTGTCCTCTTTTAACAGGTAAGGAAGCTGGGAGTTCAAGGAACGGGCCTAAGATCACAGAACAGGCCAGTGTGAGGGAGAGATTTGAATCTGGGCTTGTGTGCAGGGTGTAGCTGACCGCTCACTGAGGCATAAGGCAATTCAGAGGCAAATAGGACGGACACGATCCCTGTTCTCATGGTGCTTTAGTCTAGTAGGAAATAAGTAAATAAAAGCTAAAATAAGTATAAGTTTGGTAATTGTTATGACAGGAGATAATAGTTGATGAAGTGCATCAGAGGAAGGAGAGCTGCTGAGTCCTTCTCTTCCTCCTACCCCCCTCCCGTTCTTCTTTCTTTCTTCTGTCTTCCCATAATTTGTAATACGTCCCAAGTGCTTAGAATGCTCTGCATCTGGGAATCCAAAAATGAATACAACAGACCTGCCCTCTACAGGAGGGAGCCGGAGCAGGACGGGAGCCTGCTGGGTTGCGGAGGAGCTGGGCTCCGGGAAGGCGTAGTAGAGTAAGGGAGACCCCCAGCTCTGAGAAGTGAGCTTGAGTCCTGGCCCACAATTTGCATGCTGTGTGACCTCAGCCATGTTACTTTATTTCACCTCTCTTTTGTTTCCGCCTGTGTTTAAACAAGTAAGGAGAATACATATCTCTACATACCCTGTAGGTTTTTGTGAGGATTGAATGACTGTGTTACTGACATCATCCCATCACTAGCGTCTCCTAAGTGCACAAAAGATATTGTTTATATTAACTTTCATACACTGTGCTCCAGGGAAGGTTAGGGTCTGATGGACCATGGGGCCTTGGCCTATGGGATCTGACTTAAGGGTGGAAATGACTATGTATCTGAAAATACACAGACATTAAAACGTAAGGTTTGCTCCCTAGAGAAGTTCTTATATTGATAGACCCCTAAAGACTGTTTCCCTAAGGATTTCATGCCTCATAAAATCTTTTGATCTTATGAGATCTTGTCTTTGAGGTGTATCTGCCCTGCAGCTGGTCCCCGGAAACTTTACTAAAGCATTGTGTATGTGTGTGTGTGCCTGTGTGTTTGCATGCACCAGAGCCACAAGCACTTATTATTTAAAGTACTTTGAGCTTCTACGAGCCCCACCTCTAAAGGTTCCACCACCTCCCAGGAGCACTGCCGGCTGAGAACCAAGTCTATGGGAATGTGTGCTCTTCCTCAAGATGGCGGATGAGTAAGAAGCAGGCAACGAAACTCTCTCTAAAAGTTACCATTGGAACACGAGAATATAGCGACCCGGAAAGCGCAGGAGGGGGGGGATGCCTCCCCGAAACCCAGAGAAGTTCTGAAGCGCAATCTGGGACCCCCGGCACCAGTGACGGGTGACTTCTAACAAAGAAGACGGAAAGAAGGAGCAGACCGCGCGCGCGCGCACCTTCTAATATCCCGGGAGTTGGAGCGCCGCGGAAGCTCAATTCTACGGACACACGGTGGCAGCTGGCACCCAGGGAGCCCCCACGGAGGATCCTGAGACAGCGGCGGGGCAGGGGAGCGGCAGAGAACGGCGCTGACCGGCGGTGAGTGTCTCTCAGCCACAGCTGCCCCGCGCCAGAGAGCGACCGGCCGGGCGCCATTGTGGGGGGTGTGGCGAAACCCAGAGCGGCTCGGAAACTGCTCTGGGAACTTGTGCTCCGGACAGGGCAGCACAGGGCCTCTCAATTGAGCCCACGAAAGTGTGCTGAGGTCAGCAGGCGAACGAGACTGGACTCTCAGCCACACCTGTCCCGCGCCAGAGAGCGACTGGCCCGGCGCCATTGTGGGGGGCGTGGCGAAAAACCAGAGCGGCGGGAACCAGTGCAGGGAATCCGCGCTCGGACAGCGCGCTGAGCCTCTCAGGCCCAGGGACCGTGAAAGGGCGCTGAGAGCGGAGGCGAGCTAGACTGGTCTCTGCCTGAAAGTACGCGCCTCTGCTCACCACCCGCCAGAGGGCGCTCCTGGCTTACTGGGACGGACCTGCACAGAACAGGACTTTGTCACAAGGTACCTGCCTACAACAGAGTCAACACCTGGAACTGATTCTTTTTAATTTTTTTTTTCTTATTTTTATTTTTTTTTATTATTATTATTATTTTTTTTTTTCTTCTCACTGATTTGTTTTTTGTTCTGGCGAAGGGTTTTTTTTTGTTTTTGTTTTGTTTAGTTTTGTTTTTTGGTGGGGTTTTATTTTTGATCTGTCTGTTTTATTGCTTTTATCTTCGTTATTGTTTCTGTATGTGTATTTGCTCTTTCCTTCATTATTCTATCTGGTTTTTTATATGAGTGTAAACAGCGCCTCTAACTTCTTTGTGATTGTGGTTGTGATCTGTTCTTCCTTTTATCACTTCCTTCTCTTTTTACCACCTGTTCTCTGCACTAGTGTCCCAATTTTAGTGGGATCCCTCTTGGTCCTCTAACCTTATATCTAATTCCTTCCTCTTCTCCCAATACTCTATTTCCTCCTTAACTCATTTTAAATTTAAACTGCTTAGGGAAAAATTGACATATATAGGACTTGTATACTGCATATAATTTTTCTGGTGTGTTTTAGATTTTGTTATATAACCGCAACTCTATACAGCTAAAAGTGGTAAATAACTGGTTAGCTCAGTCTGTCATTTTCTAGGCTGTGTTTGATGCTTTAGTTAACATTATAGCCAAATGTGAAATAATTGTTCTAAACATCTTTCCTTCCTGATATTCCATGATTGAGATTGACTAAGGGACACAGAAAATACAGTGGCACAGTACCAAAGAATCAAGGACTGGGCCAAACAGGTAGCAACTTCGCATACCCAACGAATTGAAGAGGTAGGATCTGGCAGAAAGCTCAAAACACAAAAGCAAGCTCCACTTGGAAGATACTGCAGAGAAGTAGTCATCTTCTAAAGATCTTAAACACTAGCAATAAAGTAACCTACTATAGGTAATTTGCAAACATCACCCCAGGAATTAAAGAAAGAAAACATGAGACGTCACTTAAACAAGATGCAACCCCACACATCCAATTCACCAAAGGCAAACCTAGGGAGCAACGAGGTGGGACAACCCGAAAGCCACCCACCTGGCCTATCTGAAGTGGTAACAACAAAGCAACTGAATGAGGTTCTGGAAAAAATTAAAACAGAAATAATCTCACAGATAACTGCAGAGATAATGTCTACAATGAAGACCATGCTTAAGGACACTATAGCTGATACAGACAAAAAAATAGATGAACTTAAGAAAACTATAGAAACCATGAATGCTCAGCATAGGAAAGAAATGGAATCCATAAGGCAGATTCAAACAGATATCCAAGAGATAAAAAATTCCATTGAAAGTATTTGTAGCAGAATAAGCCAATGCGAGGACAGGATCTCAGATATAGAAGATAGGCTTGCAATTAGTGATCATGAAATGGAAAAATTCTTAAAAATAGCAAGGGACCATGAAAAATCAATTCAGCAGCTGCTAGATGACTCAAAGATAAACAACTTAAGAATAATTGGAATAAATGAAAAAGCAGGAGATAACATCAACGACATTAAAACCTTGTTCAAAGACATAATCAGGGAGAACTTTCCTGGAAGAGAAAAGGAATTTGACACCTCTATAAGTGAAGCTTTCAGAACACCAACTAGACATGATCAAAAAAAAACTTCAGCCAGACATATTATAGTCAAGATCCCAGAAATTCAACAGAAGGGCAGAATCTTAAAAGCTGTTAGGGAGAAGAGACAAATCACCTATGAAGGAAAACCCATCAGAATCACAGCTGACTTTTCAGCACAAACCCTCAATTCAAGAAGAGCTTGGAATGATGTATTGCAAGCTCTAAAGGAAAATAATTTTCAGCCCAGATTGATGTACCCTGCAAAACTATCTTTCAAAATTGATGGAGAAATAAAATACTTTCATGACAAAGAACATCTGAGAAAATTTATGACCACCAAACCAGCACTCCAAAACGTTCTGAAGGACATTCTAGAAAGAGATAGGAACCCCAACAGAAGGAATCCACCAGGCAGGGCAAATAATTAAATAGCCGGAAAGCGGAAAAACAAAGAGTGGGAACCAACAACAGGAAAATATCATGACAAGTCAATACATATCAGTTTTAACCATCAATGTTAACGGTCTCAATTCACCAATCAAAAGGCACAGACTGGCGAAATGGATCAAGAAGCAAGATCCAACAATATGCTGTATACAAGAAACACATTTAATTCAGAAAGAAATTCATAGACTGAAAGTCAAAGGATGGAAAACAATACTCCATGCCACAGGAACCCAGAAAAAAGCAGGGGTAGCTATTCTTTTTGCAGACAAAGTGAACTTCAAGCCAAGAAGGATTCAGAGAGATAAAGACGGTCATTACATCCTTGTAAAGGGAACAATCCAAGAGGAAGAGATAACGATCATAAATATATATGCATCAAATACCAATGCACCCAGCTATATAAAACAAGTACTAAAGGACATGAAAAATCAAATAAGCACTAATACAATTATATTGGGAGATCTCAATACTCCACTGTCACAAAAAGATAGATCAACTGGACAGAAAATCAATAATGAAATAGTAGAACTGAACCAAACTTTTGAACAAATGGACTTAGTAGATGTCTACAGAGTGTTCCATCCCACAACATCAGAATACACATTTTTCTCAGCTGCACATGGGACGTTCTCCAAAATAGACCACATACTAGCTCATAAAACCTGCTTAAGTAAATGCAAAGGAATTGAAATTATCCCATGCATATTATCAGACCATAGTGCAATGAAATTGGAAATCAATGGCAAAAGATCCCACAAAAACTCCCTAAACACATGGAAATTAAACAGCATCCTCCTGAACAACCAATGGGTCACAGATGAAATTAAAGAAGAAATTAGTCACTTTCTACAACTGAATGATAATGACAGTACAACATACCGGAACTTATGGGATACAATGAAAGCAGTCCTAAGAGGGAAATTTATAGCATTAAACACTTATATCAGGAAAATAGAGCAAGCGCAAATAAACAACTTAAGGGTGAACCTCGAGCTTCTAGAAAAAGAAGAGCAGGTTAAGCCAAAAGCCCGTACAAGGGAGGAAATTATAAAGATCAGAGCAGAAATTAACGTATTGGAGAATAAAAAAACAATACAAAGAATCAATGAAGCAAAAAGTTGGTTCTTTGAAAGAATAAATAAGATTGACAAACCCTTATCCAACCTTATTAAAAAAAGAAAAGAAAAGACTCAAATCCATGCAATTGAAAATGAAAAGGGTGATATCACGACAGACCCTGCAGAAATCCAGAAGATCATCTATACCTATTTTGAAAATTTATATTCTACTAAGATGGAAAATGCAGAAGAAATGGACAGATTCCTAGATTCGTATGAATTACCAAAGCTGAATCAAGAAGATTTAAAAATCCTAAATAAACCAATATCAGCCAGTGAAATTGAAGATGTAATTAAAAACCTCCCAACAAAGAAAAGTCCAGGCCCTGATGGATTCACTGCCGAATTCTACAAGAAATTTAGAGAAGACCTAACGCCCCTACTTCTCAAACTTTACAATGAAATTGAAAGGGAAGCAATACTCCCAAATTCATTCCTGGAAGCAAGCATTACCCTGATACCAAAACCAGAGAAGGACCCAACTAAGAAAGAGAACTACAGGCCAATCTCCCTAATGAACATAGATGCAAAAATCCTTAATAAGATACTGGCAAACAGAATCCAACAAATCATCAAGAAGATTATACACCATGACCAAGTTGGATTCATCCCAGGGATGCAGGGATGGTTCAACATACGTAAATCAATAAATGTAATACAGCATATTAACAGAACCAAAGACAAAAATCACATGATCATCTCAATAGATGCAGAAAAAGCTTTTGACAAAGTCCAGCACCTTTTCATGATAAAAACCCTACAGAAAATTGGAATAGAGGGTCTTTATCTCAATCTGGTAAAAGCTATCTATGACAAACCAACAGCCAATATCATACTAAATGGCCAAAAACTGAAAGCCTTCCCTCTAAAATCAGGAACAAGACAAGGATGTCCACTGTCCCCACTCTTATTCAACATAGTTCTGGAAACTTTAGCCAGAGCGATTAGACAAGAGAAAGAAATAAAAGGAATAATGATCGGAAAGGAAGAAGTTAAATTATCATTATTTGCAGATGACATGATACTCTACACAGAAGACCCCAAAAACTCCACTAAAAAACTGCTAGATTTGATAAGCAAATTCAGTAGTGTAGCTGGATACAAAGTCAATACTCAAAAGTCAATAGCCTTCCTGTACACAAATAACAAACTTACTGAAAGAGAAATTAGGGAAACAATACCTTTCACAATAACATCCAAAAAAATGAAATACCTAGGAATCAACCTCACGAAGGATGTAAAAGACCTCTATACTGAAAACTACAGTACTCTGAAAAAGGAGATTGAAGAGGATATCAGAAAATGGAAAGATATCCCTTGCTCCTGGATAGGAAGAACCAATATAGTGAAAATGGCCATACTTCCAAAATTGTTGTACAGATTTAATGCAATTCCAATCAAAATTCCAACAGCATATCTCACAGAATTAGAGAAAACAATCCTAAAATTCATTTGGAATCAGAAGAGACCTAGAATAGCAAAGGCAATTCTGGGCAACAAAGGCAAGGCAGGGGGCATCACAATCCCCGACTTGAAATTATACTATAAAGCTACTGTGATAAAAACAGTGTGGTACTGGCAAAAAAACAGACCTGAAGATCAATGGAACAGATTAGAAGATGCTGAAACAACCCCAGACATACTAAGCCACCTTATCTTTGACAAAGGTGCCAAACACATTCGCTGGAAAAAAGATAGCCTCTTTAATAAATGGTGCTGGAAAAACTGGCTCTACACATGCCGAAGATTAAAACTAGACCCATATCTTTCACCATGCACTAAACTAAATTCAAAATGGATCAGAGATCTAAATATTAAAACAGAAACATTAAATCTGCTGGAAGGTAGGATAGGTAAAACCCTTGGAGACATTGGTGTAGGCAAAGACTTTATGAATAAAAACTCAACCGCACGGGAACTATCCCAAAGAATCAATAACTGGGATCTCATCTTATTAAAAAGCTTTTGCACAGCAAGAGAAACCACCAACAGAGTGAAGAGACAACCCACAATGTGGGAAAAAATGTTTGCCAGCTGTTCCTCAGACAAAGGATTACTATCGAGAACATATAAAGAACTCAAAAAAATTAGACCTCCCAAATTTAAAGACCCACTCCAAAAATGGGCATCTGAGATGAATACACATTTCTCAGATGAAGAAATACTAATGGCAAATAAATATACCAAAAAATGTGCAACATCACTAGTCATTCGAGAGATGCAAATTAAAACAACACTGAGATACCATCTCACCCCAGAAAGAATGGCTACTATAAAGAAATCAACTAATAACAAATGCTGGAGGGGCTGTGGGGAAAAAGGAACCCTTCTTCACTGTTGGTGGGAGTGTCGACTGGTACAGCCACTGTGGAAGTCAGTGTGGAGATTCCTCAAAAAGCTAGGGTTGGAGGTCCCATTTGACCCAGCTATCCCCCTTCTGGGCATCTTCCCAGAAGAATTAAAAACATCCTACCACAGCGATATATGTGCACCCATGTTTATAGCAGCACAATTTGTAATAGCCAGATCTTGGAAACAACCCAAATGCCCATCAACTGAGGAATGGATAAGAAAGATGTGGTATTTTTATACAATGGAGTACTATTCAGCCATTAAGAAGGATAAACTGGAGACTTTTATAGGTAAATGGATGCAACTCGAGAAAATACTCATAAGTGAAATAAACCAGAAGCACATGTGTAAGCATCGTATTGTCTCTCTAGTATGAGAAACTGAAAGAGTAAATAAGATCCAAAATGTACAATAGACATGGTGAATCAAAAAGAAACTGGTCAAAAGGAAAGAGAGACTGGAATAAGGAAAAGAAAGAAGGGAAAGGGAAAAAAAATTGTATATATATATATAAGATGGTTAAGATAGATACACTACGATTTTCACTTAGTTCATTGTAGAGTAAGGTTTGTGCCAATAATGTTTGCATAATTGAATGCTAATGTCTGGTGTCCTGAATAACTAACTTAAAGATAGTAATACGCAATGTATTAACCATTGTTACCCTCCTATTATGTTGTTTTGAAAATTTGTTCTTCTTTTGATTTGTTTTGTTTTTTCTTCTCTTTAAAATAAAATTAAAAAAAAAAAAATAAAGTACTTTGAAATAAGTACATTTTATAGCAGCCATGAGTCTGTTGCATATCTTATCTCAAGTCCTTACCTTAGAAACAATTATCTTTTTTTTTTTTTTTAAAGCATTTTTAATGGTGAGTTTTAAAGGTGAGTTTTTTTTTTTTTTTTTTTTTGTGGGTACCGGGGCGTCGACCTCAGGACCTCGCGCGCCAATAGGCACCCGTGCCGCTGAGTGATATCACCGGCCCCTTTTTCGTATATGGGATCCAGGAGTCGAACTCGGGCCCTCGCGCTTGCAAGGCAGGCGCTTACACCACTGAGCCATCTCACCGGCCCTTTTTTTTTTTTTTTGAGGCAGGGTCTCACTGTGTGATTCAGGCTGGCCTTTAACTCACTTTGTAGCCCAGGCTGGCCTCAGACTCATTGTGAGCCTCCTGTCTCAGCCTCCTGAGTGCTGGGATTACAGGCATGTACCATCATGCCCACTCTAGAAGCAACTATTCTTACCTCAGTTTTATAGGTGGTGAAGAGAAGTTATGAGTGGCTGATTCAACTGCCAAGGTCGCTCAGCCACTGAGAACTGAGACCAGGGTTCAAATCACGCATTTTCGATTACTGTGCATGTTCATTTACCTCGACATTATTTTGTCTACAAAGTATATAAAGGTTTCCTTCTCCACACCGTTTCTCCTTCCCACGATTATATAAGAATTCTTTCCTTTGTCTACTTTGTCCTTTGGCTCCACTGAAATCAAAGTGGCTGCTTGGGATGACCTCTTTTTTAGTTTCTAGTCTCTAAAGGTAGACCTGGAGCCTGGACCTTCTACCTGGGTAACTGGTTACAACTTCGAGAGCTGGGTTAGCCTCAGTCTCGGTGTTCGTTGTCTGAATCCTTGCTTTTGACTGGGGCCAAACAACCTACCCTTAACACGTGCAAGAAGGACCATATGCGTGAAAGTGGTCACACAGAGGCCAGGACCCACATGGGCACGGCTTCTCTGAGGTTCCAGACGTGGCCATCGCTCCGAGTTGGACAATGCTCTCCCCCCAGCGCCGAGGAGTGACGCTGTCTCGGCCCATGATTCTGCTATCTGTTGTATTTTTCTCCAATCCATAAGAAGCAAAGAATATAGGACCTGTCACCATAGAGAGTCACAAGGATCTACAGTGCATCACAGTTGGACTGAATCTAACTTGAAATTTAGTTGTTTTACCAGAACAGGGTCTTTTCCTTTTAGTTTTTTAAAGTGCCTTTAGTCTCCATTTTTTTTTGTTGTTGTTGTTGAAATTTTACTTGTGGAAATAAAAAGTATAGCAACTGATGATTTAAACCAGGGTTAGATACTTTTTTTTAGGGGGGTAGTGTTAATGGCCATGTAGTAAATATACAGCCACCATTGCAACCTTTCAACTCCGTCAATATAGCATAAAAGCTGTCACAGAAATAAATACGTAAACAAGTGGGCCAGGCTTGTTCCAATAAAACTTTATTTTCAAAAATAGGCAGAGCTGGAGTTGACCCTTACTAAGGTTTGCGGGCCCCTGATCTACACTATTAGCCACCTCACTGTTCGGTTAAACTAGGAGAAGTCAGGAATAAACAGAGGCCAGGGAAGGAGATCGGGCATTTTCCTTGGCCTTTGTTGCCATGAGAATGGTATTGTCTTAATGTCATGTTTTACTGGACTACTTACACAGTATTAACTTTAGTCAAGGTAAGGGTGGTGCTAGTCAACTATGAAACGTAACTCTCAGACCAACTCTAAAATACGTGATAATTTTAGCTTTTGTAGTAATTGTCAGGACTGTAATAAGCCTTTTTTGTTACCCAGATATATATTGTTGTTAAACCCTGAATCTTGAACTAAGTTTCCCAAAACAGTGATAGAAACATAGGGTTGCATGCAGGGTGCTAACTGAGAGATGATCCCAGGGCCTGGAAGTGGGGGAAAGAATAAGATAAGAAAGAAGGGAAGCCAGTGAAGAATGTATCATTGAGCTGGTCACTGTCTTGGGAAAGTGGGGCTCGTTGTCGCTGGGGCCCCACAGAAAAACTATGTAAGACTCATTTCCAGAATGGCCCCTCTGTGGGACAGTGGTTGGGGTATATGTAACCTATACCCATCTTCTGTCAGTAGCAGTAACCCCTGCTTCCATCCCACCAACACCCCTGCGTTTCCCTTCTCAGGCTGTACAGTAATGGAGGAATAACCCTGGCTTTGGAGGTGTCCCGAGCAGAAAAGAGGAGAGGCATGATAGGTGTTTGACCTGCTAGTGTATAACCTGGGCACAGGTTTATGAGATTCCAGCTGCCACTGGTATGTGTTTCTGAAACTTCCTCAGTAGAACTAATGCAAACAGGAAGGGCTATGGTAGTAGTGGTTTTTTTTTTTTTTTTTTTTTTTTTTTTTTGTGGGTACCGGGGGGTCGACCTCAGGACCTCGCGCGCCCGCAGGCGCCCGTGCCACTGAGCGATATCACCGGCCCCTTTTTCGTATGTGGGATCCGGGAGTCGAACTCGGGCCCTCGCGCTTGCCAGGCAGGCGCTTATGCCGC
Source organism: Erethizon dorsatum (assembly GCA_028451465.1). Lineage (NCBI taxonomy): Eukaryota > Metazoa > Chordata > Mammalia > Rodentia > Erethizontidae > Erethizon > Erethizon dorsatum. The sequence goes on along the minus strand of CM051825.1, from coordinate 146,939,523 downwards.
TGAGCCATCTCACCGGCCCTGTAGTAGTGGTTTTTTAAACCTTCTGATTTTGGTTAAGCACCCACCTGCAGATATTCTCTTTCCCACTAGATGGTACCAGTATGCCAAAGCCCTGGAATGCTACCTTAGGGCCTCATCTTTGAGGTGGAATGTATTCCCGCTACTTTCAAACAATTAACAAATAAACAAATTGAGATCAGAGAAACAAACTAGGAATGTTTTGGGGACAGCAGATGGGAGAAAAGTAGAGTGTCTAGACAATTGTCTTCATTCATTCATTCATTCATTCATTCATTCATCACCAAGTATTACTGAGTGTCCACTGAGTGCTGGATACTGTTTTGGGCACTGAAAACTCAGTAGTGAACACCATAGACCATGCACCTGCCCTGGCAATCTTACATACTGGCTGGGAAGCGGACAATGAAAAATGAGCAGGTGGACATATGATGTCTGTCAGGTGGCAATGAATGCTATGACAAAGGATAAAGCAGGCAAGGGAGTGGACAGGCAAGGAGGGGCTACAACTCCTTCCTATTCTGATTATTGGCTGTAGAGTACACGATTATTTCCATTCATTTCCTTAATCCAATTCCACCTCTCTCCAACCCTTTTTGCGCCCATATGGGGTTTACTTTCACAATGACACTATGATCTTGTCAAGGAGGGCAGACATGCTGTTGGCAAATGGATGTTGACCAATTGAAGCCAATTGCAACCTAAAACCCAACTTGCTTGTTGGGTGATTTAATTCATCTGGAACAATTCTTAATTGTTATTGTAGACACACAATTGAGTTGAATTTTACTCAAAGGTTGGTTATAAAGTCAGGGTTTAAGGCAAACACAGAATTGTCATTAACCTTAAAGTCTTTTAAGTTGCCCATTAAAGTGCAGTATGCATGGTTTTTATATATGCAACCCTGTGCTATAATCAATATGGAAAAATGTATAATGCATGCAGTAATGTATAGTGCATAATAAAGAATATATGCAAGATATTATTTTACAGCATTTAATTGCAGTATTTACATTACTCATTTTCCTTCTCTCTCTCTTTTTTTTTTTTTTTTTTGATGGAAGAGCTGGATTTACAATAGTTAAATGTGCATATGATAAGACTTCATTGTAGTTGTTTAAGTTGGGTTCCTAATCATATGTTCCCTGCTAGGCTGTGCACTTAGGAGGGCAAGAGCTATTACCTCCATTCTACTCCTCTCTGGATTCCCATCACCAATCAGATGCTCTAGGCCAGGGGCAGTGCAAATAGTAATAGCAGGAATAGTAGGAATGGTGGTTGATTTCCTCAAAGAGCTATGAGAAAGTGCTGTACTTTAGATGCCTTAATTAGCACTCTTAATCCTTGTAATGATTCTCTGGGGCATCTGCTATGATTCTAACTCCATTTCAGAGATGGGGAAACTCTAGGAGACCCCACGAAGGTCACACAGTTTTGGAGCTCATGCACTGAGATTCAGACTCAGGTGATTGCAGATGTAAAAAGCCACGTGATGTATGGTTGCATGAGTTGGACTGTATTGGCTATGCCAGGCAAATCCATGGAGACAGAAAGCAGATTAGTGGTTTCCTAGGGTGGGGGAAGGGGAAGAAGGAGTGATTGCTGAAAGATATGGGGTTTCATTGTGGGAACAACGAAAGTGTTTTAGACTCGAGTGTGGTAATGATCACGCAAGTCTATGAACATACCAAAACCTACAGAGTTGTATATTTTAACTGGGTGAGCTTTATTTCATGCTAATTAGGTCTCAGTAACATTGCTATTAAGTAGAAATAAAAGCAACCAACCTTGGCAGGGCAGTCCTAGCCCAGGGCTCTGCTGTGCTCCACCCTGTACATATGGGGCCCTTGTTGCTCACCAGAAGCAGTGTCCATTGGTCTACTTCACTTCCATTAACAGCTGCTTCACACTGGGCCCTGTTGTCTTGCCCACTATAGAGACCAGCAAACTGAGGCAGAAGGATACTGAGATGCTTGGGTGTGGCAATGGCAGTGCCAGGGTGTAGACCGGAAGTTTGGGGCCTAAGTCCCACTATTGCTGATCACACAGATTCACATGCTTGTTTCACCCATAAAAGCAACCTATGTGGTCCAGAGCTGTTGGTAACTTTGGCCCATTAGAAATAAAGCCAAGGTCTTTTCCTTCTGTTTTGCTGATTTGTAGTATTGATTAAGATTCATCTTGGTTATTATTTCCATCTGGCTCAGGCATTTTTGGTGTAGAGTGCTGGCAGCAACTGCAGAGACTGCAGGAAAGGAGGGGTGTTTATGTGGCTGACTTTTAAGGACAGGGAGGGAAGGAAGGAAGAGAGAGAACTTAGTTGGCATGCTAATTGTCAGTGTTCTCAAGCTGATAGCAGAGTCTGTCAGGATTTAGGGTTTACCCAAATTTATGTGAATGTTTGGTGCCTCTTGGCTGGTTGAGCTGAAGAATCCAGTAGTATGGGAATGAGAAGGCAATCTTAGATCTAAGGCCTGGAACGGTTCTTGCTTCTGACATCTGTCACTCATCACTCTCCAAGTCAAAGACCCCAACTCCACTTCTCTCTCATCTTCCCCAGGACCCCCTAATACCCCTTTCCAACAGAATTCCTTTGTATGGAATTTATTCCTCTTCTCCCTCATTGTGGATTATTTGTATTTTTCTTTCATGTTTAGATGCACAGTGACAAAGCCATTAACCATGTGCAGTGCATCGGGAAAAGGCAGCCAGGGTCTCATTCGTGGAGCAGGCCCAGGGCTTTGTTTGTGTTTGTGGTGGGGGAAGTGGGCCTTATCAAGTAGAGCTGAGGGACTATCCCTGTCTTCCTGGGTCCACAGGTAGGAAGGGAGCTGCAGTCAAAGCTAGGGCAGGAGCTGGGGACTGACCACACTAGATCTCCTGCCCCAGTGCCCCTGGCTGAGATGTGGCCTCCCGGTGTTATGTGACAGGGGTCTGCTGGGCTCTCCTAGTTCTTACAGCCTTACCAGATGACAACAGGGATCACGCAAGGACCTGATGCTCTCCTCCCTGGTCATTTTCTCAATGCCACAGTTTGCAGTGGGTTCTGAAGAGATACGGGTTCCACAGGAGGTGAATAAGGGTTCTGGAAATATGGGTCATATAGTCAAATATTTTGAGAAACTCTGGAGTTTTCCTGAGCCAGGTGGAGTTTGTTTTTTCAACAAATGGGAGTTCAATGTTTATTTGAGCTTCAAAGAAGGGCTTCTGAGGTTATGTTCCAACTGTCTTCCCAAGCACCTGGGGGTAAGGAAGTTTGTATCAAGTTTGTCTCCAGATATTAACTCAAGGGATACACTTTGGGAAACAAGTTGCCAGGATCCCAGGGTTTCAAGGTGTGGGCCTCTAGCAAGCACTCCACCTAGCACCACCTCAAAGCCTAGGAGAGATAAAGATTCTCCAGCCTGGGCCTACCATGTCTGGCCTCTGTGTGTGGCCTTGAAATCCATGTTCACAGCAGTTTGCAAACCTGTGGGACCATCAGAATTTCTTTGGGTTTTGAAGCCCACTCAGAATCATTCTTCGAGTGCTGTAAATCTCTGCAGATCTTCCTGAACTCTGTCCTGATACTGGCATGGGAAATGTCAAAACCAGTGGTTCCCAACCGCAGTGACTGTGCCCCTCCAGACACCATGCCTGGGATCTAGAGACATGTTTGATGCTGGGGAAGGAGGGTGCTACTGGCATCCAGAGGGCTGAAGTCAGGATGTTGTTCAACACTCTGAAATGAACAGGAGGAGCAAAGAATTGTGCTGAAACAAGCATCAGTGGTGCTAAGGTTGAGAAGCCCTGGTCCAAGTGCAGAGCTTCATACTGTCCCAGTACAGGGAGGGGTTTTTATCTCTAACCTGTCCTATTGCTACCAGGAGGCCAGAATTTGAAGCTTTACCTGTGAAAAGATACCTGGTAGTGTTATATCTGTATAGCTATTCAAAAGGAAAAATCATGATCTTAGGAAAATATAAATTTTAACTTACTCATTTATGAGGAAACCGGTAAGATGTTATAACCATTTCAGAGGGCATTTAAGAAGCTAAGGTAATTATCAGCAATTAAAAAGAAATGTTAGGATGAGATTGCTGAGTTAGATAAAAACTAGTTAATATACAACATGCCTAAGTCCTTGAGTTTTCTGTTCTACTAGACAAAAATTTTATATATCCTGTGCACAAAAATTGATCGGTTAACCGGTAACTTTCTTAAGTGCCAGACGTTGATCAAGAACAGTGGAGGAAATGCACTGAGAACATGCTGTAGACCTCTTCAGGTAGCCTCTGTCCCTGAGCCATATTCCAAGGAGGTACCGCCAACCAGGTGGGTCTTATTTCCAAGCTTTAGATAATCCCTTCTGATACTTCAAAGACACGACTTTTAATTACCTAGTGCTTCCTTACTAGAAATGGTCTGTAAAATGTGGGGCAGAGAAGTGGAAGGCAGTGGAGGCCTAGGTGATGGTGGGAGGAGAGATTATGGAAGTCCATGGTATGAATAGTTGCCATTTCTTACCTGCCTTCCACGAAGCATGCATGCACTGTGCTGAATGTTTCTGTTCACCCTAATGAGGTGGCCCTCATCATTCTCCCCATCTGCAGATGAGGCAGGAGGGTTCAGCACGTCAGTTTCCGGTGTGGGCAGAAGAAGGAGAAAACAGTAGAGGATCAGGTTCATGAAGGGAAAAACAGAATGTAGGGAAGGAAAGAATTGTGTTCCAAGCTCGAGGAAGGTCTAAGTCCAAATTTGAGGCAGAAATACTCATAGCATGTTCAGAAGCAATGAAGAACTGTTCTGAGAGACGACTAACATGAATGCAGTGTGAAATTGGATCATAGCTACAGGAATGGGAGTTATAAATAGCATCAGTGTTATTTTAGCCAAAGGATTTTACTATTGCTACAGGGTATTGCTTGGCAGTACACCATGAACACCCTGTGGAGAAGAAAAAATTACAATTTGAATCCCAGCTTTGCCACTGTAGGTCTTTGTGTTCATGGGCAAGGTGCTTAAGCTCTCTGAATCTCAGTTACCAACCTCTGAAATGAGGGTGGGTTAGTTAGCTTTCTGTTGCTGTGACAAAAATACATGACAAAGTCAATTTAGAGGAGGAAAGATTTATTTGGGCTCATGATTGCAAAGGTTTCAGTCTGTGGTTACTCGGCTCTGTTGTTTCTGGGCCTGGGGTTGGGCAGAACATCATGGTAGGGAGGATGTGGCAGAGGAAAGCTGTTCACTTCTTGGCTGCCAGGAAGCAGGGAGAGAGAGAGAGAGAGAGAGAGAGAGAGAGAGAGAGAGAGAGAAATAAGGGGTCCAGAGACAAAATATACCCTCCAAAGGCATGCCTGGGGACTACCCTTTCCTAGGAGGCCCCACTTTCTCAACGTTCTACCACCTGCCCATAGTGCCCCCAGGTGGAGACCAAGCCTTTAGCACGTGAGCCTTTGTGAGACCGTCTGGATCAAAAATGTAACAGGCAGGGGCCCCGACCCGACATCACTGCTGTGGGCGTTCTAGACAGTCTCATAAACTCTGGGTCTAGCAAACAGTAAATCCTCAGAAAACAGAATTTGCTTATTTTTATCCAGATGGGGAGGTGAAGAGACAGTATTAGCAGAAGATGGTTGTTAGCAACTTGTCTATAAGTGTCACAGTCTCCGTTTGAGTCCCCCCCCAAAGCAGATTCTGTGAGGAGGATTTGAGTGCAATTAATTTATGTGGGAAGAGATCCAGGGGAAAATCTAGGGAGTGGGCAAGGAAGGCAGGAAGGGAAGGAGCCGTTCACATGATCTGTTATGTAGCCACCTACTACTGTGGGTCCCACGAGCTGAATTCCCCTGGGGACCCTTGGGAACCAGTAGGCAACTGGCATTTCAGACTCATTCTACCCTAGGGACATGTGAGCTCTAGATTTTATGCCGTGAGTCTGGGTGGGTATTGTGTGGAGGCCAGCCCTGGTGGCATTGATTTTTGAGTCAACTGGTTTGCTGCATATGGACTCTGGGCTCGGAGAAATCACTCAGCAAAATGGCATAGGTTCTTACATTTGGAAGATAACCCAGACTTCTATGGACAGGCCAGAAGACATGGGGTCTTGGAGGTGGAAGAGAAACCAGCTATCTCTGCTTTAGTCAGTATAGAAAGGCATGAAAACAGTAATGCCCTTTGGGCCAGCACTCTATGTCTGAGTAGTTAAAGAAACAGAGCTAAGTACAGAAAAGGATGTACAAAAATATTTCTTTGCATTATATGTGATAGCCTAAATTGGAAATAGTGATAATAGCCAATGTTTATTTTATGACTGTCATGCACCTGGCACTCTAAATGCTTTACAAATCAGACAAATTTCTGGCTAACAGAAACTGGTTAAATGACTCAATGGAATATTACACAGCCATTAAAGATGATGGTTATGAAGATGATAATGGCGTAGAAACATCATATAAGTGAGAAATGCGTACTAGACTGAAGGTTCTATAAACAGCAAGATTGTTCCTAAGCAAAAGAAGTATCTTATATGGGAAAGAAGATGGAGTCTGAAAGGAACTTTATCAAAATTCTAACTATGGTTTTCTTCATGTAATGGGATTTCAAGTGACTTTTTTCTGTGTTGTTTATAAACCTCCATCAATGTATTTGTATTACATTTATAATGAAAAATATCAGAAAATTGAAAAGGCAAAAAAAAAAAAAAACGAAAAAAAAAAAAACTGCTAGAATAGGTTGTGGAAATCCAGTAAAGGTTTAGGGGAAGGGAATAATGTAATGGAAAATGATATTTCAGAAAAATGAATCTGGGGGCAGTGTGGAAGATGGATTGGCTCATGAAAGACCCAAGGCAAAAAGTCCAGCTTGCAAGCTAATAAAGGTAATAGGGAGTGCAGAAAAGAAAGACCAATTTTAGAGGCTTGGTGGTAAATGGGATGATAGGGAAGGGAAGAAAGAGAGAAATGCCAGAAGTGATGCCAAGATTTTAGGGCTTATTGAGTGGGAGAAAATTAGTGATGGAACAAATATATTTTAAGTACATCTTTGAGCCAACTTCCCTTTCACCTATTCTCTCATTTAAACCTAACAGTAGTCCTATTGCTATGCTTTTAATTATCTTGTTTTACAAGTGAAGTGGTAGAAGATTGGAGAATAAAACCACTTATCCATTGTCATAGAGGATCTGAGCTCACATCATTGTTAAATGAACTGGATTGGAGGATGATGGATGGATGGGTGGATGAATAGGTGGTTGGATGAATGAATGAATAGATGGGTGGGTGAGTGGGTATTTGAATGGATGCAGGAATGAATGGATTGGAGGATGGATGGGTGGGAAGACTGGTGGATGGGTAGATGGATGGGTACATGATGGAAGGATGGATTAGGAACTACATTCAGGGGAAAGCAGCCAGGCTATGAGAAGGCCATTCTAGTCAAATAATGGGAACAGGCAGAAGTAGCATGGGGGCCTGAGGAGCCAGAACAGTGTGGGGGAAATCTATGAAATGACTGGTCAGATTGTGTCCCATACGAGCTTAATAGCAAGTGTGAACCTAAGGAACAGATGCAACATTAGGAATGAGGAGTGGTGTAAGGGGGAGAGGGGAAGGGAGAGGAGGATAACAGAGGCTAAAAGGAAAAGTAAAGCAGCACTGGTTAGGAATGAGGGTGTAGACAGCCCGAGCTTGACTCAACTCCATTACCCTGTGACCACAGTAAATCACATAGCTGTCTGCCTCAGACCCCTCATCTGTAAAACAGGGAGCTAGTGAGGTTCATGGGGTTTGGGGAGGAGAATTAAAGCACGCTGACATTCTTAATGCAGCAGCAGACACTGTGTTAACTGTGGAAAACTGAGCAGAGCTCCTGTGAATTTCATCACCAGAAATCAGTGCCATTTCCCAAGAAATAGCCCCAGGCTACAGATCAAGAAACTGAGGCTCAGTCAAAGAATGCATCTGGAGAAAGTACACCTGGAGCCCTAACTGCCTGCCACAGAAACTGGCCATCTCACGGGAGAATATAGATTTTGTGTAAAACACTAGATGTAGGGTATTCATTTTGTTGTAAACTAACCTTCTACAATTTGCAATAAATGAGGCGTATTAGGTTTTGCCTTCTTTTTTTTCTTTGATGTTAGTAAGCAGAAGCTGTTCGTTAAAGCAAAGTTGTAAGGTGTTTACCAGGCAGTGAAGAGTGGCTGGGGAGCAAGCAGAGGAGAAGTTGGAAAACTCAGAGGGGGATAGATGAAGATCCATCAGGTCCCAGCAAGTGCCATGACCTCGGTGTCCTTTCTCCATTCCAGAAAGTTTTATGCTCTTATAATTGATGCTTGGAGAAGCCTTCATACTGCAGACTCGGTGTGAGGAATCCTAAAAGCCTTATTAACCCAGCCACTTAGCCTTTCTTAATGCAACCCCTACTGTGGCTCTTTTGGCTCAGGATTAGCTGGGCCCCAAAATGTTTTACTGGTGGGATGAAGAAGTTCAACTTAACCTCTCTCTCTGGTCTGCTCTGCTTCCCAGTCCACCTGTTTTTTCAGCCTTGGCTTCCAGAAAGCTACCTCCACACTCAGCCTGCTCCCTCCTGCTCTTTGAGATCTTGAACCTGTAACCTGCCAAGGAGGCCTTTTCTTAGAGGCCGAGCCACCAGAGAAATTACATGCCCAGGATTGACTTTGCATGGTGTAAAACTCAATCCAGCGCATGGGCAACGGAGGAGCCCTCTAAGACTCCAGTCTGCACAAGAACCAGTTTAGGCTCTTTGGAGGTCCAGCAGGGCAGGACCAGGAGCAGTTTAAATTAGAAAAGTTAAAAAAGGAAACAAGAAAGATAGATGAAATTGGAGTGTGCTGTGCCGGGCTAGAATGTGCTTTCTGTTTCTGTGTGAATGAATCTTATCTATTAGCTGCTGTTTACCTGCTGCATAATTTTGGAGGGAGGGCAGGGGAATTATAAAAAGCACCCCTATTAGACACCTTCCCCTGCTGGCTGGAAGGGCCTGGGGGAGACAGTGGTAGCTTGAGCTGTCTATCCAAGAGTAGGACTTTATCTAATTTCCTTTGATGATCAGACTAAGAACCTTTGTGCTCTGATAATTGTTAATTTAGGGGCTCTTTATTAATTAAGCCAAAAGACAACATTTATTGAGCACCATCTGTGTGTCAGGCTCCTAGCTAAGTACTTGCATACTCAGTGACTAATACAAAAGGTTAAATATGATTAACTTTGCTGGGTAGCTAAGGAGCTCACAGTCCAGCGTCTTCATAGTTCAGCCCTGAGGAGGATGGGGAAGGCATTCTGCAGTTAAGGAAAGGTGAACATTTGGAGAACTACATTCCAATTTGGGTCTCCTGCCTCTGCATCATGATTGTATTGGGAGAGTATATTGGTGGTGCGCATGTAGTCACTGAATTCATTCTGGCCAGATCCTGGGATGAGTTTACTGTGCGTTTTTCAAACCCTGTAGCAACCCCATCGGGAGGGTGTTGCCTGCAGATGAGAAGACTAAGAGTAAGCCAGTGGAACCAAGCTGCACAGGATGTAGGGAATAGAGCTGGGGCCGCCTCTTCCCATCCTACCCTCCAGGTTTTGTCTGGATATTCGCTATGGCAACGCCTTCAACAGGAGGAACAATGCTACATGAAGTAGAGAAAGCAAGAGGGTGATTTGGCTTTGGGTCTTAGGATTTAGGATGGATTTTGGTATTGAGGGTTGGTTGGGGGCTATTAGAAATGTGATTCTGCCTGGCTAAGTGCAGGAAAGAGCAAGGAAAGAGAATTCATACCAGACAAGCTCCACCTAATCAGGAAAACCTGAGGCCTTTCATCTTTAAGGCCACCAGTTCCAATTTCCATTTTGAAAGCAACAACTTGCTTGGCCAACCAATTGTTGCTGCCTTCCTCTGCCTGTCACAGCCATCAAAACATGATTTTCAGGATGTGCTAACATTGCAAACACTTTCCAAGATCTTCAACCACAGCAAGAGCTGATTCTGGGAAGGAGGCATCAAGTTGTAGAGCTGGGTCTCCATTTCCCTGGAGAGTCTTGTGCTTTGGAAAAGCATTACTACGTTGTCATTATGGGCTGTCACAGGTGACCCTGGTTCTGGAGAGGTTCAGGGGAAATAGCAGGCATCTAGCAGATTTCAGATTCCGTTCTCAGCTAGGTCAGGATTGTGCCTGCTGTTTATGACAAGATGAGCTGAGCTTGGTTAAATAAGGATCAGCTGCTCCTTTTCCCTCTTCCTGATTGATGGCTCAGAAAGTCATTCATCTGGTTTGATAGACAGGTGGTTGCCATCACCACATTCAGCCTTTGAAGTTCCCTCTGTAGTGTGATTACAGCCCATACTTAGTTTGTGCTCCAGGGGGTGAGGTTGACCTTTGATCCTACTCCTCATTTAAAAATCACAGACCTTGGAAAATGAACCAGTCCAGGAAGATGCTGGAAGCTGCAGTAGCTGCTGAGATTGGCTTTTGAACCTGTGTAACTGGAAGACTTTACCTAGAATTCTGATTTTTCTGATTAAAACAGGCGACCTTCTAAAACCCTTTTTCTCTCTGACAGTCTCTAGAGGACATCTGTTCTTTTGTGAGTTCCAGTGGGACTCCCAGAGTCATTCCACAACTGGGTTCCACATGGGAGAAGTCCTTTTTGCAAACTACAGAGCAGAGGAAATTAAAAAGCATTATATAGACTAAGAGTATGTGTTATTTTCCCTTCCCATTCATTAACTCATTCATTTATTTATGTACCAGTTGCATGATAGAGGCTGGGGATAAAGAAGTGACCAAAATATACTCTCCGATACTAGGATCATAGAATTCAGAAGGAGAAACAGACAAGGCAGCCAGTGTTGTCCAGGCATTGTTAATGGGCTTGGGAATCAACCACATTGGCAGTTCAGCTTTGACAGATACCACTGTTTTCCAAACTGCTCTCAAAGGCGATACGGGGTAAGGGCTTCCAAGGATCTGATAATGTTTTCTTCTTGGTCTCAGTGCTACTTATATGGTGCCTTGTGGAACACAATGAACTGTATGCTTGGAATTTGCACACTCTCTAGTGTCTTTAGAAAATTTAAATGAAAAATAAATAAAGTGTGTTCAGCCTCAGGCACTTTGGTAGTGTAAGACAGACTGGCCTTGCTTGGGGAGAGAGGGTAAGGATGCAGGAAGACTTTCTGAGGAGTTGAAGTCTGAACTGGGTTCCAGTAATCAAGAGGCATTAGGCCAGCAGAAGATGGGACAGGATGTACCAGCAGCAGAAAGAAAGGTGTGGAGTGCAGCACTAGGTACCTGGGAGCGCCCTGAGGTGCTTGCGTGGCTGGAGCTGGGGGTGGGCAAGGGAGGGGGCTGGGCATTCGCAGAACGTGAGGTCAGGTGTGTCAGGCTGAGGGGCTCAGACTTTACCTGGCAGATAGCAGAAGTCACCAGTTATTTTTAAGTAACAGAGTGACACTGCCAAGTGTAGGTTTCTCAACAATCAACAGGATTGTGCCTGTGAAGGGGCCCAAGATGGGAGAAACTTGGGAGTCTTTTGCAATACTCCCCCAGAGGGAGAGGAGGAGCAGATGCCACAGAGGTTATAAGATATAATGCAACCAATGAGACTTGATCACACAGTGTTGGGGCTACTGGGGGTGGGGACAGGGAGAAATCAGAGGCTTCTTCTAGCCCAGGCTGTGGTTGGAACTACTCGGATAGAAACACTTGGGCCTGTGAGCTGATTCCCTGTATTGTGTCAAACCACCAGAAACATCTATTTCATACCCAAGATACATGCCAGGCAGTGAAGAAGGTACTTAGCTCAGATACTGAGACAGAAAGGACCAACGTTTGCCTTTGAGGAAAAACCTGTGAAGTCTGGGGAGGTCTGATTCCCTTGCCTTAAACTTAAGATGGTGTTTTTGGCTTGAGTAATTTTGTTGTTGTTTTTATTTGGTTCAAGGTCAGCTTCCCAGCCCTTGTAGTGCCAGTGATATGGCATTTCCCAAATCTCTTGCAGAAAGGATCATTCTTTCCCCCTGAGTAGTTTTGAGCCAGGCATGTAACATTGCTTGAATGTTTGGAAACTCTCAGTTCTCCGAATGCAATTCTGACAGTGCTGAAGGCTGCCAATTAAATGAAGATTTAGATAACAGCTGTATGGGAGAGGGAACACAATATTCTTAAACCTGATAATGGTTTCTTTCTGTCTTTTTGAGGGTCTGGAATAATCCTGATTGGCTCTCTGCTTTGGGCATTCCCATTTACTGGACAGTTTAATAACATTTAAAATGTTTAACAACCTTTTTTGGGGGCAGCCATCCTCAAGAGAAGGGGCTGTAGGTAAGGATGTTCATGGTGGACCGTTAAAAGAGGTACTGAATGGAGGAATTGAATGAGGCTCTTTCACACTCAGGAGGGGTAGTGCAGAGGCTGAGAACAAGCACTTGGACTGTGAGAAATGTGAGAAGCACGTAAGGACTGCATGTGCCTGGTCTGGTGCGGAGTTTTCTCCTTGTACTGACTGCTCTGACAGCACTTAGATGGATTCTGGGACTGTACTTATCACGCAGGTGAAGTACCTGAGGCCCAGATCCCTGTAGCCAAGAAGCCATGGAATGGGTGGTCCCAGATCACAAGCTTTTAGTTTTTCTCTCTTGGTCATTTGTACAAGGTGAGCTTCAAGAATTGGAGAAGGGGTCAAGAAAACCCAAGAGAATTTTCCTTCTTTCCCACTATATCAGGCAGTTTATCTTTCATACATTCATTCACTTATCCAACACATTTATTGAACGCCCATTGAAAACAGCAGTGGACATGACCAAACCTCTGCCTTCACGGAGCTTTTGTTCCAGAAGGAGAGGGTAACAGTAAAGGAAGCCCATTAGTGGTGAGTGTTGTAAAAAAATCAAGGCTCCATGAGAGGACGCAGAGTGATGAGGATGTCCTGTTGATAGGGATGGGAGGTAAGAAGTGCCCTGGAGAGAGCTGCCTGAGGTATGTGGGTCTGTGGCAGAAAGAATTGCCAGGAAGGGCAAAAAGCATGTGTAAAGTCCTGAAGCAGGAAACAGTGAGGCGACTGCAGTGTCTGGACCAAGAGCAGGAGATGAGATCAGGGAGGCAGATTTAGGCTACAGGGAAGGAGGGTTTGTTATTTTGAGAGTGATGGGAAGTCACTGGGGGTGGGGGAGCAAAGCAGTGACATCATCTGTTGCTATGGCTTAGGCAGCAGAGGGATCCTAAGCCATTTAGAAGAAACCTGCTGAAGTTTACCTCCTCTTCAGTCTATTTTTTCTTGTTTACACACTTAATTTTATATACACTGACTCATTCAGTCCTCACAACAACCCAGTGAAATAGGCATTGCTATTATTATTGTTATTCCCCACTTTAACAGTGGGGAAACTGAGGCTCACAGCAGGCAAAGTCACTAAAGAGGAAGTAGTGGAAACACTACTGAGCTGCCTTGGGGTTGCAGCTCACTCTTCCAGTGCTCTAAGTTTTAGCTCATATTCATCAGGCCCCGGCTTTGTTTCAGGGTCTATATGAAGGTAGGAGACACCTAGACACTCTTAAATCTTGGGATAGTGGGAGAGACAGAATTAAGCAAGCAAGTGGAGAACAGCAAGTATGGGCCATGGAATGAGCTCTGGTTTTAATTTCAGTGTACAGAGGGAGCATCTGGCTCAGCTGGAGCAAGCAGCAGAAGGAAAAATGACATCGGAGCTGGGACCCCAGGTGGAGATAGCAAAGCAAAGCTGGTGCTGTGGGGGTGGAGGTGGTCCAAGTACAGAAATCTGTGGTTCAAAGGCACAAGGTAGAGAGGAAATGGCCATGGGTTGAAAGTGGCTGGAGAGAGAGGCAAATGTGGGCCTGGTGGTGTTTGAACAATGTGTGCAGGTGTGTGCATGTGTGTGCAAGCATCTTGATGGTGGTGAGGAGGGACTTAGACAGGTTTGTACCTGGTTGCATTTCCCTGATTTAAAAATAGTCTTTATTTTGAAAACAGTTTTAGGTTTATAACAAAATTAAGTGGAGGGTAGAGATTTTCCAAATACTCCTTGCCTACACACACACACACACACACACACACACACACACACACACAGCTCTCACACAATCAAAGTCAAATTACTTACCAGATGGTACATTTGTCCTTCCCTGGCTTGATAGCTCTTTTCTTGTGAGTGCTGAATAATATTCCACTGTCTGGCTGTACCATAGTTTATTTATTCATTTACCTACTGAAGGGCATCCTGGTTCCTTCCAAGTTTTGTAAATTATTCATAAAGCTGCTGTAAGCATTTGTTTGCAGTCTTTTTTGTGAAAATATTTTTTCAATTCATTTAGATAAATACTAAGAAACACAATTTCTGGATCATGTAGTAAGAATATGTATAATTTTCTTGTGAGAAACTGCTGAATTGCCTTTCAGAGCATGTATACCATTTTGCAATCTCATAAATAAATAAAGAGTTCCATATCCTCACCAGCATTTGGTGATGTTAGTATTTTGGATTTTGGCCTTTCTAATTGGTGTATAGTAGTCTGTCATTGTTATTTTAATTTACAACACCCTTGTGAAATATGGGGTGGAACACCTTTTTATGTGTTTACTTTGATTTTTGTATGTCTTCTTTGGTGAATTGTCTGTTCAGTTCTTTTGCCTCTTTTGTAATTAACTGATTGTTCTTTTCCTGGATGTTCAGTTTTAAGAACTCTTTGTATATTTTTAATAACAGTCATTTATCAGATATGGTTGTTAGGAATATTTTATCCTAGTCTGTTTTCTGTCTTCCCATTCTCTAGATAATTTATTTTCAGATATGGTTCTTACAAATATTCTACTCTAGTCTGTTTCCTGTCTTCCCATTCTATAGATAAACTTATACAAAACTTATAGAAAACTTTTACAGTGCAGAAGTTTTTAATTTTAATTAAGTTTAACTAATCAAGTCTTCCTTTCCTGGATTATGCCTTAGATGTTGTATATAAAAAGTCATCACCATGCCAAAAGTTATTTAAATTTTTTCCTATGTCATTTTCTAGGAGTTTTATGATGTTTTACACTGAGGTCTTTGTTTTATTTTAAGTTAATTTTTGTGAAGGTGTAAAGTTTGTGCCTGGATTATATTTTGTATGTGGATATCCAGCTGTTCCAGCAACATTTGTTGAAGAGGCTCTGCTACATCATAATGCCTTTGCTCATTTGCCAATATAAATTTACTGTATTTTGGGGGGTCTATGTCTGGGATCTGTATTCTGCTACTTTGATCTTTCTGTCTATTTTTTAGCCATCACCACCCTGTCTTGATTATTCTAGGCCAGTGGTGGTGAAACTTTTGGAGACTGAGTGCCCAAACTGCAACCCCAAACTCACTTATTTATTACAAAGTGCCAACACTGCCATTAAACCCAAATACTGAGGTTTTTATTTTAGAAAAAGCAACTGATACAGTAAAAGAAAAACATGATAGAACTTTCAATGATACGAACAGCCCACTGCAGCATGTATGCCATAGGTTTACCACCACTGCTCTTGGTTCATAGTAATCTGTGGCTGAATAATTTCAGGCTTCTAACTTTGTTTTTCTACAATATTATGGTAGCTATCCTGGACCTTTTGTATTTCCTAAAACTTAAAAATCTGTTTGTTGATACCCGCAAAATAACTTGCTGGGATTTTGATTGGGATTGTATTGACTCTATAGATCAAACTGGGGCAAGTGGACCTTTTGATATTAAATCTTCTTTTCTATGAACATAGACTGTCTCTCTACTTACTTCCTATTTGATTTCTTTCATCTGAGTTTTATACTTTTCCTCATATAGATCCTGCACATGTTTTATTAGATTTACAACAAGACATTTTATTTTGTGTGGGCTGATGTTAATGGTATTGTGGTTTTGATTTTCCATCTCATTTATTCATTGCTGGTATAAAGGAAAGTGATTGTTTTTGCATGTTTATCTTGTATATTACTGATGGCTTAGCAATCAGCAATATATAAGGTATGTTTGCTGGTGGCTCCCAACAGTTGATATAACTTCTTCAAATATTTCTTCAAAGACTCAACATCACCTGAGTTCAGCTTCTAGATAGTATAACTTCTCTACTTGACCCAGTCCTCTGTCTCCCTCCTTATGCTCTTATAATGTTGATGCTGCTCTAATTTTGTTCCAGCAATAAAAGTAAAGTATATGTAGATGCCTATAGTCCTACAAACAGAACACTCACTAACATCCTTGTGGAAAATACTACAAAGGTAGAAACAAAATTCGTAAACAGGCATAAGCATAGATGATATTAGTGGGAAATGGCCTCCCACCAAGAGGGGAATGCCACAGAAGCACAGGGCACTGGCTAAATCTATGTGGTTCTCTGCGTACTCATATTCAGCCATGAAAAATGGCAGTGTGTAGTATAGTCCCAAATGAAAATTGTCACCAAAACACAGTGTAAAACTCTGAACAACAAAGAAGGGTACATACTCTTGTAAACATCTAAAAACCATAAGCACAAACACAATTGTCCCACTGAGACTTTCCCTTAAAGCAATAATCCCATGTCCACAAGAGCCCATCACAGGCCAGGATGTGTTCAAGGCACTGGGAATACAATGGTGAGTGAGATAGACTTGAGAATCCAGGAAATGTCCTGTGAAGTCCTGGGGGAATTCTGAATGTTAAACGTGAGGCAAGGTCTCTCCACTGTGGCAGTATTGCCTTTGAGACCACGTGATTCTATATGGGGGGAGCTGTCCTGTCCATGGTAGTTTGTTCTCTGCCTCTACCATTAGATGCCAGCACCCCTACCCTGCTCTGTGTAAAACGGAAATGTCTCCTTTCTTCCAATGTCCCCTGAGGGGGCCAAAGAAGGGGGGGGTGTAAAACCACTTCCCATTGAAATCCATTTCTTTAGGAAAATGATTAGAAGTTATAACATATCCCTTCAGTAGAAGTCAAAACTGCAATTGGGGAGCTGGTGAAATGGCTCAGTGGCGTAAGTGCCTGCCTGGCAAGCGCGAGGGCCCGACTTCGACTCCTGGAACCCACATATGAAAAAAGGGCCGGTGACATCGCTCAGCGGCCCGAGCACCCGCTGGCGCTTGAGGTCCTGAGGTTGACCCCTGGTACCCACAAAAAAAAAAAAAACTGCAATTGGGGGGCTTACCCAGTAGCACTGGGGGAAAAAGATGACAGTTTCCAAAAGCAGAAAATAAGATTGCATTTATTCTTAAGTTGTCACCAACTTGGCTGAGGTTCTAGGTTTCAGAGAAAGTTGCTGAGAAAAAGGAAGAGAGAAGTAAAGTGACCCAGAAATCACAGGAGCCAGGGAACCTTAATGAATTACAGGTATCTAGGATTAGGAATGCAAAGATAAACATGGATCAAACAAACTTAAGTAAAACCACCAAACATGGAAAACAAGGAAAATGGGTATCAAACATGAATTAAGTCAAGGCAGAAAGACATGGTCATAGCACAGTGATATTTCAGATGTCCAAAAACCCCTCATGGCAGAAGAACTACCAAGCCTAACATCTACCCACTGAAGCCACCCAGTAAGGACCTTCCTGAGCCATGCCTGGGTGCAGAGCAAACAAAAAGGGAATTTGACTTCAGGATTCCATCTATCCAGGAGGGCTCCGACAAGCCGAGCCTGGGCAAAAGAGAAGCGCTCAGAAGCCAGGACAGAGTAGGAGAAATAAGAGGACCTTGGGCCTAGGAGATCTGAGGAGGGATCAGTCATATTTAATCCTATGCACTGCCTACCTGGATCCAAAAACATTGGAGCAGCTTCACAAATAAATTATGTATACACGTGAGCAAAGACAGAAATGGAGCACAGAAAAATGAAAACAGTTTGATTTGTAGGGCTTTCAGCATCACTGGTGATTTTTTTCTCCATTCTTTTATTTAGGGGTCTGTTGATGCTGCTAAGATTTTGTTCTGGCAATAAAAGTAAAATATATGTGGATATTAACAAAGATGAGATGAAAAGAAGGATGTAACTGGTTAGAATTTAATATTCATTAAGGTTTTAAAAAAATCTATTAAGTTTATTGAAGAAGTCATAAAAACAAGCTGAATATCAAAATCTTATTCCCTCCCAGGCACATGGCAGTGGGCATTTCAAAGCAGGCCAGGTCTCTGTGTGACTGTGCCCAAGGGCCAGGCTGATGTTCATTCTTGAGTGAGACAGCTGACCATGTCCTCTGCCTCCTCCCATCCTGTCCAGCATGGGAGCTGTGTGCATGCTGACCCATGGGAGCTCGAGTCCAGCTCTCCCTCACCAGGTTGCCGTGAGAGTCCTGAGGACACACCCCATACATTGCAATAGATTAACTCTGAGCACAGCCTAATTACACGAAATGCAGCCAATCCCCTATTTATGCTTTTCTGAGCATAGGCAGAAACAGATAGCAATGGGTTATTGAGAGACATTAAGAAAGGGACTAAACTATGGCTTGCCGTTCTTTCATATGAGCACTATTAATGGCACATTATTGCAAACACTGAGTAGAGATCGCTGCCAGCTCATTCTCATGCTGGGCACCAGCAGACTCTTCTTTCCAAGTGGGGGATTAGTGTAGGTACAACCTTGGTGAAAGCCTGGCTATTTGCATTAGCACCTTCCAGAAAGTCCCTGTCTGTTAGGTTGCTGCAGGGTGACTGTGCAATTCCCATGAGGGTGCTAAATGCACATAGGAAGCTCTGTGCTTCCTAAATAGAGGGGCTCATCTGTCTTTTATCCCAGTGAAAATGTATGCAGATTGTTAGGAACCTGGCTTGTTATTAATAGAGAACACAAAGTATTGAGGGAAACCTCAATTAAGGAATAATGAGCTAGCGCTCTCATATTCATACACACGGATGTGCATCACGTCAGAATATTTAATGGGGATGATTTAGGAACAACAAATACATGCTCCTCAATTAGGAGACTTGGTAAATCTCTACTGTCTAATACTGTGATCACCGGGCAGTTGTGATTATGTTTAAATTTTATTTAATTAAATTAAAGAAAATTTAAAATTTCATCTTTCAGTCGCATGAGCCAAATTTTAACTGCTCAACAGCCACATGTGGCTATGGTCACCACAGTGGACAGGGCAGATAGAGGACATCATCATCAAAAGGGATGTGGTAGGCAGCCCTGGGTGAAATAATGATGTGTCCTCAGAGTGGGTAACTCTGCATACTCGTGAAAGAATGAAGTAGATGCAGATAGTTTGACATAGAGAGGTTTTTCTTGTGTATCCAATG
Source organism: Erethizon dorsatum (assembly GCA_028451465.1). Taxonomy (NCBI): domain Eukaryota; kingdom Metazoa; phylum Chordata; class Mammalia; order Rodentia; family Erethizontidae; genus Erethizon; species Erethizon dorsatum. Next base: position 146,920,265 of record CM051825.1, on the reverse strand, counting down.
TAAACAAGTTACAAAACTTTATGATATTAATTATTCTTAAAAAAACAAATGCAAGGGGCCAGTGAGATAGCTCAGTGGCATAAGCGCCTGCCTGGCAAGCACGAGGGCCCGAGTTCGACTCCCGGAACCCACATACGAAAAAAAGGGCCATGGGCGCCTGCTTGTGCTTGAGGTCCTGAGGTCAACCCCCGGTACCCACAAAAAAACCCAAAAAAAACAAATGCAATGCACAAACATGTATGTTTTGCGTAAGTGTAGGAAAAAACCGGAAGGATGTACACCAAATTGTCAGCAGTAGTTATCTTGAGAATGAAGGAGTAGATGTTTATTTTTTATTTTGTCCATTAAGAATATATTTCAATGAGCCTGTGATACTTTTGCAATTAAAAAAGTTTTATTTTATGAAAACCATGGAAATGATTAAGAAACATGAACAGAGTTTTCTCTTTGCCTTTCTGGTTGACTAAAGGCTGGTTAATGAAGGTGCCTGAGTGGGTTTGACCAGCTGCCTGCTGGGAAGAGGCAGGGTGAGAGAGGAAAGGGAGCAGTTTAGGGAAAATGCACCCACCCTCATGCAGTCAGGACACGCCCACAGCATGCCCTCTTTGTCTGGAATGTTCTTTTCTGGTGGGGAAACCAATGCACTTTGTAGTCATTCTGAGTACCACTCACTACAATCTTTGAATTGACCACAGCCTCTGCTATGGGGCAGAACACCAGATTTAAAGGTTATATAGTATCTGGGAACCTGGAAATGCCACAGATATGTATCAGTCAGGCATGGCTTTCTGGCTTTTAGGTGAGTAATGGAACAGTGTTTCCCAGGCTGCTGAGAAGTATTCAAAGTACCTACAGATGTGTGTAGTGGCCTAATCCATCCCATCCTAGGGAACCGGAATTTACCTTTCTGCTGGCTTAGCGACCAGGCAAATAGGTGTGTACTCGGTGAAAAAAATGCTTCCTTTCTTCTTCCCCTTGAGAAATCCATCTCCAACTCCTCCTTCTACCATGATATGGACATCCTATCCTGGGGCGTAAGTCTCTTAGAACTGTGAAGAACATGAACTCTTAGACTGTTTCATGTCCATTTCTGCTCTTATAGCTGTGGATGGCTGGGCACAGCTCCATGACCATGGGGATTCAGTTTTGTTTTGGGAAAAACAGGTTATTACTAGTCTCTACCTCTTAGAGTAGCTGCTCAAAGTCAAGGAGAGAAGAACAGGCTTTGACAGTGCTTGGCACATAGAAAGTGCTAAAGAAATGTTAGCTTTCAATGACATTGGTATCAGTTTTTGCTAAGTAATGTTGCAAAGCACCGTGCTATTCCTTGCTCGTCATGTAGCTACATCTCTTCTCAGGTGGATGGAGGGTTATGGAGGGCAAAAACATCCTGCTTCACTTCTTTCTGTCCCTCCAGGCTCTAGACAGTGACCAGCACCAACTGGTTGGTAAATCCATGGCTCATACCTGGTACCTGAGAGGGCGAGGGTTTAGTGCAGCTCAGCTATAGCTAAGAACATGTTGTGGGGGATCAACTCCTAGAGGAAGCAGCTGGCCAGTGAGTACAGTGCACACCTGAGGAGCCGTCAGCATGGTAGTCAGGCGAAGGTGGAATTGGCCACAGTGCTGAAGTGTGACTATATGAGTGCAAACCCTGGGAGTCCTTGCATTGGACACCGAGGGGGAAGGACCCACGATTTTCATGTGTGTTCCCTTAGAGCAGCCTTACTCTTTAGGTGTGAATTTTAAAATTTTTTCAAAAATAAGAGAATCTTGTTAATCTCTGTTTTAGATCATGTTTACAATATCACCTGTACTTGTTTGGTACCTGAAACTAAGGTTTTTCTTGCACTTATTGACATATTTTGTTATGAAACAGTGACAACAATAACATTAATTGTATTTTTTGAAATATTTATGATACAGACTCTAGGAAAAGAGTATTTTTTACATAGTACGTCTATGTGTATATGTATGTATGTGTGTGTATGTATATGTGCAGTTGATCCTCATTATTTGTGTATTCTTTGTAAATTAGCCTACTCATGAAAACTTATTTGTAAGCACAAAATCAGTAAGCATCACTTTTGTGGTTATCTGCAGACATGTATAAAGTGGCAGGAAATTCAAGGCACCTGATGTGTGTGTTCAACTGCGACTGAACAAGGTGATCCTCTGCCTCCTTGTTTCAGCTCTTGTACTGTGAACAGGTGTCCCTTTCATGGGCCATTTGGGGCCACATTTTCCCCAATTTTTTTTTTGTTGTTGTTGCTACTAGTTGTGCTCTTTCAAATGGTCACCCAGTGTAGAGCTGAGTGGGGTCTGCTGTCCCTGGCTCAGGCAGGCCGTGTGTGAGGTGCCTCAGCAGGAAGTGCATGTGTCAGGTAAGCTTCCTTCAAGCCTGGGGTGTAGAGCTATTCGCTGTGAGCTCAATGCTAGTAAGTTAACAATGTACAGTAAATAAAGTCTTTTGAAACAAAAATGCACAGAAAACAAGATTACATATTGACTGGTTGACAGATGTCAACCAGAGACTCACAGGAACCTAACCCGGTATTTCTACTAGGAGCAGTGGTTCAGGATTTAATTCAGTATTTAATGACTTTACTGCACATAGTTACCATGAATAATGAGACCCAATTGTATGTATAAATTATGTTAAGTACCCCAGAGCTGTATGAAAGGGAGAGGACTCTGGGACAGAGCCATGGCACCCCTCTCTGCCCATGGCCATTGCACATCCATTTTTTTGCTGAGTCATAGCTTCTGGGGAACCTGCTCAGAGAAGTCAGGACTGTCGTCTTTAGGTGTTTTCTATCCTTGCAAGCTCCTGCAGTTAACTGCAGACTTACAGGAATGATGGCTTGTCATCATTATTATCAATTGTTGCACCAGTTATGACACGAGCAAAACCTCATTGTGTGCATTAAGTAATAGAGCTGCCTCTGTAAGGAAGTCACCCTCTTTCAAAGGCAGGGAACCAGATCTCAGCTCAGGGAGGCTCTCTCAGGCAGATGGATGGCCACACACTCTTTGTTCTTCCCACAAGGAGACCCACATGTGAAGACTTGGTGGGCAGCTTGATCAACCCCCCTGCCCTTTATGCAGTAGGCAGTGAACCTCAAAGGAAGAGCATAGCTTCAAAGGCAGCCTTACTTCTTGTGCTGGGCTCCAGGTTCTACCACATAGCAATGACAACAATAGTTTTTTGTTGTTGTTGTTGCTTTTTGTTTTTTTTTTTACTGTTTACTATAGCCTAGTCACTATGATAAGTGAGCCCTGTTGATTATCTTTGATTATCACAACCATATGAATCATATGAAGATGATCCTGGAAAGGTGTGCATTTTTCAGATGAGAAACAAAGCCCTAGAGAGATTGCAAGGTATACCCCAGGCCGCACAGATGGAAACTGGTGAATCCAGGATTTTTAAGCCAGCCTGCCTTTCCATCTATCCCACACCCAATAGATCAGGATCCTTGTCAAGATGAGTGAAAGTTCCGACCGAGAAATTATGCAAAACAGCATACAGTTCCTGCAGCTGAGTTGAGTTCTACTCCTCTAATCCTCCTTAAACAAGTGTTCCCTCCTGCCCCAGGCCAGCCCCGAACATGCTGCTATTTCTCTCCAAATTTCTATTCCTCTGACAAAGGATTCGGCTGTTGCTTCTGGGAGGAGAGCACTTGGTTTTTATCTTTGGAAGTGATCTTATACCGCCTCGTCCACCTTCCCTCACCTGTTACAGTGGGAACAGTGATGCAGGAGTCAGATGCTAAAATTTAGGAGGTTGGCCTCAGTCAGGTACTCCATGAAGCAGAGGGCTTCTATGTTCATCGTGCATTAGGAAGACTATTCCTGGGAGCAGGAGTGAAGGATGAGGGTGTTAAACAGGCAAGGAGGAATGGTCGTGTGTGCACGCGCAATTGCACGAGCCCCCTCTGAGTACAGCTGATGGACAGTTCACAAGACCCTGTACCTGAGAAGCCTCCCCGGGCTGCGGGGAGGGGAGAAGGGGGGCGTTTGCCCACACGTGCCTCTCTTCCAGTGGCCAAGTATTTCTCCATGGGGCTTTCCTTTCCTTGTGCCTTAGGTGGTGCATGCATGGAGGGGCCCCTGTGTGGAGCTGGGAAGGAAGCCCTTGGGCAAGAGTTGAGAGGCTCTAAGCCCACTCAGGAGCTGGGTGCTGTCACCTTGCCCATCTGTAGTTTGGCGGAGCCCACACAGAGTTGGGACACGACACTGTGGGAGAAGACTGTGACGGTGTATCCACACATTTTGAGGCCGTCATGAAACTGCGTCACTATTATGAGCCTGCCCCCCAACCCTAAGGCATCCAAAGCCCTGGAGCTCACTATTTCTTACTGTGCCCCCGGCTTCTCTGTTCCTCTGCCTTGCGTGGCAGGCGTTCATGACTGTTGTTAGGGAGACTTTTCAGTCTTTTTATGCTCCACTTTCAAAGCTGTCTTGGAATGAGATAACTTAAAGACTAATACAGTTTTTCAGAAACACCTGTATTTGTCTGGCAGACTTAATACTAACACAGGTTCTTGCCTCTACTTGAATGTTACTCCATCTGTTACTACACCATTACCAGGGCTATACTCAGGGTCTTTAGAGCTCATCTGTGTGCCTGCTATCACGAATACTGAGTAAATGGAGCATGATGGCTCTCACCTCACCAGGGAGACCAGGCTGGGCTCTTAGCAAGGTTTTCCAGGGCTTGTAAGAGTCTGCATATGAACCTTGGGCTGATAGCTCCCTAGTTCTATTGCTGGGCTAATCACTGGCACCTAAAACTTTGGTTGTTTCCTGTGTCCTTTGAGCCTGGTCACAAGATGAGCAAGGCTATCCAGCCTGGGAAAGCAAGTTGGTGAGAACTGCCAAGCTTGGAGATGTGTCAGACCTGCTGATAATTAAAGGCCACTCAGATACGTTGCCAAATCTATTAGTGGTTGTAGTAGACCTGACTTCATTCCATAAGAGGCAAAAGAAGTAGATTGTGAGATATATTCAGACTGTACTCTGGTAAGGGAGATCAGATCTTACCCCAAAGCTGCAACTCGGAGGCAACTATTAGGGCTATATTTTTGCCTTAAGTGGGGGTCTGGGTTATATGTTTTGCCTGCTTGGTGTGAAAAATGAGAAGTTTGGGCCCTACATCTGACTTACAGATTCAGAACTCCTTGGAGTGGGGCCAGTTGTCTGTGTTTTAACAAGCCTTCCTGAGTGACTTTTGTGTGTACCTTTTGTGTGCAGTAAAGTTTGGGAATTCTGTCCGAGGGGTGGTCAGCAGCTTGGGCCTTCGGGGATTCTCTATGCTGTATCATGGTGCAGCTCAGTGTTGGGGACAGAGGAGAAAAAGCCAAGGGATGCTTGTGTCAAAGAGAGGCTATGAGCTCTTGCTTTGGACTCCAACCTGAACCTCTTTGGACCATTAGTAAGTTCCAGAGTTTCTGTGAATCTGAGAGTCCTCCTGTGGAAGTGGAAATGCTAAGATATCTTGCTGTTATTTTAGGGGTTGCTCATGGTGCACTGGTCTCGGGCAGCCTGTTGACTGCTTTTGTTGCTCTCATTACCATCCATATCCAAGAGACTGAATTAGCTGGACCTAGAGGCCATGGATGAGCCTCAAACCAGAGAAGCCACAAGCTAGCTTTTAGGACTTCCTGAGGCTTAGGAGTGAGCATGTCACTTAAGGGTGTGGCATAAAGCCCACTGTAGACTGCCAGGAAACTCGGGGTGGGGAGTGCAAGTCCTCTCTGATAGCCTTTGGAGCATATTGGACATGGGGACAGCAAGCTGGGTAAAATTAAGTTCCAGATCCAAGAACAGTCCCTTGAGATGCTTGATATGTGGCCCTGCCCTGGCATTTAAAGCCTGGAAGATCATATTGCTCCATCAAACTCCCAGAACATGGATACTGGGTCAGTATATCTTATCCACTACCACACTGATAAAGTCTACAGAGAAAATAGTGGCTCTTTTAGGATTTACTCTCTGAGCCTTTTATTTTAAGTGACACATTCTAGTACTGACTTAATTGTAATTCTGATAACATTACTTGTAATACTGTCTCCAGCCTGGAAAATTAATTTGACTGGAGAAATTCCAGAAGGACTTAAATGTTTCTCATTAAAAGCATTATAGATAACTTATTAGACATTGTAACTAATTGTAATAGTGCCCGATGTAGAGCCACCCAATTAAGATGCTATTTCTTCTCCTGTGATTAGTTGGAAAACCTTTTCCATATGAATATGCCCTCTAGAATGCAGATCAATTAAGCACATAAAATTGGACTGGACCATTTGCTCCCTGATAATGGTGAGATATACCCCAGCTGGGTTGGTAGGCTTGCAAAGACAAATGCCCTGAGCTCTTGTTAAGCGGGTTAACAAATTGATCACTAAAGACAGCTTATGTGCTAAATATTTCTCCTCACCCCTTTTGCAAAGATGTATTCTGTTTTCTCAGTATGGAGGATTTCTTGCCACGTGTACCTTTTCTCTTTAAAAGATGAAGAGAAGCCATTATGCACTCTTCATTCTTGACCTGTCTTAAGGAGCAGAGATGGGGAAGCAGCCCCTGGGCAATTACTCTTTATCTAAAGGTTAGAAGTTCTGCCTGGGGTTCTTGAACCACAGGGTACTTGGGGCTTCTAGTTAAACTGCCCACTCCCTGTGCCTGGGAACTTATTAGGAAAGTTTAACAAAGTGAGGTCAGAATTTGCCAGTTGTCACCAAAACGTTTGACTTCATGCTGCATTGCAAATGCTCCTAGTCAGAACGTGTGGAAGTCATCTAGAGGGATTGGGAAATAGCCAATGTTTGTAGAAGAGTCAGAAAAATAACTACTATGGCCCAGTGTTAAGAGCAAACTACTTAGACACATGAAAAAGCTTTATAAATAGCTCATTAAACATAGTAAATAATTGTGAAACTGTCCAATGTAAAGCTACCAAATTATGATGCTGTTCCTTCTCTTGTGCTTAGTTGGCAACATTTTTCACATGAACTTTCCCCAGGAATTTTCAGCAACCTATGTGTGTGAAATGAGAAGAAAAATCACGTGGAACAAAGTCAAAAGCCACAAGTCCAGAGTCATTTAAAAGTTTGCCTCTGTAAGGAGGCACGAGTTTACAGGTAGGGTCACCATGTACCACCTGAGTTTGCCCTACCTGGATACAGCAGGGCAGAGGCACATAGGACCGACCATCTGGTAGAAGGACAGATGGGGTTATACTTAGGGAATGAGCCTCTAGCAATGGGTGAGAGGCTTGCAGCATTCAGAGGATATAGACTAGCAGGCAATTTGGAGTAGTCATGTTTGAAACTTAAAGACATATCCCTGGGTTTCCCTTTAATAAATCATCTCTTCTAGTAGTCATTTTTCATCAACAGGCAATTCAGCAAAACTTGGAATTGAACATAATGTTGCATATCATTTCAAAACATCTGGTCCTAATATGGAGTAACAGCTGTTTAGTACCTGAGATATAAACAAAACATTTTCCCATGGCTGCCACTGTTCATCCTCCTGGAGGCACGGTGTCGTTGAGGCAGGTTTGCTTCTCAGCATCTTGTATCATGGATAACAGTGATAGTAACCCTATCAGTACTGCAATGATGATGCACTGTTTTACCATGTGCCAAATATGATACTAACCACTCCATGAAATCTTCATATCTGCTTCTGTAGTATTTTGATGCATGGAAAACAAAGTCGTAAAGCCAGAGATTGGCTCTGTAGAAAGTGCAGTGGAAGTCTGCCCCATGCCAAAGCTAATGTTCTTTTACCACTACAATGAATTGCTCACTAATGAGAAGAAAACATGCATAAGTCACAAATGAGAAAGACAACAGAAGGAAACCCATGAGGATTTTGTTTTGTTTTATTTTATTTTGTGGCCTTGTTTCAGGATGTAAGACATTGGATTTTGCTTTTATATTAGCATGTATTCACTGTCACCAGTGACAGTACCATACCTTGGTCACATGAGCCAATCAACAAGCCCTATTCTTTTCCTAATATTCAAGGTGATAAGTCAAACCATATATATAGTCATTCATTTCCAACTCTCTAATCAAAACTTTGAAAGTAAAACGTTTAGGAAAATAATGACACAGACGCACCAGATATCAAAGCAGATCAATCTGCAATTGGTTTAAGGTACATAGTTGTGTGCACCTCACCAATCCTTAACCATAACTACAGTCGGCACCAATCTCTGGCCCAGACGGTAATAAAAACTATGGTCTTTGGGAACCCAGCTGAAATCTTTCTTTGATAACCAAGCTTTGCCAGAACTCAAGCTCTTGAATCCAGACTTTGGTTTCAAACAATTTTAGCTATTTTTCTTTTTAGTGATTTTAAGGTTCCTTTTCTATTCACAACCTATATGTTTATGCAAGAAAGGATATGCCATAGGGTAGGCATAGGAAGAATAAAGGAAAGAGAATGTGCCTGGTCCCAAGAGTGCCTCTTTCTGTGGCACCTTTCACCCTGTGCCTCATCACAGATATTGTAGTTTCTGCGTGTGACTTCCCACTGCACCCTACCCTGCCAGGACTGTTTAGATGAGAATGGTTTCTCATCTGGTGTGCTCCTTGGGAGCCCCCTAGATTCTCTTCTTCACTGTCTTCTCTACATTTCAGTGCTGAAGCGAACAACTCAAGCTTTGAATCCAGGCAGATCTGTGTTTAAATCCTAGCTCTGTGAGTTTCTCACTGAATAAGTTTAGGGAAACTGCTTAACCTCATAAGCTATAATAACACTAACTACCTCCTGGGGTTCTTGTAAGGATCAACTGGGATAATGTGTGCAAAACATTTGGTAGGGGACTTGGTGCATCACTGGCCCTCAGTGTGTGACGACTGTTGGGGCTGAGCTGTCCAGTCGTGTATCTCTTTTGTTTATTCTGATGCCATCACCTTAAGCTCAGTAGATTGCTATGCCATGTGCGCCACTCTAAAGTCAGCTATAGCCCTTCTTTAGCCACTGTATTTCTACTGTTGATGGAATCACCCTGGTCGATATGCCCAGTATCATTCTCAACTTTTACTTCCCTCAGGTCACTTCCAGTCCCGTGCCCCATACTGCACCCTGTACCACCTCACTTTCCCACATCCCTCTGAGTAGTCAGCCATGGCCCCTCCATTGCCTTCTTCATCTGCCATACAGGATGCAGCCTATAATCTTGATTCCATTCTCCGGAAACTCCTTCCTTCTCTCCATTGAATAACTGCACCTCACTAATTTACTATTTTTCAGAGAATTCCTTGTAACTCTCTTGATGGGTGGGGACATGTTTCTCTTAAAATGAAAACATATTTTTTACTTTTTGTGTCCTACTCTAAGTACCATATAAAGCACTTGGTCCCAAGTAGAAATTTAGGTAGATAGACATAGTGGATTAATTTCATCCTGTTACTGTTTTTCCTCAGTCATTTGTCTCTTCCTTCTGTCATACATTCAACCATTTAGTCATTCAACACTTCAGGGAGCGAAAAGTACTAATGTAACAGTTCCCCTAACCGTGAGGGAGTAAAAGTAGCTACAAAGAGAGATCCTTGGGAATAAAAATTTTCATTCCAACACTTTTGATTACCAGCTCTAACCTGGGCACTTCCCTGGGTGCTGGACTTTTAGTAGTGAACCAGGTAGAAGTACCCTTGCCCTTGTGGAGCTTAAAGTTAGCAGAGAAGACAGGTGTTAGAAAAATAATTACAGGAGTCATGAAGGGTACAAAAAGGAGAGTGAAAAAGCACAATGAAAAGGGTGAAAATCCCGCCTGAGGTGAGAACTGTCCCCTGGAAGTGTGGCATATGTTGAGGGCAGGAGGAAGAGTGTTCACGTTAGACGGGATGGAGGGAGGTTACACAGAGATGATATCGCTGGCGTGGGTTCTTGACGTATGCATAGAAGCTCATCAGTGTGGGAGCCTTAGCAACAGAGGCAACTGTACAGGCAGCAACTCCGAGTTCTCTCAGACTGAGAGACTTTAAAATTCTACCCATGTCTGGAAATGTGCTCTTTCATGTGTTTCTAGTATGTGGGTTGGTTTAGGGTGTTAATTAAGCCTACAGAATAGAAGTTTTCTTTCTCTTCCAAACTTTTGAAAGGTGCACCTAGGGCCTGAGGAAGGGGTCAGAGATGACTGTGCTGGTTTTCCTCTCAGTACTGTATGTTTTTCCTCTTTAAGAACACACCTTTGAAGTTGCAGCCCTGGAGCGCTTCTGAACTGGACTGTAAGCACTTGTTTGGAGGAGGAAAGACTTCTTTCTTCAAATCAGACTGGAGATTACACTTTCAGCTAATACTGTAGTTGGTTCATTTGGTTTTCATAGTTGATTTAAGGCATTTGAAATGAATGTGAGGTCCAGGTAAATGAAGGGGCATGAGAAGTGTGAGCATTTCCCTGGGGAGTTTAGGGAAAGCATCTTCTCTGTCATCCCCACGATGTCAGGCGGAGTCTCTTGTTCACTGCAGCAGGGGCAATTTCCCGGACTCCAAAACACCTTGATTCTTGTACTCCCAACTTTGCTCTAGAGAAGTCCCTGGATTGCGTACATGAAGCCAGAGGGAGGGGCCCGTAGCTGGTGGATATATAGATTTGGAAAACATGATTGAGACTTGTGAGGCATGTCAGGCATCTCCTGCGCTAACACTTTTCAAAGTGAATGACTTTGTGGATGTTTGAGGTGGGGGCACAGTGGAAAGAGAGAGAGAGAGACAGGAGGAACAGAACTATTCATAATTGTGATATGTGTTGGTGGGATGGGGGCTGCCTTCTGAGACACAAATGGATGATAAGGAATAAGTTATCTCTTTATAGATAGAATGTGGCAATAATTGCACAGTTTCTGGCTTCAAAAAGTCATAATCTATTAATTTGATGGATATCAAAAAGCTGTAATCTGTCAATCAGGTGTCAGAAGAAAGAGTGCCTCAGAGTTTTGAAGCATGACATTTAGAATTCTGCAGGATACCTTTATTTTTATTCTGATAGTAATAGAGAGGAAGGATTCAAACATTTGAAGCATACTTAGGGAATGAATATCATTTTAGTTGTCTTAACAATTTTGCAACTTAAAAGTGGTATTGGATCGGTATGCTATACTGAAAAAAACGTAAAAGTCACCCTACAGTGAATTACCGGGAGATAATTTCATCCTACAATTTTACTGACATTACCCATTATGACACTGCCTCCTTGGTTTAACTGTGAACCGAACCTGAGATTATTTCTTCATAAATTCCTGTAGCTCATCTATTATTTCTATCTACTATGAGGCTATATTCTTGAAACATACCAATGGGCATGGAGAAAAATGCTCTAGTCTATCAATGGAATGTCAAATTGATGGAAGGAAGAAATTGGAGATGTCACACACAGAGAAAAATACTGCTTTTCCAGACCCAGTGAGCTTGCCAGGAGCTGTGAACAAGGACATCCCATTCTCTGGTAGGAAAAGAATTTGACTCCACAGCTCCTTGGCATATAGCACATATCTAAAAGAGGCTCTTCTAGATTCTTCAGAAACTTTATGCAGAGATATTATCTGGTGCAGAGGTCACCACACCCACTGGCCTCACCCTCCTACTTCCAGCAAGCGTGGCATGGGCACATTCTGTGTTCTCTTCCTGCCTCTCCTTCTGAGGTCCAGCTACATTTCAAGTTGAAGAGGGAATTATTCTGCACATCTAATTTAGCCTCTGTGGCCTCTGCCCTTAGTACAAGCGCCTTGTGGAAAAAGCAGGGAGTGGGGAGGGCACTGGAGTTCAGAAGCTGAAAGGAAGAGGAATTGCTCTTTCTGCGCTGAGTTGCTCTGGACCTAGGCCACTTCCTCAGAGACCAGAGCAGCCACACACAGCAGGCAGGCTCTTCCTTCCCTCCCCAGGAACAATCCTCTCTGAGACTTTGCCCAATCACCCTTCATCCTATTATTCAAAGGACAGGGAAGGAGAGAGGGGGAGATTGATTAAGCAGCCAGCCTGCCCTGGAGCACTCCAGGTGCTTTGTTTGTGAAAATTTATTTTCACAGTGATCTCATCCTGCTCATGGTTTCACTTTCACCTACCTGGTCATCAATGACACACAAGTTTGTCCTTTAGTTTAGTCATCTCTGAGCTCCAGAGCTGTTGTCCTAGCCAGCGTTCTTCTTGGATGTCTCAAAGGCACCTCAGATTCCACATTTTCCCACTCAGTGTGTGATCTTCCTCCCTAAACCTCACTGCTTTCTGCTCTTCCTTACCTTTATCCACAACAGCACCAGCCAGCCAGCTTTGCCTTTTTCTCACATCCAATTTAAAAACTGTTGGTTGTGCCTGCTAAATATCATGGGACACACCCACATTCCCGCTCACCCCTGCCGTCTCCATTGCCCTCATTCCAGTTGGAGCTACCATTGATTTTTTTTAACCTTGGATATCAATATGCCCCCCAACTGGCCACTCTTACCTTCCTCCAGTGTGCTTTCTCATCTCCAGCTAATGTGTTCCTCTCAAAGCCTCAATATGATGCACATGAGCATGCTACTGCATTGCTTAAAGTCCTTCGATGGCTTGCCTCTGCTTTTGGGATTAAATGGAAAACAACATTCTCTAATGAGCTACAAGGCTTTGCATGGGAAGCACTTATCAATACCAGACTGCTCTCTCCACACTGTACACTCCAACCATACCAGTCTTTGTTCAGTTGCTGAGACCCTCAGGTGCAAAGGACTTTACACAGTCTGTGTGCATATGGCCTTCTCTACTGCATGTTTACACCAAATCCAACCTCTAGTGGATTTGGGGTCTATTGTCACTTCTTTGGGGAAGACTGATAATCTACATGGTTTCCCCTTCTTTTTTCCTTTTTATAATATCACACGAGTCTTCTCCAGAGCCTGGATGATGCTACCATTTCCCACTTATTTGTGGTGCATATGTGATTAGTGTTTGTCTTCTCACGGAGACCCAAAAGCCACACAAGGGCATACATTGAAATCCAATGTTAAGCACAATGTTGGGCAACTTTCAGGTAATTAATAAGGACTGAATTAATAGATGCTCTGCTTAATAGATAGAATTCGTCTCTTTTAACTAATCAGTTCTTTTAACGAATCAGGGCTCATTCTAAGAGTTTGGAAATATCAGAGACAGGATTCAGACCCACGTCCCCAGGTTCACAAATACCCTAGTGCACTGCCATATATGGAGTAATACTGATAGTTTTTTTTAAAGGTTACTCTGATCACACTACGTAACACAACTCTTTTCAGTTTGATAATCTACCATTTTTCCATGCATATAGAATTTTTTTGATGGTAGGCACTAGAGACTTCTGATGGAACAGGGTATTTCCCCCCCGCCCCTTCTTAAACTGTCTTGATGACTTCAGTTTTGTCCCTCTTAAGCCTTTTCTTTTTTTTTTTTTTTTAATATAGGTACCGGGGGAGTTGACCTCAGGATCTCGCTTGCCAGCAGGCGCTTGTGCCACTGATCAATATCACCGGCCCTTTTTTCTCCTTTATGTGGGTTCCAGGAGTCGAACTCAGGACCTCGCGCTTGCCGGGCAGGTGCTTATGCCGCTGAGCCGTCTCACTGGCCCTCGGTTAAGCCTTTCTTTAGGTGCCTAATCTTACTAATCCAAGTGAACTTGGCTTCTGACCTTGCTTTCACAAATTTACTGTCTCTGAATGATTGATGTCTTCTTGATCCCTGTTGGAAAAGTGGCTGCAGATATGATCCAGTAAATCTATAATCGCAAATCTAGCATAATTTTAACAAGCCGTGGTCAGAATAGTAAGAAGCATTGCATGGAAGTCTTGCATGAAAATTACCCACCATCTGTCATCTTTGCCCTTTACATCAGCCTCCCCAAATCCCTGTGTGATGCATCCAACAGCAGAAACCTCACTCTCTCATAAGAATGCTGTGGCTAAACACTGTGAATTGGATAGGTGGGTATGTGGATGGATGGTTACATGATTTATAATGTAGTTTCATTTGAGTATATTTCACAGCTTTAGGAACAGAAAGAAAGCAGGACAAGTCTAGATATTACTTCTATTTAAAATACAAATACATGGCATCTAGAAAGGTTTTCTATTATTATTATTATTATTAGTATTTTATTAGTACATGTTTGTAGTACATAATGTTCACATTCCTTGTGGGGAATTGGTACATGTACGTAACATATCTTATTTCCTTTTTCATACTCTTTCCTTCCCTCCCTCCCCATCCCCTTCCTTTTAGTGTTTTGGACATGTTTGCAATACATAATGTTTACGTTTCTTATTTTAGTGATACATACATTCTTTGGCTTTGAAAGCTCAATTTCCAGACATGATTGGCCCAGTCGAAGTACTTTTTGCAAGCTGTGAGAATTTCCCTTTGTGTTTCGTTTATAACCTAGAATGTTCACACCTTAAGGGCAAGGACGAGGTTATGTTTATCCTCTTATCTCTGGAGACTCTCATAGTCTAGGCTAGTCCTAGGTACTCAAAAATTTTTTTCTTCAGTGAAACAAAACTTTCTCATGATGACAATGAAGCATGAAGAAGCAGGAGGAACTGGGAAGGAGGGTGAATCTCTGCTTGTTTTGGTGTTTGAGCAATACTTGAGTCACTGGTGAGGCCAGGGCTATATGCCTGCTCCGTGTGAAGCAGACCATCTGGTGCCCAGCAGATCACAGAGCTTAAAGAGACAGAAGTGGCAACAGCCAGTTCCTTAAAGATGTGAGCCATTCTTTGCCTCATAGCAGAGAGAAACCCATTATTTAGGCAAGGAAGCACTATTGTTCACAAAATACTTACAAAACAAAATAACTCTTTCATCATCCCTGATGCACTCTGTACTCATACCAGAAGGCAAGCCTAATATGAGGGACAGTGTGATTATAAGAAATAGGACAGCAGGACAGGGGACAGTGTAGTAGGGAACAAGGGGCGGCCCACTCAAGGGAGCAGACTGAGGTTGGACAACAGAAACACACTCCCCTCAGGGCTCGCCCAGGAGACTCCAGAGAGCACCTCCGAAATGTCTGTCTCTAGGGGTGGTTCCCATTCCGCACGGTCAGGGCATGTCAGCACCTTTGCATTTTCACACCACGTAAGCATGAGTGACCTCAATGGCACAAGCTTTCCTTCCCAACATGTCTGGGAAACCACAGGGCACAGTGCAGCCATGAGAGGCACAGCCAAGGCCACGTGCTGTCTGCTCACACTCATGGGAGGCTGATTGTCATGGCTGGGGAGCAGGGGAGCAAGCATCACCTCCTAGCTTAGATATGGACTTTATAGATCATTTATGAGGATTCACATCCTTCTAGAATGGACTCGTGATCCTGAAAGTTTTCAATATTAACAGAGCAAGTGCGCAATGAAGGCCTGGCCAGCATGCAATGGTGGAAACAGAGGCAGATCTTGAGGACCAGGTCAGCATAATATAGCGAACGTGAACACAGGCTCTTGCATCACACTCCCCCAGTTCTGAATTCTGCCTCTACTGCTTAAGGCTGGACTTATTTAATCTGTCTTGGATATAGGTCATCTTCAGAAAACTGGGGCTTCAGAGGGCAACCTCATACTGTTTAAGTTTTGAGTCTTTATGATGAGAATATATTCATACTGTTATGGTTTAGATCAAGAATGACCCCCTAAAACTCTCAATGCACTCAAAAGCTGGGCTTTTGGAAGGTGATTGGACTATGCGGGGGAGGGGTGCTATAGCTGACTGTCTTGAGAAGTGGGGCCTGGTTGGAAGAAGAGGTGGGTCACTAGGAGTGAGGCCCAGAAGGGTCTGTCTCTCTTGCTGGCTCCCTTCTTCACTCTTTGCTTCCTGACTGGCATGATGTGAACAGCTTTCCTCCGCCAGAACCCTCTGCCATTCTTGAAGCCAGCTGACCATGGACTGTAACTGTGAGCCAAGATAAATCTCTCTTTTTTAAGTTTCAGGTGTTGGGTATTTTGTCCCAGTGATGAGAAAGTGATAAGACACATACATTACCTGCATAACTGGAAATAATAACACTCTGAACAGATATTAAATATGGATCTGGAACAGATTTTAAAACATTGGAACTGATCTTTTAAAAGGAGCCTTACCTCATAGAGTTGTTAGGACAATTCAGTGCAGTGTGCTACTGTGGGGACACAACTACAGTACATGGCAATCTTTTTGATGGCGGCGAAGAAGAGGAGGAAGAGAAGGAAGGCCACAGTGGCAGCGTGAGGCAGGGCTCTTCTTAGGAATGGAGGGAACGGTGTCTATGGGAAATGTGCTTGTCTCCACACCGCCTTCTCTCGACTGAGGGAGGGAGAATTGGTTCCAGGGTCCCCCAAAGCTGGTCATCCCGGGCTCAACCTATGGAAGAATCTAGGCAGTGGGAAGGGCTGATAGATGGTGGCAGGAGGAGCTGATGAAGACCAGGAGAGGGGAAGGCGAGGCCAGGTCTAAAAAGAGTAAGCATGAGATCTAGCAATTATGGAACAACCTTAATGTGTGGCCTTGTTCTAAGAACTTCCTGCAGGTGGTCTCTTAGTCATGGTTGAGGCACTGTAATTCACATTCTGTACGTCACAAATACAAGGCCTGAGACATGAAGTAATTTGCCCTGGGTCACATTGCCAGGAGATGCAGAGCTGAGATTTGACCATAGAAAGTGTGATTCCAGAACGCACATGTGTAAGGACCCCACTATACTGCCTCAGAGCAATCCCTGTCTGCTCACACCTGGTCTGGGAAGTGGGATAACATAAGAGGATCTTTCAGCCCCAAAGTTACAAATGTGCACTGTGAAATGTGCTTTAGTAATTGAGTGAGTTATTGATAGATTACTTTATCATTAATTGTTACTGTAGTATTCATTGTCTGGCAGAAAAGAGAAGAACCCACCAGCTAGCATAATTTGAGGGATGTTCAATGGGCTATTCATAAAGACGTGGGAAGATTTGGGGGAAACTAATGAAGGATAGTTCAGTGCTTGAAACCTCTTCACTGCAGAGATATGTCACTTCCTCTAGGCCTTGAAAGATCAAGGAAGGAGAAAGGCCAACAGGATCTGGAGATGGAGCTTAGTGGGCAGGGAGGGGGCACGAGAGTGGACTCCTCTGAGGAGGAGTTTT
Organism: Erethizon dorsatum; assembly: GCA_028451465.1. Classification (NCBI taxonomy): domain Eukaryota; kingdom Metazoa; phylum Chordata; class Mammalia; order Rodentia; family Erethizontidae; genus Erethizon; species Erethizon dorsatum. The sequence goes on along the minus strand of CM051825.1, from coordinate 146,903,151 downwards.
CCCAGGACCCCACAGGGAGGAGTTTAAAAAAAAAAATCTACCTTAACCTCACTTCCTCTTATCTGACATCCTGCTGATTGGGGAAAGCTAACAGGAAGCTGAGAAGATCACTAGAGAAGAGGGCAGCTCATCCAGGCCAAGGTCATAGAACACAGATGAAGATCAAGACAAGTGGAGGATTGATCTGGCAAATGAGGATCACCCAGCACGACTGACACTGTGTAAAGAGATATCTTGTGAGATCACTGTGATGTCCAAAAAGGAGTGTGACTATATATCTAGACAATGCAATATTCCACAGCTAGAAACAAGAGCAAAGAACTGGCCATGGCACAACATAGATGAAGCTTGAAAACCTGATGCTGAGTGAAAGAAGCCAATCAAAAAGACCATATACTGTATGATTCCATTTATGTGAAATGTGCAGAATAGGCAAATTCATAGAGAAAGAGTCGATTGGTGGTTACTATAAAGTAATAATAGATAACACTTATTGAATTCTTATTATTAATTCCCATTCCCAAAGATAAGGCTGTTTTCATGTACCACGCAAATAACTCTCCTGGCTCTCAGTAGTGTGAACGGCACCCCTTGGGGAGAGTGTTGCAGGTGAGATTCCCAGGACTCACCCTCACATATGCAAACTGGGGCCTGGGCATCTGCACTGACTGGGCTCTGCGGTTCTGCTTGTGCAGATGAGACTAGAAGCAGTGTCCCCTATGGAATGCTGGACAGGCTCAGGAGAAGAGAGGGAGGCTGCCCTCTGGAAGCATGAGTGGCTTTTATTTCTACAACTGTGGTGGCTTGGATTCTGCAGGGAGAATTGCCCATTCTACATTTATTTTCTCTTAAACTGATGGGATCCATATCTAAGCATGGAAGTTAATTTCAGTATTTAATAATCATTAAGTAAAGAGAGAGCGAAATTTCTACACTATGTAATTACATAAAACATGCTTCTGGCAATATTTGCCCCCTTGGAAATTCAAATAGGAAGTCTCCAAGGAGCAAGGTTGTATTCTTGGAGGTGGACACAAAGTAATTGAGCTTAGCTAATGGAGATAATTAATTAGGAAATGGATGTGCTCACTTCTAAGAAAAATATCCTAAGGATCTCCCAGAAGGCCTAGCTTTCTGCTCTTGCCATTTTCAGAAATCAGTGACACCCTGAGGGCCTTGGCCCTGCCACACTTAGGAATTAAAAGACAGAGAACACAGAGACCTGTCTGCAGCTCCGCCCAGCCCTAAGAGTACCTGGACCCAAGAATGCTCCACCTGCAGGAAAAGGGCCAGATTAGGCCAGGGTTCAAGTTCAGCCTCCATGTATTAGCTCCCTGAACTTGGCTGCTGCCTTATCCAATTCCTTGGGGGCTTGGTGTTCTCTTCCAAAGACTAGAGTTGTAATAGTAGAACAGTAACGAATATCCAGTGAAAGTGTGCACCGGTGAAAAACAAACTGGATCAGAAGGTGCTGCTGCCCTGGTTGAGACTCGCTAGATTGTCTGTCACAGCTGTGGGTCTTGTTTCCTACATCTAGGTTACCTGTTTGGCCCTTCCAGCCCAAGTTTGAGCTGCAGGAACCTAGCATTCTGTCCTTATCTTTCTAGCTTGGTGGTCAGTCAGCCCCTACCTGCCCCTTTCTGGATCCAGATGCTGCCCCCTTGTACCTGACATGCCTGTCTTGGTGGGCCCACTCTGGGTGCTGTGAAGTGCTGTTCATGAGTCTTCCAGCCTATCCCTACATTCCGCCACCCCATGAGAGCAAAGCACAGCCCAGTGGTGAGATAGCGCACTCAGACTCTCCAGCCCCCTCTTCCCTAGTCTTATCACAGCAGCATTGGCCCGCAAATCTAGCAGTTTTCAAGGGGCAAGAGAATAGGGAGCAAGTGTTGGAGGTTGCAAGCAAGACATGTGAGCATTCATGGATTAAGGAATGCATCCATTATCCAGGAAAAACCTCATTTTGTGCCCTAGAGTATACACACCATCTAGTCAATCGATAGTTATTGAATGAGAGAGAAACTGCGACCCACAGAGGCAGAGCCTTGACGTAGATGAGGTTTTTGCTTTCTGCTGGTGACCCATATTATATTACATATTATTAGGACCTGGTACAGAAAGGAGTTTCTTTTCTTTTTTTTTTTTTTTTGTGGGTACCGGGGGGTCGACCTCAGGACCTCGTGCACCAACAGGCGCCCGTGCCGCTGAGCGATATCACCGGCCCCTTTTTCGTATGTGGGATCCGGGAGTCGAACTCGGGCCCTCGTGCTTGCAAGGCAGGCGCTTACACCGCTGAGCCATCTCACCGGCCCAGGAGTTTATTTTCTATGTTGATAAAAAATGTATGCTTTTATTCTTTTACAGAACCAGTAGACCTATAGCATGTTTACTTTTAACTTTTCTACCCTTCCTTCTTTTCATTATATCTACTCTGGGAGGTTGAGTGGGGAAAATTTTAACATCTGCCCCTCCCCAAACACTATTTACATTGAGACTCAGTTCAAAGTGAGTGGATGGAGGAGAGTAGGGACTTGAGCCTTTTTGGGGAAATGGTCTGATGATGGATAAAATGCCCAGGTTTAGACACTTGCAATTTCCTGGTGTCAAGGACTAGAAGCGTGTTCATGGAGCACAGGTCTAGGATTTAGAACAAAAAGTGACCATGACAGTGAGCCATGGTGACCCATGCAAGTGTTTCTGTGATTTGTCCATTGGGGCCAGATATGAAGTTTCTGGGGCACCAGTCCCTCGGATGTAATCATGCATCCATGTATGAGAAGGCTAATAGGTTTCATTTTGTGGGGTAGCTTTCACGTGTGGGCCACCTAGGTCTCTGTGGTGAGCAGAATTCTGAAGCACATCAGGAACATGAGTTCAATTAGTGACATCTGCCAGGGGCAATGCGGTAGAGTAGTTGTATCCTGGGTACTAATTATCTCAACCTGATGGGTATGCAATGAAGTTAAGACTCAGAGAGCTATCTCAACATGTGAGAATTCTTCACAAAATGTCTTTTGAAAAATATGGGTACTACAGCCTATTACAAATCTATGTTGGTTCTACGGAAAGGAATTACTTAAAGTTGTTCTTGGTCCCTTTTCCACATGATTGAGTTCTTTGGCACAAAAAGGCAGGGTACAGAGGATACAACATTTTAGGAATTATCCTCCATGAACGCGCTTGTGCATATTCTAGTGTGGCCCACTCAGAATGCACACCTCAGGGCTGGAGATGTAGCTTAGTGGCACAGCACCTGCCAGGCAAGTGTGAGGTCGTGAGTTTGATTCCTGGTACCAAAAAAAAAAAAAAAAAAAAAGAACACACACCTCAGTCCTGACCTAAGTTCTGCTCTCCTTCCCAGAGTTGAGGAAGATAAAGTGGAGGACAAATAATCTGTGTTCTTTGAGGAGAAGAAAAAAATGTTTAAATAGTTGCTTGTAAATGGCTAAACTCAATTGTTTATTATGTAATATTCTAGGATGCTGCAAATTTAGCCAAGGTGTGCATAATTTAAGGGTGCAAAGCTTTCTACAGAGCAATAGATGTGTTAGCTTAGTACAGTAGCATATGACCCAAAGTGCAGCCATCAGCAGCAAGACCTGTTTGGGAAAAACAATCCAACGAGGGGGAAAATGCTTCAATCTTGTTGAAAGATTGTCTTAGTCTGATATAACAAAAATACCACTGATCAAGTGGTTGGTAGACAATGAACACTTATTCTCATAGCTCTGGAGGCTGAGATGTCCCAGGTCAAGGCCCTGGCAGGATTTCCTGTAGGGATTACTGTGATGGTTCCTCTGGTGAGGGCTGCCTGCTCACAGATGGCTGTCTTCTCACCATGCCCTCACCTGGTGGGAGAGGAAGAGATCTCTGTGGGCCTCTTTTACAAGGGCTCCAGTCCCATTCGTGATTGATGGTGCCATTCTCAAGATCTAATTACTTCCCACAGCCTCTATCTCCTAATAGTACCACTTTGGGAGCTAGGACTTCAACATGCAGATGTTAGGAGAACACATATATTCAGACATAGCAGAGATTGTAAATTCTCATCTGTGTGGCAAAAGGTGACATCTGGAGCGAGAACTATTAGCTGTCAACAAAGATGTGTTTGTGCATGTGTAAGTGTGTACATTTTCATGTCTGTGCATGTGTTTGTGTGTGCATTCATGTGTCCTGATGTGTAGTGATTTCTACATGAGGCAAACTTCTCAGGCTATGAGCAGGCCAGTGGGTGTCCAAGCAGGCTTGGCTAAAGGAGTTTTCACCTCAGTTAGCTATCTCTGCCAGTCTTTGTGCTTTCCTTTAGCCTTTGGAGCCCAGGAAGAAGTTTAACCAGACCTAGAAAATTCCACTAATGTGTCTAGAGGCCAATGACCCCACCTCCTAATCACCTTAGGGAGTTAGGATTTCAACATACAGATGCTGTGAGAACACAGATGTTAAGACTTTAGCAAAGATCATCTCATAGGTCTTCAAATGGAGCCTCTGTTTTAAACAGAGGCAGCCTCCTGATGAGTGGTTTTCAAGTGTAAGGCTTATGAATGGCCTTCGCCCACATAGCATAGTGCCTCAGTGATTATTTCACAAGGAACAGGCACAGAGCATGGAGAATAAAGATGGAAAGAATGTGCAGTATTTCTTTTCCACAGTATCCCTAGTGAGTTGGAGTTAACCTTTTCTTCCTAACAGCAAGTAGAAATCGTATTTCTATTTGTCACCACTCTTCTCAGGAATTCAGGAACCCATCATCATCTTAATCATCAACAAGGATAGTCACCATTTGGAGAGGGCACGTGTTTTGTATCGGCTGGGCCTGGAGAAAGTGACAGTACGGTTTCTAGTTTAAACCAGGATATCTCTGAGATTATGCCAGGACTTTCCTGGTTGAACTAGAACATGTGGTCACCTTAGGTGGAACAGATTTTCCAGCGAGGAAGTATCAATCGCTCTGGGTTAATGCAGTTATCAATACAGAGGGACTTAGCACTTACTTGGCTACTGGCTTCATTGTGTGACTGGTTTCTGGCAAGCACAGACATTATCAGGGAGGAGGAATGAAGGGTGCAGGTCAGGTCTGCAGCCTCCGTTTGTTCTCAGAGGCCATAGTGTGATGTGTGGATCTGAGAATATCGCTTGCGAATAATCAGGCTTGTTACTGACTTGCTCTGAAGCCCTGGATTAGTTATTTAATCACTCCAACTTTCCATTTTTCAAAGCTGAAAATGAGAATATTCATTTCCTCTAGGGATTATTGTGATGGTTCCATGTGATAATGTGTATGAAAGAGTCCAGCACCCAGGACACTTCTCTTCCTTCCGTTGACAACACAAAATGTCACTTAAGACGGAGGGAAAATTGCATAGGAAAAGAGCAGTAATAATAAGAGTTACTTACAGCAACTGCAGCAGATACTTACTGACCATACGCATGACCATATTACTCATGTGTAGAACAGTACAGGGAAGACCATTTCTGTCTCAGGTTATATCAAGAGAATTCCTCCTTGCATCTTTCTTTCAAAGAGAGGCCACTGGAGAATTCTCTATTTTTTTTTTTAATCAAAAACTTAGGGCCGGTGAGATGGCTCAGTGGCGTAAGCGCCTGCCTTGCAAGTGCGAGGACCGGAGTTTGACTCCCGGAACCCATATACAAAAAAAGAGCCGGTGATATCGCTCAGCGGCACGGGCGCCTGCTGGCGTGTGAGGTCCTGAGGTCGACCCCCCGGTACCCACACACACAAAAAAACAAAAAACAAAAAACAAAAAAACACCTTACATTAGTAAGCTCCTGTTTAAAAATAAAGATCTTGTATATGGGGTCACCCACTGCTCCTCTCACTTCTCAGCTTCAGGCATCCACCTCAGACATTGTGCACATGGGGAGAGAGGAAAGGAGTTGGGTCTTCTGTGTCATACGCGGATGTCAGGAGAGGAGGTTAGTAGTCTGCCTACGACACAGGTCCACTCCTACCATAGATTCTGGCTTCAAAGCTGTGTAGAAGCCAGTGTAGAAGGAAGCAGATTTTGGCAAAAGGAGAACCTCATTCCTTAGTGAGTGGGGCACCATGCGGTGGGGTTTTACTCTTCCGAATCTGTAACAAGCACTACAGCGGGGGGCCAGGTTTACTGGTCTATGCAGGATAACAATATCGTTTCCACACCGGCTGTCCCAGCGTGGGAACACAGCCTGGGCAAAGTGTCAGGGACACTGCGTGATGGGCTTCCTGCCAGACACCCTCTGGACGCAGACACAGACACTTGGGATCTGCTTAGTAAGACGAGTTCACCTGTTCATTTCAACATTGCAACATTGCAGTGAGGGGCTCAGGCCCCAGTGATACAGATCTACATGGTAGCAGTGGTCTAAATACACAAAGGACGCCAGTTTTGCGGCTTTGCCTTCTGGTGAAAATGTGTGTTACTTGAGCTACTACCTTGAAATCTCTAAAGTACAGCATCCCCTGGAAGTTGCTTGGCTTTTGCCTCAAGTGGGCCAGCCAAGGAGTCTTCTTGTCCAACACCTCGTAACCTGCCAGCAGCTGCTATCTCCAGGCTGTGTCCTGGTGTGCACCAGGATTCTGTGTTTGTATGGGAATGTGGTTTCTGCTCTGCAAATCGAAGGACCTAAGCCAGTGATGGCGAACGTTTTAGAGCTTTCAGTGATAGACAGCCGGCTGCAGTGTGCATGCCATAGGTTCACCACCACCGACCTAAACACCTCCAGGACCTAAGTGAATGCATACCAGATACCTTAGGCAAACTCAGGAGCCTCTCTGACCCTCAGCTTTAATAACTTTAGAAAAAGCCATGCATGCTTGCTTATTAAATAATGACTGTCACAAGTTCAGCTCTGGTCGATGTTATTCAAGACTCCCAAATCCATCACAGCGCAATCTGAGTTTCTCCAGTTGCATTTACCTAGCTTGACATCTAGTGGGGACTCACACATATTTGCTGAATAAAACATTAACTCTAGCAATGTATTTTAAAGACTAGTAATGAAAACATCAGTCACTTGATGACATTTTGGGATGTTTCTGGTAGCGTCTGTGAAAGGAAATAAAGATTCAAGGGTGATGAGAGCGAGCATTCACCTCATTGTTCTCTTCATGTTGGTTATGTTTGCAATACTTAGCAAATCCCTGAAAGTTGGAAAGAAGCCTGGAGAGGCCTGGGTGGCGGTTTGGTGATCAGACAGGCAGACAGCAGAAGGAAAAAGAACCAGGGTGATGATGTGACCATTTGCTTCTTGGAGAAGGGGTCACAGTGGGAGCAAGAGAAGGCCCGGCCAGGTTGCCTGGTAGATGACAGTGGTAACAACCTAGAAATCCTGACCCATTGAGAGTCAGGGCACTGGGAACTGGCCAGGTGTGACCTGCTCACACACTGCAGGGTTCTGATACTCTAACCTTGTCATGATGGTATGCTTTGGTTTAAGACGGTGTCCACTGGCCTCCATGACCCTGGGTCTGTGCTGGAGGTAACGATAATGGATGTTTTTCTCTAGGAGACTTAACACACTTATTAATGTCTACTCCTCTATCTAACCCGCATCAAAACATCTTTTTCAAGACAAAAGCTGCATGTCAAACTTCAACTGACGTTTCCTGGTAAGGTAGAGAAAATATCTGAATTAGAAATGGGCCCACACAGGTACCAGTGAGAGTGACTTTCTCAGCAGGTATGAATCACTGCTATGAAAAATTTATTCCACAGATACGTTGTTAGTAAGCGATTCCATGTATCCACCCTTATGGAAAGCCAGTTTTATCATTTTGGCCCATTTGGAAGACCATTGTTATTACAGTCAATTCATTAACTTCCTTTTGCATAATGCTGGGTGTCTTGCTTGTTTTCAAAGCTCTTGAGAACTGAACCTTGGGATTGAGATGTATGTTGGAGGCCATCTGCAAATCACAGTGGTGACTTCCGTCACTTCCTTGCCACCTCCTGTCTCTGTTTGAAGGTTACTGTCTGGGCTGTTGCTATAAACAGCAAATGTGTTTGTTGCCCTAATATTTAACGTAAATCAGGCCTGGGGATGTGAACCATTGTGAAGGGGTTCCTCTTCCTGTGTTTGGATCTACACAGTGCCTCCCATCTACGTTTTGGATAAACTGAGCTGTCTGTTGGAAAGGGCAGACCTACCATAAACTAAAGTAAACATAGCTTCTGAATAAAGGGGAGGGCATTTTGTGTCTCAGTAAATCATGAAATCTTGCTCAAGATCTATTCATACCCTCAAGTGGAGACAGGATGAGGGGAAAAGTATGCAAAGGAATGGTGAGAAAACTAGTGGGTATAGATTGTATGGATTTCCAAAAAGCTTTGCAAACATGTCCATCCTGAAGTGTTATTATTTTGTAATATTTAGTTGTATTTCAATATTTAATTTTAAAAGAGGAATTTTCCTTAGACACAAGAATGACAATTTCTTTAAAAATTAACATCTAATAGTAGTGTTCTATGTGGAATGATAGTAGGGCTGGCCTTATTTTACATACTCATTGATGATTTGGAAGAGGGAATGTACGCACTCCTACACAGTCTTGTGCACTGAAGAGTTCTTCTTGAGGGAAGAAGCAAAGAAACACATGAGCAAATATCTGGCTTTCACAAAGGTGGCTGTATACCTATAGTGATAACCCAGAGGCAATGTGTGTGGAAGCCCAAATGCCTAGCACTGCTTAGGAACGAAGACAGGAATAGATAGGCATCCCAATGCCTATGCAGAAATTGGCCTACCTGGCCAGCCATAGCCTGCTCATGTCAAGGAGCCATCTGGCAGTTCGCTGATCCAGCCTGGTCTCAGCCGCATCTGCATGTCCTGTTGTGGAACAGGAGCAGTGCCTGGGTGAGGGTGAATGCTTTGGCTGTGTGTGGCAAATAAACAATTGTTGCTTACTGAGAAGGTGGAGGCTGAGAGAAGAGTCTACCAGTCTCCATGAGGACACATAAAGAAGGGCAGTTGAGGAGTGGGAATGTAGGGAAGACCTCGAATTTAGATCCATTTGTACATTTAGCTAATGTTTACTACTAGCATCTAGGCCCAGTCCCCCTTCACTACTCAATAACTGTGCTTCAGGTACTTCACAAAAGAATCTATAAATAGAACCCATTTAACCCTTATAGTGCTATACAGGGAAGGTAAAATTAAATATAATTTAATAATAAAAAGTATAATAAAAATCCACTTTGTAGAGGGAGAAACAGAGCACAGTGAGATTAAGCAGGTAGCTCAGAGACACCCAGTGGCAGGGGGCAGAATTATTTGCAGATTTTGAAAAGCGCAATGAAGGGAAAGTAGGCATGCTTCAGATCCATGGTTTTCTACCTTCAGTGTACACCAGAGTCTCCTGCATGACTCAGGAAAGTACAGGTTGCTAGTGGCGCTGCTAGCTTTTTGCTAGCAGCAAAAAGGTCTGAGTTGGAGACTGAAAATATGTTTTTCCAACAAGTCTCCAGGGGCTGCTGCTGCCCCGAGCCCAACCTAAGGGGCTCTATTTTGAGACCTACTGTTCTACGTGGGGTAGTGGGGACTGTCATATTCCACCCAGAGCTCCTCTGGGTCAGACCACCAACTTCCCCAATGGCAGAATGTTGCCTACCAATAGTTCACAGCAGTGTCCCTTACTCATTGCTCTCAGTCACTTCCTTGTCCAAGGCTAAGCTCCCTTCAATGGAGGCAGCTGATGGTAAATGACCAGCCTTCTCACTTCCATTCAGATCAGCCCTACAAACCACCCAACCCAGAGCTGCTACAGGATCTATAGAAACTCCAGGTGGTACCTTCTTGTGGACCTGCTTGTGCCTTTGTCCAGCCCTGCCTTCCCCATCACCTGAGGGGCTATACCCAGGGCATCGACCCCCAAAATCCTTCTGGACACAACTCTATCTCAGAGTGGTTTTCCAGGACAGCCAGTCCAATGGAGAAGGCAGGAAGAGTTGCCTCTCTAACTCCTGATACTCAGGTCAAATCTTAGCAGATACTGATAAGAATTCACCTACAGACAGAAGAAAGGACACGGGCAAAGATTTTGAGGTTGAAAGACCTGAGATCTCAGGGCCCAGGAAGGTGGCCAGAGCAGCCAGAGTGGGGGAGCTGGGGGCAAAGTTCTAAGACCAAGTTAAGAAGGCTGGAAGGAGGCAGTTCCTACGGGGTCTTTGGAGTCTGTTCAGAGCACATTGTGAAGACACCAGGGCCGTTGGGATAGGGATGTGACAACACCTGTTTGATCTTTTTTTTAAAAACAAAAGAATTACCTTGACTATGGGAAAAATGAGTTGTATAGGTGGGACAGGCTGAGTAACAGTCTCCAAATATGCAAATGTCCTAGTCCCTGGAACCTGTAAATGTCACCTTGCATGGTAAAAAGGACTTTGCAGATGTGATCACAGTAAGGATCTTAAGATGGGCAGATTATCCTGAATTACTGAGGTGAACCCAAAATAATCACAAGGTTCCTTCTAAGAGAGAGGCAAGAGGTCAGAGCTGGAGAAGATGTGGTGATGGAAGCAGGGTTTGTGGCTGCAAGATGAGGCATATAGAGTTTCTAGAAGCTGGAATAGACCAGGAGTAGATTCTCCCCTGGATGCTCCAGAAGGAACCAGACCTGCCAACCCCTTAACTTTAGTTTCTTAGAACTCATTTTGTATTTCTAATCTCCAGAACTGTAATGATAAATTTGCATTGCTTTAAACTGCTTTAAGCTTGCAGTAGTTTGTTACATCAGTAACAAGGAAATTAAACAAGTGTGTAGGGGGAGATACTTGTGAGGAGGGCATAATGATGGTGTCTTGCAGCAGTGGGAGCTCCTTATACCATGAGGTACAAGGAGAGGGCAAATGTGATTAAAAACCTAGAGAGGGCTGAGTTCATAAGTCAGCTCCACCTTCTTCAGCAAGTTTAGGAAATGATCAAAGGCTTAGATTTCTCCTTTGTGAAATGGTGATAGCACTTTTCTCATGTGGTTGTTATGAGGCCTAAATTAGATAAACTGCATCAATGACATAACATCCGCCCTGGCATCGTGCACTCCTCTCCCCTTTATCATCCATCTCAGAGCTGGGAGTAGGGCATCTTCCATGACTTCTTCTTCTTGCAACTCTCCATCAGCTTTTCCTGAAAGTTCAAGTGATGGAGGGTTCTCGTATTGGTCAGTTTCCTGCCACTGGGACAAAATATCTGATGCACGCAACCTAAAGGAGGGGAGGCTTATTTTATGTCATGGTTTCAGTCCAAGGTTGGACTCCAAGGCAGAAAGGGCCTGTCTGAAGGGTGTTCAGAGGAAAGTTGCTCACCTTGTGGCAGCCAGGAAACAGAGAGAGCAGGCAGAGAGCCAGAGTGAGATACGTACCTTCCAAAGGCATGCACTCAGTGACCTACCTTCTCCAGTGTGGGGGGGTCTCACCGCCCAACAGCACATGCGACTATGAACTCATTAATGTCTTAATCCATTGATGAGTATAGCACTCCGATGATCCAATCACCTTCTGAAAACTCAGCCTCCAAACACATGAGATGGTGGGGGACATTTTAGATGTAAACCGTAACAATTTTCCTAGTAAGCTTCTAGCACAGGCTCTTCATATGTTTTCTTTCCTTGTGCTCCACCAAAGCAGACCAACAGAAAGGATTTAGATGCAAGTGGTTTAGAAAGTGATCCTCCAAAGTAGGATTTGAGATGGGGAAGGTTGAAATGCAATTAAAATGATGCATTCATGAGTAGGCTAGTGGTGTGACCTGGGTTCAATTTTGCTTGGGACCCTCTGAAAGATAGTAAAAGCCTCAGAATTGTCCCACCAAAGGACTTGGAGGCAGGGGTCTCATTCACTAGCTCTTACTTCAAGGTACTGAAGATTATTCTAGAGCTTTATGAAGTCCCACCTGTCCTCTGCTCAGGTTGTACAAGCTGCTGCTGGCTGTAACACCCTCATGCAGGAAGATGCTGGGAGCCATTGGCATCTCCAGGTGGCCTTTGATGTAGGCTTAGGGTATAAGACTGGGCAGGGACACTGTGCTGCTTAGAGAGTGCCCAAATTGAAGTGCTAAAGGGAAGTGAGGAAAAAGAAGCCAAGAAGCTAGAATAGTACACCCTACATGGTGACTTCTATGTTCTTAGGTTCAAACTAGTCACATCTTACCCATGAAATAAGCCATTAAAACTCTTCTGAGAGGATGCCTTGAACAGATGACATGATGGTGTGACCATTACACACAGGGTCCCCTGTGAGTGGACTCTATTCTTATTGCCCATGGAGCTGCATGACTGAAAGCATTGGGCAGCTCTCAGTAAGCCGGAAGGGACCTGCAGAGGAAATAATTTTTAGTATGTGTCACAGGTGTTTCTAAAGTGGTCTCAGCAATCCTCACATCCTGGTACTTATGGCTTTATGTAATCTTCTTATCTTGATGAACTGGCTTCCAACCAATAGAGTTCCTCAATAATGAGGGAGGTCCTTCTACGATAGGACTACACTACACAAGAGAGTAATCTTATTTCCCTCTTACTAGTAGACTGTCCCTGGCTGGGTTTGATGAAGAAAGTTGCTGCTGTAGGGAGGCCCATGTGGCAAGGAATTCACGGTGGCCTCCCACCCTCAGCTAACTAGGAGCTGGAGATCTCAGTCCAGCATCCCAAAAGGAACTGACTCTGCCAGAAATGACATTATGACCTTTAAAATGAGACCCCAGTCCTGCCTGAATCTTCTACTGAAGCCACCCGAGAGACCCTGAAATAGAGGAACCAGCTAAGGTATGCTCAGATTCTTGACCCAAATAAACAATGGTAGAATAAATGTGTGTCATATTAAGCCTTAGTTTGTGGTAATTTGTTACACAGTGATGGATAACTAATACACATGAAAACTTCACCATGAGAGGACCCATAGTTAGAATCCTCATTTATGATCCCACAGCTGTGCAGAACATCTCAATGCCCTGGGACACCCTTTGTCTCAGGAAGACCACTGCCCAGTTTAGGGTGTGTAGGCGTAGCCCCCATTGATGTATGCTGTCTACAGGGTGCCTGTCTTCCTGTGTTAAGCATTCTGCAAGGGTCTCTAAGCAGACAATTATGTAAGCATGTCAAAACAGAAGCCCACATTAAAAATATCTTTGCTATCAATAAGTCATTAACGAGCAGAGCTTTGCATGCTACAAGTGTTAAAAGGCATAATTACATTCTGAGATTTCTTTGAGTTACTGCCACTTTAGCCATATTTTATGGAATGGCAGGAGTAGAAAAAGACATTTATTTTGTATTATTGATCCAACGTGCTGTCAGAATTGTACAGCCCCCACTAAAATTTCAGTGGAGTTTTGGATTCCGCCATCCCTGAAAAATCTTATTACTTTCTTGGTTCAAATGCCTCATCTGTGACTTCATGGAATGCACGAAGGTACAGTGAAGGCCTGGATTAAAATACTGTCATTTATTTCCTAGTATGTGGCCCTGAGAAAGTAATTGAAACACACTATAAACATCAATGTCCACATCTGGGTAAAAATGAAAATAAAGTATACACTTTAACAATATCATCATAAAAATTCAGTTCCTGGCACTTAGTTGGTGTTCAATAATTCTTCCTTCCAAATTAATTTACTCCCAAGCATATAGAACTATTTATGCAGAAAAGTTTATGTGACAACTACAAGTTTTGGATACAAGTTTTATAGAAAATGTGTCAGCCTTCTGCCTTACAATAAAAAATAATGTTTGGCTTCAAGCAAATGAGATTTAACAGAATTATTTGAGCTACTTATAATAAAATGTGACAGGGAGACTTTGGTATTTCACTATACCACTTTTTTTTTTTTTTTTTTTATGGACTGCTCACTGTCATTGCAATATTCAGCACTTTTTTTTTCTGTGTCAATGTGATAGACAATATTCATACTCTCTTTGGGTAATTGCCTTTTCAGCTGAATCAATGGCTTACAGGCACAAGAAGGAGGCTGTTTTATCTCAACTTTATTTATCCTATGATTATACTAAGACTATGAAATGGAATCTTCCCTCCTTTCCCTCTTCCCAGGCCCTTTCTCAGCCATCTTCCAAAACCTCTCTCAATGCTTTCCTCCTTTGTGAATTTTTCCACTGCCATGCCTCAAATTACTAAAATGTTTCCCTTTTCTGCAGAATCTCAAATTTAAATAGAGGCCTGCTGCGTGAGTGAACCACTACTGTGAGTCACTCAATCACTCATTCAAAAAATATTCTTTGAGGATTTACAGTGGGCAGAGCCCGGGGACACGCCAAGGAGGGAGGAGGATAGCATTATCTTGTGCGTAAGGGATACAGCTGTGGCATGTTCTAGAATAAAGTTTGTATGAAGAAGCGGCCTTGTGGATTCTTAGTGAGTGTAACAGAAGAGACTGACTCTGTGTGTGTGTGTGTGTGTGTGTGTGTGTGTGTGATGGGGGGGGGTCTCTGCAAGCTAAGATTTGAAGGGAGAACACATAGAAGTTTGAGTGTGATGGGAGGGTGGAGACAGGAAGTAACGGAGGAGTTTAGCTTCCCCAGGCAGAGGGAACTGTACATGCTGAGTCCTGGGGGGCTGGATGAGGGGAGCACTCAGTGGGAAGGATCCTGACGGGGAGGCTGGCAGGCAGAGTCCAAAGCCGAGGACCTGTGGACTTAGTTGCATGTTCCAGCGTCCATACATGGGGTAGTAGGGAGTCCATGGAGGGTAAGCAGGAAGTGAGCAGGAGGGAAGCAGGAGGTGAACCTGAATTTCACAAAGAGCTCTCTTGTTGGAGGGTAGGAGTGGATTGGAGGGGACAGTGTGGATGTGGGGCTATCGCAATATTCAGGTAAGATGTGATGGAAGCTTCGAGTAGGCTGGCTGCCCTAGAAATGTGAGGTAGAAGGTGGTCCGAGCCACCTAGGATATAAAATCCACATGATATGTGGTAGATTGATATGGAAGGTGCAGGAGAGCTAGGTTTCAAGGATGACTTCTCAGTTTCTTGTTTCCTTCCTTGGATGGCTGTTGCTATCTGCCATTCAGTTGTTAGAAAGCACTGGAAGACCAGCTTTAAGACAGAGGGTCAATCCCTCTTTTATTCAGCCTTAGCATCCCAGAGTGATTAGAGTTTAGGAAGCCAAGGCTGATCTGGTTGGAGCCATGTTGAGGAAGCACAGGGTTTATTAGTTTACTAGTTCTATGCTGCTGCGTTCTCCCACTGACATCCTCCACCCATCCCAGTCAGAGAGCAGGTGTTTCCCCACCAGACTGTGCTACACAAGCCACACCATTTTTACATTATTAAAGATAATCCAGAGAATAAGCACAGAGGTCCTCGGCCTAATCTGCCTCCTTCTTTGCTTACAGAGAAGCTAAACTGTATGTTCCTCCTATTTTTTCATCATAAAATTCTACCCCCTCTGAATTGTGTGTTTACAGCCTCTCCTTTTCTGTAACTTGCATTAATATCCCAATATCCCCCAGTACTTTGGGCCCCAACCACTGAGTGTTTCAGGAGCCTCTGAGTCAATGAACTCAGGCAAAGAAGTCTGAATTCATCTCACGAGCCAGGTGAGACTGAGTGGTAAAGACTGCCTGGTATCTTTTGTGGAAGGGTTCTAGAGCTGTGTCTGGGCTTAGCAGGCAGGAGTTCTGGGATTAATTGGTGATATATATGGGGCATGATTAAAAATATGGTGAATATTTAAATTTTTTAAAAGACTTTATTACAATAAAAGATATATTGCTCTTAATGAAACTCAGTGCACTCCCTCTCACTTTGAACACACTTATCCCGCAATTCTTGCCACTTTCTAAAGCAGTTCAGCAGTTCTGGAAGTCCTCTTTCCTCAATGTCTTTAGGTGTATTGTACTGGCTGCCTTTATGTTCTGAATAGATTCAAACACTTACTTTTCATGGTCATTTTGACTTCTGGGAAGAGCCAAAAGTCACAAGGTGCCAGATCTGGTGTATAAGGTAAATGAAGCCTTATAATGTTTTTACAAGTCTCCCTTTCCTTCAGATGATGCTCAGATGCAGCATTCACTGTATTTTTTATCTTACCTCACAAAGACACTCATGAAAAAGGACTTCCAGAACTGCTTCAGAGAGTTGCAAGCACAATGGGATAAGTATGTTAGGAATGAGGGGGAGTATTTTCAGAGGGATTAATGGCAATATGTCTTTTACTGTAATAATTCTTGTAAAATTTAAACATTCACATATTTTGATCACACCACATATCAAGAGGGGGAAATGGGATTGAATTAAATTTGTACATCAGTCTTGGAAGTATGGACATTTTGGCAATACTGGTTCTGCTTATTCAGGAACAGAGGATATCTCTCCATTTTCTGATGTCCTCATCTCTCTCCTTTTACAGAGTACTGTACTTTTTTTCATTGTTGTTGTTGTTGTAGAAGTCTTTCATTTCCTTGGTTAGGTTACTACCTAAATATTTACTTTTTCTTGATGCTATTATGAATGGTATTGTTTTCCTAATTTCTTTCTCAGTGAGTTCATTGTTGGTGTACAGGAACACTATTCATTTTTATGTGTCGATTTTGTATCCTGCTAAGTACAGAATTTGGTTATTCTAGGAGTCTTTTGGTGGAATTTTTGGGGGTCTTCTGTGTAGAGGGCCATGTTGTCTGCAAATAATGAAAATTTGACTTCTTTTTATATACATAACCCTTTTATTTCTTTTTCTTGTCTGATTGCTCTGGCTAATGTTCTGAGTATAATGTTGAACAGAATTGGTGATAGTGGACATCCTTGTTCTATTCCTATACTATTCTGCTATAAAGAAGGATAAACGAGTCATTTGTAGAAAAATGGATTCACCTTGACACCATAATGTTAAGTGAAATAAATCAGACACACAAACTTCGATATTACCTAAATATTTTATGTGAGAAACCCAAAATAAAAATAAAGAACAAAATAAAAGATAGATAATAAGAAGTAAAGAGATAGATCTTTTGTGAAACAAAAGGGGACCGAGAGCTGGAGAGATGGGGAGGGAAAGGAGGGAAGGGCATGAGAAAAGAATTAAGATGTATTATGTGTATGTACCAACTCTCCACGAAGAATGTAATCATTGTGTACTCCAAACATGTACTAATAACCTGAAAAAAAAGAGGGGGAAAATGGTGTCCTATGAGCCATGTCAGTTTTATTCCTGCTGTTGTCTTTCCCAACTGTAAGAACAGTCTTTTTAATCAGTATCTCAAATTATCCTCTCTGTGTTATTCTTTGGATATTTCTGAATTCTTCCAATATTATATGAATTACTTGAAAGCCAGGACCAACTTATCTTGTTTTTAATTCTGGTCTCTTACTCAGCATTTGGGTGCCCAGAAGGACTTACGAAATGATTGTAACTCCACTTCTTACCATTTTCTCTCTCTTTAGCCTGACCCTGTGTCTCTACCATGCATGGCAGGGGTAGCATACAGCTCCAATGCTGACCAGGAGGAGCTTTATCTTTTGTCTCTTCCTTAGCTTTTCTGTATGCTGCTTCCAAAGTTGTTTTGGAGTTAGTCAAGAAGAGGACAATCTGACAGCCTTTGTGTGTTGAATGTCCTTTGCCTGGGTCTACCCAAGCTCCATGCACTTTTGTCAGGAACAGCAAACTGTATTGCTGACCTGCAGTCAAAACACCTGTCTGAATTCTTGGAAGAAGCATAAGTACTAGGCCAGCCATTGATTCTCTGTGAGTTTGAACAGCAGGAGAGCTGAACATAAGGAAGTGTGTGATGCTGTGCTGGGCAGCCTGGTAGAATTGAGCTCAATAACTTTTGGATTTATAAAAGAGTACATTTAATTTTTAACAGATTATATACAAGATATTAAGTGACATTAAACACAGAGTTAAATCAGCCGTAACCCATTTAAAGCAGCCTTGCAGATAAATGTCTTAAGTCTACTAGCCTGCCAAATATATTCCTTATCTACACACATCTGTCAATTATTTCCACAATGCTAAGCCTTTCTAATGCTTCTCCAAGACTTACTCTCCCTGCATCCTCAAGTTTGAAATACAGGTGACATCTGCTCTCTGTGAATCAGGATATGATTGACAAGGGAAAGCCTTTAGGTGTGCGATTGTTAAAATTTTGTGATCATAGACCTTCTGGGATTCTGGTAAAATCTTTAGACTGTTTTTTAATTGGAAAACAAATGACATGCATATATGCAGACATATTTTGCTCAATGTATTCTGTTACATTTGAAATTGGTTCTGTTCAAATCTTAGAGCATTAAAAAGAATCTTTAAAAATTATTACTTGCTTTATAATATTTCAGATATAAATCATTACTTCCTAAAAAATTAGAAAAAATACAAACTATGAAGTTAAACAAAAAGCAGACCATGATTATGTTCAAAAGTAAAAATTAAGGAGGATGTAGTTGTTTTGCATGTATGAGAGGTTTCAGTAATCACAAGGTCTTTGACGTGGCAACGTAGATGTCATTTTTAATATCCAACATATCTTTGCACTATTAGTTCTGGTAGTTACAACATATGAAAGTAGAGTCAATGATGTGGGTGGTAGCAATAAAATTTGGAATTCCAGGATTCACACTGCTGGAGAAATGTTGACAGTTTAAGGAGAGCAGGGTCTGCAAGACTCTTCCCATTCAATTTATGTCCCAGGGCTTTTTTATTTTCTAGGCAATTAGTTTGAATATGGCTGGCTTTAATTTATTGCTGTGTATTAATTATCTACTGAGTGACGTAAGTATTTTTTATCTGAGAAACAGTGTAACGAGGCATTTCTAGTGCAGAGTCTTTCATGATATTACTGTAGAGGCATTGGTCAGGGTAGCAGTCATTTGCAGGCTCCCCTGAGGCTAAAGATCCATTTCCAAGATGGCACCCTCCCTTGAGGTTGCCTGGAGGCCTCAGTTCCTTACCATATGGGCCTCTCTTAAGACTGCTAGACCACCTACACAGCATGGCAACTGGCTTACCCCAGGTGGAAACGTCCTAGAGACAGAAAAGCAAGGAAGGAGTCAAGGTGTCATTTATGTCCCAATTTTTGCTCTCATACACTATTACTTTTATCACACTCAAATCATTGGAAGTGCAACACTGAGTCCAGCTCCACACTCAAGGGGAGAGGAATTAAAGTCCTCTTTTGGAAGGGACAAGTGCCAAATAATTTGTAATCATATTTTAAAACTACCACACTATCATCAAAGAGAGAACTCTGTAATCATGTTCCAATCTTAAGTGGTCAAAGTTAGCAGAATTTACCCATGTCCTCAGGTAATGAAGACATCTGTC
This sequence comes from Erethizon dorsatum, assembly GCA_028451465.1. Taxonomy (NCBI): domain Eukaryota; kingdom Metazoa; phylum Chordata; class Mammalia; order Rodentia; family Erethizontidae; genus Erethizon; species Erethizon dorsatum. The sequence continues at coordinate 146,883,890 of CM051825.1, read as the reverse complement.
TGCAGAGAAAATGATGAGGCATTGGCACTGTCACTCCAGATTTCCCTGAGTGTCATTTCTTCATGTTTAAAGAAGCCAAGACATTTTTAGTGTGAATGTGTATTGTGTTTGGGTTAGTGTTTTTTTCATGCATTCTAAACATAACCAAATGGTTTTGAATACATGAATTCTGTACTTGAGTCCATTATTTGCACCCAAAAGCAAAAATGAGAGCTGGTAGAGGTAACTTGCTTTTAGAGAAGACTGAGGCAGATAACCCTATCTCTCTGGGTGTCCTCTGTAGATGGTGGGGAAAAGGAAGAGATTGTGTCAGATAGATGTTTGTGTGAAATAAACCACATCAGGCCTCAGTAGCACATAAAAGGTGGTGTTTGTTGCCATGTATGTGGGGTCAGCCATCAGCTAGATGGCCCTCCTGATCTTGGCTGAGCTTGCTCACATGTCTGGGAGGCCACTGGCTATTGACTGGTTTATACTGGCCTTGGCTGGATGATTGTGATGACTAGGCTTTGCTCCAAAACTGTGGGATTATAGCAGATCTACTTGGGCATGTTCTCAGAACCAGTGCAGAGCGCAAGAGAGAAAAGCCCCATCTACAGGCCCCAAGCCTGCTTGGCCAGCACTGCTTTGGCCTAGCCTTCTGGGTCTGAGCCTCATGGCAAAGTAGGAGGGCACTGACTAGGCACAGGTAGATATGGAGAATGCGGCATGTTTGCAATCTGTTACAAGAAAGCAAAGGGATCACTAGTTTTTCTCTGTTAAAACAGGGATCCATAAAGTTTTTCTGGAAGAGGTGAGATAGTAAAGGTTTTAGGCTTTGCAGAGCAAATATAGACCCTGGCACCATGTTATCCTTTTGCTTCTCCTTCTCTTTCCCCTTCTTATTCAACTTTCCTTCCTCTTTTAATAATCATTTAAAAATTTTAGATTTTAGGCTGCACAAGAGTAAATCTTGATGCAGACCAGATTTGGCCTGTGAACCATAGGTTGTCAGCCTCTGGTTTAAGAAGAAAGAAAATCCTCATGCTACTAATAATAGGCTGTCTTCTGTTGACAAAAGACACACTGATATCTGCCATTTAATGCTGTCCTCACAACAGCCAGGTTGTTGAAAGCAGACATTCCTAATCAAATTCCTTTTCACATGGGGAGAGATGTGAATTGTTTAGGTGTGACTGGATTCAGACTGGGACTGGCTCTGGGAGGGTTATGGACACTTTCCCAAGGTTGCCCTGCGGAGGACAACTGCTCTCCTCCACTGTGCCTGAGGGCTAAACATCCAGGAAGACACCAGAGTGAGGAGCATTCTGCTCCGCCTCCTGGGAAAGCACACTCTGCAGGTGGGGGAAGCCATCTCATCGTGTTCATTCCAGCCCAACCCAGGCTGATTTGAGGTTGACTTCAAGGATGCCCAAGGTGAAGCAGTTGATTCCAGGTCCCACTTTTCAGTTTCCACTTCATCCCATAGCTCCCCTTACTGTGTGCCTCACCTCTGCCATCCAGACAGGTATGTCCACCAGGAACCTGTAGACATGGTGCTGAAAGGAATGCATTTAAAAGTTTTCATGGTGATTATGACATTTTTCTCAAATGTAATAAGTATGCACATTTTGCACCCTTATACTTAATTCACAAACACAGCTTTTACTATTTTCTTCCTTCTCCATCCCACAACCCAAGCAATGTCATGAGAGAAACATAATGAAATATTAAGCTGGCCTCAGTTGTCCATGCCAACCGTCACTTAGCTATTGGGAAGGGAATATCCAGTCTCGTTTTCCCTGAATAGGAAACAATACAGTATGTGTAGGTCCCTGTATGTAAAGCTGACATGCTGCTCAACGGTCATCTGAGAAAGAGAAATAAAGCAAGTCAGCCAATTAGCTGACTGGGTACTTACCTCCAAGGTGCCAAACTGAGAGTTTTGTTGATTTATCTCAAATTGGTCAAGACTAGCACATACTAGAAGTTGGCTTATTTTAGAAGTTTGGCCTATGGCAATCTTTTCTAGGCCTATTCAAACTTTAATTTGTGTAATTTAATTAAGGATGTGAACATACTCTTATGATACGTTATGGGATCAAAATACTTATAGACAAAGTGAAGGCACAACAGTTAAAAAAATTAAATGAACTTTTCCTGCAGAACTCCTCAGAGCTTTTAGCATCTAAATATACATTCTGAATTTTGAATAAGGGTTTAGATTGTACAAAAGTTTCTAAATCAACCTGGTCCATGAATCCTGTTCATAGAACAAACCTTGAAATACTACTCTATGTGAAAACTTTGACAAACACTACCATGAGTGAAATGTCACCAAAACTCTATGCAAGAGGAAAAATACAGTAGCACACTGACCGGGGGAGAGTTGTGGTTTATGTATATAGGTGGACATCAGCTTGATTTTTCAAGTAATCAAGTTAAACCTCAATATTCTCGCATATCATAATAAAAATGAGATCTGGTAATTGTGTTGTGTGTTTGAGTATGTGTGTGTGTGTGTGTGTGTAGCTGTCACTAGGGACTAAGAGTCTGGATTGTGGGTTAAATTTAATAACTTACAGGATTGCAAGGCTTTAAATCGTGTCCTAGAATTTTGAAAGCTGCTAGAGAAAGCAGCTATCAGAGCATCACAGCTTCTCATCCTGTTTTCAGTCTTATTCTCCTCCTTGCCCTTGTGCAAGATTTCACCAGTGGCTTTGCCGACAGGATGCATTTTAATTCCTTTCAAGCCTTGTTTTTGGCCCCATGTATGTTGATTACCAGCAGTGATTACTATTCAGAATGCTATTCTAATCTCTAAAACTACAAAAAGAGGCTATGCATTTTGTTTCTCCTTGTGGTGGCCCATTATTTTCCCCATAGAACATTAGGAGCCTCATTGCAAATTCTGTACCGTCCCCAAACTGGCATTTCCTGCCTTCTGTCCCTCCGGCAGCTTCGACTCCATGTGGCCAAAAGGGAACTCGTTATCTCTATTGTGAGTCAGTTCCTCTTCCCATTTTTTTTTTCTCTTCTCTCAGCTAATGACATTACCATCTCCTCAGCCTCCAAAGTTAGAAAGTCATGAATAATTTTTTATTTCTTCCTCTTTCTTGCCATCTTTGAGCTGTTAAATTGTGTTGGTGCTACTACCTCTGCAATATTTATCAAATCCACACTCCCTTTCATACTCATAGGTATCGCCCTAGTTTAAGTTCTTATTCTTAGATGGGCCATGTGGTCCCTTTGTCATGATCTCTGTCCCTATCCAATGGCTACTTCTACAACTTCCACCAGTATTACCAAGACCTTTAACATTGCTAAGCACATCTTTTTTCCTCTGAGGCTTTTATACATTGTCATTCAAGGTTTTGGTAGCAAATGGCAGAAATGTGCCCCCAAGTAGTTTTAGGAGAAAAGAAAATGGTTTATTAGGTTCCACAACTGGACAAATTAGAGTTCAATGGGCTTCTATCATGGCTGGACCCAAAAAATGTCTAAAGTGAAAAGTCTTATTTGCTTCTTTTCTTGGCAACCCTACCCTCTTTGCTGTTTCTCTTCTGAATTAGCGTCTCGCAGTGTGGTGATGCTGTGACACCCAGGAGCAGTACCAGGCTTGCTGTTTATACCCACAGCAGCAGCAGTGGAGGGTGAGTCCTTTCTTCCCAACACATTCTGCTATGAACGAGCGGATGGTATGGTTGCATTGAGCAAAACTTCATCACATCCCCTCTTCTAAAGTTAGACAAATTGGGCTGTAAGCTCCACCCAGCCACCTGGATTTAGATTGCAGAATGGGTGCAATTTTCCCAAGGAAATTGGAATGGTGTATTGGAGACAGGGAAACAAGCAAAGGAACAAATGCTCCTTACTCTTCTTGCTCAACGTGTTCTGTTGTTCCATCCCATCCACCTTTTCCACCTGGTCTTCTGCCTCTGACTGCTAAGAGCAAGATTCTCTGCCCACTCCAACTAACTCACTCTTCCTGGTACCGTGTGCTGTAAGGTTCCCCTGGCTGCCCTGGTCTGTGCTGTCCTTGGGCTGCAACACCCTCTGTGGCTGTCACAAGGTTATCCCTTCTCTAAGCCCCGCTCATGAGCTGCCCACCACAGGCGGCCTTCTGGACCCTCCCCTGCTCCCAGCCTGAGGAGGTCTGTGGGCATGTTATCCTCACTTCTGCCGTGGCTTTTACCATGAAATGTCTAATCGCAGAGCTAGTTTCCTGGGATCCACCTCCCCTGCTGGATACTGACTGGGATAGCAAGGCCGCTGTCTTGTTCCTTTCAGTGCTCCCCAGGGTCGAGCATGTGCCTTTTACACAGTGTAAGCACCATAAATACTTATCGATCAACTCTGGACTTCCCATCCATTAAGACAAGTTAATGGAGGTTTTCTGATTCTCATCAGATGACCAATTTTGGAATGCCGTATCAGTCAAATTTCTAAGAATCAATAAAGTGTTCAGGATTTTTCCCCCTCATTCAGTTATACTTTAAAAATAAATTTATTTTATTTTTCCCCCCCTGAATTTAGTAATATGCAAGCATGTTGTATTTGTAAATATAAAAGTAAAAAAGACAGTAGAAGGTTCTTTCCAGCTCAGGGTTGTCATGTGTGCTGTTTCCTCTGCCTGAGGAAGGACCCCGGGGTCAGCTGCCCGGCTCCTCAGGCACATCGAAGCAAACCTCAGGCCTCACCTTCACCTGCAGACGTTCCCGCGCCTCGCAGCTCTTCTCTCTCCCGTGGTTGGTGTGTTTCGTCCTCTGCTGACCTGATATTAATTAAGTCCTGTGTACTCAGGACTGTGGTTAGCATAGTCAGAGCACATCCTCACTGCTGGAGCTGTGACGTGTGACTCAGAAGTGCCCCGGATATGCTCATGACATCAGCTAACGGTACCATCACATATGTATCATTAACTATTATATGTAATTTTTTGTTTTCTTCCACTCATAAAAAAGTGATGCACAGATGTGTGCGTCTATGCATAAATACATATGTACATCGCAGTGTGCTGTACACACATGATCTCATACGGTGGACGCAACATAATTCAGGGCTGCTCACAACCTTTCAGGGAACTGCTCATGTTCACTCCTCCCCATTGCTTCTGATTACTCACAGCAAACCCCAGAAGTGTAGAACAGGCCAGGAATGCCAGGGAGCTTACATCCCACGGGCCAGTCCTCAGCCAGGGATGAGTGGGGATGGAGCACAGAGAACTCACCTCCCTCATCCCGTGGCAGGACATGTCCGAGGTGTGTCCTCAGGGCATGGCTGAGCTCCAGTGCCCACCATGTGGCAAGAGTGACAAACTTCATTGGCTTCCTCCCTGGGACCCTCTCCGGAATGAGCCACTGGAACATGGAGCCTGATCCTAAGGGTCTGCTACTTCGAATAAGGAAAACTTTGCAGATGTAGTTTTGAGAACTGTAAGAAAATCGCCTTTTGTTCCTCTGGACTCCCAGCCCATGGACTGTGGCTTCTGGCTCTTTCATCCCCCACTGCCTCCTGCATGTGAAGGCTGGTTATCCACTGACAGCAATGCTCCTGCAGTGTTTCTAAAAAGTGTTTCTAATTGGACAAAGTCCAGGTAGTGATACCTGGACTCAGCATGTAGGCCCATCCAGCATTCGTGGCTTCAGAAATTCGCAAGACTTTCATAGGCATTTGCATTCAGCTTTGCTTTTATCTGCTTCCAATTTCTCTTTAAAGGCATTCCATTTTTCTCCTTTCTCCTTCATCCCAGCCCCTCCTTTGCAACAGCACGAGATGAAAAACCCATCACACTGCCGCAGCTGAAAAAGCCTTTGAGAAAGGCGGGTGGCGTGGCTTGAATGTTTCTAAACTCTGAAACTAAAACTGCAAGTCACAGACAAATAGAAAGATGAGGGTTGGGGCTGGAGGGCTCACAGCCCTGTGGAAGCAAGCAATCCTCGGCCCCTGCAGGCCGAGTAGCACAGTGCCTCTAGCATGGTTTAAAGCCTTGATTTGGGCATCTGTCTTTCAGAATTCGAGTCTGAATTATAGATGTTACTGAATGAAACATTAAGGCTGTGTCTGCTGAGATTACTGTGTCTCTCTTGTCTGTTAACTTTACTGCAGTGTCGTTCAATTTATCTAAGCATTATTTCAACTTCTTGGGGAAATGCTCTTCATTCATCCCTTCCTTCATTCCGTGCGCAGCAACAGCAACTGTAAGTCCTGGGACTACAGAGATGTGTAATGCCCATAATTCACTCCCAAAGATTTCAAAATGTGAGGGAGACAGACAAGGAAATCTGTAATGGCAGGGCCTCGTAGATGGTTCTGTCCCAGAGTGGGGGTTGGGAAGAACGGGGTCCTTGTCCTGGCCTGGCAGATCCAGGAAGCTTTTCCAAAGGGAGTCTCAGCCATCAAGAGCTGGGAGATGGAATCAGGTAGCCATGGCTCATTAAAATCTGCTTTGTGCTAAACAGATGGACTGCTTGTGTCCTGAGCCACAGTTTCCTAATCTGCTAAGTGGCTAGAATAATTGGTATCTACATCACGGATTGTGTGGAGTAAGTGGGAGAAAACCGGTGCAGTGCTTAGCTTAAACGGTAGCATCCAATAGCACCTTAATAAGTGTATATGAATTTTAACAAATCAAGCCCCCAATACCAAGAGACACCGACGCAGACCGGGCAGGCAGATACAGACTTGCTGGATGAGGTTGTTTTCCTGCTGTGTCAGGAGGAACGTGAATGACCGTGCACTGCTGCTGGACAGGGAAATAAATGGGTTCCTCTGCTTATTCTTGTGGGCACCAGTGAGACCCACCATATACCTATGTCAACACCTGCAATTTATCAAAAGTAAAGCCAGGGAGAGTAACAATCTTGCTGGCCACAAAAACAGCAGGATACAGGCAAATAGATTTCTTCTGGGGCCACTATTTTATGATGAATTGGCAGGTACATGTCACAAAAGAGGGGTGACAAGGCACAAGGTACTTTTGGAGGTCTCATTGGGCAGGGAGGTGGCCAGGATACTTTTATTTAAGAGTTGATTTCCTCCCTCTTCTCTCCAGCCAAGGGATGTTGAGATATGTAACAATTAGAATTCAATATGTTAATACAGTGTCTCATTGGCAGAGTCCAAAGCTCTTGCACTCCCCTCTAGTGATACATGTACAAAGCAAAACAGGTTCCAGGAAGTTAGCTCAGCTGCCTGCCATCCCCATCTGAATCTTTCCTCAGCAGCTTTTTGATTGTGAGGAACCAAGCTCGTTTCAGCAGTGGGAATTTCACTGAGCTGGTGATCCCTAAACTCATTCAAAATATTAATAAGTTTTTCTTTCTTGTAATTTTTTTTGATAGAGATGTATTTCACAATACAAGCCTGCTTCTTCCTTGCATATATTTCATTCAAACTTAATCCTCAAGTTTTCAAATTTTAAACACTTAAATCAATCATGGTCCAAGAGGCTTAAGAGGCTTTGCTTCTGTCAGCCTTACATAATGCTGGAGAGAAGCTGGGCTCCACTGTGCTTTTTGGTTGTTTTTAATTTTGCAACGCAGCACCCCTTTCTGCTGTGAATTCTGACTGTATGAGGCAAGTGTGGCTGCTTTTCCAACGGGTCTGATCATCTGGCGTAGTTTTCAATGGACTCTATAGAGTTTTCCTTTGTGGGCTACGGCCCTATATACAAACCAGGTGTCACATTTATACCTATGCTGTCTTCCTTTTCTTGCTCCCTCTCGATCCCTTCCTTCCTCTCTCCTTTCCTTGCTCTCTGCCCCTTTACTCCATCCTTCCCCTCTCATTTTTTCTTTTATTCTCTTTCTTCCTCCCTTCTCATCTCCCTCTCCTTCCCCTTTCCCTCCCTCTTTCCGTTCACAGACATTATTCAGCTCTTATTGCATACCAGGTGGTATGCAAGGCCCTGCAGATACAAACAGGGGCCACTGTGGTTCAAGTCACTCCGGTGGGGAAGACAGGCAATTAACAAGATGAACAGCCTTCAAGAATAAGCAATTCCTTGGAAGTGTTCTGAAGTCTAGAGATGTAACGTGACATGGGGAGAACTGTGTGGCCGTGGAGGGAGGAGGAAGAAGCAGCCTTAGACACTAGGCAAACCGAGGCCCCCAGGGTTACTGAGCACAGAGGCAGAAGGCCCAGGAGTGGAAAAGGGAGGCTGTCAGACAATATGGTGGGGGAAGTCACAACCCACAATAATGTTCAGAAGGACAGAAGACACTTGAATTCAAGAATGTTCTTAATAGATTAGGTATACATTGCTGACATTTACTTTTTTTTCTGAGTATCTTAGTTCAAATCTCTCTTCCAAAGTTATAAAATTAGTTTGCATTCGTTCCACATTTAGTGAGTCTTCTTTTATCAAAAAGGAAAAAAAAAATCACTTTAAGTCAGGAACTGCTGTAGAAGCCTCAAAGTGGATGACTAGGTGTGCACTGTCACTGTTCAGTGATAAAACAGGTTTTGTCTCAGGCAGTTGCTTTGTTTTCTAAAGCATAAACTCAAAGTACAACACTTTAGTCAAGTAGTTGATTTAGTTGTATCCAGCGTAACTAATTAGCACCAATTCCATGCTTGATTTTTTTCCCCATTAACCAAACAAAAGCCATTACTAATGAGTCAGTGTATACAAAGCCAGCTGAGGAATTTGTTGGAGAGATTTCAAATGGGAAAAGATGAGAGTTATAAATATTTGTAGGAAATAGAGAGGGGCAGATATTACATTTATATAGGCACTGACCAGAGTAAACTGTAGTGTATTGGTGCTACCAGGATACATGGAGGCAAAGAATAAGCTGTTCTAGGTGCTAACAAAAAGTGCAGTGTATTTTTAAATTAAAAAAAAAATTATAGTAAAAGACATAGTGTCTTAAATCTTCCTCAAAAGACTCCCCTTCACTTTGAACACACTTATGCCATTATTCTTGTCACTTTCCGAAGCAATCTGGAAGTCCTCTTTCATGAGGTATGATCAAAAATATGGTAAATGCTGCTGCCAAGTGCCATATAATGAAAAGGCAGGCTCATAAAACCATTACAGTGATTTCTAACTCTTCCCCCAGGTCAAAATGACTATGAAAGATAAATGTTTTGAATTGGTTCAGGACATCGAGGTAGCTATGCCAATACAACTAAAGACCGTTACAAAAGACAACTTCCAGCACTGTTTTTGAAAGTGGCAAGAACAATGGGTAAATGTATTTGAACTGTGTGTGTGTGTAGGGGGTATTTTGAGGAAAATCAATGCCTATTTGTCTTTTATTGCAATAGTTTCTTTAAAAAGTTTTAAATATTCACTGTGTTTTTTGATCATTCTGCATATCATTCTAAACTGAGGAAGATGACAGGGGTACATGGCTTTTGTACAGTGCTCATCTATGGGCAAAATCTTTCTCATTCTTTTAAAGAAAAGGAAAGAGGGCCGGTGAGATAGCTCAGTGGCATAAGTGCCTGCCTAGCAAGCGTGAGGTCCTGAGGTTGACTCCCGGTACCCACATAAAAAAAAAAAAGGTTCATGGTGGACACCAGAGTTGAGGATCTGCATTTTTAACATGCTCTCTGCATTGGTCTAAGAGCTGCTACTGTCACATCTAGGATATATATCTGAATTATCCACACAAGTCCAGTGTAATGTGGAGACCAGGAGGGTGTCTGCGTTCCTCAGAGGCTGATGTTCCTCCTTCTGGGACTCGCTCCTTGCCTTCCCTAAGCAGAGTTGGGTGGCAGCCCTCAGTGCTTTTTCTCTCAATACTCTGGAGTGGAGTTTCTGGGAGGCAGAATGGAAGAATGGTCAAGTGTATATGATCTCCGTGTTGGCAAAAATACGGTGAGATGATTGGACTAGTGGTTGATGTGATGTCTTACATACATAATTGTACAGTTTGCTCTAAGTTTCCATTGAAGACCAAGCAGGTACAAAACAAGGTAGTATGGACTTTAAATATCAGAAAGCCTAGCTCAAATTTCACATAGTTTTCAGAAAAGTAATTCTTCTTACATAGGGATTTATAGGAATAGGGATATTTTGGGGATCAAATAAGGTCATATATTGGACATGTTCAGTTGAGGACCTAGGCAGGATAAGTACTCACTAAATATTCCCTGGGATAATTGTTATCCCCAGCATTAATATTCAAACCATGCCTTTAGTGTTTGTATGATTAAAATCCTCTTGCCATCTCTGCTCAGTCTCAAAGCCCAGGGCTCAGAAGGACCAGGCTGTGTTCAGTGAATGTCCTGTTGAATGATAAACAGACTGCCTACAGTGTGGTTAGGATCAAGTGTGACTACCCTGAGCAAGGGGACAGTGCCCTGACATCTGGTCAAGTCCAGGAGCCATTCCCTCCAGGATCTTTGTGCCTGGATAACAGAGCCCCCAGTTGCCCCTCCTGACACCTGGCTGTACTTGGGGACTTGAAGAAAGGATAAGTACTGATGACCACATCATACAAGGAACTGCTAAAAGACCTCTACTTGGAGCAGTGGACAAAGAAAAAACATCTTCATCATATGCTTAGCTGGAAAGGAATTTTGGCAGGCAGAGTCTGCACCCATTTAAACAAATTTGGCATATCCATAACTTGCATTACCTAGCAACAATGAACCCCTCCAGAAATCTGTGCAGGCAACTGATGATTTTAAAACTCCTAGTCCTCCTCTCCCCATACCCACGTTCCCTGCCAAATGGTTGAGAATTCAGGCCAGCTGGGTGTCTGCTTATTTACATAATTAATCTAGTATGAAGTCTTTATATGTCCCTCCTCAGCCTTCTCTTTTCCAGGATAAATAATCCCCACTTCCTCTGTCCATAAGCCCCAATTTTACAACCTTTTAATCATTTTTGTGGCTCCTTCTGGATCTTCTCTTGGCCGTATTTAAGCCTTATCTAAATGTAACAGACAGGCTAGCTACAAAGGCAATTAGGAGAGAGGAATCCATCAGAACCTGGGACCAACCCTCATTTGGATCTGAGTCTCTGTCTTCTTCTCTGTAAGTGTGACATAGAGGATTCTCACCACCTCTCCCATTGATAAATGGGGCTGGCCATTTTACTTGCCCAAAGATGTCTTCCAAGATCCTGAAAATCCAGTTTCCATAAAGGCATACAGGGAGGAACCAAAGGACACACTTGAGGCCACGAGGAAAGTCTTTTTCCAATGGGGTTTTGCGTGCAGTTTCAGTGCACAGGGATGGCAGTGATTTATTGCTGGACGGAGAAGTGACTGGCAACTGTAATTCTGTGACCTTGAGAGCCTGGGCAGAATAAGCACACACAAAGTGTTCACTGTGATAATTATTATCTGCATCATCAGTATTCAAATCATGCCCTCAGTTTTGCTGTGGTTAGTGTCCTCTTACTCTTCTCTGTGCCCAGGCTCAGAGCCCAGGGCTCAGAAAGACCAGGCCGTGTTCAGTGAGTGTCCTGTTGAATGGCAGGCAGACCCGTAGCCCCTGACCTCCAGGGAGCCGAGGAGCACAAGTGGCTCTCTGACAGCTTTCGCAGAGTCTCTCAGGGCCAGGCGGCCTGCTGCTTTACATCCTGGGGTCTTATCTGACTGTCACTTGAAGGCCATTTTCTTATCTGATATCAGGCAGAGCCAAAGAACCAACCCATCCCCAGCAGACTACCAAGCGGACTCAGAGTTTTCACCACTCTGGTGTCCAAGACCAGCCTCAGCCACCACCAAGGAGCCCACAAAAAGCAGCTGGCAAAATCATAGCACAGCCAAGGCAGGGGGCCTTGTTGGAGTTCTCAGACTGGGGATTTTCCAGTCAGGAATGTTTCAAGAGCAGAAAAAGGAGAAGAGAAAAGAAAACAGGAGGTAGGGATGATCCAAGACTGTGGCATGTCATTTTGCAAAGACAGACCCCACCCGCGCTGCTTTGTGCTGCATGTCATTATCCCCTCGTGGTCCTACTCTTTCCTGTGCTGTATTTTTCCCCTTCCACAGAGTGGCCTGCTATTTCTCAGGGACTGAGGAAATATATTTGAGCAAGGATTAGCAAATATAGACATTGCTGTTTGGCCACCCTGTCAACCATTTCAAGGTGAAACCCTCACCAATTCAGCAGCTAATTTGGTGAGGGAGATTATTGTTCTGTGCAAAAATCAAATACAATCCTTTGGGACTTTTCTTAGGCAACATCACATGCAGCTCTGGTTTAAAGATCAATAAAGCAGAACCTACTCTTCATTACACATTAATAATATGCAAGCAGAAATCAGAGCAGGGAGCAGGGCCTTGCTCTCCTTCCTACAGACAGACGCTCTTACTTTCTTGTGAGCTGTACAGGATTGGTGGTGATGGTGGCTAAGCTACTCACCTGTGGTCCCGATTGACTTTTGGCCTGCAAGACTTGGAATTAGAGTGCCATCTGCAAACAGCAAAGCCTCTCAGGGTACCCAGGCATCTTCAGAAGCTGTATCCTGCTTAAAGTGCTTCATGACCTTGTTAACCAGGTGTTAGCTGAGCTATCCAGGGTGGTGCTATTTGGAGGTGGGACCTTTATGAGCTGAGTCCAGTGGGAAGCCTTCAGGTCATCAAAGGTTTGCTCTTGAAGGGGACAGTGGGACCCTGGTCCCTCCCTCCTCTCTTTCATGTTCTGGCCATGAGGTGAGAAGCTTTGCCCCACCATGCACTTCCACCACAACATGCTGACTTGCTACAGGCCCAAAGCAACCGGGCCGATACTACAACCTCTAAAACTGTAATCCAAGAATAAACGCTTCTCATTGCAAGCTGACTACCTCAAGTATTTGTTATAGTGACAGAAAGATGACGAACACAGTGGAGCTCTAGGTTCCCAGGGCTCTCTGAAGCCAGACCTTTTGGTGACTTTGGATCCGGAAGTCATAGAAGGAGTTTGGAATTCATGGTATTTTCCTGGGGCTGCTATAACAAATATCACAAACTGAGTGGCTCAAAACAACGGAAGTTTGTCCTCATATTTCTGGTGGCAAGGTCTGAAGCCAAAGCGTCATCAAAGCTCTGTTCTCTCTGCAGTTTCCAGGAAAGAGTTTGTTCCATGTCTTCCTCCTAGTTTCTGGTGGTAGCCAGCAACCCTTAGTGTTCCTTGGCTTGTGGATGCACCTGCCCTGTCTTTGCCATCATCACAGAGAGATCTGTGTGCATGTGCCTCTTTTTTTTTTTTTTTTTTTTCTTACAAGGACACTTGTCTTTTTGGATTAGCATCTCCCAATATGCTCATTTTAACTTGATTATCACCAGGCACCCTATTTCTATATAATGCTACATTTATAGTGCCAAGGGATAGAACTTCAACAGATCTTTTTGGGAGACCAAGTTCAACTCTTAATAGACATTGAAGCAGATGTTGTTGGTTTATCCGTTGGCAAGAGAGGCTGAGACTGAGAGACTGACAGAAACAGCGAAGAGCAGAGAAGCTGCCTTTATGTGTGTATGAGGGTCCAGCAGCAGCTATAACAAACTTAGTGGCTTAAAGCAACTTGCGTTTATTTTCTTACAATTCTGGAGGCCAAAATCAGTTTCAGCAGGCTGAAGTCAAGGTATCAGAAGGCTCCAGGGCAGAATATATACCTTGGCTTTTCCAGGTTCTGCTGGCTTCTGGCATTCCATAAACTGTGGTGACCACATCAGTCTGTGGTTACACGATCCTCTCTTCTGTGTCAAATCTCCCTCTGGCTCCTGCATAAAAATATTTGTGATTGCATTTAATGGCCATTCAGATTATGCAGCATTATCTTCATCACAAATTCATTAACTTGATGCCACCAACAAGGTCTTGGATATATGAGGGAATATTTATGGGTTCTGGGGATCAGGATTTGATGTTTATGTGGGCCATTACTGAGCCTGATATGGTAGGAGCCCACCAGTTAGTGGGAAGCATCACATAATCCCCCAAATGCATATGTAATCACAAATCTAAGGTGGTCACAAATATTCCCCATAAGAAGCCTCTGCCAGGTAGAGGTGAGTGCTGGAGAGATTTACCCTAGGTAGCTCTGCCATAGGCTTCCCTGGGCGGGAGGCCTCTGGACTATAATGTGAACTTCAAAAGGAGGTAACCAGCAACATGGTGCAGAAGAAGCAAGTGTTAAGGAAGGGGGAAGAATACCAGTGGGGGACAGTTTCATCTAGGGTGGACAACAGTTTACCCAGATCTGACAGCTGCAGGCATGCCCTGGTGTAGCCACCTCCTATGCCTGTGGCCAGTGTTTGGATTGGTGGGCGCCTGTGTTGTGACAGTTGTTAAATATTTTGAATGCTGTTCATGCTGAGGTCAGTGTCTCTTTCACTGGGTGGCTGCAAGAATTGAATCACAGACTCCATCTGACAGATGTTTGCAATTTGTGAAGTCCTACGTGAAGGCTGTGGTTGTTTTGCTGTTGGGGCTGTTTCAAGATGAAATGTGATGGGGTGGAAAGAGTCAGGCCCTGGTGCCCATACTCACAGGGCTCACTGGGCAGGACTAGGTATGGTCTGAGCTGGAGTATTTTTAGGGTAGAAGTATGGAGAGACCTGTTACTGAGGCCACAAAGTTTGGAAGTTAGAAGGCCATGTGGCCTCTGGAGTCAGGCAGTCTCAGGTTTAAGTCAGCTCTGGGCCCCACCACTGACTGTCCAATAGCCTTGGGCCAATCTCTGGGCTTCTCTGAGCCTTAGTTTCCTCATTGGAAAACCAGGTACTGTCACCTCCCTCAAAGGTCACATGAGGGTGAATGCAAGAAGGTCAGAGAGCAGGGGCCAGTGCCACCTGTGTTTTAGGCAAGTGTTCCTGTATTTGCTGGTCAGGCCAGCCTGGTCTGTAAACCAGCCTGAGTCAGTCACATCCACTCAAGGTGGCATCACTACAAGTCACTGCCTTGAACATGGACTCCTAGACCTGATGCCTGGGCCCCACTTAGCTCTTTGGAATGTGTTTTCACTTGAGCAGCCTGGTGCAAGAGGCCCAGCGAGGAGTCAGATCCTGGGCCAGCTCCTCCTCTTACTACAGGGGTTATGAGGCCAGGTTTATTTGACCAAACAAAGCCCACTGCCCTTCGGCGATAAATTAAGAGCCACATCTCTCAGGACCAAAGTGGGAACTCAGTGTATTGAAACAGGCAGTACCATTATTTCAGTGAATGGGCTGGATAAATATTCGCCAGTGATTGGTAGAATAGCTGCTGCATGGGGGCCAGGCTCTGGACTTGCTTTTTCACCACAGGATTTTCTGTGCCTGAAACCAGGCTAGGCAAAAACTAGATTCTCAGTAAACATCCATTGAACAAATGAATGAATGAATGAATGAATGAATGAGATCTCTTGGAGGTGGGATCAATATTTGCATTTTTAACACTTCCCACATGATTATAGGATAAAGCCATGGTTGAGAATTCCTGGCATAAAACATTCATTTTACAGATGGTGAAAGTGCAGGCAGGGATGGTAAGGGATTCACCTCAAGAGCTCTTGATTAATTAATTCAATGAACAGTCAGTTCTCCCCTTTATTAAACAAACATCCAATGAGCTCTTGCAATGTTTCTGGTGATATTTAAGCCTCAGGTTCTACTGAAAAGAATAAGACATTGCTCCAATCCTTGATAAGCTCATGGTCTGGTAGAGGGTTCAAATATATTGAAAATAGCTGTATTACAATGTAGCATAATCTACCATTCGTACACAGGATGTGCTGCTGAAGGAATACAAATTGTGGAGTATTGATTCTGACTTGGGGCCGGTGCAGACCAGCTGCAAAAGTTGTGTTCAGGATGCCAGGGCACAGGGGCTCAGGAGGTCCTTGGGCAGTGGAAGGTATGTAAGGGATACAAAGCACAGAAGGAGCACAGGCATGAGCAAACTCAGGGACTGTGAATCATTCAATGAGATGGAGTAGAGGGCTAGACGGTCTGAAATTGCTCATCTTGACCAGCAGAAGGGTACTCCAGGTGGAAAGAAGGGAAAAACCAAAGGCCAGGAGGCATCAAAGAGATGGATGTGTTTGAAGAATTGAAAAATAAAAAGTGTGAATGAAGGAGTGACAAGAAATGCAGTTTGAGAGACAGACAGGTCGGACCCTTCTAGTCTTTTCAGACCATGGCAAAGAGTTCAGATTTTATTTTAAATATAATGCACACCATTGAGAGTTGCAAGCAGAAGGCATCTTACGAGTTAAGTTTCTGGGTTGGTGTAATTACCATGATGGAGCAGAGAAGACTGCAAGGAATGGAGTGGTCAGGAGGCAGAGAACTAACCCAGGTGGGAAAGGCCAGCTGGTGGGGCAGAGCAAACAGTGGAGACGCACAGAGACGCCTGAGCTCACAGCTCCGGGTGCTTTCAGCAGGTGCAGTCGGGGTGTGCGCATGCCTGAGCCCTCTGCCCCTTCCTTCCCTGCCTAGCTGCACAATCAGGACATAGGGACTTTGTATCAAGAAGATTTGGTTTGGGGTGAAATATACACAGTAGCTACAGAATGAAAAATTTCCAAGTATTATTTCAACTTCAACATTTCATGATGTGTTTTCATCAGAACTTTCTCAATTTTAAGGACTTAACGCCAAAATCAAAATAGAAAATACTGTTTGCTTAACTGAAAAGGCCCAAAGAGTGCATCTTCAAGAACAATTGAACATGGGGCTTGGATATGGTCAAATGGAATGCTTTCTCCCCAGCTCTTGGCTGTTTTCTAATATGGTGACTTCACTCTCAGGTAGGCTCTCCCTGTGAGGTACCAGATGGTGACAGGTCCAGAGTTTTAGCCTCATAGTTTTACAACACCAGGAGAAAGAGAACTGCTGTTCTCCAACAGTCCTTACGGAGGGCTGACAATGTTTCACGCAACTTGGGGTCCTGTGGATATCTCCAGTCCAGGCGCTATGCCAGATGAGATGACTGGCCAGGCCAAGGTCACATGACCAGCTCTGCAGCGACATGAGGAGTCACTCTTAATTGCATAGACCAAATGTGGAGAGAAAGGCAAAGGCAAGGTGGAGTGCTGGGGCATGGAGAATCTGTGAGAGGGTAGGGAGACCAGAAGGACAGATGTCTCCTGCCAGCAAGCTCTGCCCAGATCTTTTATGGGGAAGTCAAAGATGAGCAGTTCAGGCCCTGCCCTCCAGATGGTCACTGGGTATCAGGGATACAGACACATGCATACGAACCTCTGTGATATGAGCCCACCTGTGGTAAGTGCCCTGGTTTGATGGCATCTCTGGCACATAAAGCTCCAACTGCTTATTTGGTTGGCACTTGGAGCTTGGTGCATGTTTTCTCACGTTTCTACTTTAAAAGTCAATAACTTGTTTCTGATATATTAACTGGAAATTGTAGTGTTTTCTGTGTCTCCTGATTTTGGGTTTGAGATATCCAAGAATTATGGTTGAAACCTCCAGTATATTGTTAAGAGCAGAGAGCATGGACCTGAGGGATAGTTCAGGGGGAAAAGGGCACCACATGGGGATTACCTATAGGAGGAAATCAGGTGGCCCGAGGACCAGCCAGAGAATGACTGCAGGACATCTCCTTAGGCTTCGTGTGTAGGAGCCATCCTAGTTCTCCCCCTCACTGAGTGTGTCAGCTTCCTTTGGGGCTATGTCTCTTCACTTCTTATAAGCATTTGTTTTTCCATCCAGAGCATATTTATTGAACCATATGGTGGAGACTGGCTAGTTACTCACCAAACTCTTGCTTTTTTTCTCCTGGGCACACAGTGAGGTCACATTTCTCAGCATTTTTTAGGTCGTGTATGGCTTGGTTCTGGCTAGTGCAGCATGCCAGTTCTAAGGTCAGCCTCATTTCCGTGAGAACTCTGTGTAACTCTCCACACACTCTTGCTCTATTGCCCTGCCTGCCACCTGGAGTTTAAGGGTCCAGCTGGGACAGGAACACTTGAGCCACAAGATGTAAGGCTAGTCATTAAGCGACCACAGGAAGTCACCAACCCCTATCCAATGGCCAAATAAAAGATCCACACCAGCTTGAGACACCAGTGATATATCTTCAGTGTTCACTTGCTAAAATTGTGGGGTGCTGATTGTTTTTGCTTTAGAACATAGAATTTAGCCTACCCTGACTAATCAAAGTTAGAAAATACAAGAGACTGTGCTATGTGCTAGGGACTCAGTGTTGAGCAAAGTAGATGCAGCTTTTACCTTGGTAGAGATTTTAGTCTTACCTTTTATTTTATTTTCTCCTGCTCCCTCTCTGCCTTCTTGTAGGCATTAACAGATGATGTTGGGAGCAAGAATCTTGACATAATTGGTGAATGCCTGGCATGATGAACTGTTGGTTAGGGCTTGGCTTTGTGAAGGAATATCTTCACTGGTACTCTTCAGGAATACTTGAAGTGGGTTTTGCCCATGGGTCACAACCTGATCTTCTAGACCCTTCGTAGGTGGAAAAACGCTCTGGTTGTACATGTTAAAAAGCTTCTTTCATTATATGAAAACTACTCTTTTTCTTCTCATTTTTGCTTTAAAAAATCAATGCTAGAATTTCATCCAGTTATGTATTTATTCATGTACCCATCTATCTACCCATCCACCCATCTGTCTGTTCATCTGTCCATCTGTCCAGATATCCATCCACCCATGCATTTACCCACATGTCTATTCTTTCTATCTAGTTTTATTAACCATAGTACTCTTTTATCAAATACTCATTTGCCAGGTGCTAAACTAAGATATTGACATGGCTAGTCATTTTTTAATCTAAGTGACAGTCCTACAGATGCCATCATTATCATTAAATAAATGAGCAAACTCATACTCTAAGACATCATTTATCTAAAGCCATAGACCTGGTGATTGAAGAGGCAAGGCATGAACCCACACATGTATTTGGTAGCATTTCGAGTCAGTCACTGTGTTGTCCCTCACTCTGTATTTATCAGGATGGTCTCAGATGTGCCTGACAGAGGGTTCTTGCGGAGTAAGGAGGCTGACAAAGTTCATGTTGTGTGTGTATGTGTGTGCACAAGTTGTGTGCCCGTGCATTTATGAAGACGGAGTGGCTCCAGGAGACTGTCATGTAAACAGGTACTATAGTTGGAAAGATGCTGTGAGAAAGAGTGAAGAGAGTGTCAGTGTCCTGTCGGGTGAGACACTGCAAGGCATCCAGACGATCCAGTGCGAGGACAGATGGTGACAAAACCCACAGCTGGGGGAGGCAGGACTCATAGGAACTCGGCAGTGTACATTCTGGAGCCAGAGTGCTTGATCTTATACACTGAGTCTTCCAGCTGGATGTCACCGAATCTCTCTGTGACTCAGTCTCCTCACCTACAAATCAAGGTCATGTAGTTTATACCTAAAGGGTGGTTTTAAGGGTTATGTGAGACGACATCGTCAGCACTGAGATAATCACAGTGCTGGCACAATAGTAAATTATCCAGAAATACGAGCTTCTTCTTGATGACGGTGATGATTAGTGTGGATTAGAAAGGACAGGATAAATATTCCTCCTCTTTTCTTCTTCACAAACAAGGTGCAAATGCCCCTTTCTTGTGCATATTGTTGTCTCTAAACTTCTGAATTGTCCCAGGTCTCCCACTAAACAGCTTGTGGTCCTGGGCATAGCTACAACCTACTTCGGCCTGTTTTTGTGGCTAAGGGGAATGAAGATAGTATGTGTTAAAGCTGGAACTGCCTAGATTTACAAGCTAGCTTTGTCTCTTATCAGTCTCATGCCATTGAGCAAGTTCTTCAGTTTCTCAGTGCCTCAGTTTTCTGTCTACAAAATGGGAATGAAAATAGTAACCCCATTCCTTTCAGGTATTTTAAGGACATTTGAAATGACACACAAAGCTCCTGGCTTATTTTCAAGAGGCTAAAGCTATTAGCCTCTTGGTAACCTCTATGAATGATAAATATTCTCACTAAAATTAAGAGGTCCATTCAGGTTTACTAGGTGGATTTTTTTGAGTTTGTGTTTTACTTCTGCTTTTACTTAGAAAGATTGTTTTCAGTGCCCCTGGAAGAGCATTTCTTATTTGTAAACTCGTTTTGATACTATCTCCATTCAGTTGGCTCTCTGAGAAATGCTCTTCTTTAATGAATATGACGGCAGAACTTATTCATTACCAGGTTATTTTAGGCAAGAGTGGTTTTTAACTCAGATAATTATTGTAGTTCTCTAGTCGTCTTTCTGTGCACAGACTTAATGAGCTCTGAGCACATGAGGCAGTGCTTTTCTTGGCTGAGATGAGAAAATTACTGAAGCTCAGGTGAAGGTGTGACATCAAAGTGCGGGGAGTGGCCATATCCATCATGTGGCCCAAGACCAGGACAAGGGCTCAACTGCTTTAGTAACTAGTTCATGATTTTGTTAATCACAGGACATTTGCAGTGTGCTTTGAGATATTACTGTTGAGAGAGATGTCCAGCAATAACTGTGTGTGCACATGTGTACATGCACATAGGAAGTGACGCACAAATGCAGAGCCAGGACCTGGCCACTTCATCCCTGGCTCCTCCAGCAGCTGGAAGTCAGGTCGCCTGGCTGGCTGCATACTGTAGTGGGTTAGCGTGGGGGTTGGCAACATTTTTTGTGTAAATTAAATATTTTAGCCTCTGCGGGCCCTAAGATCTATGTCATAGCTACTCAATTCTGTTAACACATTGTGAAAGCAATGAAAGTTAATACAGTATAACAGTGAATGATGTGGCTGTGTTCCAACAAAACTTTGCTTTTGAACATTGTAATTTGATGTAATATTTTAGGGACCACAAATTATTATTTTACTTTTGATATTTTTTACCATCTACAAATATTGAAACCATTCTTGTCTTGCATGCTGTACAAAAACCAGTGGCTGTGGCTGGGATCTTTCTATTGACTACAGTGTGCCTAACTCTGGGGTAGCGTGCGCATCTATTTAAACCATACTCCTCCTGATATTTACTGTGTGACCTTGGGCATGCTCCTTAACTACTCTGTGCCTCGCTTTCTTCACCTGGAAAGTAGGAATAATACTAATGATCCCCTTCATCAGGTGGTAGGAAAAGTGAAGATTTAGCAGAGATGAAGATCTCGAAATTGTCCCGATGCATAGCATGCCCTTGAGAAATATTAGCTCTTAGCCCTTTGATTGAATGATCACCTGCTAAATTCTCACAGCCACACTGGGAGAAAGATAACATTATTATCTTCACCTTTCAGATGAAGGAACTGAGGCCCATAGATGCTAAGTCGTGTTTCTGTGGCAAAGTGACACCATGACTTCTGTACAAAAAGCAGCAGAGATTAACAAGGCAGAAATCCACATTGCTGCAAAACAGGTTTTGTTCTTTTCATGGTGCCCCATGGAGGCCCCATCTATCAGATTTGGAGCATGGCTATCAGAAACTGGCATTTCTGGAGATAAGGGTATTCGAAAGGGGTCACAAGGCCAGCAGGTGGTAGTCAAGAGGCAGTGGCAAGTCACTTGACAGAACAGGGCAGCAGTCACTGCACACTGTGCTTTTGCATTTCCTTCCCATTGTCCCTTCTGGACACACTCTGCAGTTTGCATCAGAGATGTACCTGTTGAGTTTGCAAATTGCTGGAGGCTATAATTGCAAGATGTGCACTTATCCTCTCCCATCACATTTTTCTTCCTCCCTAATGCACCAAATTAGAAGATTGGCTGATTTTCATTTTCCCTAAAAAGTAAAATTTCATCTTATATCACAAATGTCTGTGATGCACTTAGCAGCCACGACAGCTCCTAACAGGCCTCTATTCCTCCTTATTCCTTCTTTCCCCAAGTGGATAATCAGATCTATTGTGATTTAGAGATACATTAGCTACACTTGGAGCTAAGGATCAACTTTGACTTCTGGGGAAGTTACCCAAGATTTAAATGGGAAGAATCCATCACATTTAGAACCGGGTATATTCATTCCTTTCCTTCCTTGTTCCTATCATTTATGAAAGTATCAGAGTAGATTCTGGAGGGATTTACCTATTGGGATAAAAATAAATCACATGCTAGTGGTAGCTGCCTACTTCTGCATGTTCCTGTATGGTCAAATTTCCTCCTTCTGGACGAAAGACAGCCCCAATCTATGGGAATGTCCCTACCCTAGCCTGTCCATTCAATCTTTGCTTTCCAGGTCTGCAGCATTTGGGCAGACCTAGCATTCTGGGTCACAAAGTTCTTTATGTATGTTTTGAACACAGCCCTATATCTGCACTGATTCAAATCCCCTTGAATGAGAAAAAGGATAGAATCTTCACAACGTATCCCAGCTCTGCTGTTCATTAATCAAATTCTTGAGCAGATTGTTTAATTGTTCATATTCTTTTTTTTTCTGTAAAATGAAGCCAATATTGATGTCTTACCTCATGTGGTTGTTGTAAAAATTAACATTTATAACATACTTGGAATGGTGCTTGATATATAAAAAACTCCAAAAACATTCTCTGTGGTTAAAACATTAGATAACAAGGGTGTACTGGGAGGCATTGCACTACCCTTCAGTGGAATCCTTCTTACAGAGTAAGTCCTAAT
Organism: Erethizon dorsatum; assembly: GCA_028451465.1. Lineage (NCBI taxonomy): Eukaryota > Metazoa > Chordata > Mammalia > Rodentia > Erethizontidae > Erethizon > Erethizon dorsatum. The sequence continues at coordinate 146,861,452 of CM051825.1, read as the reverse complement.
TCTTACAGAGTAAGTCCTAATCATCTCTATCAGTGTGCAAACTATGCTTAGATGCTCTGTTTGGCCTGACTTCATCCATCCATTGCTGCTCCCCAGCCCCACAGTATATCTTTCTGTTGGTGTAGGGGAGTAATGTGTCAGAACTAGCCTAAGAATGGATTGTTGACATCTTCAGGAATTTTGCAAATTACTTGTTAGATACAGATGACTAGTAGCTGCATTAAAATAAATTATATAAGCTTACAGTTAACTAAGTTATATTCAAAACAAGGGTAATGAATACTCAAAATGTATCACTTCCTAATTATTTTACTGCATTTTATTGTTATCTTTGCTCCTGAGGTTGCTTAGGCCTATTGTCTTTTCATGGTGAAATCCACTGCAGGCATTTCCCCAACCCCTCATTCAGTCACATTCGTTAGCTTGAAATCTGCCAAGGTGGGAGTATTTACACCACAGGAATTGGCAATCACCACAAGTCAGGGCTTGATTTCTTGTTTTGTTGATCATCTGGAATGTGGTCATCAAATGTTTTTCTGTACAAAGCTAGGTACTAAATAACTTAGGCTTTGTGGGCATCAAACCCTCTGTTACCATTACTCGATTCTGCAGGTGTATAATGAAAACAGCCGCAGAAAATACATAAATAAGCGAGCATGACTATGTTTCAATAAAACTGTGTTTACTAAAACAATAGCTTCATAGCTTGCTAACATTTTGTCTACACTTATAAAAGTGATAAAGAAAATATTAACAATGCAAATTAAATTTAAAAATATGTTGGTCTGTTCCATTGTGTATAACTCTCTTAAAACTCAGGATATCATCTTCCCACATTTGAAAACTAGTATATAATTCATCAAAGAAGCTGCTCACATCATTGAAAAATGTGTGAAGTTCTGGTTTATGTCATTATTTCCCTTTCATCTTACTTGTTAACCTAAATTTTTTTTTTTTTGTGGGTACCGGGGTCTAACTCAGGACCTCGCATGCCAGCAGGCGCCCGTGCTTCTGAGCGATATCACCGGCCCCTTTTTCGTATGTGGGTTCCGGGAGTCAAACTCAGGCCCTCGCGCTTGCAAGGCAGGCGCTTATGCCGCTGAGCCATCTCACCGGCCCTAACCTAAATTAAAGTATCAACCAGCATTGATATGGGAGCTATATTTAGTCATCAGATGTGACTTTAGATCCGCTACAGGCATACAAGTTTGACAAAAATCAGCAGAAACATTCTGTGAGGATCAATTTGCTATGTGCAGATTTTACAATAAAGAATACTGTATATTTCATCATTATTTGTAAATTATGTGTTATTTTCTTTGACGTCAATAACCTTTATAATAAACTTACATGTGCCTAGATGTGCACGAAGTGCTATCAAGAAATTTACCAGCGCATCACTACACAGGGGGAGCAGGTACTTTGCAGCCTTCAGGAGTAGCCCTTCTCCCTGAAATGAGCCCTCTTTCCTTCTTTGCTTTCCTAACTCCTACTCATTCTTTGCTTTGCAGCTTAAATGTGACTTCTTCAGATCCCCAAGATCCAATGAGTTCAATCTGTGATGAACATTTTTCTTTGCAACAGTTGCCTTAATTATAGTTAAATGATGAATTATGTGTTGGCTTGTTATCTCTTTTTATCAAAAGAAAGCAAGAGTCCCGAGGCAAGGATCCTTTGTCTTCTTTATCACTGTGTCCCTGGAGACTAACACAGTTTCTCGAAAATAGTTGGCACTCAATGTATTTATAGCTGGGATGAATTGTGATTTTTTTTTAAATGAGGTCTGCATTTGAAAGTTTTAGCATCAGCTTCATCCAGCTCAAGTTAAGTATAATTTCAGCAAGTTAAGTAATAAATGGCTATGACTCTATAACAATTTATTTGAAATCCAGTTTTGAAGCCCCAGTTGTTGCTAAAATCAAAGGCTACTTTCTCCAGTTGTAGTAATTAGTTCTCATATTGTTATTGACTATCTCTTTAAAAGATCAGCCAGGACAAATCTATTTCTCATGCTGTCGTAAATGATGAGAAGCAGGAAGAAGGACAGAATGGAAAGAAGACTGTATAAAAGAGATTTATCCCTCCTCATCTTTGCTTGAGAAATGAGTGGTCATTTGCTACCATCCCATCCCATGTGAAAGCCAGAAGCAATTAATTTTCCAACCCATGTGTTAGTGACAGCAGTCATCTAACTGCTCATTTCCAAATGTTTATCATTATTCTGACAAGCAGCACTTATTTTCACATACACTCAGGATCCACTTACTCATTTGGGATTCTGGTTTTCTTCAAAGTTTGGTGTCAGGTGTCTGAGGATGACCAGAACCCAACAGTGGAAAAGATTGTAATCACAAGACTGAAGGGAGCTTCTATCAGAAACTTAAATTTAAATTCAGGGCCTCAGAAGGAGGAATGGAGCTGCAGCTCTCCCAAGCAGGCTATTTCCCTATGTATATTTCTCTTTCTGCTTTCCCTACCTAAAGCAAATGTCAGTGTTGACCAGATTCATTCCACAGGCATGTTCTATAATGGGTGGGTAATTGTATCCGTCAGTAATTGTATCTATCAGTTGTGACAAATTCTTCAGGCATTGGGCAAAGAAGTTTACGTTGCAACTGAGTGTACTCAACAGTGTTCACATCTCAATAATGTCATCCCTCATTGGCTGGGCTCACACATGCAGACAGGGAGGACATGGAGAAGACCCTTCCCCTGTCCCCCTGTGCATTATTGACAATGTGGAGGTCAACAACGCAGGGTCATGAAACCTCTCAGCAGCCACAGAATGAGCACCCAATATGTAATAGTTTTATTTTATTTTTTTATTAACACCAATTTCTGCTATATGTGGAGAAAAAAGTAATCTCATGCATGTGCATGTGAGTTTTTGGCTCAAGGCACATAAGGACTAAATTTGTGAGCTATCCTTATCTTTCTTGGGAAGAATACTAACCAAGGGAAAGGGCTAATAATTTGGCTGACTATAGCACTCATGTATGAAGTGATTTCTAGAAGAGTGCTTGTCATCATCTCATCCTATTAGACATTGAGCTTTATATTGCCAACTTACAGAGAAAATGGAGGCTTAGGAAGGTTCTAGATATACACAGAGCTGATGGGTAACTGAGCTGGGGTTTGAAACAAAATGGGTCTCACTAATGGGCTTTTGCTTTCAAGCATCCAACTCTACTAGATATAAAAGGGAAAAGGAAACTTTAGGATTTAAAGAGAACAGAAACAATCAATAGGAGATACACAAAACTAGAAAATATAGAATTATCTGAAGCTCATCCATTTAATGAAACAAATAATTATCTAGCATCTATTATGTACCAGTCGCTGTTGTGGGAACATACAAACCAGATACAACCCCTGCCTCCATGAGCTAACCTCTTAGCGGGAGATGAGGGCAAACAAAGCAATAAGTAAAAATCAGTCTACCAAACAGCAATGAGAACCCTGGGGAAATAAGAGATGACCAGTGCTGGGAGGTCGAATTTCAGTAAGGTGGTCAAGGAAGGAAAGCTCCCAGAGGATGTGAGGGAGTCAGCAGTGTGACCAGTTAGGGCAAGTGCCACAACTGTGACAAAAGGTCCTACTGCTTGTATCATAAAAGAAGTTGCATTGAAACTCAGCCAGGTCCATTAGTTTATGCATTGTCTGTGGCCATTTTCATGTTAAAATGGTAGAGTTGAGCAGTTGCATAGGAGAGTCTACGGCCCCCAAAAGCCCAAAATATTTAATATTTGGCTTTTTATAGAAAAAAAATGTATCTACCTCCATCTGGAAGAGGAGTTTTCTGAGCAGCGGAAACAGTCGGCAAGTGTGACGGTCTCATGATGGTGTGTGCCTGAAAAACTTGAGGTGGGGTGGCTGGAACCAAGAGCAAGGGGAGAGTGGGAGGAGATAGGGGAAGATGTGGTAGGGTCTCTCAGGCCAGCGTGAGGCCTCAGAAGACAGTGGGGATATGAGAAGGGTTGTGAGAAGGGTATCTCACTGAGGGGTGATGGGATGACTCTTGCGCTTTGTGAAAGGTACACCTTTGTAGGTTGTTAAAGCAACTCTGAGATGGAGTTTGGTAGGCGGAGTTCAGTCCTATGGAAGACAGGGGAAAGAGGAAGAGTGTGCAGGGGATGAAGTCCAACTGTGGTACAGCCCGGTGACCATCTTTGCCACTCACTAGGAGCTTCTGCATTGTCCATACATGGCCTGAGGTGGCCAAGCCTTTATTCTTCAGTGTGATCATTAAGTTTAGATCTTTCAGTGGCAGTAATGAGGACAGTGAAGGAACATGACCTGGATGGCCCTGGAGGGGTTGAGTGTTGAGGGCTTCCTGTACTGTGTTCCCAGCAGCTGAGGTCCTGGGTACTTCACGGAAGTGAGATGTTGATGGCATCACAGTGGGTATTGGGAGCAGGAGCCAAAGCAGGACTAATAGGAGGCTACTCCAGCAAGCTAACTGAGAGACAAGGGTGGCCTGCACCAGCAGGGGGTGAACAGTAGGCAAATTCTGAATATCTTTTGAAGGTAGTATTTAAATATTCTTCATGGCCTAGGATCACCTTTGAGGAGCAAAGTGAATGGAGCAAGTAAAAAGGAAATATTCCAGGAATTTTATCTAAATTATAAAATATCTAAATCCAGTGACTACTCTCTGTGGATGGTTTTTGATTCCATTTAACCTGGGCTCATCTTTTCTAGGGTATGGAAACAAAATATGATATAATCACAAATGCTGCAGCCACAAATGCTTCAATGACAGGGACAGAACCTGTCACAGTAGACAGGGCAAATACTTTTCACATGGTTGGATGTGTTCCAGAAGTGGCTGTACTATTCATAGACTGGCCAGAGAGAATGTTTGTTGCTAAACTTGGCATGAAACAATACAGTTATTTATGCATCGAGGATTGTCTTGGATTTGAGATTCTATTATAGCTACAGGAGCAGCAAATAAAGAAACCATATTCCATGATTTATTTCCAATCTGACAAAGAGTAGTGCGTGTAATAGGGGGAGTAAGTGTGTAGATTTTAGCACATTTATTGCTGCACGATATGGTTTGACATGGTGTCTGTGAGCCGTGTGGGGTGAAATGGAAGGTTTAAATGGATTCCAATTTCATTATCCCAGTGTGATCTGAGGAAAGCTTAGACCAAAATGTTGCCACCTAGTAAAAAGCACTTTATCATATTCCCTCTTGGGCAGAACAGCACTGTTCTGCCAAAGAAAGCTATTTGCTGGGTAGACTCTTTAGCAAGTTACATTTTTAACTTGAGTTCCCAGCCAGCCAATGGAGTCTTACAGGATTTGCATACAGTGTGCCTGGCTCAGCTACTTACATGAGATTGACAATATGAGAAATACCAGACTCTGTACTCCTCAGGCCGATTTAGAGTCTCCGCTGCTCATTTGAATTCAGTCAAGCTGGTCAGTCTAGCCCTGGGAAGACCTGCAGGAGTAAAATGAGAACCAATGCCATTTATTCATGAAAAACCTAAAGTGCATGAAACATGAATTCCATTGAGTTTCCAAACCGGTCAGTAAGCTGCACTGTGGTTTTGCTTTCTGTCTCTGCCTTGCTTAGGGGCTGGTAAAAATTCTGAAACTACTTGTTTATTTGTTTTCCTTTCTCTGATGTAGGAACATCCAGGGTGTAATGGGTGTCCAAGGTGGGGGCCTAACTCAATCCTGGAGATTGAGGAAAGGATTCCAGGGAAAAGCAGTGCGAGGTTGGACCTGAAAGACAAAGGAGGTTAACTGAGCAAAGTCAGGGAAGAGTTTCCTAAGGGTGAGATTACGCCATTCATGGGCTCCATGGAAGTTTTCAGAGGGTCTGTCCTACCTCAGTCTCTGTGCTTACTCGGAAAAGAAAGTCGCCATTCTTACTGCGGTGAATTGATGGTCTAAGTAAACATAACACCACAACACGCAGTCTAGATGCCATGGTGTAGAAGCTCAGGTCTTGTTCAGCATCGTATTCCAGTGCCTGGTGCATAGTAGGAGCCTACTCAATATTTGTTGAATTAAAGTCATTATAGCATAATATTTCTCTCACTCTACTAACTCATCATCTTCTGTTCAAGATTTCTTCAGTTAATCCTCTACCAATGCTGTCAGTTTCCTCATACTTGCAGAGAAACCAGGCTACTCGGTCATTAGCTTCACCTTGTTACGACATGCTCACCCTCTTACACCCCCCATCCCTTCAAGTAATTTGACTTGAGATCTTCCCCCAGCATTAAGACAAGGATTTGTGGGGGGTGGCCATCCCGGACCTCCTACTTGCCTTTCAAATGCGCTCTCTCTGTTCTCCTTCTCCTGGGCTCCACTATTGTGTGCATTTGGTTGCTTCCTCTTCCCTTGCCTTTTCAGATGTGGCATAATTTTAGTTCTTCTTGTCGAACATTCCTCTTCTTCCTCCTTCTTCTTCATACCCAAGAGATTCTAAAATGATTTTACTCTGTCTACACCTTCTCAGTTGGCATTGGTTTTAATTACCCTGTCATAATTTCATTTAGGGGATAGTACCTAACTTCAATCTTAATCTCAGAGCTCTCTAGAACAGTTCCACCTATGTGCTGGACACTTGTGTATACCACAGGCATGCATATAAACTCGCCATGTCAGGAAGAAACCCATTCTGACTTATGACTTTTATGTAATGCTATTGCCATTCACTTACCGTTCTAGGCTGAGAGCCAAGGATCAAGATAGAACAAACCCTCTCCCTCTTCTCCCTACTGGCTTCCTTTGGAGACTCAGTGGCCATCTCCTGTCCACACATCCATCGTGGATTTCTCTCCTTTGCCTTTCCATGCCATTTCGCTTCACAACCCCTCCCTACTGTGTGATTCCACAGGGTCTGTGTTATCTCCTGTGGCAAAACGGAAATGTAACTGCAGAACTATGTTCCTTGTTGTGACTCTTCGAGGTGACTCTTCCAATATGACTTTGATGTTAGCCAGGCAGGCATATAAACAGTTCCAGAGAATGTCCCATCAGTCTTGTATTTCCACTTATACAACATTTTCCAGTGCAGACATGCTGGTGATGGGAATTTGAGTGGTACTTTCCAATTATTGGCCTGTTTGATTCCTAAGTGTTGTCCCCGATACAGAGATGTGACTCTGGAGAGTCTGCCTGGGTTCTGCTAAGGACAACTTGCAACATTTCTTTTCTTCCTCCACAACCTCTTAAGTTCTTTTACTGCAGTCCTTTTTAAAACCATTTCATTGAAGCATAACTGAAACACAAAAAGCTACACATATTTAGTGTATGCAGTTTGATGAATTTGGACACATGCATGTGCCCTTGAAATTATCACCACCAGAATCAAGGCAGTACACACATACCCATAGCCTCTGAAATTCTCCTCATGACCTTTGTTTTTTGTTTGTTTTTTATAGTAAGAACACCCAGCACAAGATCTATCCTCTTTATAGAACTTTAAAGTGCACAATGCAGTCTTGTTAATTACAGGTACAACTTTGCAAAGCAGATCTCTAAGACTTACTCATCTTGCATAGCTACTCACTTGTTAAGCATTCATTAGGTTGTGTCAGTCCGTCTCGGATGGGCTGAGTTAGTCCGCTCTGTGACATTCCCTTGCTAGAATCTGATGAGTGTTCCATGGAGAAAAATGAAACAGCTATGGAAGAAAATCAGTCATTTCTTCTGTCAAAATAAACATACCTATGTCTGCAATAGCTTGTTCTAAAGTAGAGTCTGACTTTTACCTTGGCTTGAGTTATATTATACAGAGCCTTTTTGTCGGTGTCAAAGTCCAGGAAAATGAAGGTGTGGAAAACCCACGCAGTACTGAAATAATTCCCTAGTTGGAGTCCTCAATGTGGCTCTCATTCTAACCCATTTATTTTTCAAAAGGATGCTAATATGTTCAGTGGCTTCCAAGCTCGTTTCCAAATTTCTTAGCCTGGTATTTAACCCCACCTTCATCCCATGTATTTTTAGTGAACGTTCCCAGATCATTTCTTCATTTCCCCTAAGTAAAAGCTAGATAACACAACCAGCTATAATAGGAATACACCTTTCAGATTCTTGATGCCATGTCAATATCTACCACTTTCTTTTCCTAGAATGCTCCCTTCACTCTCCTTACTTAAAGCCTAACCTTCTCTAGTGAATTTGGAGAAAATGCCACCTCTTTTTGTAGGAATCAGCCCTCCACGCCCTGAAATTCCACATAATTTGGGTGATGCCTTCCATCTCACACCTATCATCTGTTTCTTGGACTAATACTATTTATGAGCATATGTTATTTGTCCTCCTATACTTACAGTTCCTGGCACCCAGTGGCTCTTAATAATTTTTATGTTCCTTAAGCCTGATATGTCACAGACCTTTCAAAAACTTTTGGTGGGCAAATTTATTGTAGAAATGAAGTAAGAAAAAGTTATCAAAATATATTTATTATTCTCTCCTTTGGAAACAACCTTTGTCATCCCTCATTTCTATGAACTGTGTATTGGCTACTATTTAGAAACAATCACCCCCCATCACACATTATTCAGTATTGTCCTATTATGTAACATTTTATTCTTTCTAGTAAAGATAATTTTTAATAGCCTACCCAGATGTAATTTAACTATTATATTTTTTGTTAATTTTGTAAATCTGGGGGGAAATTCTTTTCAGATTATGTACACTCATGGCTGATTTAGACAAACTGCTAATCTAATTCCAGGCAAAGAAATAATCTTTTACCAAGATGGTGCTAGATGACCCAACCCCAAAAGGGCCCCAATCTCACCTGTAAGGGGAACAAAATCCCTACCAAGAATCCCCATTTTAATTCAAATTTAGAAGCATTTTAATTTCTAACTCTTGCTCTGTCACAGACTTCTTGAAGTTTTATCATGAGAAGTGTTTTTAATATTTCCATAAATTGAAACAATGAGAAAAGACCAACTAACTGTTTACAAAGGTCAGAAATTCTTCACATCTATTTATAGGCCCTGGATAAGTAGCTGGGGTAATTCTCTTTATTTATTTATAAAATAGTATTTTAAAAGGAAGTCTTATTTCAATTTTATGAGAGGGACGGAATTTTGCTTTCGTTATTTAAAAATAGTTTGGTTATAATAGTTACAGATTTTAATAGTTATTTAAAATAGTCTTCGTTCAATTGTGTTTCAGATAACGCATCCTCTCTACAAAAGGAAAGGGAAATGTAGTGACATTCAGATTTTTGTCAGCCTTTTCAAAATATTAGCAAGTTTAAAAAGTAGTTGCTTATGAATTGTGAGCTAAGTATATGCCACCTATAATATTTACCTGAATAGTGTGTATTCAGAATAGAATATTGTTTAATCTGTTTTAACTTTCAAAGAACCTTTCTTTTCCCTGACAAGATACTTGAACTTTTGGCGTTGACTATATATGAAAATATGTCAAACACACAGATTCTACATCTTCAGATATTCAAAGTAATTACCCTTTAATTTGCATGTGAAAGCAAATTACCACCTAATAGATCATTTTCTTGAAAAACCTTTCTTTATCTTAATGAGCAAAATGAGGAAGCCTATTACAGCCAGATTAAAAACCTCCATGCCACTGAACAAGTCACTACTTACATGTAACACTGACCAGGAGTAGGCAACAAAGATGCAAATATTCTCATTTATAGCATGGAACAGAGCTCATGTCTAATTAGCATTTTATTAAAATGCATGTCAGCCCCACAGAATCAATAATTGATTGATTTTTTATGAAAGACATGTGAGTACTTTAATTCTGGATGGAAATTCATTAGCAACTTCCAGTTGATGAGACAACATTCTACAGTTAGAACTGGGCTACATTTAATCATTACATATTTCAATTATATTGTCCCACTTTCTAGAAAGTGCACAGGGTGTTAGCCCAACCCAGTTTCTTTAGAAGTATCTTTTAACAGAGATGGGCTGTATCTACATAGAAAATGGAATATGCCAGTGTATGAGTTAGCCTTTGCCATGATTATGCTGTATAACAAGCGTTCTAAAACTCAGTGGCTTACATATCTGTCAGTTGGCCAAGGAGCTGGCTGATCTGGACTGGGTTCAGCTAGGCTCTGCTGGGCTTGGCTCCAAATAGTGAGTTTTTTTCAGATGTGCAACATTTATGCCTCATTTTCCTGGGAATAACAGGTCCCCTGGGCACATTCTCTTCCCGGTGGAGTATGAAATTTCCCAGATTGGCATATGGAAATAAAGAATGCTTCATGAAGTCTAGGCAGGAAACAATGCACAGTTACTCCCACCACTGGCAAAAGCAAGTCCTCAGGCTAGGCCCGCTATCAATGGGGGCACATTCTATTTGGAAGAACTGCTAAGTCACAAAGCAAAGTTAGGTATGAGTGGTGAAAAATTGGCAAAATTAATGTGTCCTCTGTCAGCTACTTTGCTTAAAGGTTTTTAAAAAGGAACACTTTTTCAAAAGGCTGACCCCTTTTTGTATCACTCTACGTTGAATGACGCCAATTAAAAGTATCTTATTATTATCCTTGGCTTGGCACATGCATACTCTTGTTCTCTCGTTTTCACACTCTCTCTCTCCCAAAATGACTCCAGATTTTCTTTTTCTTCAAGTTTTAAAGCTCAGAAGTTGTCATGTCCATTCTCTGCTTAGAAACACAGAAATACCAGCTGGATGTGATGGTGCATGCCTGTAATCACAATACTAAGTTCCTACTAAATTGCCCAGGCTGGGCTCAAACTTGTTGTCCTGCCTCTGTGGTATATATAAAATTAGTGACCAATCAACAATATGAGTACCTACTATATGTGAGTTATCATACTAACTATAAATACAGTATTTGACAGTGCTGGTCTTGAATACCTGCAATCTCAGCATTCTGGGGGGCTGAGGCAGGAAGATCACAAGTTAAGTCCAGCCTGGGCGACTTAGAGAGTAAGACCCTTTCTCAAAATAAAAAATAGAAAGGACTGGCAACTGAGCTCAGTGTGGAGGCCCTGGTTTCAATCCCAGTACTGCAAACATAATGAAACAAAACAGGCCGCCACACCAGTGAATCCCCACTTGCCACTGACACAGCTCAAACCCTTTGCTGGCTTTGTAATATCCTTCACCACACCTTATTCGTTCACCTCGTCCTTTACTCTCTGTGAGTTCACATTTGTCTTTCCATGGATTGTTTTTCTTGCTGGGACACTCTCTCTTCTCTCTTCTATCTACTTGGTGAATTTAAATTCACTTATCACTGACTGGCTCTCACTTTGTCTACACTGATCCCCTGGAGAGTTTTCTGCTTCATTTAATCTCTGGTTTCTTAGCATTTTATACATATGTCCATGTAGCACTTATAATAATAGACTGAAATTAGTCATTCACATATCTATTTTTCAACTAGACTGTGAAGTCCCTGAAGATGGGATCCATGCCTCATTCAGTTGCCATTCTTACCCCTGATCTCTATCCCTATATCCTGGGAGATTGAGTTAAAGAGATGTTTCAAACAAACACTTTAGAAAAATCAAACAAAAAGAGCTATGGCACAGGTAGATGCACTCATTTTTACTAATAATTAAGTAAGCTATAAATAAGTAAATATTGTAGGAGAAGCCATTCTTACTCTTCAGGTCACTAGTTATAGTTTTAAAAGGATAAAACAGCATTGCAATAATATGGATGTCTGAAATTGCCAATGGTAATCTAAATGACAACTTTTAGACATTCTTTATCATTATTTCTCCTCTAGTACTTCAATAATTTCATATGTGCTGACCTAGAATTTGGTTTTAAATGATGTATTAAATAGAAATAAAGATATGAAAGATTTTATATAGTGCTATTGATTGTAGCATCATTTATAATAGGCAAAAAATAGAAACATTCTAAATTTCTTGCACTGTGAGATGAGGTGGATAAATCACGGTGTAGATACAACATGGGCAAGGAAATCTGTAGTTGTTAAGAGGGATAATTGATAAAGGGGAGGAAAGTTTCCTGTGTATTATCCAACAGAGAAATTAGGTTGTAAGCTGAAGCTTCAGAGTCTGTTGCGTATTACCAGTTTTGTAAAATATAATAGGCTATTGATATTTACATTCTGGGTGAGCCAAAGAGGTGGACTTGAAGGAAATATAGGAAAATATTCACAGTAATTTCATCTGTATGTAGTGATCATAGGGCAGACTTTAGTTTTGGGCTTTTGTCTACTTTCCAAATATTCCACAATGAGCATGCATAACATTTACAGTAAGTGAAAAGATCTAAAAATATTTTTTCTTAACATATAATTATGATACAGTGATTTCTATTGCTAAGTGAGCTTGAGAAAACTCTAAAATTATTGATTATGCATAGCACTTTATATGTGACTCCTGCTCCTTTTGAGCCTTGACAATAGTTTATTTTTAGATTAGCTCCCATTTTTCTCTTGTAATTAAGCACTGAAATGAATTTTCTAAATAGAATTGTCCTCAATATAAATGTAAAATCTTGTTTTCTCCCATGTAATTGTACCTGAATGAGAGCAACTGCAACAAAGCCTATAAAAGAAGATAAAGTAGGAATATGATGTATAATTTCCCTTTGCATAGTGGTAGCTCCACAGAACGCATGCTCCTGGCAGAAATGTAATTTAAATTATATCACAACAAATGCCATATTTAAAAATAGAAACTATCCATCATACACCAAGCAAAGCTGGTAGCAACCTTTAAGTCTCAAGAATACACTGAAAATTCCTCCATGAGTCCATTAAAAATAAATTGATTGGTTTAATTCCAGCACTTGCTGAAGTAAAGTATAAGTGATGTAGTGCAATTTTTAAGTGCATGAAACTACTAATTACACATTTAGGGAAAAATGATATGACAGTAACCATTAAAATTATTTTATTATAGAAAGATTGAAATCTATACAATGTAAACAGTAATACAATCAATTCATGTGTCCATCACTCTCAGCAGCTTTTTCTTTTTTACCACAATCTCTCTCTTGGAGATAATTTTTAAAATCAAAAACTTAACACCTAATCCTTGCTTTTTTTCTTCATTTTATAGGCAAAATTGGTGTTGAACAATAGTGAACATTTTAATAACTATAGACTAATGCTCATAGCACATATTTTGAAGGCATTATTTGGAATGTCCTGGAACAATTGCTCTAGCAAGGACATGAAAAGAGTTTTCATCTAGACAAAAAAACAGATGCATCTTTAATTCATTATGTAATTTAAAAAACAGACCCAAACACTCCACATTCTTTTCCTTGGTCAGCACAGAAGGTATGAATGTAAAAAACATGTCAAGCATTGTTCCTCCCTACTGTTAATGTTCTTACGTTCCTTTTAGAGAATTGTGCCATGTGTTTGTTTTTCAGAATAAAAATGTTTATTTCATAAGCATATTTACAACAATATCAAGCTGATATCAGATGTGTATCCTGATTTTTGTATACAAAATTTTGAAATTACTATAGTGATTGAGTTGTTCATTGGGGATGTAGTAAGCACCTACTACGTGCCAGGTGCTCCTTCAGACTTTGGAGAAAACAGTGAACAAGATGGATGAGAAATGCCATCTTTAAAGTGCAAAGTTTTCTCCAGCTATTTCTTAATTGGGAGATAAGAGAAACATTCAGCTCAGAAAATGTTGGGTCTGGCTTCCCCCTTAACTGCTCAGTCCCATTTTTCACACAAGCCCTGTAGACGGAGAGGGTACTACACCCAGGCTGCTGCTCCCAGACTCTCTGGCTATGTCGTCAAACAGCAACAAATACCCAGTTGGAACAAGCCCCAAAGCAAAGCAGAGCTAAAGAGCGACTGTTACACCAGTAATTATAGTGAACAATGAAAAATGGCGCCTGTCTGGGGCTCTAATTTCCTCCTACTTATAGTCATTTGTCACAGATTGAACTTCTTGCTCTCCAGGGAATAAACTACTGTATGCATCTGGCTGTAGGTAGCAGTACCTTGAGTTTGGTATTGTTCCTCTGCTTCCTACTGATTTTTCAAAATCCAGGAGCAGATTATCTGAACTCAGTTGGCCAAGCTGATCTATCTATGCATTACACCTCTTTATTTTCAGACATGAATTTCCGGGCTGCCCTCTAGAGTATCATATGCTTTCTTCCCCCCAACCTGTAACAGGATAAAAACAAAAACTCTCTCCCCAGTTCCTGGATAAACAGTAGTAGCTGTTATTTTTGAGTGCTTACCATGGACTAGGTACTGTGCTTAACACCTTTACACACAGTATCTCATTTAAGCTATACCAACTATTTCATGACTATGTGTGGTTATTTCCTTTTGGTACCAATGAAGAAACTGAGGCACACACAGTTTGGGCCACTTGGATAAAGTGCAGAGCTTCTAAAGAGGCAGATTTATCATTAATCCTGATCTTGGCCACCAGTCAAGGATGCCTATCACAAAACATATTAAGTAGATCTGTGTCTCACAGACAGTGTTGGAAGAGTCACCTGTTTTCTTGAGCAGAGAGAACTGAATTTTGAGAAGCTATTTTTTGGCAAATGTACTGGCAAAGCGACAGAGAGGGTAGTGCCTAGTTTCACACTCACACTCTCTGACTTCAGTCTACACCTCCATCCACTAAATGTTTAAGGTGCTATGAAGGGAAAGGTGGCTGTGGCTGTGTTGACTGCCTTAGACTCCAATGAACCAGAGTCCTACAGATGGACAATGCCCTTGCAATGCTAGCAGATTTGTTTGCTGGGAATTTGAGAAGAAATTCAAGTTTCAGTAGCATTTCTCACTTTAATGCGTTATAAAATAGAGATCCAATATGGAGCACAGGACTGATTTTGACATTTTCAAACATGATTTTCCTCTATTAATAGAGTACCATAAAGTCAGTAGTAACAGCATTTTTCAAAGCCCAGCAAAGAAAATAGAAAATAATTCTACTGTGCTGATATAATTTCTATTCTTTCTCTTAGAATTTTTTACATGGTCTGTCATAGGTAATCATCACAGCTCTTTTTCATCCATCTTTCTTCTGGTTTATTCTTCCATATACCAGCATTTTCTTATGTTATCATATCGCTTCATAAATATTTCTCATGGTGACATATATATCATTTAGTTAATGAACTATAATTTAAGTAGCTGTTTCCAGCTTGTTGAGTTCTTTTATTCCCATCTGTTTTGAAGTACAAAGGATAACATTTGGTCCACTGTTATTTTATACCCAGAAAATAACTTTCTAGAAATAAAATTACACCATCACTAAGTACAAATATTGTTGTTGTTCATAATGCATATATACTTCCAACTGCTTTCCAAAACTGGTGTAATATTTGATAACATCATCAAAGTTTAACCACTCATAAGTTTAATTATACTGTCCTCAGCATTAGCCATTATCACTTTAAACATAATTGCTAGCACAACAGGGAATATATTTTTGTGTATATTTCCAAATCATTCTGAAATAGAGGGGTGGTACTTTGACACTGTGTTCAAAATCTAGGCAGATCTGGAATGCTTCCATTCCTCAAAGAGGGAGGTATTCCCATCAATGACGGGTACAGACTTAGGAGAGGAATTTAGGATTCTTCTCGAGTCAGCCACTGAAAATGATGACCAAGGAAGTAGTATAACATCTACCTCTATTTTCAAAAATAGTGTTACTTTAGCAGAAATGTGAATTTTTACCTTCTTAATTACAGTAATTTTAAAAGTTTAATTTATGAGTAAAGTCGCCCTATTGAATGAAATTTTACTTAAAATGCCAAGAGCCATACTAGATGAAATTATTAACTTATCTCCTTCTTAAATACTGGTTTATTCAAGCATGTTTATGTATAAAATCTCATTCTTTTAAACCTAGAATTTTTCAAAACTGCTTTTCTTTTTTTTTTTTTTTTTTTTGGTACCAGGAAAAACTGCTTTTCTTAAAATTTTACTTTGAAAACTTTTCCAACTTGTACAGAAGTTGCAAAATTGAAATGGTTCTTAAGTATTTGTTTTTTTTTTTCTGAGTACATATATGATACAGACTTTTTTTTTTAGTGCTTCTCTACAATTTAACTTCCTAGAATATCAAACAATTATTAAAGACTAGGTGGTGTGGTTAGGGCTGTCCTATCTCTTTCATTTTTATATCCTTGATGGTGAAAATTGCTAGGCAAAGTAGTAGATGTTCAGAATAGGTTGTTGAACTGACATAGTCTTCCTCTAGCATGGCACTTTCTAACAAAATGTGACTGATACAAAAAGTTAAAAAAAAAATATATATATATATATATGAATATATATATATATATATATATATATATATATATATATATGTTCCCTCCACACAAAGAGTTTTGTTTTCAGGGAGATTGCTTAGTTACAGTGACACACTGTTATCCTGTGAAAGATGGCCCTGCGTTAGACAAAATCTCTTTCATGATGGAAAGCCAACGCTGGGCCTCAGACTAGCAGCCAAGGGCCTAAGAGTGGGTGGACCTGCATAGTCTCAGGCCCCACCCAAAACCTACAGAATTAGAGTCTGCATTTGAGAAGATCCCCAGTTTTGTATGCACTTGAGAGGTTGAGCAGTGCTTGTTCAGTAGCTCTGTTTCCTTCTTATGTACCCTTTAGGTACAAAAGAATGGCCAGATTCTTTTGTGTACAGGCAGATGTTTCAGTGCTTCTCGAAGTGTGGTCCCTGGAGCAGAGGGACTGGGATTAACTCTGGACTTGTTAGAAATGCAAATTCTTGGTCCCTACCTAAGCCCACTTGAGTCATTAATGCTGCAGACCCTACGGAGTCATTAATACTACTGTCTAACAAGTCCTATGGGTAATGCGTTGGTTGGAGTTTGATAACTTCTGCTTTAATGCTAACTAGACCTGATTTTACAGTACCTTTTTAACAGAAACCTTAGAGGCTTTGGATCCATTTACAAATTAGTGTCTCCAAAGGCACTTTTTTCCTTAAATGTCTACATGATGTGAATGTTGTGAATTGTGTCAACTCTGGAGATTTAAGAATAGCATAGTATCATTATACCAAAACCAAAATTTTAATGATCTTTTCCAAACTTGGATTTCCCTTCAAGTCACAAAACCTGTAATTAACAATAAAAGATGCTTTGCTTCCACTTGGGCAACCTCTGTTTTTATAAACCAAGGTATGGTTTCAGATAATTGATAAGACTCAGAAAAGTTTGGGCTCAGGTATTACAAGGTTCCATTTGACATTTCCTGTATTTCCCAGATGCAGAAAAATCCAGCTCAAATGTCTTCAGTGGGCCTAGGTTTTCTCACTCGTCCTCTTTTTCACTATCTCCCACCAGTATCTAACTGAGCAGCTGGACTATAATATGACTCACTGGCTTTTTAGCATCATAGCTGGGGGCTCTGCCAAGGCCCTTGCTGCTTCTCTGTGGTGTGACGTATATCTACTAAGAAAAGAGACTGGATCCATGAACCCTGCAGGAAATTACTCTCATTACTGCAGCCTAATTCATGTTCCTATCCAGGAGAGGGATTCATTGCACATGGCAGTTAATTTACTAAGCAGAGTGTTTTTGTTTGGTATCGGCTTTTATTCTGACTACCAGGACAAGATGATCGCTGTGTCCCTAATTGTGTGCACAATTTGACAGTCAAAATGGGCTTTGAGTAATCTCTTGGCTATGTCATCAACAGAGGAAGTTCCTTTCTGAATTGAACTTTGATTCAATGGGACAATATCTGAGCTTTTTGTTTGTTCGTTTTATGTTTTCCCTTGGATTGTGACCTTAAAGTGAGTCAGCAATATGATATAGCTGCTCAAAAACAAATAAAAAATCAAAGAGATCCCTCTGAACTGTTAGTAATAGTACACTGTCTATAAGTAAGGCATGTTGGTTGGTCCCACCATGTTTGTAACAGATCAGAGTCCACCCAGAGAATGAGGACACATGTAGACACCAACACGAGTCCAAGCAGGGGAAGCCCTGGGGACTAGCCTGCAGCAAGGTTTTGGTTTGACCAGCCCCTTGTCTTTGCTGCCACTGCCTATTTCAAGTGATTCCACTTGAACTTTTAAATATGTGCCTGTGTCACCCCAGTAGATGCCTGCACCAAGCTGGCCATTCAGATTTCTATCTGTCTGGACTCAGCGATAGGTCTAAAACACATTTGTGACCTGCATACAACAACTGAGAGAACTCTGGGGAAAATAATGTGAACACTGCAGAGAGCTGCCCCTTCTCATTCCCTTGAAATTATTAGATCCAAGGACTTACGCCACTCTGGAGCTGTAATGTCCAGTATTGTTCCACAGGGGAACAGTGAGTTAGATAAAAGCCCTACAAAGCCAAGAGATAGATAGAGATAGAGATAGAGAGAGAGAGAGAGAGGATATTAATGAAATCCTTGGAATCACCTATACCTAAAGCCCACACACTGGACTTACCTGCACAGACACATTCTCCATTTGCTTAAGGGAATCCAAGTTCACATTATATTCAAAGAAGCCTGACTTATGTAGACTGGAAATCCCATTTATGAGAATTAGTTAAAAAAAAACACAGGTAAACTTAGCAAAGAAAAGAATGAGGATTGAAGGGCAAAGGTGGGGCAGGAAAACTTATTTCAGATATGTCGAGTTTTATATGAAGATAATGATCACTTGTTCTGGGCCCTGCTGTGGAGCTGTTCTGGGATCACTGTGGAGATGGAAGAGCAAGAGTGGTAGCACAGTGGGACAAACGTGGATCTCAGCCTCACGGAACCAGAACCCAGGCCCTTGCTCTAATTCTGCCACTTTCAAATCTTGCTTAGGGAGTTAACTTTTCAAAGACTCCATTTCCTCCCTTGTAAAATGGTTATTATACTGTTCTCCCTTATCTCTTCATGTCAAGTGAAAAGGACATTCACAACCCTTATTGTGTACCTTGTATGGGTGAGGGACTGTAATAGGAACCCAGGAGCAAATAAATAAAACGAAATCTACACCCTCATGGGGCTTAGATGCTAGAGGTTTTGGCCATTAAATAGATACTAATGTGACATTCCTGTGTGTGGATGTAAAATTTTCATTATGAAGAGGGTGAAGAAGTGTGGGGTTGTGATAGTCTATATCAGGGGGCTTTTTCAGAGGAGGTCATACTTGAGCTGAGAGCTGAGTCAGCAGGAGTTTAATGGGGGAGGGGAAGGATTTCTGCCAAAGGGATAAGTCTTTGTGAAAGAGAACCCAGGATTGCTGGGGTAGAGTGCCCCAAGGGAAACATAACGTAGATGGGACTGGAGAGATAAGTTCAGGTCAGACCAGGCAGATGGAGAAATGGGAAACCAAAAGTGGGATTAAGCATGGGAGGGCAAGTTCATATCATCTTGGTGGCTGGTAAAGGACCGATGCAAGGGCACCAAAGTGGATATGGGAATACACATCATTCAAGAAATATTTATAAAATTCATAGAAAAGCATAATCGATGCATCACCAGAAGTTGCTGTGATGATGGTGGTGGATGAAGATGATGATGTTGCTGGTAGCTAGCCCTAGCTTGAGAACTTCACTGTTGATAATTATCTATTCTGCAAAACTGGGCTCTGAGTTGTTATTAAGTCATGCTATACGTATGGAAATTCCACTGAAAAGTCCTATGCAAACTAGAAGAGCTGGGATTAGAACCAAGGAGTATGCAGTGGTTGTATGTAGGTGTCTGAATTCCTGAGCTCTCGTTGCATTCTGCACACATCTTCCTTAACTTTAGTGTATTATATATTTTGTGGAGGCCACTAGGCTATGCCTTGACATGATAATTTTTTCTTCAATTCCTACTTTCTTCTTTTCTTTGCTCCCACATTTTCTCCATTCCTTTATTTTTACCAGCCCCTAACAAATATCTGGACTCATCAAAGTCACTCAGTGATATTTTTCCAATGACTGCATGAAAGAATTAATGTATGCTAATATAAGGACTTCCTGTCACTAGAGATATACAGCTAAAGACTGAAAGGTTTCTGTTTAGGTATTAAACAGGATGGGCATCCCTGAGTTGAGCCAAAGATCTGATTGCAAATCCTCAACAACCCTCGAGAGCCAACAGACCATAGGGTGTGACACCGAAAGGAACTGCTCAGTCTGAAGGTCGGTATGTGATTCTTGGAACACAAAGACTGGGCTGAATGAATGGGGGTTAACTCCCAGGGCAGTGATGCTTTGGGGACCTCTGGTAAACAGAAACCTGGAAGCAGATGGTGGAGTATCTGTGGCCAGAAATAAAAATATCTTTATTGCTAAGTAAACAGGACAGGTCTTGCTCTAAATGAGCTAAGTTTCCTGAATATTCAGAAAGAATGTCTGGTCTTTCGTCTGTTTTTTGAACACCAACTTCAGAGGACTGTGCCTAGCCTACCTCTGCTTTGTGATTCACTGCCCTCTTGCCTTCTCTGGGGAGCTGGTTGGGTTTTCCTCTTGTGGATCTGTAGATGAGAAGACCCAGCCACTTCCAGTCTGAGGGCCGTGAGACTGATGATCTGAAAAAGGACTGAAGACCTTTCTAAGCCCTGGCCTGAAAGCTGAGCTTATTTTGCTCACCAGTGTCCTGAGAAGGTCTCAGGTGAAGAAGGAAGACATTAAATGATAGCACTTTTGGTTTTCTGATAATAGAAGGAAAAAAATACCTGAAAGAATGCTTCCAGTTGATTGGAGTTGAACAGAACAGTAAGGAGAAATTCTCTAAGTCCACCTGGAGCTTGTTAACATTGAAAATTCCAAGAGATTGACTTAAACTGGTTCTTTATCTCCCCAAACCACAGGCAAAGACTTTGATTTCCAATTTTCTGTTATGGTTGAGTGCATTCTTTTAGCAAATGTTTAGTGAGCACTTTTAATGCTAGGACTGGTCACTTAAATCCCTTCAGATGTTCTTCATTCAGATACAGAAGTTTCAAACCAGAGCAGTGAGGTAATGAAAGCCAGACATCAGCAATCCACAAAAGCACTGCTCTGGTCCTCTCTCCATCGGACTCACCTAGGCTTCTCCGTCCCCCTCTTTCTGAGCAGCTTTCCAGTTCACTGCTTCACACCGTGTAATCTTCTGTATGTGCTTTCACGCAGAGAGCCAGCTGTGCACCTGTGGATGTCATCATGATAGCAAGACAGAGAAGCTTACAAGCAGGGCAGCCTTATGGGCGTGGCAACCACGTGTGCACAATGCTCTGTGCCCGCAAGAGGGCCCTAGGCTGGGGTCCGATGCTCTGTGATCACTGTCTTGAAATTCTGCATATATTTTTCATCATATTTTTTAAACGAAGTTCAGTGGAACAATAAAATATGAACTGGGGATTGGACCCCTGTTTCACAGGTAGCCTCTCCTCCCTGGCACATGTTCTTGGCTCCCTGGTCCTGCCTGCTATGGCTGGAGCGCCTCATCCCACAGCATGAACTGGGAAAGTTAAATCGGATGCACGTGCCTCAGTGCAGCATTGCAGAACAGAGCTGCAGATGCCTGGGAAGGTCTCTTCTTATCCCACTGGTCACGCATCTGAAAGGGCCGACATCAAATAGCAAAAGGACGGAATACAGGTTAAGAGAGAGGAACTCTGGGGAAAAGGAAGAATGTTTTAGTACAAGGGATCTCACATCTTCATTTTGGATGTAGCTCTTCAAATTCTGTGGGTGGCTCCGATGGCAGCCTTTAATGTTTATCAGCACAGAAGGTCTATGAGTGGAGGAGAAATATGAATCTACCCACACGTGAGAATGGGAATTCCTTCTCAAGACTCGAAGTGCACAGAAGGCAGCCTGATGCAGGCCAGCACTGTGCTCAGCTAGCATGCTTGTTTGCGTCTCCCAGAAACACACTGGCCGGGGCCGGTGAGATGGCTCAGCGGCATAAGCGCCTGCCTTGCAAGCGCGAGGGCCCGAGTTCGACTCCCGGATCCCACATACGAAAAAGGGGCCGGTGATATCGCTCAGCGGCCCGGGCGCCTGCTGGCGCGCAAGGTCCTGAGGTCGATCCCCCGGTACCCACAAAAAAAAAAAAAAAAAAAAAAAAAGAAACACACTGGCCGAAGCACCAAAAACGACCATGTGTAACCGTCGGAATAGACTACTTAAAAAATCCACTGCCAAATTGTGGAAATAAGATGATGACTGAAATTAACAGAACATCCCCCAAAGCAGCAACACAGGAAACAAGTGTTATTTACAGTTTAAGCTAACAAGCCAGGCCTGTGACAATCAATACACGCCCCTCCTCTCCACCAAATTCTCTTCTCATTATGTAAATAGGATGGCCTGAGGTGTGAGAACAATGAATAGAATAATAACTGGAAATGTGATGGAGATAATAGTGAATTTCTCTGGACTGTCAACTTCTGTTCAAAGATACTGGCAATGAAGGGTGGAGAGCAGCTTGCAGAAAGGACATTTGTCTTCCTGCTTTGCTGTTTAGTGCTGAGCCCCTTTCCTTCACCCGGCTCTCCCTTGCTCACTGACCCGAAGTACCTGAAACAATCTCCTCTCTCATCCTTCTCTTCCTAAATGGCCTAGCCCAGTGCCTGGTTTTGAATAGATACATGCACTTTTCTTGATTGGTTGTTGCAAGTCTAAACTGATTCAGGTCCTTACTGTAAAACATGTGACCTTTCCCTTTGGAAATGTCAAACTCTCAGTCACTGGCTATTTGTATGCAAGCAACAAACATCTACTCAAACAAGTTTAAGAAAAACAGGGAATTAATGGGAGGACATAGGAACAGGAACATCAGTGTGGCCTTCCAAAGGGCCAGAACTAGGTAGCAGATTATTGGTTCCCAGGGAACCTGGTCACCTCTCCTTAGGGGTGTGCAAGCCCTCATTTGTAGGCTTTGCCTAATTCCATGGAGTAGGCTCCCATCATGGCTCCTATCTGAGCTGTAGACAATGCATCACTGAATGTAGAGTTGGGGAGAAGTGCCCCCCATCATGCGGTATTTCTGTCATATAGATACAAGAGATATAGACAATTTTATAAGCATAGATAACAGTCAAATATAGAAATAATTAAGAAGTGATACCTTTTGGGTGTTTTTCCCTTTGTGTTTAAGATTAAACACAAGTGTATAAAACTTAATGTTTATTAACTGGTGTTTAACAATTGTTAACAACTCAACAAACTCCTGAATATTAACACCCACCTGTTACCAGCAATACATGTGGGCTCCTCCATGTCCGGTTCCCCCTCAGGAGGCCAGAGAAGCAGCCTTTAGAGAAGCAGGAAAAGGACCATGGGGGGAGAAGGAATGATGGCAGAGAAATGAGTGGCTGGCAACTCAGTTCTGTCTCCCCACAGATGCCTTATTTTAGCATAATCCAAAGTTAGTTTCTCACTCCATCTCAGAAACTACATCCACATCTTTCCTTGTCCTCATTTTACTCCTACCTCTCCAAACAGCTCTCCTCTGGATAGTCTCCCACAACTGGGGCTTTTCTGTCCTCTTGTTGGACATCATTTACCCTTTCTGTAATGACAACCACTGACTCTAAGGAACTGGCATGGTTCCCCTGCTGAACCGTAGATCTGTATTTAACTACTTCCTTGGCATCACACATGAATGTCCCACCAGCACCTCGAACTGGAGACATCCAAAGAAATTCCATCTACTTTACCTCCCAAAGAAATCTTCCCGCCTAAATGGCAGTGTGTTGTAATGAGAGGGACTGACTTTGGTTCTAGTGCTCAATTGCATTCTTTGCTTAGCTCTCTCTGTGACCTTGGGCAAGTCACTGATTTTCGCTGATCTTAGTTTTCTCATCTAATAAATAAGCCTAACATTGACTGGTTTTTACTCCATGTTCCAAGAAGCCCTTGATTCTGTATTGTGGGTCTGCCTCAGAAGCAGTCCAGCCTTAGACTGCTGGGCATCCCATTCTCCTTTTAGCCAGGGACCTCTTTACTCCATCATTTTCAAATGTATATTGACACTGTGTGAAAAAAGTCTTTTATGAAATAGTGATCCAGAAAGTTTTGGAAATCAGTAAATTAGAGGACCTCTTGGGTCTCCTCTAGGTCTAGCATTCTAGAATTCTTTTTTATGGGGGGGAGGTCTGGGATTTGAACTGAGGGCCTTCACACTAAGCTGCATTCCTAGCCCTCTGCCTCTCTTTCTCTCTTTCTCTCCCCCTCTCTATTTTCTTCCTTCCTTCCTTTCCCTCCTTCTTTCTTTCTTTCTCTTTCTTTCTTTCTTTCTTTCTTTCTTTCTTTCTTTCTTTCTTTCTTTCTTTCTCTCTCTCTCTCTCTCTCTCTCTCTCTCTCTCTCTCTCTCTCTCTCTCTCTCTCTCTCTCTCTCTCTTTCTTTCTCCACCTCCCAAAGTGCTGATATTATAAATGTGGGCCATCACACCCAGCTTCTATAATTCTTCAGTTAGTGCTTAGGTTCTGGAGCAAGAAGGGCAAAGTTGCATAGATGGGAGCTGGAGATTACAGAGAAGACTGCTGCTTCTGGTTCATTACACGAGGCAAGGGCTGGAAACTCCTCAGCACTGAACAAGGTCTAGGGTGGTCTGGTGCCTCAGATATCACTCACATTTAGCATTCTACAAAAACTTTTTATGTCTACTTCTGCCCTGTGGTCCTGAAACATAAATTTTAACATTAGATGTTTCTCCTTGGAAATCATTCCAATATAGAAGTGGATCCACATTAATAATTGTAAATGAATAAACAATTGTTGAATGAATGACCAATGAATACCTCCAGGGCCTGTTACTGTTTTGGCCTGAGTTTTAGGAGAGTAATACTTGTTGCTCTGTTAGAGAAGCCCCATGGTTAAATCCGCCTCTCTAACCAGCTTCCTGTTTTCTGAAGGAGTAAGTTTCTCACAGGACTTGTTCGGAGTCCCTGACACTTGCCATGAAGAATACTTTTGCTTTCCCGGCTGCTAGGCACGATCGGGTGGAGACTTGTTCTGCACAGAGGCAGACAGTAGGGCATTCCTTCCTCAGGGCTGCTGGATCGGTATCATCATACTTAGGCTTATTTATTAATTTATTTGTGTTTCTAAGCAGCTCTACCTTTGTTGTGGTGATGATATGGCAAAATGCAAAACAGCTTCCCACAGACCTTTGCTCTCTAGACTTTCAATAATGATCTCTAAAAGCCAATGCATTTCATTTGCATCCTTTTATTAATGATACAAAAAATCCCAAACCTCAACTAGTGCTTGTCACAGTCAGTGGTTACTTCACAAGCCAAGAGAGCACGGGAGAGTATTTTTGGTTCATTATTGGGTTCCTTTAATTGAAATGACATTTTGTGAGAGCAATCATATATTTTAAGGGGAAACTTAAACCAGTGCAGTAGTTTCAAAGTCCTAATTACTAGAATAAGAGAAGATGAATTTGAATTTGTTTGAAGTGTGTATGTACATATATGTACCTGCACATGCATACACAAGCATGCACATAGATTGACATGGGTGGACCTAATGAAAGACATGCAGTTTTCTCTTTGTTCCACATCCAGCTGGTCCCAGAGGAACCATATAATTAGCCTCCAGCTGCAGCCCTCCTCCATCTTTCTCTCTTTTTCTGTTGCTTGCCACTGACTTGAAAAGCCTATTGGGATGTGGCCCATGAACTGAGCCCCAAATGATGGCCCAAGGGGACAGAGCCTTTGTCAATCTTCCTTTCTGACCCTTTGGTTATATGGCAGTGATTGTACAGAGAGCAAACCAGGGATAACAAAGGGAGCTGCAGAAGGAAGTTGTGTTTGGGAAGATTAGGGAAGGGTTACACAGAGGATTTATTTGGACTCTCTAGGGAGCTACTCTTGTTCAAATAATAGTTTTTCTTGTAACCATATTTTTTCGGATTAGATATGTCTGATTAGATGTCCAATTTTCTGAAATCTTTTGAAACTTAGAATTTAGCTTTGTCCTTTCCATTTCCGGGCTCCTATTTTCTCATTGTGGTGTATCATCCCTTTATTTATTCAGTGTGCTATTCATTCATTCCATCATTCAACTGACATTTACTGATGATTAAGAATGAATAAAGTCCCTGACTTCAAGTTATAGGAGCAAAACTGAACCAAACCCGAAGAACTCACTGAAAATCGTCGGGAGGGCTGACTGTTAGGTGGTGCGTACTTTCAGTGGGTTACTGGGTGTTTAGACATTTGCCCTGATTTCGTGCCTTGTTAATGACCTTGCATGTCAGAACTGTGGTAGGAGTAATGGTAGAGATGTGAGCACAATGACGAGAACACAGGAAGTGGGTTACCGTTCCGTCTCAGCTCAGAGAGGAACAGAGATCTTACAAGTTGGATTCTGCTGTAGGCAAAAGAATACATTGCAGAGGGTTCTTAGTGCAGCGAGCTGCTTGTGTAGTGGCTGGAGGCAAAGGAGCCAGTGGTGTTTTCAAGTTGACTAGCAGCCACAGACTTAGTTTACAGTGTTTAATGGGTGAGTTCTGTGGGGGAGAGGCTTTTGAGGAGGTGGCTTGTGAAAGCTGCATATTTTTATTTGTTGCTAAGGAAGCCTAGCCAAGAACCTGTTGGATAGATGTGTAAGCAAGAACTCCTGGGAGCTCCAGGCAGGGCGAGTGAATGAGGCGTCCTGCTGATAGGGGAGAAGCTGATCTAGGGGTTGAACTGCTGTAGTAACAGTGAGTGACCATGGCACCTTTTTTTGCGTAACACCAGCTGCTGCATTGAACCTGAGGAGGACTTTCTCCTTCACTTTGCCTGGAACCTAGGGTGAGGAGCAGTTAGTGCAGCAGTTCCCTGCCAGAGCTGCTTAACTTCTGTCAGCCTCAGTTTCCCCTTCTTCAAGATGAGGACTGGCACTGAGACCCAGGAGGACCTGGGAAGATGTGAGTGTGCCCTTGTGAGCTCGTCTTAGGACTGAGAATTGTCTGATGCTCAGCGTGACAGACTATCATTCCTGTGTTGCTGTGACCTTGCTGTTATTTCTTTCCACATACTTGATCTTGGTGGACCTTTTAAACTCCACAATGGTGGTGTTTTGGGTTTTATTTTGTGCACTACTATATCCTCATTTACAGCACTGGTGGCATGTTACCCCTGTTGAATGACCAATCTTTCATGTTTCCTTGTTCTTTGCCTGGTAAACTCCTACTCATCCATCAGGATCCATGGAGCATTGACACTCCTACCCCTAGCATTGTCAGCTCCTTGGGACTCATTCTGTCCTTCTTTCCACATGACCCTTACTTCCTGCAGCAGTAGCAGCACTTCCAGGTTGAACTGTAATGTCTCTTTCCCCCCATCTGCCCCTTACATGTTGCAGATTCCTCAAAGGCAGCACCACTTTTCATCCTCTTTTGTTCCCCTGGCTCCTAGCTCAGGGTGGGTTTAAAGTAGGCAATTTCCACACACTCGAATAAATGACCACAGATACCTCTATTTGCATCAGAACAGTTTTCTCAGTATTGGAACTTCTCACCCAGATCCCCAAACCCAAAGACCTTTGCCTTGAGATTTTGGGTTTTCAAAGAATGCTTTACTTGGGGATTGAGCAGCTCTCACATGCCTGCGAGGAAGGCTCCAAGCAAAAGCAAGGCTATAGCTCTGAAAGAATTATGCCAACATTTAATTGCAAGAGAGAGTAGCTTTGCCCTGAGGGCTTCCAGAACAACTTAGGTTCTGGTTTAAAGCTGTACTTCTGGGTAATTGATCAGGTGGAAGCAGTTTGACTATTGTAGCTTGGAAGTGTAAGCTTTGGAAATAATGCTATAACTTTTTAAAGTGTCACTTTCCGTCCATCTCAGGCCTGGAAATCTCTCTGGCAGGTGCATACAAAGTAATGGCTTGCTTTCCAAGCTGGTTGTAGATGAGCTACATCATTGTTGATGACCCTACAGCATAACAAAAGCAAAAATGGCCAGAGCCATGACCCCAGTCACAGTCTGGTGGTGCCAAGACACCAGCACTGAAGGCATTGTCCCAAAGGACCTTTTCCTTATGCTAAGTGAGAAAAGACTCAGAAAGACTGGGGAGGTGGTAAATACTCTCTGACACATGTTAATTAGACACTTGGAGCTGTAAGGAAAAAGGGACATACTCAGGTCATATTGACATAAGAGGGGTCTGAGAACAAAGGCTGATGAATCCCTCAGGGAGCTTAGAAGTACCAGACGCTTGGGCCTCCCAGAGTAGAAAGTTGGCTGAGGAACTAGGCAGACAATTAAGGTCCTAGCTCCAGTGGCTGGCTTTGTACGTTTGCCCAGTGAGACGCATCATAGCTTCTATCTCCCCTCTCTGCCTAAACACTTTCTCAGCACTGAGAGCCTGTTCAGCAGCAGGCAGGTCAGTCCTGGGAATGGGGGAAGTTAGATGCTTGGGATCCCTCTCAAAATTCTTGGTGGTCAGTGGATAAATGCCCAAGCTCCCCAGCTTCCTGTGAGACATTTCCAAGTCTGAATCCATCTGGTTTGCTGGAGCAACCCCACTGGGCCTGACTAGAGTTGTTGACAGCAGGAGCCTGATTCTTAACACAAGTCTTATTTATCTGACTCATTTTTCTCTTTCCTGTCTTGTGCATCTTGGGATAAATTTCCAAAGATATTACCTGAGCCAAAATCATTGCATCAAGTTCTGCTTCTGGGGGAAATCTAAACTAGACAATAAAATACTATATCCATTGCAAGGAAGGTCATGAACAATCACCACGGAGACCATGTATTAGGGTCTTCATCTAATAGAATCTGCTGCTATGCTGAATGCTTCTATAAGGCAAATGAACACAAGTGACTGATTAAATATGGAAATAGCAGTACAGCATAAAGGTACTTTTGTCCTTATGCTGTAGTCCAGATTTTTGATATTTTGTCCCATGAAGAAGCAGCAGTTGAAGGTATATTAATGTTGCTGAAGGAGCAAGTCTCCAGTGAAGAGAGTTCACCCAGGCTCTGCCCCAATTCATTGCCAAATCTTCCCTCCTAGAAATATACTGTACTGATGATTCTTCTGAATCTCATTGCAGTGTGCCTCTTCTTCCATAATTTGGCAGCATAAATCTTCCTTATGACACTTCCATTTAGCTACGTTCACTTTTTTAAAGGGAAAAAAATCCTATATTTAATGTATGTTTCTTTTGATTATTAAGAATTTCTCATATCTTTCCAAATGTGCTGGTTAAAAAATAACAATTTTGATTATGATGATTATTTGTAATAATCATGTGATTACAAATTTTCAAAGATCTAGAATGTTCCATCCTAATCTTGTATTTTCCTAAAACTGTATGATTTTCCTGAGCGCGAGGCTTTTCAGGAGCACAGACATTGTGCGTGGCACCTATTCTAGGGCCATGGCAAGCATAGGAGCTGGGCATCAGTTAGACATGAGCACCCTGCTCATCACTCGTACTTACCGAGGGGACAGAGGGAAGGAGCGTGGTGTGATGCTGGCAACAGTGCACAGTTAGCTAGGATAGTAAGACTGGCAAGTGGCAGTTACCTTTGGTCTTCAGCCCAGCCTGTTCTCAGAAGGTGAGTATTGAATTCTTATCTCCTGCTGGAGGGTGGAAGGGAACACTTGGCTTAAGAATCATCCATATTCTGATGATTTGGGAAACTGTTAGTTGCATACATTACTTATGATTTTATGAGAGTTTAGACTAAGAAAAAAATTTATTTTATTACTAGTATGGTATTGCAACCCCTTTACTTAAATAACTCATGTTTTTTGAACCCTATTTACAAAAATATGCCAGGTTTTAGAGTATTATTAAGTATCTCTACTGCATGGCAGGAACCCTACTAGAGGGAAATATACATCAATTCCATGTGATTCTCTCAGAAACCCAGTAGATTAAATACCAGCGTTTCATTTCTCGGATGAGAACGTTGAGGCACAGAATTTTGGAGGCTAGCTGAGGTCTGGTGTTCAAAGTCAGCCCTGTCTAATGAGCTTGGCTTTTATTCTTTCTGCCTCAAGTGGCTGCTTCTCCGTAAATTATTTGGGGCCCGTTGGCTTCATCACATGGCATCGTGTTGGGAAGATGCTGGATCGGCCCCAGGATGGACAGCGGCAGCCTGGGAGTTCAGAGAATTGTGATTTAGGCAGAATTAAAAGCCACAGAAACTTCCAAAGACACTTATTCTTCACATGTCTCATACCTCAACAACTCCCATTTGTTTAAGTCAGTGTTTTTCCAAATTGCATGGTCATGAGGAGAATGTAACATATTTTTGAGAGGGAATAAGAATGATTCAAAGTTGTGAAATTTGAGGTGATGCCTAAAAGTTTTTCTTTCCTCCTGACTTATATGATTATTTATATATATATCTAACCCCGGTAGGAAAAATATCAAAATACAGTAACTTTAGAAAACAAGAAAAATGGTTTCTGTTTACTTTGAGTTCTCACAGGTGAAATACGCATTAAGGGCACAAAAGCTGAGAGACAAAGAGAAATGGCAATTTAAGCCCTGGAAAGGCTGGCTGAATTTTTTACAGTGTTGAGTGGAGTTGTAAAATGATGCTACAAATCAGGATCGGAAGGGAAGTACATGGGTGGTAGCAGGTGCCCTGTGCTGCTGCGTTCCTCCTCCTTTCTACAAGTGACCAGGACCCTGGACTTCACCCGTCTTACTCTCTGTTTTCTCAAAGGTAAAATGAAAGAGATGAACACAATGATGACTAAGTTCTCTTCCTTCTCCCAAAATGCACCGATTCTCTGGCTTACCAAGAGTTCTGTCATTAGAATGGATTAGCTCTAAATTGTTATGTACTATTCATAAAAGGAAAATTATTTCAGCTTGTACTTTTTGGCACGAAATATACCTATGATTTTCTAAAATATTATCTTTTAATGCACACAGTTCTCAAGCACTGAAGCTCACCAGAGCTACTGCAGAGAATTAATAGAAAATATATGTGAGAGGATGTTATTTAATAAACCCCTAAGTCCATAACTCTAATGATTCAAACCAACTTCAACTTTCCACTAATTAGAAGCCCAAGTCCCAGCTTTGCTTCTTTTATCTGTGGCTCCCCCTGGCTCGGGCTGCTTGGTGAGGGCCCTGAGCCTGGCCAGGCTTCTTTGCCCAGGTCTGCAAATTGAAGTCCCCGAGGCCCAACTGCAGGCATGGCCGGATGGGGGAGGCTTTCCCTGGAGAGTCTGCATGGAGACTTGGGGGCTAAGAGCAGAAGCCGGCCGGGCTGGGGGAAGAGGAAGGAACTCTGTTCACTTTGCCTCCATTTATAAATGTCTTTCTAATCATCAGGCTCACTCTCTGGGGCCCCTGCATGCTTTACGTGGGCACTCTTTTCATTATCCAGCCATTGTTGTAGAGTGATTAAAGCAGCTTAATGATTTTTTGAGGAAAAATAATTGTCTCTCGTACTCTCCTGGAGGCACATGAATTGTTCTCAGATTGCAAGAACAAAGCAGGATATCCCTCGTGCCGCTGTGTGAAGAATAACTGCAGTACCTTGACATTTGCACATTGTGTTTAAGCACATGAATATGGGGCTGTGGCTACACCAGTCTTCTTTCTCACTACTCCTAAATACACCTGACACCTGTACACCTCAGGGCCTTTGCTCGTGCCATCCTTGCTGCTTAGAATGCACCCCTGCCCCAAATCCTCATGGCTTTTTCCTCTTCTTCACTTGAATCTTGCCCATGCATTACATTTTCATGGGCACATCCCATGCAAATCAACACTCCTGCTGTCTGCTGCCACTCTCTGTCCCTTTACTGTGTTTTACTTTTTATTCACAGCACTACTGACATAGTAAATAATTTAAAAATTGCTCTTTTCCCTCTCTTTGTCTGGCTCACATGTTCCATAAGTGCAGGCTCTTTGCTAGCCTTATTCCCTGTTTCATCGCCAGTCTCGGGACAGCCCTGAGACACAGTGAGCAAATAATAACTATTTTTGAAAGAAAAGATTCATACGGAGATTCCAGCCCCTAACTAATGACAATAAGTCAAAATCTTTACCTTAAAATGTAGCATATCTGCTCAGGTTTGACAGTCAATAAATACTTATTGAAAAACACAACAACAAAGAATTCATGAATGGATGACTGTCCATACAATAGACATATGAACGAGCCCTGAGTTTTAAAAGGAGAGGGGTAGTAGCAAGACTATGGTCTTGGGAAACAAACAGTTGACTGCCAAGGCCAATTTCTGGATCTCCTATTTCTGAAACAGTATAAAAACTGTATTCATGTTTAGCCTGTTTCATCATCTGAAAATAAATGACAACTATCCTAATAACAAAACACTAGTAATACAAATAGCACCTACTTGGCAACTTCTGGAGAGAATAACCCTTGAAAAATTACAAGCTTGACCTGGTATTATCCCCCCTAAAACCTAAAGTTTGGAATGCAGGATGCTACCAGCCCTCCTCCATCTCTTATCTGCTGGACAGGAGGCTGATTCATCCTCCTAGGTTCTTCTCTTCCCTACCTTGAGAAGGATTCTTCCAGCATTTTGTAAGACAAGACTGGGAAAAATGGGAAGGCTCAGATCTGCACTCAAGAAAAGAAGGTCACCCGTGGGGTGGGAGGGGACAGGTGCAAGAGCAGAAGAGCCGTGTGGAGATCCACTCTGCCTCCTCTGTGGGGCTCAACCTATGATGTGCAGTGTGTCCATTCATTCTGAGGACACATCTGAGGGCGGAGGACCATGCCTGGTTCTTAGCAAATGCTTCACGAATACATGTCAAATAATGAAGGAAGGATGCAAGGTGTTTGGGGGTTCATTTTGTTTCCTGATTTGTGTCCCTTCATTCCATAATATTAAAACACACTACAGAGCCATTTCATTCATTCTTAAATAATTCATTTCTTCATGGAATCCATCACCTCCATGTAGTTTATGGATGCAGCAGGATATTGCTTTCCCTTCCACTTTTAAAGAGATGAGTATGTGGGTCCTTTGAGCCAAGGTGAATTTTCAGGATTCTGTCAGCTAACTCTCCCTTCATTTTTTTTAATCCAGCACCCAAGAGACTTTTATTTGTTATATATCAAATAGATGCGAGGAATACTGCTATAGGAGAATAGAATGTTCACAGTCATTTAAAAGCCTCTATATTCTGTGATAAATTTATAAGATAACAATAGCAATAGTTACCATTTATTAAATACTTAGTATTGACAATAAGACAGTAAATTTGGCCTTATGGGTGGCACATTCCTTATAGACATCTTACAAGGTGCTTAATATTTGTTCTATTTTTATGAATAAATACAGCTAACTCCCTCTGGAGTTCCCGATTACTGAGACTATAAACCTTTCTGGATCCAGGAGGGTTTTTGTGTAAGGATTCTGCAGTTATGTATCTGGTGGAAATCCCACCTCCCATCTTTAGCTCAATTTAACAAGTTTCCATTGAGTGCCCAGTGCTAAAATTCTTAAGTGGAATTGATTTCCTACTCCTATTTTAACTGTCAGAATCACAGACCATATTCTTTCTGACTGAAAGCCCACCATCAGCTCCCGCTGATGGCCCCTTTGTTCCCTCCCTGGGTGGGCCCTGATGACGCCAGTGTCAACAGGGATCTGTGCTGTGAATAGGTATTTATGATGAGGAAATCAGGTGGCATAGAAAGGAATAGTTGCCTTCATGAGTGTATAATTTTTTATACTGTGAATTTCTCTATGAAAGGAATTCTAAGGGAGGCCTAATTGCTAATTCTCAGTGTTAAACATACTTCTGAGGAGTATTTCATGGTCCAAGTCTCTGAGCGTCATTTCTTCCCGTGGACCAAGGAAGGGAGTGGGATGGAAATAAGGTTTCACTTAGCCTGTGCACAGCTTAGGCTGCGAGTTCCCCAGCATGGATTTTTCCTTGTGATGCCTGGAGAATTCTACGGAATTATCTCTAGTATAAGAGAGCACTGATTCTCTCAGGGCTTAAATAACCATTTATAAAGGCCTTTTCTGTAGTAACCAGGTCAGGACACATCTGTGTGACACTAATGTCCAAGCTTCGTGGGGAACGTATGGTGACTCTTGCCTCTTGGTGATGTTCTTTCTACCAAACCTACGAACTGAGGCACCCCCAAGAGCTGCCGCCCCCACATAGTTTCATTAACACGTGATGTCACTAAAGAACAGCCCTCCGTCAGAGTCACACTCCTGAGGTGAGGAGGCGAGGTGGGAGTCTTCTGTAGCTTCTGCAAAACACGTCTTGTGCTGTGAGGGTTGTCTAGTGTAACTTCATTTCTAAATAAAGTATTTGTAGAATTTAGGTCAAGATTCATTGAGAGCAATTTACAAAACCCATACATCCAAGGCTGATATATTTAACATGAAGTCTAAGCTGTTTGTGAAGAATTGAAACTCTCCCCTCAACTCTGGGGAAACCTGGGGCATGACCTGGCTGGGGACTCTCTGCCTTACCAAGAGCATCAGGCAAAGAACAAAGACGCCACCTGGATTTTGGATCAGTCAGACCTAGGTTCAAGTCTTGCTCCTGCCAGTGTAGTGGCACCCTCTTATCTGAAAAAAATCTGTTCCAACATCCCAGTGGAGGCTTGAGACTGAAGAGAATACTGAACCCCAAACATATTGTGGTTTTCCTATACACACATACATATGTATCTCTAATAAAGATTAACTTATAAATTAGGCACAGAACAAGATTTACAATAACTAATAAAATAGAACAATTATAACAACACTATAATACATGTTATTTAAAACATACATTGTTTATTTCTGGAATTTCTTATTTAATATTTTCAGCCTGTGGTTGACTGAGGGGTGACTAAAACTGTGGAAAGGGAAAGAGTAGAAAAGGAGGAAGCACTGATGAGCTGTGGACACATCTTTTAGTCCACCGAGGTCTGGGGCCCCCTCTGAGGGTTGTTAGGATGAAAGAAGGCGGTGGTGCCTAGTGACTGATACGGTGACTGCGGCTGATAGGTACAGAATAACGATAGTAGCCCTTGTTGTCGCCTTTACTGTGTATCACTATCCAGTAAGTTCCAGTGAATCTGATTGCCTTCTAATAGTTTTCCTGTTGGCATTTTTCAGTACAAAATGTGAGATGTTCTTTTACTGTAAAATGAAACAATAAACTAACATTCGAGGCCCACCTGTATCCAATGAGCAATGAAAAGAAACACTTCATTAACAAAAGTTTCAGTAAAGTTTAACTTTCCAGTGGGCACCTGCAGATCTACCACCAACATTCTGCCAGTGATGTTTTTACTCTGCGTACTTTACCATTTCTCTCCCTCTATTTATCTCTGTCCACCCATTCATTTATCTTGTGATTTTATGATATTGTTTTGATGCACTTCAAATTGCAGACATTGGTAGAATTTACCCCTAAAATTTTCAGCATGCATATTGCTAAGCAGAGTTCAATATTCATATATTTTATCTTTTGATAAAAGTTTACACACAATTAAGTGTCTAAATCATAAGTGTGCATTTTATGAGTTTTAACAAAGGCACATACCTAAGTAACCCAGACCCTCGGTGAGACGGGGAATGTTCCCAGGCCCCCAGACAGTTCCCTCAAGCCTCTTTCCAGTCCACATGCAGAGTAGCCATCACTCTGAATGTTCTCTACTCTGAAGTGATTTCTCAGCTCCAGAACTGGGCACCAGTGTTGTCGTGCAGCAGCACACTCTTTCCTATAAGACATCTTTCACCCAACATCATGCTTTTAGGGTTCACTCACATTGTTGTACCAGTATACCTTCTTAATCAGCAAAAGCAAATATTTATTGTGTTTATATAGTGTGTCTATCTTGCTCACCCTGACGTCACACTTA
The DNA here is from genome assembly GCA_028451465.1 of Erethizon dorsatum. Classification (NCBI taxonomy): domain Eukaryota; kingdom Metazoa; phylum Chordata; class Mammalia; order Rodentia; family Erethizontidae; genus Erethizon; species Erethizon dorsatum. The sequence goes on along the minus strand of CM051825.1, from coordinate 146,825,774 downwards.
AATTCCCTATGCCAGCTATCCTGCGTGCCCTCTTGTGGCAGTCATTTACTCTCCCATCTCAGGGCCTCTCAGCGCTCCTCTTCTTTGCCTTTTGTTCTCCTGCCATCCCTTCAGGGACCAGCTTCACTCCCAGCTCTTTTCCAAAGCCTGTGTTGACTACCTTAGGTTTCTGCCTGAGCTCACGTTCTATTGGGTAATGAATTGCCATCCCATAACTGTTGATGTTGCTATTGGGGAGCACCTCCTGGTCAAGGTCTGAAGGAGGGTGGAGTGGGTGACTGGCACTAGGGATCCAAACTCTGGCTTATGTTTCCTAGCAGAGGCGAGAGACCAAATGTAACTCTGCACCCATGAGAGCCAAAAGTAGATCCAGAGAGATGGTGGCAAGGCCCTTGAGAAAAACAGACTGAAGAATGATGGAGAAAAAGCCAAGATCAGCCCTGATCAGTGGGTGTGAGTTGAGTTGAGACCAGTGGTTAGGAGGGAGAGAATGTAGAAGAGAGGTAGGCTGAGAAGGTGAATGCCGTCAGGAGTAAGCAGCCTAAGTATGAAGTAACTAGGCTGATATTCCTTGTGGCTGATGGGAGTGCTGCAAAATCATGCAACATATGTCTGGTTTTCTCAACTAACTTGCAAGCTAGTGTCTTACTAAGGACAGGGACAAAGTTGCCTAAGATAAATGTTTATTTTTTTCTCTACAATAAGCTGCTTGTGGGAGGCACCAGTAGATTCTTGCTAATTACCAATGATGCTTCTCGCCTGGCCAGTCATTGTAACAATTAGTTTTATTGATATTTTGGGACTGAACTTAACTGTGTATTTGACTGAATTGACCATTTCTGCCTTTGTAGCAGTCGTATGTGTCAACTTGGCAGATTGGTGAGTGGGCAAAGGAGACCGTTCCCATTTTACCATTTTATCATCAGAGCATGGTAATATCCAGCCATTAATGTTCCTGGAAGAAAGTGATTCTTATGTCTTCAAAAACTGTGGTGTAGCATGAATATCTAGCTTGTTCTTCTGCAATTAAAGTAGAAAATTCCATCCCTACCTCAGAATCCTTCATGCCAATGATGAGGACTGGGCTTGCTGTCCATCAGGCTTCTAGCCTTGTGCCTGGGTCTCTTTGCAGCCAGGACATTTCCACTGGAACAGGGATGTGGGCTGACAGCCATTTGCCATGTCTCCAACCTTCTATTTTTTTCCTCTCTAGCACAGCAGACTGTTGTAAATTAAGACTGATTCTGATTCAGCCCAATAAAGATCAATAGCTCCCTTTTACACCTTTAACATTTTGTATTTTGCGAACGTTTCAAGGTAGTTTGGAAGTCTCTTGCTTTCTCACGAGGGCAGGACACAAGAATGATCATTGTAATGACATCTCTCTGATTAAAAAGACGGCTAGCAAAATAGAGATGGAACATCAACTCCAGAAACATCATTTGCAGGAATCTATTTTGGTTAGGTCTAATCTTCTGCAGGGTCACTATGTTGCCTTTGATGAATCTGAGTACTTTATATCATTTAGATTGAAACAGACCCATCATGTCACAGCCAAATGGCTTTATCATATTTAATTAACCCAACACCATGTAATAATCTCCTTGGTAATTATCCATCACCAGTGCTTGCAAGCATGCTACAACAAATAAATCATCAAAGTTGCAGTTGTACTTAAACTGTTATTAGATGCCATGAAAAAAGAATATTGACAAGTTACCAGGCAATACTAATTATACTAAGGAAATGTAAATTGCTTCATCAAAAAAAGGAAGACGCAGATGGCAGGTTTTACATACTGTGTCTTCTTAGGTTGAACAATGGGTATTAAAATGGCACCATGCCCTCTATATCAGGGAAGGAGGAAAGGAAGATATCTGTGTCTTTATGGATGTCAAGCTGAAGCTCCAATTGCAGAGGCTCTCTGAGTGCGAAGTGATGATATTCATAAGGACACCAGTGGCCTTTGACATGACGTCTCATGGTGCCACCCTGAATGTAGGTGAGTATTGCCCAGGATGAATCTGATGCTTTCCTTGTGATAGTAGGTGATGGGGGGAGAGGAGAACTGACATAGTCTGTGGTTCCCCACCTTTACTTCATGCTTGCAAATGATGAATTGTTCGTGGAAAGACATGTACTCACCAGGTGGTGAATCAGTGGGTCTCCACTGAGCTGACTTTTCCAGTGCATCGGCAACAACACACTTATCTGAACACATTGCAATTAAAAAGCAAAATTCAATTGGAAACCATGGACTAAAACTTACAGAATGTGACAGCTAGCCTAAAACAGAGGGAAAATTTGATTTCAAAGGTGAGATTTGGCAAGCCCTTGAGAGCATGGTGCAAACTGCACAAGCAAGGAGGCTGAATTGGATTTTCAATAAGCACAGAGTTCTGAATTCCCTTGCTCTTGAATTACATAGCTCATTGCCCTGCTGCTGTCCCCAGCTAATTTTGCCAGAGCTGGAGTGTCAGCCAAAGTGTCACTGTGGCTTGGGAAGTTTTCATTTAGTCAGGTTCTCTGGTGAGGCTGGGAAGCTACCTGCCCCCAAAATAGCTGTGATTTAGCCTTCTTAGAAAACAGCCCTGGAAAACGTTAGGAAGGTATTAGAATAGTAATGTCTGCCGCCTTTCCTCTCCTTACTATTTCATCCGTGTGTACACGTGTGGTATGCACTGTTGTTACTCAACCAATCAATCAAAAACATCATTTTTTATAAAAGTAATTCTCTTTAATTGGAGAAGATTTGGAACCTAACAAAGGAAAAGAAAATAAATCACTCAATGATTGCAGCCCGACTATAATCACTCTTGGAAGTGTGCTTTTTTTTTTTTTTTTTTTGGTGGGTACCGGGGGGTCGACCTCAGGACCTCGCGCGCCAACAGGCGCCCGTGCCGCTGAGCGATATCACCGGCCCCTTTTTCGTATGTGGGTTCCGGGAGTCGAACTCGGGCTGTCGCGCTTGCAAGGCAGGCGCTTACGCCGCTGAGCCATCTCACCGGCCCCTGGAAGTATGCTTTGATCACATTGAATCTTATTCTTTCACGCATACCATTTTAAATTGTTGGTTATTTTTATACAGTTTGATTCATCACAAGTCCTTTATTCAAAATCCTGCTTAAAATTCATCATAAATTTAATCTGTATAATTATATATGTAATAATTATCCTTTGAACTATATTACTCTTCCATAGACAGCTATCATTTCATAAATTTAAAAATTTAGTTTTTAATTACTGCATAGTATTCCTCCACTTAGATATACTATATTTCAGTGTGACTTCTTGGTAGTGATAGGGATGAAAGTCGCTCTCACTCTTTGTGGGTTCCTATGCCGTGAGAGCCCCCGCTTCGAGCAGGTTCCTCTTTCTGCCATTGACCACCCCAGGCTGAGGTAGTGGTCGGCGGCCAGGACGGATGAAGGGGTCTGGAAGGTTGTGCATAGGCCACACGCCTATTCCGCTCCTCCCCTCGAGGCCCTAGTGTCCCCTGGTGTCCTGCAGAGGAAGTAGAAGACGGACTTGTCCCTGCAATAGGTCAGGAATGTATCTAGAAGTTTGAACACGCAGCAACATACAGCTTTGTGTTTCGGGTACTTTTATTTTGTGTTTTATTCTATAGCAGTCTGGAGCTGCCTTTCAGGAATCACAGATCTCCAATACATATTGTGTTCCTCTATACATATATTTGCATACATATATATCACTTACCATTATGAAGGCCAGCAGTCCCTTTAACTGAGGCTTTGTTTTTTGTGGTTTTAGCTACCCATGGCCAAGCAAGGTCCAAATGTTGATTACTTTATTATTAGTTACTATTATTAATCTGTTACTGTGCTTAGTTTATAAATTAAACCTTGCCATAGATACATATGTGTAGAAAAAAATACCATATTCAGGATTAAGTGCTACCCATAGTCTCAAGCATCCACTGGGGATCTTGGAACATATTCTCCATTGAGAAGGGGCGACTACTGTAACTTAGCTGAAGCAAATTGAAGATAAAAATTTTGTTATGTTGCTAACATTATATTTTTTCTTCTCCTTATCTGTGAATATTACTTTCTTTTATACCTAATTATTCATTCATGGAGTTTTGTTTTTTTTTGTGGGTACCGGGGGTCAAACTCAGGACCTCGCGCGTGCCAGGCAGGTGCTTATGCCGCTGAGCTATCTCACCGGCCCTGGAGTTTCTTTTTTAAAAATCAATTTCCAAATACATGTTGATTTTTCCATCTGAGAATTGTAGATCCTTATGGTACCAAATTCATAGGTTATTGCAGAAAATGTGTGAATCTGTGTGCACAAGGCCCTTAGAAATACATACGACACGGTAAGCACCATTTTGTCACTCCTCACTATATATTCTTCACAAAGTTTTAGCTTGACCTTCAGAAAAGGAATTCTTTTGTTCAGGTGTTTTATTGAGCATTTACTCCTCTGTTTGTGCACTTTTTGGAGCTATCTCCTTCCGTAGAGATTTTCTCTGGTATGAGGTTACTTTTCTCAGTGTCTGGGGTTCCCATCCTGGGAATTCCCTGCACTCCCTCCATCAGGTAGGAGAGGAGGCCATGCCACGTCCACGAACAAGCACAGATCTCAGAGCCTGTGCAGGACACAGCTTTAGTTCTCCTCAGAAAAAGGGTTGGATCAGGCAGCAGCCTTCCTGCGGTGGTTCAGCGTGCTGGGCTGCCCGTCTGGGCTTCATGACCACATATCCTCCCACCATTGCTGTAGCTGGGGGAGAGTGCAGGGGAGTCGTGGTGATTAAATGCTTCGACTCAAAACTGAAACTGGGTCCTTCCATCTGTATCCCTCCCAAGAATGAGTTAGAAGGTCTTGCCTAATGGCCCCAGGAATGCTAATCCTGTTTCCCGTTACGTGCTGAGAAGGAGAATAAAAGTAGATGTGATAGAATTTTTTCGCACTCATTTTTTTAAAAGAAGTAATTTCTGTCACCTTTTAAAATCTCAGTTTCTTCATCTGTGAAGTGAAGTTGAAAACTGCTCCTCTTACTGTATACACTTGTGGCAGAGGGAACAAGGAAAATGCATGTAAACATGGGGAGTGGTCAAAATGCAGTCACTATAATCATTGTAATTATCCACAAAAAGTCAGCCAAGCCTCATACTGCAGGAAAGTGATCACAGCATTGCGTTCCATCATGTGTGGGTGTCAAATCTAGTTTTGTTACTTACCAGCTGTATGAACTTAAGAAGGTAGTGTCCCTCTGTCACTTTTCTCATTGGAGAAAATGGAATAGGATCACACCCGATATTCCAAGGGTTAAATAGTTGACATTTATTGATCCCTTGAGAGAGGAGCTAAGTATCTAAAATGTCAGCTTATTTAATCTCTGTGACAATTCTGTGAGATACTTTATTACCCCCATTTTACAGATGTGTGAACTGAGCCCCAGTGAGATTAAGTAACACAGTTGAGGTTCTTTACATGGCAACTAAGTGGTGATGCAAGAATTAAAACATTAAAACCCAAGTAGTTTGGCTTCTTAGCGAACCATCCTAACTAAGACGTTTTGCAGCTTCCTGAAATCAGCATGTAGCTCCCAGCACCAGGCTAGGCACAAAGCAGATTCTGGCAAGTGTTAGCACCTCCCTTACCAGGGGTGTGTGTGGAGGGCCTGGTCCTATACTGTTCTCTAATTGAGGTGTCTACAGAGGGCTCTTTTGTTGTGAAGGGATAGAGGTGTGACAGGAGCAAAAGAAAGAGCACCATTTCTGCCATATGCTTTTATGAGGTCATCAAAACCTATATGCAGAAATACCCAGCACAAAGTTGGCACTGCCTTATCAGTGTTATTATTCTTTTTTTTTTTTTGTGGGTACTGGGGGGTCGGACCTCAGGACCACGCACACCAGCAGGTGCCTGTGCCGCTGAGCGATATCACCCGGCCCTTTTTTCGTAGGTACCGGGAGTTGAACTCAGGACCTCGTGCTTGCCAGGCAGGCGCTTATGCCACTGAGCTATCTCACTGGCCCAGTGTTATTATTCTTAACAAGCAGCTTGCTTAGTGGGATGCTGAGTTGTGGCTATTTCTTGTAGTATATGACACGCACAAAGGGACCAGGTACACATACTAGGAAGTATTATAACGTGCAAACAACCTTCAAGTTGAACCTCTTTTCAAGCAAGAATCTCAGTGCTGTCACCATTTGGTTTGGGAGCACTGGTTTTAACTGAACTGAGGAAGCTAAACCCGTGTCCCGTTTTCTGTTGACATGGCACCTAATTGGGTTGGGTATGGGGTCGGATTTCTTTCCAAGTTAACCACCTGTCACTTAATAGTGTAGTCAAGCACTGCCACTGGGAGACTGCAATGGAAAAGCAGGACTGGTTTGAGGTGACTTTGGCCCTCTCATCTCCTGCCAAAGAAGAGGAAGGAGGTTTCAGTCTACACTGGAGGGAAGACAAGGAATTAGGTGTCCGAATTTCTTGCACAATACCAAAGACCTGGAAGTTCTGGCCTAAGCCAGAGACTCAGAGTTCTCCGGCCCACAGCCAGTTTCTGCTGTATGCTGAGACTGGGCTTTTCGCAGGCACCTCTTTTACCTTTATCAAAAGGCCAGTGAAGTCAAGGTTTTCATTCCCACTTTACAGATGAGGAAACCAAGGAGCGAGGAGGTGAAACCTTATGAGGCTCAGATGATGAATATACTACAGAAAATCAAACCCAGGTCTCCTGGGGACTCGGGATTTAGCATAGACATGGTCACAGTGCTGTAATATTGCGTGACCTCACATCATGTCCTTGCCAGTGGTGCCTCTCAGAGCTGCGTGTTCTCAGTCAGCCTTGTGGTCATGAATGGAAACATGCCCACAAGGTAGTTGCAGTATAGGTCTTGTCTTTCTTGTCGGTTTTGTGCCCTGGTCCAGAATATAACTGGGTTAGTTATCTGTTGATGCACAGTAAATTATCCCAAATGTAGTGGGTTGAAAACAAAATACTTATTATTCCATGGTTTCTGTGCATCAGGATCTAGATGCAGCTTTGCCGGGTCCTCTGCCTGTAATTAAGGCTGAGGTCAAGGCGTCAACTGGACAGTGGTCTGCTTGGCATCATTGGGGTGGGTTGTCTCCAACTCACTTTGGGGGCTGTGGGTGCTTTCAGGCTATTGGACCTTGCTTCCTGCTGGATGTGGGATGGGAGAAGCCCTTGATTCCTTCCCTGAAGGAAGGGCAGCTCACCACAGGGCAGCTCACCACAGGGCAGCTTTCTTCATCCAGGCAAATGAAGGAGAAGAGCCAGAGTGCAGAAAAGACTGAGGACTCAGACTTTCATAACTTGGTCATGGAACAGATGCCCTGCCACCCTTGCCATATTCTGTTCCTTAGAAACAAGTCACTAAGTCCACGTCACATTCTGTGAGCAGGGATCGTACACGTTCATGCACATGGGAGGCAGGGGTCCCTGGGAGCCAGGCTCTGTCTACAGAAATATACATGATTATTCCAATGCAAAATAATGCATCAAGTCCTGACACCCTGGTACCTCTCTTACTAAGATAAAAGCATCCCCGTTTGAAAAACCCAGAATAGTATAGAAACCAAATTTTGCTGGTCTAGAAATATTCAGTCTTTCACATAACTGCATCCACCTTTTTGACCCATGATCCTGGATCTAACCTTACTGTTAAGTTTTTGAATGGTAGAGACATTTCCATGTGGCTTCTATGGACTTTCTGTACAAATAAGCACTGACCTTTGAAGTAGTCTCCTTGGAATGGAAAGCTCTGTGCTCATTCATGATGCAAACTTTGCCCAAGTCCTTGTAGCATCTCTTTGGGAATGACCTTTGGAATCTCTCTCTCTCTCTCTCTCTCTCTCTCTCTCTCTCTCTCTCTCTGTCTCTCTCTCTGCCCACTCTCTGTCTCCTCTCTCTCTCTCACACATATATACACATGTTCACAACCTTGCATGCACATACATGATCTGCCTCCTTTTGTTAAGATGTCATCACCAAAAGTATTTATTGGATATGGCTGGCAGTGAAGCATCTCCTTATCTCTTAGTTCATACATTTCCTTCCTAAAACTAGTACATTTGAGCACAAACCTATCCAAAGCCCCCATTATTTATAACACCTTCATAATATACAGGGCCCCAGGAGCCCGTGTTTAATCATTTGCCAACAAAACATGGGACACACTGGCCATGTATTTAGCTGAGTCTCAGGAGCAGAAGTATCCTTGGTCATTAATTTGTGATAGTTTTACATAGCAGTGCAAGTCTGAGAAAAAAGGGAGTGATCATGACCAGGGCTGGAAGTTGCTCTGCATATTTATCTCTTAGACAGAAGAATTGGGATCCCAGAGAGTGAAGAAAGTAGCTGTATTTTGCAGCAGAAACAAAATGGAATATTGGAGTATAAACTTAGAATGGGGAGGGAGAAGTTAAGGCTTGAGTCATCAGCCCATTTGAAACTATTTCTTAATGTAATAAATGCATGAAAAACATTTATTGGGTGTTAATCACTTCATAAATTTAATCTCCAGGATGTAGGTACTATTTTCCATATTTTATAGACAAGGCAACTGAGGCACAGGGACACTGAGGGATATATCCAAGGTCACACAGCCAGCAGACGGCAGTGCACCCTCAGAATCTGTGGTCTCTATCCCTGTGCTTTGCTGCTTCAAAGAACTAGACAGCCAGAAGAAAGCAGAGGTCACTCAGAACCTTGCGCAGATCCAAGGGTGGCTGTCATGGGCTGTGCCCTCGCAGGAGTGATCCCCTAGTGTCCTACGGAAAACATCCCATTCCCTTGGGACAGGAGGGGTCTGAGGTAGAGTGTGCAAAAGAAGAGAGGCTTTAGGAGTGGGTCTGAGAGGATGGCCAGTGGCTCTGAGGGACAAGGCTCGAGGAGGCAAAGGAGAGGGGACAAAGGAAAATGCTGGAAAGAACTGGAATAAGGGTACACATTAACCTAGGCATTTACTGTAACAGACCAGCCCTACCATGGGATTAAGTTTGGGCACCCTGTTCCCCTTCTCCAGGAGCCAGACTGTTGGCTTCAGGTAAACAGGGTGCAGTATTGGGAGTGTTGGGGCATGGGGATCCTCCCACATCTTCTATGTGTCAGAGGGTGCAGAAGGATCTGGGGGTGGGAGGAAATGAGCACAGCAGAGGAAATCCGTGGTCACACAGGTCTCTTTGATAATCCCTGAGAACGGATTGGGCCCCAGAGGAGCCGATACATCCCTCTTGCCTTACTTTGTCTTCCCCTCAGAGGCGCACTTGTGGAAGATGAAGTGTCTGCTCTTCTGCGCCAAGAGCAAATCCATCGCACCCATGCGTTCAAGTACACAGGTGATTTACATTTATGTAAAACAAGCACAACTGAAGCCTGTACATTAAAACCAAGCAGTATGAGCCAGATGTGGTGGTCCACACCTGTAATCCCAGCACTCGCAGAGGCCGAGTGAGGAGGATTGCAAGTGATCCCCACCTGGGTAATTTATTGACTTAGCAAGACCCTGTCTCAGAATAAGATAAAAAAGAGACTGGGGGTGTAGCTCAGTGGAAAGACCCTGGGTTCAATCCCTAGTGCCCCTCCAAGAAAAACATAAATAAAATTCAAGCAGTGTGTCTAATGACACAGAATCCTGACCCTTTTTCACTTGTTGGAATAGAAATCAGAAAAAGTCAGGACCACATATTTAAGAGGAAAACTAGAGATACATAGCCAAGTGGTTAGAACAGAATCAATTTGCTTGACGCTCTGTGTCCCCTGCAGAAATTCAGCTGAGGACAGGGTTTTCAGGAGGGGAGGTTTCTCACCTTGCCAATCCTTCCCTTACTCTCTGATAAAGCTGGCAGTGAGCAGGCTAGAAATGACTACAGAGGAGCATGGGATATAAATATTTAGTCCTGACAGTCCCTGAAGGATAAATGACAGTGGCCCATGCACCATGCCTTCCATGCGTTTAGACAGGCCCTCTCCTCTGCCTCTGAGCTGACATATTAGTAAATTGGTTCCAGGTGATGCTGACATTTTGTAATTATCACTATCTATAATTTTATCTTATTCCATTGAATATTTCGATCATTTAAAATAGAATAGCATACCTAATAGTGGTCATTAATTTAGCTCAAGGGAAAATTCATGGTTTAATAAACTTACATTAGAAATAACTTGCTAAAATTACAACAGGCATGATTAGTGTCCTCATTCATTTAATAACAATAATTAAAAACCAGACTGACTTTACCCAAACTGACAGCTTTACTCTCTCAAACTGGTTCATTGTCCTATTGTTATTTTAGAGGAAGGAAAGACATCTATAACACAGTAGTAGTAATAAAAAACGTAGTAACACAACACACAAAAACAAGAGTTATGTTTCATTCTACATTTGACAGTAGGTGAATACTGTACATTCTCTGATTTTCTGACTAGCCAGGGACTGGAGTGAGGAAAGCCCATTGGCTTTGAAACAAGGTCAAATTTGTGACATCCACCCTTTTACCCTGCTGTCTGAAGGAGCCATTCTGTGAGAATTGGCTGGACAGGCAGGTGGTTCTGGACTTGACTTCCTTATTTCCTTCAGCGTAAATTTGTGTTTTAAACACATTTCCTTGCACCTTGCTTTTAGGTTCATTTTAAAGAATGAAGAGTGAAAGGGGCTCTATTAACAAGGAGGTAACGCCTTGGTTATTGCCAAGACAGTGTTATTTGGTTTTTATAGGGAAACACAGCACCCACTGGCCTATGACCTGAAATTACAGCATCCTCCGTATTCCTCCAACTCCAGGGAACTCAGGCACATGAATTCTGCCTACTGTTTTGCTTGCTGGTTGTTTGGGTTTTGTGAGCTTACTCAAGGGATTAATAATTGGAAGTTATTTTAATGGGCATATGCTATATTGTTGATATGTACATCGGCACGTTGATGGGTGAGGTCATTTTTCATCCATTTAGCTGCCCACACACCCACGTATGCATTCATGTATCTGTTCTCTTCCTTATTCTCTCATCTATCTATCCACTGATTTATATATCATCCACCCATCTCTCCACCTTATCCATTTATTCGTCAACCCACCTGTCCATTCACCCACCCATTTATTTACCCATTTATTTACATTCCCTATCAGTCTATCTACTAAATTTTTCACAATTCATCCACATACAGTCTAGTCCAGTGGTGGTGAACCTGTGGTACACGAGCTGCAGCTGTTATTGCTGTTATCATTGGAAACTCTAAAAGTTTCACTGTCACTGTTCTAGTCCATCAATATATCCTATATCCATCCTTGCAACCACTCATCCTTAAAAATCAGCTAGTGGGCTGGTGAGATAGCTCAGCAGCATAAGCACCTGCCTGGCAAGCGCAAGGTCCTGAGTTCGACTCCCGGTACCCACATACGAAAAAAGGGCCGGTGATATCGCTCAGCGGCACAGGCGCCTGCTGGCGCGCGAGGTCCTGAGGTCGACCCCCGGGACCCACAAAAAAAAAAAAATCAGCTAGCAAAACTCTAAGCATTGGTGAAAAAGAGATTCAAAAATCATACTTATGCTGCTAGTGAGCTTACAATATAATACAGGAGTCACGTAAACTAAAAATTATGCATTAGTATGCTTAATGCTATAGAAAAGTATGCCATGTAGCTTGGGAACACTGAAGAAGGAATGGCTTGCTGTGTCTGAGGGACTCAGGAAGGATGAGCCCTAATGTTCCGTGTAGTAAATATGGGAATAGGGAAAATAACTTGCAAGGAATTGAGCAGAAGATGAATATGAGGTCCTAAGTTGCCTCAGAGAGTATCATCTTGTTCTTTGGTAGAACCATGGGAAGAGACCCTCAGTGGGGAGCAGAAAGTATGGGGGGTCATTATTAAAGCTCTAGGCAAGGAAAGTAACTGAGTTAGGTCCTCAGGGAACCAACCCAAAAAATTGAGATTCATGGTGAGCCTCTGGTTCTGAATGAAGGAAAGGAGAAAAGAATAAACAAATGGACAGATGAACACATGAATGATAGCTAAATGCAGGTAGCTAAATGCAATTTAGGTGACAGAATAAAATTCAGACTTGAATTTAATTAGCACAGATGTTAAACCTAACTAAATGCCTGGGGGACATCCTTGACTAAAACGACAAGGAAAGCACCCTCTGCCCAGCCCTGCTTGCTCCTGCTGCTGGGGTCTGCAGAACCCTGACAGGAGCAGGCTGCCTGTCAGCTCTGAGTTCCTGGCATTCACCTCTGTGCCACAGCCTGGATAAGCTCTTTATGGCTATCCCAGAGCCCTCCAGGTCTCTATTGAAACATCGCAGCTGTTACCAGGGGCAACTTCACTTCCCAAACAAGAATATACACTTTATGGAGCTTTCCCAGGTGCTGGGAACCCAACATTGCCAAAAAATGCCCAGGACCCACACTGTTTCCTTCCTCTGTGGAGCATAAATAGATTGGAAGTCAGTGCTTGTTGACAACAGGTGTGGCTCAACAAGACCAAATGTTCCCTTCCACTGCTGGCTACTTCAGGGCTGGCACCGAAGGACATTTCCTATGGAAGGAACAGGCTTCCAGGAGCATGGGAGAGCCATACTCAGAGCTAGAAAGTGTTCTGTGCTACCTCTTTAGGGCCAAAGGCCCCCAGCTCTAGGAGCAGGTGCTCCTACTACTAGTGCAGAGGTTTCCACAGCCAAAGCAAGGCTGAGCAGGGAGGAGGGCCTTGGCCTGGGAGCTGCAGCCAGCTGACTGATTAGGCTTTCTGTGATGGTGTAAGTGGCTGCATCGTCCTTAACTCAGCTAGATTAACTTGCTCAGCAGAAGCTTGCAAAGCCGTGTGAGCCTGCCTTCTGAGCAACTTGAGGTAAAGAGATTGGGTTGCGAGGGCACAGAGAGCTGACTCCCTGAGGTGAGATCCCAGTCTTGAGATTAGTTGACAAAAACCGCAAGGACAAAGAGAAGAACTTTTAGTTCTTTGAAATATCTTTCCCTCTTAGAGCTAGCTGTCTTAGGGGCACAAGTAATTTGTGCACTGAACTAAATGGAATTGCTTGCTCACTACCATTCTTATTTCAGTGAGGAGACTTCTTGACTTCATGTTACCTTGGGAAGTCCTTGTCCCTAACTGAGAGGCTCTTTCATGCCAAGACTTAACAGGGCACCACTGAGGCAGTGTGGAAGAAGAAAGGATGTGAGAGGCTGTGACAGGTTTCTTACAAAGGAGCACTAGCTATCACCAGGCTAGCTTCATAATGGTTGCCAATTGAGTTGTGGAAGGAAAGATATGAATGGAGATAACTAGAAAAACATACCAATTGCTTCATAATATTATATTCTCAGAAATTCAGATCATTTCTTCCTTCTATAGGACCTACTTCTGTGTTGATGGAGGTGTGAGTGTGGTGGGGGCACACTTTCTTCTCTCATTCCCAGTGCCTGTCTTAAATCCTAATGTATTAGTCTGGCTCGGCCAACATGGAGCCACAACACAATCACCCCAACATTCTAGTGATTTAACACAGTGGAAGTTTAAATCCTGCTTGAGCAGCAGTGGGGGCAGTGTTTCAAATTGAGGTGTTTCTACCACAAAGTCATTCAGAAACTCAGGCTATCAAGGGGTTCAACCATTCAACTTGTGACTTTCACAGTGACCCTGGACACTGACGTTCCTGGCAGTGAGCACACAGACTCACCATGGAGCAGCGTGTGTGAGAGAATTTTATGGTCTGTACCTGGAAGTGGCACCCATTGCACCCATCACTTGGTAACATGACCACGAGTATCTGTAAGGGATGTTGGTAAATGTAGTCAAGCTGTGTGCTCAGGAAGAAATGAGTACTGATTTTGTGGGCAGCTACCCACATACCCTGCTTTCCTGTTTCATCATTGCTATTTACTCCCTTCATTTATTGAGGGCCTGCCATGCACCTTGAATTATCCTAGGTCCTAAAGATACAGGTCTTAGTGATCTTTGTTCACATGATCAAAATCCAGGGAAAGAAAAAGAAATACTAATGGCTAATTATAAAATGAATTACAATTTTTACACAGGCTCTAAGGAAAGACTACAGGATTCCATGAAAGTTGGTGGGGAAGCAGAAAAGATTACTGAGCAGAAGTGACATTCAGGCTGGGGACAGGAATGTGAGATATGTTTGGTCAGGCAGAGGCACATTTAAGAAAGAGGGACTAGCAAGTGGAAAGTTTTGAGGCAGAAAAAATGAGCAATTTATACTCCAAAAGGGGGGGGGCTGATGCATATTGACAAACCAAAGAAGACTGGAAAAGAGGCAGGAGAGGCACCCTGGTGATACTGAAGAAGTCTCCGTGGACTGAGTCAGACTTTGGGGGACTCATTATCAGCTAAGTGAGCCACTGACCACTGAGGCTTAGGAAAGAATGTCACCGGATCAGCTATGCTTGTCAAAAATCTCTTCAGCTTGCTAGAGCCATTGTGAGGAGGCCAGTCAGAGATCCAAAAGAGGGATGGGGGGCTTGAATGAGAGGTTGGCAGTTGAAGTGGCAAGAAGTAGGAGGGATGGAGAAATATGTGGGAAGGAGAAGACCTGAACCTCTCATTGAGACAGGTGTCAGGAAACAGTCCTGAGGTCCTGGGTATGCGGGTTCAGGTTAATCCTTGAGTCATTCGAGAGAGAAATGGCTTAGCGGTAACTAGTTTATCCTCTTTTTCTGTAGTTTTATAGCCTTCTTGACTTTAGGCCTACTTAATAAAAGGTTCCTCTTTAAACCGAATGTTCAGTGGAGCTCAAATCCACACTCACTCTGTACCTCTATGGGCTCTGATTAGTATGCATCATGGGTCCGTGCACCTGATGTCCACAGCAGGCCGTTCCAACACCAGTGGAGAGAGGTACAAGATAAATCACTCCAAGCAAATGACTAATTAATCATGCTCTTGATTTTAATAACATATACTGTCTGGCCTCAGATTTGTCTGTCTGTAATCTTGAGTTCTACTCTAGAAATTTGATAATCAGTAAAACCACCCATGGATTCCTAATTGATGACAATTTTTTTTCCTTTCTTTTAGACAATTTAGAATCAAAGCATATTCTTATGACTGTGTGGAGGGAACTGAAGGGAGGAAGGTTTTTTGAGTTTTTTTTTTTGTTTTTTTTTTTTTTAGTCATAAAAGCCATCTTGGATATTCCAGGAAAATCTGTGGGACAAAAAAAAAAAAATTTTTTTTTTGTTGAAACCGGAAATCAAACTCAGGACCTCACACTTGCCAGGCAGGCGCCATGCTGCTGAACTATATCCCTGGCACTGTGGGACAAAATTGACACTACCTCATTGAAAATGTATGAAATCAGGGCCGGTGAGATGGCTCAGTGGCATAAGCACCTGCCTGGCAAGTGCGAGGGCCCGAGTTCGACTCCTGGAACCCACATACGAAAAAAGGGCCGGTGATATTGCTCAGCGGCACGGGCGCCTGCTGGCGCGTGAGGCCCTGAGGTCGACCCCAGGTACCCACAAAAAAAAAGAAAGAAAGAAAGAAAATGTATGAAATAACCTCTGGAAAGGCCCGTGGCAGAGGCTTCCCTGTGATGTGTCTGTACCCCCCTAAGTCAGAGAACAGTTGTCTTCAAGGGTAGTTGGACAGAGCTTGAACACTCCGCAGTGAGGCGTCTCCCACCTCTCACCTCGTGTGACCTCCAAGACTAGTAAATCAGCAGGGGTCTGAGCCCTGTGAGGACTCATAATTTCCACTGAGTCATGGTCCTACTTATTTGGAATGGGTAGGTCCATAAAATAAAATATAGTCACTCATATAGAACCCCTATATCTCCTGTGACAAAATGAGCCTATGGTCGTGCTACTGAAGGCTATTTTTTGTTAGGATTGGTCTGCCTGCTGGACAAAGTGAATATCTATAGGTGGAAGAGACTCTAAACTTTCTAAATGATTGGTTTTATTTCTTCACTGTGTACGTGTGGAGAGCTGGGCATGGCAAATCTACTGATATATATTACACTGCCAAACAAAACAAAACAAAACCCAAGCCAACAGCCCGGCAGAGCCTGTGTCCTCTGGTATAGACAGAAAGTTTGTCCCATTTGCCTCATGACATCATTTGGAGGAAATTGCCTTTGCAGAAGGAGGAAGGAGTCTGACAGACACCTGATAATAATAGAGAAGAAGGTCTGAGCGCTATCTATAAATAATTGTGCTTTAGTGAAGTTTAATCATATAAATCAATGAAGAATAGACATGTACACTCTAACTTAATGCCCACAGTTATGTTAAGAAGCAGGATTATTATCATCCCATATAGACAAATGAGGGTGACATAGCTCAGAGACGTTCAGGGGCGTCTGCAGGTGTCACAGCCGGTGTGGGAAGGCAAGACCCAGTACCTGTCAGGATCCAGGGATCCTGGTCATGCTCTGGATTATACTATAAACTGTCTAACTCAAGATTCATTCACCCTGAATCTTACTCTAGAAACCTCTTTTTTATTAGCGCATGTTTGCAGTATATGCAATTTAGAATAATTTTGGGGAGTTGGCACATGTACATAATACAATTTGTTTCTTTTTTTAATCCCTTCCCCTACCCTTCCTCCTCCTCTAATTCCCCTTTCCTCATTTTCATTCTTGTTGATACGATTAATCTTAGCTCATGTTTATAGTACATAATGTTTGCATTCATTGAGGTTATTAGATCTTTGACAAAGGGGCCAAAAGCATATGCCGGAGGAAAGATAGCTTATTCAGTTAGCAATGCTAGGAAAACTAGATAACTGCAGAAGATTGAAATTGGACCCATATCTCTCACCATGTACTAAATTAAAATAAAAATGGATCAGAGATCTAAACAGAAACATTGAACCCACTGGAAGATAAAATAGGTGAAACACTTGACATCACAGGTGTAGGAAAGGATTGTCTAAACAGAACCACTATAGACATCTCATAATCAGTAAAACTACCCATGGATGGGCCGGTGAGATGGCTCAGCGGCATAAGCGCCTGCCTGGCAAGCGTGAGGGCCCGAGTTCGACTCCCGGAACCCACATACGAAAAAGGGGCCGGTGATATCGCTCAGCAGCACGGGCGCCTGCTGGCGCACGAGGTCCTGAGGTTGACCCCCGGTACCCACAAAAAAAAAAAAAAAAAAAAAAAAAAAAACTACCCATGGATTCCTAATGATGACAATTTTTTTTTTAATTTCTTTTTGAAAACATAAGAACTAAGATATATTCCAGTGGAAATAGGGTGGAGGGTGAAAGGACATGTGTATGTTTTTCAATCTCAAGCCTCATCCTAGATATTTCATAATAATATGAAAATTTAAATCTGAAGATCCAGAGACTGACTTGCAGTCCTTGTGCCACACCTAGGAGCATAATAAGTAGGAGAATGGTGCCATATGAGACCCCCACAAAGCATTCCATTAGTGCATACCATTTACAAGATTTAAAATCATCTTCCAGAAGCACCCTGTTTGAATAATGAGTCAGTGCTTTCTGGAGTCTATGACCAAATATAATTCAGCACATAAAAGTGGAGAAATATGTGTCTGAGAAAATAGTAGGAGTGCAACTAGGAACCTTTCTTTTCTCAGAAAGGAAAAAAGAAAAAGTTCAGGGTATCTTCCAGGTCTTCCAGAGTTTGCTCCCAAACTCTGTAGCCTTGGCTTGACCTTGTCCTCTCCAAGCAGCAGTGTAAGCTCATTGCTTCCCATTACATCTGCCCACACCTCCATCGGGTGTCCAGGAGATAAGTGAGCCCAAGTTACAACGAGGCTTCTGGACATCTCCTGAATGTAGCTCGCAGTGACTCCTCTGAGCTGCCCTGCTTCCACTGGTCTGGTGCGTCCTCCAGCCTTACTCTGAGAGGACCTTCCTTCTCTAAGTTCACAAATGTTGGTCTTGAACTGCAGCTTAGGAAATCAGACTGAATTAGTTCTTTGTATTATTAACCAGAGGAGCACTTACATTTTCTGACATCTCTAATCTTGGAGCTCGGGGAATAGCACAGAGCATTTGCATGAAATTACCCCTCATTCTCTCTATAGCCCTCACTGCCAGCATTTGTGAATTTGGCAAAAGCCAGCACATCTCGCAGTTAATGTCTTCCTCTCCTGCCAGGCTCTTCTGAATGGGGTGAATTAAAGTGCCGTGTGACAAAGAGCTGGACAGATCCTGGGATGTGGAGCCCAGGTGATGTTATTTGCATCCAATTAAAGAAGCAGGAATCAGTGGCATTATTCACATGCATGGCTCTAAATGCCTTTTGGCTCATTAAGCCTTTGGATTAACTTTTGTGGGAGGATGTTGGAGAGAACACAGTCAGTGTCTGGGCACAGGTAGAGGAGAGCGTCCAGGTTGAATCCCCCACCAGGCTCTTAGTGAACTGTACGTTTCCTTTTTGGCCTCACATCTGGGTGCCAAAGGAGATTTCTTTTGCTGTTTTACCTGTTTCTGGTTACATCCTTAAAGCTAAGGAGCTCAGGAGTCTTTCCTAGTGAGTCCGGCACTTGGCCCTCTTCCCTGTGTTTTGAAACTACACCCACTGCATCCTAAAGGTACCCTGAGGGGTTAGGAGGCAGTGTTTGGTCATTCAAATTCTATATGGTTGAGTTGTTCCCAGAAATTAGAGATGTCACAAAATTTAAGTACTCCTCTGGTTAATTATACAAAGAGCTAATTCAGTCTGGTTCCCTAAGCTGGGAGTTAATGACAGCAATTGTGAGCTCATCAAGGGAACGTCTTAGAGTGAAGCTGGAGAGCACTGTGTGTATAGAGCTGTTGTGTGGCGTGGGGACAGAGCTTACCTTTGCACAATCACTCTGGGTCACATTAAGGAGGTTGATACAATGGCTGGTCTAGATTTGATGGTGCCTTTGAAAAGACAATTCTCAGCTCAAGTGTTCAAGATGTTTTCCAGGTTCTAATAAGGGAACTGAACAAAAGAAATAGCTGCAAAGGACCTTCTGGGCTGGACAAGAATAGGGTCCACTGGGACGCCCAGTGGGCAGTACACCTCTTTTTGCCAGAGCCAAGAGTCCACTCTTTCCTGTTTATTTTAATCAAGAGAGTGTCAAGCAATTGTTTACTTAAAAAAATAGGGTTTTGCTGCCCATTTAAAAAAAGTGCAAAGCCCAGGGGTCTGAATGGTTTCCTCCTATTCTAAGAGCTCCAAGATCCAGCTTCCGATCCTGACAGCCGTCTTGTCTCAGTCCCAGCTGCAGATTCTGAGAGTTTGCATAGAAAGCACCTTTTTCTGTGAGCAAGCACTGTGGGCCTGCTCCTGGGGAGGGAGAGGCAGGGGGATGATGAGCACTGTAGGGGCTTCCCAGTCTTCATGGCCTCTGTCTCAGACCAACCCCCACCCCGCTTATGGAACATTCCTTCTTTAGCTACTGCTCATGGGGAGGGGATGGACCACTTCCTACCTGGACAGTCTTGGAGCTCATGGGAGGTTCTTGTCAGCAGGGTTTCAAACTATGTTACACACATACACATACCCACTCACGCCTTAGAATATGTCTATACTGAATTCTTTAACTCAACATTTCTCGAATAGGGCTTTTGGACATCTTAGTAGTCATATAAGCTATTCTTTGGTTAAGTGAGAATAAAGCATAGACGTCTTTCCCCCATAGTGGGAGGATCTCTGGTTTCTGCCTCTCTGTGTTCTGTGTTTGTGCCCACTACGATGCCCTCCTTTTGGGTGTGGGGAGGATCTGTTACTGCTTCTAGCCAATAGGATATGGCACTTTCTTCACCCGAACCATCCAGCTTGGAACTTGCCTGTTTCCTGACCTCATGAACTAACACCTTCTGCTGAGTGAGGATTTCACCTCCTCTTTTCTGGTGCTGCAGAGCACCTGTCACCTGGTGTCTGCTGCCCTCTCATCATGGAAGTTATCACACACTCATCCAAGCATCATTCCTCCCTCAGTGCTCATTCCCCTGCGCCTGGGGAACACAAAGTGAGGAGACTTTGGCCTGCTATGTGGTATTTTTATAACACAGATCCCTCTTGGAATCATATAGAAACACGTGGGTCCATCAGAGCACATTCCTATATAATCACTTTCAGCTTTGTATAATTCTGGAGGCTTCTAGACTCCCTGCAGGTCATTCAGAAGTTCCCTCCAAGTCTTTTACCCCAGACTATAAGACCATTTAGCCAGAAGCCATTCCTATATGCCACTATATCCCCAAAAGCAAGGGTGAAGCCTGGCAGTGGGTGGACCTTCCATCCAGGTGAATTGAACTGAATAGGTGCATGGTCTTATCCTAAGAAGCCAGCTATCTGTTTCTTCTTACACTCTTCATGTCACACTCTAAAAGAGAAAGGTATACCTCCACTAGTCAAGTGACTATTAATTTTGAAATCATCGCTTAACACTTGGCTACACGTGGTCTGTGTGGCAAACTTCCCCACTATAAAGAACCGAGAGCTAATTGATGTGTAAGAAAGTGCACATGCAGTGCATGGCACATTCCCAAGGCTCAGGTTGTGGGGGAGCCCATAGTGTTGGACTCGTGTCAGGAAATCACTCTCACTGGCCCATGTGGGACGGGATGACGTTCTGGTAGGGAAGCAGTTTTGACTTTGGATTTTTGTGTGTCCCTGATGGAATCATTCACAGATGGCTAAGTTAAATGCAGCCTTCATAGCACTAAGGCATTTCAGAAGTAGCTAAGCAAGTGGCCCATGAAATGGAGGCACCGGAAGCGCCTGGAAGCGTTGTCAGTGTATCACCCAATAAAGCCATTGTGCCACTCGTTGGTAACGAGCATTTCCGAGGGCCACATGGGGAGCTTCCATCAACCTGTGAGAAAGCTGGGTGTACTGCACTGTGCATCACGATGGGGAGTAAAAATGAGTGATAAAAAGCAAGGGGAAAACATTTGGGCCTGGAGCCAAGAAGATACTTTCTGTGGAAAAGGGAGGGAAAAATATATCACTCCACCCCTCCTGTCCAAATGAAAACGCATTTAATTGAATGTTCTGTATAGAAGTGAAAAAATACCCTGTGGAGTTCCCAGTGTTTCATTATCCAATTGAGTTTGGTACCTCAAGTTTCAAAGACTATTCTCCTGAATGATTATTCTTATTTCCTTGTCAGTCTGCCCTGTGCTTAGAAAACCCCTGCTGGGCCGCATCATTTAAAAGTCAAAACCCTGGAAGTATTTTTATGCCCAATATAGTAACAGAGCAGATTCTGGTATCACTCATTTTATTCTGCTCAGCCTCCTTCCTCTTGTCTGTTATGTAGATTACTGTGCTACGAAGGATGCTCGGAATCAACAGGGCTGCTCCTGAACCCTTTCTTAATGCTGAGAAAGGCCTCTGGAGGGAAAGGATTAGAGGGCTTAGCGATAGCAACATCTCTGGGCAACCATTTAAGCAGAAAGACGGCCCTCTCAGGTTCCTCTTGAAGTCAGGAAGTCAGCGACTGTCTGGAGCAGTGGTGAGTAGCTTTAAGCAAGAGCTGTCTGCATCAAGAGGAGCCAGGTCTTTGCTGGGCTGCCGTAGCCCGGACAGGTCGCCTGCTAGAAGCTTTCCATGAGGGCAAAGTGCTGGAGGAAAACCAGGAAGGGAACCAGAATTCCAGGCCTCCCTGTGAACTCACAGGCTCTGTGAATAAACAACCATGTTTGTTGAACACCTGAAATCAGCTTTAAATCATTTGAACATCAAGGTGGTTATTAATATATTTTCCTCCCTTGTGGGAGCCTGGGGCTGGGGGTAAAGAGTCATTTCAGATGCTCTCATTCAGAGGCAGTCTACTAGGGATAGCTGATCAACAACATAGAAGAGTTGTTTAAAAGTCTCCCATTTGACTCCTGTAGCACCCAGCACATTTTGGCTAATTTAGAAGGTACTTGGTGATGCTGAATTTAATCATATTTTCTCAGAGCTTACTTTCTCCTTTGACTGAAATGCATAGTTATGTTGTCATACCTTAGCAAATACCCTATAAAAAATACCCTTCAGCCTAAATATTTCAAAAACTATAAAGCTGTTATATTTTATCTCTAAATTGTAGAATAATTTAAACCAATTTTTCCTACTTCAGTCCCTTCAAGGTTGATCATTCTGCCTGAATTCCTCCGTCACAGGGGATGTAAACTTCCTCCTACCTCCATGTTGGCACAAGAGCATTTTGTCTCCAAGATTCAGAGCTGAAGAAAAACGGCCATGGAGTAACCTAGGGAAACCACCGTGTTGCCTCCTCTGATCCCCCAGAGTCCTCCACTCCATTCTAAAGCAAAAGGAGCAGTGATCTAAGTGAGGGCCCTTCACCCTCCCTTCTTCCTTAGTGGTCACTCGTGGGTGGGTTGTATGCTGTATCCATTGAGCTTACTCATCCCACCTCAAACCTGAGCCAGTGGCAATGTCTTTTCTACAGGTAGGAAGTTCAGGACTCTGTGTAGAAGTGTTAGCTTCTGAGCTGAGAATTCTAGTTCATGCACTGATGTCCCAGCGGTAGAACTCAAGGGACCTGAACAAATTTGGCCTGAATGAACCACTTCTTTCAGTTCATAGGGGGACCACCCTCTCCATCTGAGCAACCTAAGCCAAGGACAAGGACAGCAGGATGAGATGCTCAAGAAGCCAGTCAGGCGGAAGGTCATCCTGGGCCTAGCGGAATCAAAGGACCTCAAATTTTGATCCCTGATTAATGACGATAACTAATGTGTTTTACTCCTGTGTACCAGCCACTCACCTTGCATTGTTTGGTTGAATGGTTGAACCCATCCTATGAATCATATTCTCTGTTTTCTGCATTTTATAGTTGAGGAGATAAAGATTTGGGGAGGAGGTTAGCACCTCACCCATCATACAATTAGTAAACAGTGGAACAGAGACTTGCGCCAAGCAGCTCACCAGCAGACATCACCCATAACCACCCTACTGGCCCAGTTACTCACCAAAGGCCACCTCTGGCCCCTGATGCCCAGCCAAGCCAAGCAACAGCTGTGGTCATGGACTAACCCCACTTTGTCAGGCTGTTTGGGATCCTGATGACTCTTGAGTCCAGACTAGAAAAGTGTCCGAATTCCTGACTGTTTTTTACAGACATCGTGGGTACCTTCACAGATCGTGTCTTACTCACTTAACACTATGAAAAAAATTGCCATCATTCATTCATTCATTCACTACACATTTAATGAGAGCCTAATGTTTTCTCAGGAATGCCTTTGGGCCCTGGGATACAAACTGGTGAACAAACCCAGTAATCACTTGCTCTCTTGGCATGTACAGTCTTCTGGCTGTTTCTTCTGTTAAGTTCCTTACATTGGCTAGTGATTGATTCTGACAACCTCCCTGAGAGAAAGGTAGAAATGTCTCCATTTTACAGAGAAAGAAACTGAGGTTCCAGCAGGTGGAATGGCTGGCCCATGGCAGTACAGCTGAGTACCAAGGCCAAATGAGCTCAGTCCAGTCTAACACTAGAGAGAACCGGGATTCTTTGCCATTACAGTAGTCTCTACTGCCCCTTATGGATGCATGAGGGGAGTACATGGGTACCTGAAAATGCCAAGTGTTACCTAGAATCAACTCCAGTTCCTGCTCATCTTTTCACTGAACTACTTCCGACACCTCCACGGGGGATATCCCTAAATAGCCACACTCATTCACTAGTTCATGGAGTAATCAGATAGTGAGCCCTGTTCTCAGTCATGAACTCTTCAGGAGCTCATTTCAATGTGGAGGACAGATGAGTCCCCACCTAGGTGGAGTACACATTCTAAGGACATATTTTTCCCAGCTGATTCTTCCCAGGAATTCTCTTTTCATTTCATGCCTTTGATCTTTGTTTCCATTTGTGACACTTTGGCTTATAGAAACTCTGAATTTGACCCTGGGGTCATATTCCAAGCATTTGACACCTGGGTCCATCAGAATGGATCCTGGTCCTTCAGCCCCAGAGGGCTGCTGGAGCTCTCCTCTGTGACAAGTATCAAATTATAAGGCTGTTACAGGGGATGCCAGGAGAAGGCTGGCCCTTCCGACAGAGAATCTGGGGGCTCATAGCAGCAGCTGTTTACCTAGGAGGACAGGAGCATTTCACTGTTTCTGCCATGGCTGTGCCTGTGTGCCCTGGTGGTCTGTTGCCCCTCCAGTTTACATAGGTTTTCTTTTTTCACCTAGACTGGATGCCCACTGTGAGTAGGATCACATCACCTTTTCCTTCCGCCAAATGAGACTAGAACACGGTGGAGTGAATCTGATTTATCTGTGACTATGAGTTATTCCTCATTGCTTAAAAGTTTAATCTTAAAGCCGAGCAAAGTACAGAAGAGATAAGTACCTAATTTTTATATGGTAATAGTAAGTAATAGTTTTATCTGTAAGTTTGTAGGAAAGAATGGTGACTTTTCAGTTGATACTGATTAAGATTTGCTGTATGCTGCATGTTACCAAGTGTGATTTGATAGAAAACAGCTTTGGGAGCCTCATATGTACAAAACTCAACAGGGGAATAACAGTTCAAGAATAAATGCAGAGCAAGGACACCAGTGCCACAGAAAGAGCATCACTGCCATATGCCACTGGGGCAAAACCTAGAACCAAAGGGCTATGCTGCCACCACCTCCTTCCTCATTCAAGGACAGACATGACTAATCCATCACTGCACTCAAGACTTTGGAAAAATTACCACTGCACTGCAGGCAGTGCTCTGATCTGACTTATCAATGGATCTGAGTTTGCGCAAGAAGTTAAACGTACTTGACATCATGGATCAAGACTACTATTTAATTAGAATAAAGATACCTCCCCCACCCCACCCAAAGAAATGCTGATCATATAGCTGTTCGAGAAAAAGCACTGTTTAAATTCAGCCACAAGTACTAATTTAATTCAATACTCAAGATGTCTGTCATTTGGGAAAGACCAATGAAAAATGAACGCTAAGTGTAGAAGGGCTCTAAGACCATACATGCATGTGTGTGCATGTGTGTGTGTGCATGCGTGTGTGTGTATGTGTCTGTGTGTGCATACATAGATATGTTTTACTCTGTGGTCGAATTTCTTTAGATCTAATGCCTAACAAGACAAAAAAAGCCTCAGCCTTCTCAGAAGTGCTTTGCAGCATGTCCTTTCTCCCGGCTTGCTCTTGATTCACAGGGAGGATGGCTCATGTGTGTAGATATATCCTGTCCCCAGCATAGGTTCCAGTGTGAGACATCACAAGGTTGCCACAAAATGATAAGATGTTTTCTTCCCCAGCTAATTCTTAGTTGAGAAAACTTTTTCTGATGACAGAATGACAAGTAAAATCAGCTGCTTAACTGGAGCCCTGAAGGGAAACTGGCATTTATTGGCTGTCCACCAGAAGCCAGGTGCCCTTTGAAACACCATCTTATCTAATATATATCATAGCCCTTGCAGTGGAGACCAGCCTTTCCATTTCCAAATCTGAAAAACAAGAGCATCAAAGCTGTTAAGCATATTGGTAGGAGCCATACAACCTGAAAGCTAATATTAGATTGCAGGTCTGTCTGATTTCAGAGCTCTTTTTGCACTACCTAAAATATTCATGCACCCAGTGAAAGCTTTCCTTTTTCCCCCCTTGGGCTGTTTCTTAAATTTGTAGCTCTGTTTTCCATACAGGTTTTCTTGGAATGGGATGATGACTTCTGGCTTTCATTCTTTGACCATCATTTCAAAGGGAACGAAGAGGGGAGGCTGAAGGGGCAGTGGTGGAATGAGTCACTGATACAGCTTGACCTTTGGAACATGGGCTGGATAATGTTTTTCTAAAGTTGCTTCCCCACCTTGGGATGGGGTTAGAGGTACAAATCTCCACAAGGACTGGGTGGTTACCACTAGTAAGTGACACTGACTGGCTTGTGACTGGAGGCCAGTAGCAGGTTTGGGAAGCATGGATAGGCTGAACTGGGGCATTCATGCTTTAGCTAGCTTGGGAGGTGTTTACTCCATTAAGATGACTAGAAGTCTCTAGCAAGGGTCTTGGTGAGGACCCACCTTGGAAACTAGCTCACTCCACCTGGGTCATGGGAAGAGAGCTAAAGAAGGGTTATTTCACAGCATTCCCCAGATCACTGTCCCTCCTCTTTCCAAGTCCCTGCTGGTGTCCCACATTTGACATCAGAAGGAATAGCAGAGGATGTAGCCTGGGGGTCAGGAAAAGTTCCGAGCTTGGCCAATCTAAGGGTTGCACATACAACAATATCCATGTCGCTCAGCATCTAAAGATTTTAACTGTGGTTTACCCTTACGAGGAGAGAAATTGTCCACAAAGCAAGGGTTCAGGCTGGCTAGACCTGTTCCGTGTTGGGCAGCTGGCTGTCAGGGTTTCTGGTGGGTTATTTTAAATCTAATGTTTGTAAAAGTGATAAAAACAAATGAACAAAGACACCAGTTGCCCAGAGTACCTAAAGCAACTATTTACTCTGGTCACCTTTAAAGGTCAGAGGCTTTGCTTTACACAGGTCTGAAGATAGTGCCGCTCGGTCTGGATATCTTTCGCCGAAACGGGTGCCTCTGATCTGCTGCATCTCTGTAATTATAGGCTTCTGGAAGGATGTGCACGTCACCCTGTAGTGTCTGCCTTTGTTTATTTAATTTCAGTGTAATATTATTTAAGTCTGTATTTGAAACCACCAAGTGTACTTTCCAACAGACACATACTTAGAAAATACCATCATTTTCCCATTTCTTTACTATTCTTTTTTTCTCTTTTCTGTATCTTCTTCATTATTCGAAGCAGCAGGAACAACCTAGCTAACATTTATTGAACACTGAAATGTTTGTGTGCTGGGTGCTGGGCTAAGTGCTTACATGGATCCTCTTGATACCGACATATCCCTCAGAGATGGGCACAGCTTTTGATTTTCATTTTACAGATGAAGAAACTGAGGTCTAGAGAAATGAATTAACTGCCCCAAGGAAGCAGAGTTATTTAGAACTTGGCAGAGGTGGGATTCCAACCAAGGCTGTCTGCCACCAGAATCCTCACTTAACCACTACATTTTATATTGTTTAAAGCCAACAAGTCCACTCAGGGAACAAGGAATAAACATAGAGTTATAGGATAAATCAATAATGTACCCAATCTCTAACGCATGCCTTCACCATGTTAGCACTGAGTGGTCAACCGTAGTGCTTATAATGAAATGAAGCTAGATAGTGATCAAAGAAAAGTCTAAATCATGTTCTTTTTTGTTGTTCAGTTCAGTTGCTTACACATAATTCATTTGCAAATTGATACTAATGAAAGTTGGTCTTGAAATATTGTATACAGCCCAAATTAGGAGCTTGGCACCAAATTCCCTCTTGGACTACAAATCACTTACTGTTGCCAAATTAGAGTCCAGAGTAATTTACCATAAGATGGGCTTTTAACCCTAATATCAGGACACACTCAGTAGTTTGCTCTGGAAACTCATTAGTTTCTGGAAGTAGCTTGTCATGAAGGGGACGCCATCAGGGTAAACACATCATGTTAGTCTTTCTTTTCCAACATTGCTAATTCTACCTTTTACTAAGAGGGAAATCTCCTGTTCAGTAGTAATTCATTTAGATCCATTTATTTCTATCAGTGACTTCTGAGAGTCATTCAGTTCAGGAAGATTTCTCATATTTAGTCTCTGATTCACTGTGAGGTGTTTGTTTTTATAATTAACAGAGACATTTTTCAAATAGAAAAAAAAAACTTGTTTAGTGCTTTTGGGGAAAAAAATAATATTGTGCGACTGAATTTGATTTTCCGAATTGAAATGAACACAAACTGTAGATTTTTCTTTCCAGTGTATGTCCCTATTTCTCAATTTTATGGATTTTGGATTTATGGAAACCCACTACCAGGCTTCTAGCTGTCAGATTTGGACAATTTATTGGGTCCTAAGTAGGAATAGTGAAAGCACTGTGCTATCATGATATGCTGGTGCAAACAGACAGCGTCTGTTTTCTAAGCAGATGCTGAGGGCCTGCATACTGCACTCAAATGAAATTACACCTTTGCTTTAGTGGATATGGTTGGTGACATTTTGATTAAAATATGTACAATCTTTATTGTATATTTGTCTGTGTTTTTAAGAGTAATTTTCTAAAATTTGCTTTTCATTTATATTTTTTTTGGGGGGTTAACTAAATTTGAGATTAAGCCCAAAGTCTCTCGTTAGAATGAAGAAGTTGGTGGGCCGGTGGGATAGCTCATAAGGCTCCTGCCTGGCAAGCGCGAGGTCCTGAGTTTGACTCCCGGTACCCACATAAAGGAAAAAAAGGGCTGGTGATATCGCTTAGCGGCACAATCGCTTGCTAGCAAGCATGAGGTCCTGAGGTCGACTCCCGGCACCCACATAAAAAAACCAAAAAAAAAAAAAAAAAAAAAAAAAAAAAAAGAAGAAGTTGGTGATCTAGGTCTGTTTTAAATAGTTATAATTTTCTTGTATCAAGACCAGTTCAATGGGTTTTCACAGCCATCTTGAGGCAAATGGTGGCTATTCCCTTCCAAAAGGATTTTGCCTCAATGAAGAGATATTCAAGCCACCCCAAAATCCTAAATCGTGTTTTTAACGTGGGACCATTGGGCAAAGAACAAGGGATGGACTTTAGGGGCCCATTAACCTCCCAATATGCGAAACAATGCTTCTGGTGCATAAACATTTCACACAAGTGTCATCAGCTAGCAAAAGGGCTTATGACCCAAAGGGTTAAGAACCATTAACTGTAGATCATCTTAGATCATTCTTCTAAATAACAGGTTCAGGCCAGTTATACATGATTTGGGCATATTTACGTATATTTGCATACTGCTTGTCCTTGGCTGTGCCAGTCAACTACTGCACACCTCATTATAGACAAGAACAGGATTTACCGAAAGCCCAAAGGAATACTGATCCTCTGCTAAATGAAGCTTGTTCTGGGGTCTGAGAGTCTCATGAGAAACCCACAGTCATGTGGAATTTGGTTATTTCACTCATTTGCAATCAATATTCAATTATTTAAATACAGCATATTCATTTTTAAGCATTTTACTCCCTTTTTCCTTATTTTGTCTCCATTTAGCACATTCTTGTATCACTAAACAAGGGGGAGAAAGGGAATGGAGTTTTTTGAAACCTATAAGCAGCAGAAAGTTATTTGTGAACTTTATTGAGAAAAGATTCAAACTAGTGTTTAAAATGTTTACATTCAATCTCTTAGAGTTCTTGATGTCTAAAATCTGTGGTGTATTGGGTCCATTTAATAAACAGCAAGTGCCTTACCCTGTTTAGTTTCCTATGAACTCAGACTCATCCTTCATCATACAGAGCCTTAAAAAGATGACCACAAACACCTCTGAGACACATACACACTGGTTTATTTTTTAATCTTTTGTCCCCACCCATCTCCTGACATACTTTCAGCCTGTTTCCAATTAAGCCAACTGATGAATTCACAAATCCTTGCCCCCTTGTTGCCTGGCTAGAGGTACCTCAAGAGACTTCTAGCTCCTTTGGATCCAAATACTTTGAGAGAAACCCCTGCTAAATCCACCTCATCTCCAGAGCCCTCTAGCGTAGTGCAGTAACGCGGGAACTGCTGTGCCCTTTGGCTTCCTATCAATCCAACAATGATCAGATTCAGCCCTGCTCACAGATGTGAAGTCAGAAAGGCAGCCAGAGTCAAGATGAGCAATGTTATTGCTGCATTAACTCAAAGCAAAAAGAAGAGACAGGCACGGGATCAGCAATCAAGGAACCTGCAAAAGTCAACTGGAGAAGGGAACTTGGAAATGTTGGCTTAGTCTCTTCAGTTCACTCCTACCTAGGATATAAAATGATTCCAAGCAATTTCAATATTTTTCTCACCATCTTCTGACAGTTCTTTAACCTTCAGCCCTTCAGAGGTATACATGAGTTTTAAAAGTTTGTTATTTGCATTCATGACAACTCCCAGTAGCTTAGACCCTGTTCTCAAGATCAGATGCTGATGAAAGGATTGAAGTGCATGACATTTTTGTGAAGTGATGCAGGAAACTCCACGAAGGAGCAGGAATGAGCTGGGGAATGGTTGGAAGGCAGTGCAGGATGTGTGGATGGATATGTGACTGACATGGGTGAGTGGGGCCTGGCTCCACCGACGACCTCAGGAGACGGATAGAGGTTGTCTCAGCACTGTCCACCCAAGGGTGGACCACTGGGGCATCTGTTTTCCTTCTCCTTCTCATTGGTGAGGGCTACTCCTATAGGCTATAACTTTCTGGTACTTCCAACCTGCTAAGAGAGAAGGCTACTATGTTCCTGTGGTCACAGAAAGCCCTCAAGCAGAGTCTTAGGGCTCTGGGAAGAAGACACTGTGAGAGCAGAACATAGGTGGCGTGACAGCAGAGTCCGGCGCCCCTGTTAGCATTGTGAGTAACTTGGCATCTGACCCTGTGGAAGCTGGTGGCCTACTCAGATGCACACAATGGTCTTTTCTGCTCCTAGTGGTAGAGCCAAAATGGGTGGCTACCCATTCCAGAGTTTTCCAAGAAGGGGACTTGAGGACCTGTTGAGAGAGCCAGAGGATCTCCTTGTCTCTGGTGGTTCTCAGGGGCTGATAGATCCCTAGGGCAATGCAGAAGAGAAACACTCCCACCTGGAAGCAGGAGTGTGCTCCTTACAGGGGTCAGCGCATCCATTCCAGGTGTGCCCTCTGGGGCTTCTCCCCCTCTTCCCATCCTCTTTCCCTCTGGCTGCACCTTTTAAGAAGTGAGCATTGGACAAGAGCACACTGAGGACAAAGGAACGAGGACTGCATGGCTGCGACATTAATGCTGAGTGTATGGGGAGAAGTGAACAGCAACCCTCAGTAAAATGTTCGTGCACATTTCCACCTCCCTCTTTGGGCTGGAACTTGCCAAGGAACAGACTTGAGTGGGTTTCCCAGTAGAGACAGATGACTGTCTATCTCCATCATTCTTGTTTGGCCACTTCACCTTTGCCCTCGCTCTCACTTTGAAATAAACCCCACGAGGACCCGTGCAGTCTCAGGAGCTCTAAATCATCCCTCTGGCTTCCTGGAATGGATCCACTGACCCGTCTTTGGCTTTTCCCACCACTGTGCTATCCTGTGGTAGAAGCACAGCCAGACCAAGTAGTTCAGGCAGCGCCAGCATTTCCAGCTTTATGAAAACGCAGAGGTTGTACTGAAGTGTGCTTTACGTTTGCTAGCCAGCTCCTCTCATTGATGCCTGGGTTACTCTACATGACTCTCAACTCAGTGCCACTTTCTTGTGAGTTACAGATAGTTCTCAACGTCACGATGTTTCAACTTAACATTTTTTGACTTTATGATGATGCAAAAGTCCTAAAAAGTGGTAAAAGTATTTGGCATTTTGAATTTCAGTCCGTTCCTGGACAAATGATGTGTGTGTCTTGTCAATCAAACAAAATACCTGACACCCTCAACTGAAAGGAGGAGAGGTTTGTTTTGGCTCGCAGCTTCAGGAGTTTCAGTTCATGTTTGGCAGGCTTACATACAGAAATAGCATGGTGGAAGGGACTGGCAGAGGAAAGCTACTCATGTTGTGGGGGCCAGGAAGTAAAGAGAAGGCAGGGAAAGAGACATATACCCTTCCAGGTCATGTCCCCAGTGACCCACCTTTCCCGACCAGACCCCACGTAACAGCATAACAACTATATCACCCCTTGATTCAAACATCTTCCAGAAGTCCCATCTATTGGTGCATGAGGCATTGGGGGGATAGTCTTGGTCTAAACTATAATATGTGGTTTGATACTGTCTTGCAAACCTGGGCAGGGACAGCAAGCCACTGCTCCCAGTCAACCCCCAGAACATGCAGGTGCATCACCCATACTCCACAGTGTGCTGTATTGCTAAGCTGTGATGTTTGGTAGGCAGGTGTTGAATGCATTCTTGACTTGTGGCAGTATCTTCAACTCAGGGTGGGCTATTGGTAAGTAGCCTCATCTTGTCAAGTTGCATCTTTATGTGGTACATGGTGCTGGAGTAGCTCCTTGAATATGTAGACAGTGAAAAGATGTCAAACAATCTCAACTTTGAATAATTCTCCCTGAGGGGAAATTACTATTTATTTTTTGGAAAATGTATATCTGTTCCCTCTTGCCTATTGGATCTTCTTCATCTCAGAATTCTGAAAAGGAAAGTTATTCTCTGCCCAATTAGCTATCATCGCAGCCAGAGCTCAAACCCAGTGTTTATTTGGGATCTCTGAGCAGCACAGTCTCAAATTTTTTTAAATGCCAACATATGAGGCAGAATGTGAACTTCTCATAATTTCCTCTTAAATGGAAATTTAGAAAACAATACAAATCCTCCTGCAGTCCATGTGAGTCATTTAGGTGTGGCTTTGGATAAAAATAAGGATAAAGAAAATGTGGTATATGCGTATAATAGAGTATTATTCAGCCTTAATAGTGGAAGAAATCCTACTATTTGTGACAGCAAGGATAGACCTGGAAGATATTATACAAAGTGAAATAAGAGAATCACAGAAGGACAGGTAACTGCATGATGCCACTTACATGAGGAACATTAAGTGCTCAAGTTCATAGGAGCAGAGACTGGAGTGGTGGTGGCCAGGGGAAAGGAGAAAAGGGAGAGGAAGTTCTTTCTCAGTGGGCATAAAATTTCAGTTATGCAAGACAAAAAAGCCCTGGAGATCTGACGGACTACACAGTGCCCATGGTTAACAGTACCGCATCATGCGCTTAGAAAGTGAAGAGTGTAGAGATTATTTTAGGCATTGTCACAGCATGCACACACCACAGAAACTTTTAGAAGTGCTTATTATCTTGACTATGGTGATGGTATCATGGGTATAGACACATATCAAACTCATCAAATTATATGCATTAAACAGGTACAATTTGTATCATATACTTGCTATGCTCAATAAAATTGTTTTTTAAAAACCCTTGATTTTCATATCATCAGATGACCATGGGTGTGAACCCCTGTTCTGCCATGTGAGCCTCTCCCTTACTTTCCCCATATGATAAATATGCCTTGTAGGGTTGGTTTGTGGACTGGGCAACATTCTGTATAGGAAACGCCTGGCCCAGCGCAGAGTACAGACGGACACTATATTTGGTGTAAACCTTCTTGTTCCTTGCTCACTTGGTACATAGCAAGGGCTAAAGCTATATGGCTGAACACAACTTCCCAGAATAAGTATTCAGTGGAGAAGAAAAGACCCACAGCATAATTTACGAGTAGAAGATCTGTATATATACTGGAAGACATATTAAGACATTTAGAAAAATAATCTAAGATTATTAAAGAATGTTCACAGATTTCTCAGATTTGGTTTTCCACCTTGCCTATTTCACAGTTTCCTTCCTGTTTCAAGCAGAATTACTCATTGGTATTTGTTGGAAGATATCCAACAATGGTCTCTTCCCTGGTCTGTCTTTCCCCATCGAGAGACCTGAAGGAAAATCATCACAGTAGACCACAGGGACCATGAAGTATCCCAGGGATTTGTTTCAGGGACAAAAGTGTTCATGTGCTCCCACTTTTAATGTGTCCATACTGGACAGCTTCTACCTTCCCACTTGTCTCCATGTCCAGTGTCCTTCTTTCTAGTTGGACCACAGTATGATATTTAGATAGACAGGTCCTGAAACCCAAGAGGGAGGAGGACAGGTGCTGAAGGGATGGTGATTACATTATAAAGTTGATTGGTGATGCTCAAGAACAAAGTAATTGTAAATTTGAGGGTTTTGGCCTTTCTCTTCATTTGATGATTAAATCCTATAGCTGTCCAAAGCCAGTCCTCAGCTTATCTCAGCTGTGCAGAGAGGCAGCTCCGGTTCATGCTGTTACTAGAGAAACAGATGGAGGAGGTCCCAATGAGCAAATTGCCAGAAGCATGTGTTTGGGCAGTGTAGCACCGTATAGATCAGGGGGCCTGTGTGGAGCTGAGACTGGAGCCACTGGCAGAGAGTTCAGGACAGCAGTGGGAGATTCCCAAATATGTGCATGACAGGAGGGCATGTCACTCTGTGAGTCAGAGTCAAAGTCGGTAAGACTTTGTGGAAATGTAATTTGGGGACTGAGTGTGAAAGTCTGATTTGATACTTTTCTCATAGTCTGGTGATGTTTAATAGAGCTTTTGTGGATGGAAGTCTTGGGAGAGTCCAAGTTCTATCTCAAAGGCACAGCTTTGCCAGTCTGTTATAAGCATGGTAAACTAAATCATATAAAAATGTAAAGGTATGCAGATGGTACCAATCTCCTGTTTGCAAACTCTGGTGTGCAAATTAGACAACTCTCTCTCACTTCTAGCATTATATGGACTTTCTATTTTGATCACCCTTCCTACTATTCTTTGGAAACTTTACGTAAGTCTGTCCATTGCCTTCATAATCCCTAGGTTTCAAATTTCCACTGAACTCACAAGGCACATGGTGAATGGCAGGCCCTCAGGCATCCACTGAGATGTTGGTGAATCCATGTAGTCTTCCAACTTCTCTTCCTTTCAAGCCCAATACTGGTTTGAATCTTGTTGCCCTCAATCTGCTCTTTCAGTCTCTCCCAAAGTATGCAGTTGCTTCCTTTCTGGAGTGGGCTTAGAGCTGTATCTCAGAAAGAAAGCACAGCCCTGTTCCTTTACTTTGTAGGGAACCATCAGCATCTCCCCATTTGCATGTCTGCTGTGTTTCTCTTTATCCTTCCAACCCAGGCTCCCTAGGGTGCCCTGGACCTAGTCCATGCTTCCCTAACTACCAATGAAAACACAAAATGTATACCTGAATTCCATTAATATTTAGGGTTTGAAATGCAAAAACATGGGCTGTTACAAAATATTTTTTTAAAACCCAGAAACTTGAATTTTTAAAATTCTAAATTTTTTTTTATTCTTGACATCCCTATCTCTTCTTTCTTTCTTTCTTTCTTTCTTTCTTTCTTTCTTTCTTTCTTTCTTTCTTTCTCTCTCTCTTTCTTTCATTTTGCAACATTACCTCTTTCCTAGAGTAATTAATGATGAAATTTGGGGCAATGGGTAGAGAAAAATTGGGCAGAAGTTCTTAATTAATTTCTGCCCACACTTGCAGACTGCCTCATTGGAACTTCAGTTGAGTAAATATTTTTTTCCTTTAGCAGAGATGATTCCCAAGCATTCTCAGGCAGCGAGAGTTGGAGGCTTCGTATATTTGTCTTGGAACTCATATGGAACAGTGATGAATGAAATGTGGCTGTTTCTCCAGCAGTGAAATTTCAGGTCCGTGGAGACACAGTACTTTCATTCTGACATAGTAAAGAAAAGGAAAAAAAAAAGAGAGAGGAACACAGATGTAAGGTGAAATTCGCAAAGCGCATTATGCTCTAGCATATTCCAGCAAGGAGCGATCAGATGTGAGCACACGAACCAAGACGATGAACTCTAGAGGTAGCAAAGGAAGTCCTTGTCTTCAGAGAGCAAGACCAATAGTTTTCAGTCTAAATGACAAGTAACTGCTACTTTCTAAGTGTAATCTTTTACATTTGGGTGCAGGCCCTTTTATTTATTTATTTTTTAACAAAAGACTTACATTGCTTTTACTGACATCAGGTATTTTCAGATTTATCTACACAGTCAATGCTCGAATGGTATATAAAAACACAACATTGTAAGTAGCCTGCTATATAAACGCTTTTGTTTGTTTTAATCCTTTCAAATGAGCAACTTTTCTTTTTTTTTTTTTTTTTTTTTCTGCCCAAGAGAAGAAGAGTTGAAATTTTATGGTCGTTTTTGCAGGGAGGAAAAGTAAGATATGTGTTGACTGGGGAAGTGAGATCTTCCCTGCCACAATTTGAGTAGCAGAGTTGATGGGGAGAGGTTTGGAGATTGGCAAGGATAGAGTGAGAAAAGGGGAGGATTCTGAGGTCAAGGGCAAGGGGCAGCACAGAATTCTCAACTGGAGTGGATGAGTGAGAGATAATATTTAACTCCTCAGAAAAATCAGAGAAGCTCAGCCACTTAGCCCAACATGACACCAGGTGTTGGGTTTCACACTGAGGATCCCTGGAGATGGTACCATGACTACAACATGATGATTCACCTTGTGGGTTAAAGTGAAAGGCTTTCTATGTTGCAAAGACGAAATAGGTATTTTCTTTTCCTTACAAAAAGTGAAAGGGGGCTGGTGAGATGGCTCAGCGGTGTAAGCGCCTGCCCGGCAAGCGCGAGAGCCTGAGTTCGACTCCCAGAACCCACATAAGAAAAAAGGGCCGCTGATATCGCTCAGCGGCATGGGCGCCTGCTGGCGCGCGAGGTCCTGAGGTCGACCCCCCGGTACCCACAAAAAAAAAAAAGTGAAAGGAACAATTAAACCCCAATTTTATCCCTGAAAAGCCACAATGAAGTATTTTGTATGTGGAGAATAATGGTTAAAGGGTAAATATTTGCAACTGGATCTATAGAAATAATTCTTGTAGATTTATTAGCAGCCTTTGTTTAGTTTCTCTTGAATTTGAGACATAGTTCTCAAGGCTATGTTGGGTCATTTTCAAACTGTGTGTTCTTTTCCTTAAAATGATCAAAGGGAATTGCTTATTATCCAGCATCAACATATTAACTGGAGACAGAATATTCCCCAATTACAGGATCTCTCGGGTGTAGTTCTTACTCAGCTCTAGGCAAGGGGCAAGATGGGCTGAGAGGAAAATGTGCAGTAAAAAAATCCTTGGGTCTGACTTTGGTCTCCAGCTAACTAGCTCAGTGACCTTGGGAAAATTCTTTCACCTTTCCACATATGTTTCTTCATTTGCAGATTGAAGTAAGATGGGGCAATTCCAACAACACCTTTATTTCTGCTACTCCTAAGGTTTGTAGACTGTTAAATTACTGCATGCATGAAATGATTTACATTCGTCCTCTTTGAAATAATGGAGTTAATTTGCTAGGATCTCCCACTCCCTGTATTTCTGTTAAACAAGATCTAACAGCTTTTGAAATCGTTCTGTCTACTTTCTAGGGAATTACAGATATATCATTTGATTTTGTGGTAAGAAACTGTCACGGAATGCCTTGTGCTTTTCTGCAATGCTATCAGAGTTGAATCTTACAGCAGACAAGTGAAAGATGAAATAAGATGGGTTGGCAGAAGGAGAGTTTGTGGATACAAGCTTTTTGAGAAAAGCCACTAGAAAAAAGACTTTCCTCATCCTGGAGAGTATTAAAGTATTTTTTGGTAAGATGATGTGACAAGGCAAAGGTATATAGTTCTTTCTAGTTACCTGCTGTGTGCTAGGCACAGGTTAGACACTTATACAAAATGAGGGTGTTTATCTCCATTTTGTAGATATGGAAAGCAAGCCACAAAGGGGTTAAACATACTGCCCACTCAGTAAGATGAGTGATGCTACTTAGAGTTTCATCCAGGAATTTAACCCAGAGTACACTAAAAATTTATTGATCACAGATATGTCTTCTGCAACCCCTTCTTCTTAGAGCAGATTTCAATCAGCAATACACATCTTTCTGAGTTAGTACATTTGGGAACATCTCATTCACATTAGCTGCTGGATTATATCCATGGTGTAGCCTCCCATAAATGAATTAATTCAACTTTTTCCCTATTATTTTTCACTATTAAATATAACCCTAAGGTGGCATCCATAGACCTGTCCACATGTACACACATAAGAGTATTTCTTCTGGAGAGATGTAAAAATGTAAGCATACATCTGTAGATAGGCATATGTGTGTACAAACCTAAATATATATTTTTTATGTGTCTGTGTATATATGCATATATATGCATTTTAAAACATCCTGCCAAATTACATTTCCAAATGGCTATGCCAAATTATTCTCATTATCCCCACCATTGTATGAAACTATCTACTTCTTTCTTAGTGTCACCAATGCCTAATGTCATCAAACTTCAAACACTGGCCATACTATTATTACATTATTTTTTCATGCACACGTCCCTGATCATGGATGGGTCTGAGCACCTCTCATGTTACTTTCCTCCAGAAAAGAATCACAGTACATGAAGGAACACCAGGGTAGCCTTGCCCTGTCTTATGCAGAAAGCCAATGGGTTTCTTCCAGATGAGGGTGTCATTAGATCACATTATCATTAAGATTCACTTGGCGGTGTAAAGGAAGCTAAGCAGTCTGTTTAAGCATGTAAGTGACGATGCTCAAATCTATCAGAATACTAACCCTGAAATCAGGTCTGAATTTACAGCCATAATATCTATCTTTGGATATCATTTTATGTTTCTACCTTTGATTTATGTACATACCTTCCTTAGCATCCCATATCTCAACAACATAAATGTATTAAAGTAATGGAATTTAGCAAATATGTTACGGTTACCACCTTTGTTCCCAAGAGGGAATTTGGAAATCTGACAAATAGCATAGCTTTCATTTTCAAGACCCATTTTCTGAGCAGTTTCACTAACAAGTTTACTGATTTACCACACCATTAACAAAAATAATTCTTTCTGGACAGCAGTAAAAGGAGTGGATTAGCACAATTTACAGCTTTCTCAAGATACATATAAGGTACCTGTTAAAAGAAAAAGGTGACAGGTTTTTGATTAACTGATACATTGACTTGCTTTTAAGACGTGAGTTCATTTTCTATAAGCCCATCTATTAAAGGCAGTGTCCCTCAAAGAGGAAGCCTGCCATTGCCCAGTGTCCTGGCAACCTCTCTTGTTTGCCAGCAGTGATTAAGAATTACTTAGTTGCTGACAGCCCTAGGTCATTGACTGAAAAGAGAAAACCTTTCCCACTTCAATCTGAGGCATGGTGCTTACTTTTCACCCATTTACACAAAACATTATCTGGAGACAATCTTTTGAATCTGTATGCACTGATGCACATAGTTCAAGAAGAGAATTGCCTGCAATAAACAGAGATGGGATGGTTGAGGACCCAGGACAGCAGCTCATTAGGCATACCTGTCCTTTTTTACTTGCTAAAGGCAGGGAGGAAATACATATCTGTCAGACAGAAGGAGGAAAATTAGTGGATCCTGCCAGGAAGGGAGATGTACACCTATGGGGAAAGCTTGGGAAAGTTTCCTCTGAACCCTAGGAACTTTGTCTCCTCATCAAAGAGGATCTCAGAGTGTTTGGAGCACCCACTAAAATGGTCTTCTGTGACTATGAAAGAGAGATGTCCCTGTGACAAGGTGATATAAGTAATGTGGCCACGGATGGAGGTAATCGGCTCACTCCAGACTATAGCATTAGCCAGCAACTCTGAGATATGATTCTCAGCCCTCCCCTTTCCCTTCCTTCCTTTCTTGCAGCAGGAGAGATCTTCTTGCAGTAAGGAGGATCCATTTGAGAAAGAGAAGGGAAAGCTATGTGGGAAAGAAGGAATTGATGATTGTATAAAGCTCCTGAGAAGAGAAGAATGGATCGATTTCAAAACATAGGGAGAAGCATTGAGGGGTCAAATAGTGACTGATTGACAGCAAGATGCAGCCTCTTTAGAGGTTGCTGTTCATTGTCTCCCACCTGAGAGACGGTCCGCTGTGGTTTCAGAGACGCAGTGATCCACCCCAGGTCTTGCACTGATAGAACAAGACTCGGCTCGGCCTGCAGAGTGGATGCAGGTCTGTGTCTTAGAAGCACATGATGGTGGTTTCGGGTACCTGTGTCCTGAAGGGCCTCACGCACCTGTAGGGAAATATGGGCTAAAGTAAGATGGAAATTGGAGTGTTCTGCTGATTTTTCCTAAGTTTATAAATTGGAATTCAGAGAGACATTATCCAGGCAGGACAGATAAGGGCTATGCATGGTCAACAAACAAGGGCACCGTTCTTGGGGAAGGGATCCAGGACACAGATTGGTTGGGGCTTCCAGGAGGTGCCGTTCCTCTTCCTGGGATCAGAACCATGGTACCCCTGGGCTGCTGTGCCCTGTTTCTGACCCCCATATCCAGCTGGAGTTGCAGATCTCTCAAGATGCAGAGACTAAAGCTTTATTGACTGATGTGGACTCTCCTAAGAATCAAAAGGCTCAGAACTGGCATTAGCGGACAGGCTCTTTTTAAGTGTAGAAAGTGCTTCTCTGTAGATAGTGCTCAGAGCTACCTGGGCTTAAGATAAAAGGCTTCAGAAAAGGCAGCTGCTTATGGAGGCTGCTGTGGCAGTGCCGCTCCCAGGCTGCTGGGCCAGCCCTGACGTATCTCTCTCCACTGCCACAGAGCCTGTGAGACCCAGATGGCTAAGTCTTCACCACTGAAAGCAGATTCCTGAGTCTACACTGCCTGATGCTGCCTTCTCCACCACGTATAAATTAGTCAGACCCAAACCGGTTGTGGGAAATCTGATTTATAGCTGATCATCACAAGCACAGGTCACATCTGGATTTTTGACTAACATCTGGTGGGGGGTGCTGTTCTGGCACTGAGCCCTCAACCTGTGGGATCTGACCCTTTCTGCAGGTGACAGTGTCAGAAGGAATTAGAGGACACCCAGCTGGTGTCCGCTGGAGAATTTGTTGGTATGTAGGGGCCCCTGCTACTACCCAACCTGGTGCCACAAGTGTCCTGCTGAGCCAGAGTAGAATAAACACTTTGGTTTTTCCCATCCTTGATACCAGCCTAGAGATCTCCCTTAAATACTCATTTCTTCTCAGCCAAAAGCACTCTGC
Source organism: Erethizon dorsatum (assembly GCA_028451465.1). NCBI lineage: Eukaryota > Metazoa > Chordata > Mammalia > Rodentia > Erethizontidae > Erethizon > Erethizon dorsatum. The sequence continues at coordinate 146,785,219 of CM051825.1, read as the reverse complement.
AGCCCTGTGTAGTGCACAGTGGGGTACAAGGAAGCGTTGGCTGGTCAGCAGGCAGCTCGGCATGATCAGGAGCAGCAAGGCCTGAGCCCAGGGAAGAGTGGAAGAAGAGCCAAAGACCCCAGTGAGGGCAGAAAGTGAGCATCCACATCACGGCTTCACAGATCGGTGGTCACGAGATCAGAGATATTGGCTTATCTTTTGCCCTGTGCCTCAGTTTCCTCACCTGCACAGTAGAGATAATAGTGGTACATATTTCTTTCTTTTAGTGATATTGGGGATGGAACCCAGGGCCTTGAACGTGCTAAGGAAGGCTCTACCACTGGGATGCATCCCCAGCCCAATGGCACATACTTTGGGGAGAGGGGAGGGGTCAGTAGCGTGAATGAGCTGTGTATGTGTGTCAAGTGCTCAGAGTAGTGACCAGAACTTGGACATCACTTGATAAATGTTAGCTATGAGGTCCATCTTCAGAAACAAGTTGCCTTCATCAGAGCATACAAGCTTCAGAAGGAAATCAGGTAGGAAGAGTGATTAGTTGAAATTCTGCACCCAAATCCTTTAGGATACAGCTTCATTTGTAGTCTCTTTCTCATCCGATCCTGGGTGTCCTTTGCAGCTCTGCTGTGATGAGCAGTGTTCCTAATAGCAGACTGTCACTTTGCTGGGTACTATTTTTTGACCACCCATTATACTGCAAAGTCTCAACAGCTTTAATTACAATAATTTGAGGTTTGTTCAAACCACTACATTTTAGATAGTTCATGGATGCTTTTAATTTAATTATATGCAGTTTAACACCACAGATGACTGTTGGAAAAAGGAAAATGCTGTTCTTTCTGAATGCAACACATGTGTTTAGGACTGATAAAATACAATACTGTTTTGTTTCAGAATAGGAGGAAATGTATTACAGAGTGTGTGACAGTAAGTGGATGCTGGGAAGCCTTGGTCTGGGGCATTGTTACCAGAAACAGGCTGGATTCTTGTTAAGGGAAGAATGTGCAGTGCCTGTGTGTGTGTGATTTGCAAAGGCTCTGGTGGACATAAAGGGTGCTAGAGCTGGGAGGACACTTGTAACTTCACAGGAGGTGCCTGGGGAAGGTCTCCCTGAGACACTGACAGTTGAACTAAGTCCTGAGCAAGGCAAAGCAATGAAGGGTGCAGGCAGGGGTCACAGTTCCTCCAGAGAAGCAAGGATGGAGGGTGCCTGGTGTGGTTGAGGGAGCCCAAGGAAGACCCACAGAGTGAGGAAGGACAATGGAAGAGCAAGGGAAGAGTGAAAGGTGTTGAAAACTGTTGGTCCTAAGCCCATCAGTAAGACTTTTCTGTCATCATCAGTTTTGGCACCATCACCACCAGTGCCCTCTGCTGAGTTCCTGGAATGAGTACACACATACATTGGTATATACATGCATTTATAGTTATATATAAATGCATGCATGCGTATGTACGTGAAATTGCATACACATCTATGCTTATACATAAATACATGCATATACCTATTATTATAAATGCATAAACATTTATATATAATTAAATGGGCTTATGAATATATTAAGATCTAGATACATACATGTTTCATGCATATCCACGTATAGGACTATATATATAGCACACATATATGTTTGTATGTGAATGCAAGTTTGCAGCCATACCTGGATGGTGATATGTGTGAACATGCATGTATTTTAGAAAACCTAATTGTACAGGAGCTTCATAGCCCAGTTTCCCTTTTTATGTACATTACAATCTTGGTATGCATGTGCTACCATTATTTCTAAATAAGGAATATGAGGCTCTAGAAGTTTAAGTTTCCTGCTGAAGGTCACACAACCAGTAAGCTGTGAATATGACATTCAAACTGAGGGCTAAACCAAAATAATCCTCCCCATTCCAAGGCTTAAATGATATCAGCAGAAAGGGAGAAAAACAACAACAAAAAAAATTGAATAAACCTTAAGTCTGGTCTTTGAGCTACTCACAGAAAATACATGTGGAGAAATGATTAGTACTTCGTGATAATTTCCATAAAAGCGAAGTAAATTTTATACGAGAGCATAGAAGAGAAGATGGCATTTGAGGTGGCTCTCGATGGTTAAGTAGGAGTTTGTAGAAAGGGTGGAGGAGCTAAGGATTTTGCATTCTATTAAAGGTATAGTGTCTTAGTCACTTCCTTGTTTCTGGGACAAAATACTCAATACTCACAATTTAAAAGAGGAGAGGTTTATTTTGGCCCACAGTTTTACAAGTTTCAGTCCATTGTTGGCAGGCTCAAATGCGAAAGGCTCAAAAGATGGAAAGGCCTGGGCAGAGGACAGCTGCTCATGTCATGGTGGCCAGGAAGCAGAGAGAGAAGGGAGAAGCCAGGGAAAGAGATGCACCCATGATGACTGGCCTCTTCCGACCTGAACCTACCTCCTAACAGCACATTCAGCTATGGATGCATCGGATCAATCCACTGATAAGTAAAGCATTCTCTTGATCCAATCACCTTCCAAAAGCCCGCCTCTGAACACAATGAGTTTGATGGGACATTCTAGATCTAAACCATAAAACATAGGTATCATTACAGGCAGATAGCCCATGTTTGCCTTTTAGAGGTGCTCAAAGATTCGATGCACCTTTGGTTTAATAACTACAGAAATGGGGCATTTTACAAAGAAAGGTGGATGTGGCACCTTGCATCTGGCCGCAAGCATCCTTAGGCTGCAGGCAAGTGATCTAGGGCAAGTCTCTGTAAATGGCTGTCTCTCTGTCTCTGCCAAGCATTTGCGTGTTCATGCATCTGCAGGAGAACATGAGCTCTGCTGTTAGTGGTGTCATAACTTTGAATAAGAAAGAAAACATGGTTAAAGGCAAATGAGTGATGCCTTTAGAAAACATTTTCAATGGCAGAACCTGTTCCCCTTGGAGCACTTTCTGAGGCTTGGTTATCACTGGCTGCCGCTTTGCCAGGAGTTGCTGTTGAAGTCTGTGTGGACATTCAGCAAAACCACTGAGTGTGTGTGATTGCTTCTACTTATTCAATGCTAAGATTGAGTTTTATGAGTGAGAAAAATAAATGCACATTCCACACACAGCCTGGATAAGTTTCATTGTCTAGGATGTTTTTATTACTTCAAAGTAATCTTCTGATTGCTAGGTGAGTAATCCTGTAATTACAAAAACAATCAATTAATTGATCTAAATTAATCGGATAATGTATTTTATCCTCCTAAGCATGAAGGTAGATTTCAAGTAAATTTCCAGATAAAGGAGGCATTGAGTCTTTACAGCCCCCAGCTAGGTATAGTGACACAGATCCTAGTTGAAAATGCCAGCTCCCAAATCAACAAAGATTAGAATTAACATGTGAGGAACAAGGCACCAAGAACTCATGGAACCCCATCTCCATCTTTTTGAAGGTTCCTGAACTGCCAGCGTGCCACCTGCCCTCCCACCCTCTGTCCCAGTGTTGCCCCTATCTGAGATGAGTCTTCCCTAGCTCCTTGCCTGCTGCCTCCCTTTCCTATCTGTAGCCCTGCTGCATTGCAGGGATGACCACCTGGGAGCCAGGGGACATCTGGACCTCTGCATGAATGGCTGAAAAGTTAACACAGAGGACATACTACCATGCAAGAACCAAAGAGTGCTGGAGGGTTGGGAGGCATTTTCATCTTCCCTCCTTCTGGCTCCCTTCCCTCTGTTCTTCCTTTCTTTCCTTCCTCAACATGTACTGAGTGCCATGATTTACTAATTACATTTTAGGTCCCTGGAGTGTATCAAGGAACAAAACAGCAAAGATCCCTGTGCTTGTAACGCTGAACTTCTAGCAGAAGAGACAAATGATGTATAGAAGAAAGGAGAAAGTCACATGGTCTTTTGGGAGGCAGTAAGTGAGATGGGTGCAGCGGAAGCAGCACAGAGCAAGGGGCTGGAGTAGAGTGCTAGGGCTGCAGAGGAACTCGCTAGGGCTCCAAGTGGTCTGAGACACATTTCACAGGAGCAGTAGCAGAGGTAGAGGACACACAGACATCAGATAGGCCAGAAGTGGATCCCAGCTCTGCTCCACGCCTGTCATTTATGTGAACATGTCACCAACTCAGTCTTCATCTTTAACACAGAAATAGCAGAATCTGCCATGTTGGGAAGTGGTGAGGATTAAATATGATACTGTCAGGAATTTCACTGGTTTGTTTATACTGTTCTTCATTAAAATGGAAACACCATCACAAAGGATTTGAAATAGTACCATGTGTAAAGCACCAAGCACAGGGCCTGGCACATGCTGGCGTTCAGTACATGTATGTGTCCATAACCACAGCAAGAGCTCACATGTTGCCCCCTTATAATGTGTTAAGTATTGTTCAGCACCCCATGAATATTGGGACATTTAATCCTCACAGCCCTGAGAGACAGGAGCTTTATGTCCATTTTATAGTTATGAAGCTGAGGCACAGAGAACTGAAGTAATTTCCTGAAGGTCTTTTCTTTTTTTTTTTTTTTGGTAAGGAGGTTTTATTCTTTTATTTAGCAGTGTGGCAGATCAAATTCTTAAGGTCTTACAATTAGTTAATGGTAGAGGCAGGACTGGAACCCACATCCTGCTTCTACAGCTGCACTGCAGTTATTTCCAAGTCCTAACAAAATAAGCCATTCATGCATTCAATCATTCATCCTACAAATATTTATTGATCATCCACTTTGTGGCAGGTCTTTGAGAGGCACTGGAGAGACAGAGGTAAGTGAGACAGACAGAATCCCTTCCCCAAAATATTCTTGATATAAATGTGAGACTCAATTTAGGGATTTGGGTCAGAAGAAAAAATCTTTGGTAAGGACGACATAACCATTCCCTTTTGGATGTGGTCCTGACTGTAAAGGTCCTATCCCCTTTGTAGACCAGGAGCACTGATGTTTAACTGCAGTAATGTGTCAGGTTATCCTCTTTCATCTGCTGAAGCCCGCTCTCTCTCTGGTGGAGTCCTTCGTAGTAAGTCAGTGGGACCTGCCTATGCCCGTGAGGGCTGAGCCTCATGACTTTTAGACTGTGGTCTTCTACTAGATGAAGCCATCAATTACAGCCAAAACAATAATTATTTTCAAGCTGGAGACCAGGCACTGTCAGAGAGGGATGGGCTCTGTGAAAGGCTGCAAGCTGATGACTATTTAATCCTTGAACTTCGACAGCAACAATATTAGTTGAAGGTCTGTAATGCATGCACAGTTCTCATCTGACATTTTCCCCACATCATTATTTTTCTGGTTTTACTTTCAAATTCCTCATAGGATCGTTGACATGAAATTCTAAGGAGAAATTTGGAATCTTAATGACTATTTAAAGCAAATGAGTAAGTGTCCTTTCCAGGAGGAAATTACCTTTATGATATTGACATAAGGCTATTTTTAAAATTGATACCAATGAGGAGGCAACTTGAGGTAGATGACTGGAGTTCCCAGGTTTGATTGGCATAAGCAGCCTGTGACTTCGGCCCTGGCTGAGCTGTGTGGTCTGGCAAACCAGGTTCTTGAGGCAGGGAGGACAAGCTCTCTCTGCTCCTTTTTCCATGGTCAGTTATTAAAAGTCTTGACTGCTCCATCATGAATTGACCACAGACCACCATGGAGCTTGATGTCTGGACCTCATTAAGTGAAAACACTTGTACCTCTCTGATCTCTAAACATATACAAGTGCCTTGAGAGAAAGAGAGAAATATTCTACGGCCTCAGTAACAAAGGGCTCTGACCCTGTTTGGGCTTAGGGTGTGGTCATGGAGTGAGTGCTTCTCTACAAAGAAATATTTGCTCTGAATCTCTAATGAAGTATAGGACTTAGAGAGACCATGAGGCCAGGTGGGAGGAGATGTTTTCAGAAAGAGGGACTAGTAAGGAGTGTGTCCCTTACGACCACTTGTGCTTTGTAAACCTGGAGCTTAGAGCTTGAGCAGTATGAGAAGGTGCAGTAAGGGAACCATGCTCTCCACTGATCTCACGCCCACACAGAGCCAAGGCTTCTTCCTTGGTGATACTTACAACCAAGGTGCACTAAGTGGGGCAGCCACTGTTTCAAGGTTTCACTTGACCTTCTAAGGACACCAGTCTTACCCAACTGGAAAGTGACATTAGCAATGATGAGTAGACCACCTACAGTCACAAGGCAATTCATTACTGCAGTATTTGCAATAACAAAACAAGGAAGCAAATTCACATATAAAATATGATGAATCCCAGGTGTCTATCAGGGAGCAGGGTTTGAATGAGCAGAGGTGTATCTGAGGGAGTGAGTACCTCTAGCTCTAAGAGCAGGCAAGGATATGGCTATAGGCTTTTTAGGAGTAATACCTAAATACACCGTTAGGGGGAAAAGCAAGATGGGGAAAAGTGTGCATCACAGAAGGAGGGAGATACATATTTATGGATGAATTTAATTTTTTTAAAAGAAAACTTAGGTTAAATCATACTATTCTGTTAAAATGGTTACTGTTGTCATATCTATTCCTATTGGAAAAATTGGCCTAAAATGTCAACACCATTTTATTATTGTCCCACTATCTAGGATTTGTCTGGGCTCAGCAAAGTGGTCTCACTCAGGGTTTCTCAAGTGCTTGAGGCCAGTGATCAAAGCTGGATATCTGGAGTCTGCCTCACTCATGTGCCCTGTGCCTGAGCTGGAGACCCACACAGGAAAAGTTGGGGCTCCATGGATAGTTCTGTCTCTCCATGGTCTCCAACCTGAGGCTTTAGGCAGCCATAGTCCTTGCAAGATGGTCCAGTGCTCCAAAGCCTGTCCTGAGACACAGACTGGTCAAGCCACATTGTCTTTTATGTCTCAGAAGTCACATAGTGTCACTTGTGTTACTTTCCATTTTCTTTCACAATTCTAAGGCCCACTATTAAGGAGAATTTAAAACAAGAACAAAACAAGTTTAAAATCTTAAACTGATTTTAGTAACATCAAAACATAAAGCCAGTGAGTAATTGTCTAATTTACATAGAATTATTATTTTGAGGTGTGGGGAAAGAAAATACAGATATTAAATCAATTAAGTTAATTAAAAAGTTAGAGAACTGGAAGTGAGATTATCAATATCAATTCATTATCTATTTTATCTTTAAAATTCACATATTCTATCTCTGTCTACTAAAAAAGCCTAGAAATTGTAACCAATCCAGTATCAATAAGCCTCCTTAGCAGACTGATAACAGTCTCTATTCACATTTCCCAGCAAAAGAAACAAACTTCCTTAGGGAAATGGTAGATTTTATGTCTGCAGCAGGAAGTGCAAAAGCTAAGTCTGTAAAATCATGTATTAAAAAAAATAGGGGATTGAGCTGGGCATGTATCTCAGTGGTACAACGTTTGCCTAGCAAGTGTAAGGCTATGGGTTTCATCCTTAGCATGAAAAAAAGGCAAATTATCTGTTGTGATTAGGGTTATGTCATTTGGAGAAGCCAATAGCAGTATCCATAAATGATACAGTTGGAACCCTAAAACATTTTTAATAATTTGAATATGTTTAAACCCATAATTTCAACTAAAAAATTCCGTTAGTCATCTTTCAAAGATGACAAAGGCCAGTTCATTATTCAAGAAACTGAAGGGGAAGAAGCAGACATCTGTCCTGCCTTTCCTTTAAGGACTCCTTGTCTAGATGATGAAATGACAGGGTATCAGGAATTTCCAATCCTTAATTAATGAACATAGTCATGGCCATTGGTAGCTGCTAGCGTTAGAAAAAGAGATCACCACACCAGGCATTTGTTGCACCTGAAGGAAGTCCACAACTCACCTGGTCTTGAGCCTAAACCACTAAACCTGAATTAGATCAATCCTCCAGTCCAAAACCTGCTAAGCTTAGGAAGCACAGTGGACAAATGAACAGGCTAAGTGACACCACAAGGATGTAGTCAGCAAAACCAACACTGTGAAAACAACCCAGATTATTCAACAAAAAGTTGAAAAGACTATATATATGTGCTCTACATATTAAAAAGTCCAAGAGATATCAATTAATCTTATTTGGTTCTAATTTGGAAATTGATTTTTAAAAAATAAACAATTATAAGTTAAAAGAGAAATATGAACAAAGACTGACTATTTGATGACATTTAGAGATTCTTATTTTTGTTCAGGTATGTATGTATCATGCTTATATTTCAAAAAAAGAGCCTCAGTCTTTTACAGACACTTTGTAAATATTTATAGATAAAATGATATCTGAAATTTTCTGTAAGACAGTTTAGAGAGAGGTGAGTTCATGGGTGCTCAGATGAACCAGAGACAGCCATGAATAATGTTGAGGTTGAGTGTTGGAACAAGTTCATTATGATTCTGTGTTTATGTTTCTTTGAAATCTTGAGTAATGAAAATTGAGCAAAATAATGATAATGATGATGATTAGCTGGGGTAAAGGTGTTTGCTCTTTTTCAAGAACACGCTTTTCATGCTTTCCATGTGAGACTTCAGTCAGTGAATATCAGGAAATGGCCAGGTAGCACAGCTGTGTCCCACCTCAGCCTGCCAGAAAAGTGAGCTGCACCCTGCCACTTGGCCATGCTCACAGACTGTTGTCAAGGCTGACCTCATCAGGAAAAGCCAGGAGTCACTTTGCATTTTGCCATCTTTAAATAATGCCTCACTTTCTAAGAAAAACGTGTCTCAATTTGTTTCTCTTTTTGATGCTTCAAAAAAATAAAAGAAACACTTCTCATTAGCTGAAAAGTGCTCTTGATTCAATTTTGAATTTAGTGACTAGTGAGGACCCAATCTCCTTGGTCTATTTCTCCTAGATCTAGCCAATTTTAACAAACATTTTTGAGATGCATTGTCTGCTAAGGGAGAGGTGATTCTGATTCTGAATTACTTTGCTATAAATAGCCACACAAGAGCCAAATGACAATCTGAAATCAGAGGGTTGCTTTTGCATGAAGTCAGACTATTTTAAGACTGCAATGCCTCCTGGATGGCAGGGGACTTAAATTGTCCAAGTCAAAATCCTACTTTTAATAATGAATGGTGATGAGGATATAAAATGGTTGTGTGAGTTTTATTTTCTTCACACAATCTCAAATTCAATCCCCAACTTGAAGCACTGATAAAATTTTAAACATTTTAGTAATTTTAAATTGTTTAAATCTGCATGTGATAGAATCCCTATCATTTTAAAAATAGATGCTTTTACTATATGTACATATGTAAAACTCCTCCAAAAAAGTTAATTTACCGTGCTCATTTCAGGAAAAGAATCCCAATCACCTCCAGACGGAAGCACTTATGGGAGGGGTAGGTGAAGTGCTCCAGGCATTTTAAATTGCTTTGTACAATGAAAAGCACCTGTAAATGAAAGAATATGGCAATTTCTTTCATAAGCTTTTTTGATTTGTAAGTAACTTGGTGGATCTGCTGGTGAAACAGTTTGACAGGTACCTGCATTAGTATAGAGCACACATCTCGGCATGATTAAAATGTGGCATCTGCAGACATCAACCCCAGGAAGGGTGAGCTGGGTTTTCACACGTCAGCCACTGAGTTGCTGAGGAAGACTATAGCTGGCTCTCAGGGGACTTGGGAAAGTTACTACGGGTGCACATTTGGGCTAATCACAGAAAAAAGTGCCACATGGCTGGCTTTAGAAAGATTCATCAAGCCCCTGGCATCTTCTGCTTAGCCTCTGATGATAAAATGAGAGTCATTTCTATCTGTGGACACATATGGCTTATATCTCACCTAAGTGACCCAGCTTCAAGCTTACCCTGTGGATGATCATTTCTTAAAAATAATAATTTGAGAAAACATGCTTGTTGGGGTTTTACAAAGGGCAAGAAAGCTGGGCATGGGGCACACTCCTGTAATCCCAGTATTCCGCAGCCTGAGGCAGGAGGATCGCCACAAATTTGAGGCCATGTTGGCTACATGGTGAATTCAAGACCAACCTGAGCTGCATAGCAAGACCTGTCTCAAAAAGTTTAAAAACGGGCCGGTGAGATGGCTCAGCGGCGTAAGCGCCTGCCTTGCAAGCGCGAGGGCCCGAGTTCAACTCCCGGATCCCACATACGAAAAAGGGGCCGGTGATATCGCTCAGCGGCACGGGTGCCTGTTGGCGCGTGAGGTCCTGAGGTCGACCCCCCGGTACCCACAAAAAAAAAAAAAAAAAAAGTTTAAAAACAAAAATAGAAGTGCTAGAGAGAGTTTAGTTTTTCCATTTTCTGGAAGATAGTGACTCCTTTCTTATAAGACATTTTCACCTTTACTGTTTTGGACAAGAATGTATTGTTTAAACACAAAAAGGCATTAGATATGGGTTCTGGAGACAGCTGTAGTCTTTGAGGTCCTAAGGAGTCAAGCATGGTGCTGGGCAACCCAAAGGAAGAGGGAGATGGGGCCAAAGTTGCTTATGGGTAAACCTCAGCAAGTGATGGGGAAGGGACACCATGATGGATTTCAGGATGCAGCAATGGTGTGAGTCTTAGGCTCTGTAGTGAGGATGGATTGAGGAATGGGTCCTACCATTTTTAGAAGTATATTGTAGAGCAGAGGTGATTGGTAGACAAAGCAGGGTGGCTTCCTTCTGGACAATGTCTGAACTATTTTGTCTTTGACTTTGAGAGTCATCACTGTTGGGACACTGAGGCAGGACATGATTGGGGATGATTGTGTCTAAAACTGCTTTAAAAAGATCCTTAGCACTGATGCCCTTTTATACTTAGGAGGAATAGACCAGATATTACTGGACTATTTGAACAGAACAACAATGTTAAGGGAAAATAATGGAATAAAGATATGGCATGGAGGTAGAAGTTCCTGATTATTCACTGACGTGTCACCTCAGTGGAGACAGAATGCTCTACCCGGGAAGGTCAGATAGGAGTAGAATAGCTATCATTTAATTTGCCCCAAACCATGCCATTTTTAGCACTGAATATTGTGTCTGGGTGTCTCTCACTTCTGGGCAGAGGCAGCTGCTCATTCTGTCAGGGACAGTAAGGAGATACATTTTCTGGACGGGTGTAGTCTGAAAGTTAGGCTCTCTTGTGTTTGATTAGAAGGGTTTGCACTAGGACACACTTGCAGTACCATCTCAGAATCCTCTCAGGCTGTATGCAAGGAGAGTGTGCAGGGGTGAGAGAGAAAGCTAGTCCTTGACACCTGCTTCTACATGGAAACATCTTTGGCATCCAATACTGGCCCATTGCTAAAGTCCTATGGACCAGAGGCTTCCGTAGTGAAACACAGGGGTGGATTTCTTTAGGCTAGAGTGATGAGCTTTGGAAAAAGGAGGATCCAGGGTATTTATGAATGTGTAGCGAACATTGTCCAGAGAGGTAAGAATGGCCCATGGGATATGTTAGAAGGTGTGGAGGTTAGAGTCCAGTCCCTTAGGAGGCTGCCTATCTACATGCTTGTGTGGACTGTAAAGACTGAGAAAGCACCATTAAGGAAGAGTAAATATTTTATTTAGACTTAACTTTCTCATCCCTTCTTCCCCTACCCCAAAGCTCTTCTCCATGGGGCTCTAGATTAAAGGAGCGTATGGCCTTTAATGCCACTGGGCCAGGATGATGGATATGGAAACTGGCACCTTGGGAGCCTGTCTGCTTCCCTGTTAAACCATTTACACACTCTTGGGCACTGCACACTTCCCAGGCTACAGGGGCCATAATTGCATTTACCTTTATCCTACCTCTGTTGTCAGTGCTACCCAAGAGGAAATAATTTGATTTGGGGCTGCAGGGGGTAGGGTAGGAAAATGCAGTAGGAAGCCAGAGAAAATCAGCAAGAAAATTACTAGAAAGGGAAGGGGTACCCATGGCTGCGTATTTCCTAAAAGATGAGTTAATGAAATTCTGCTTTTTCTTATACAGCTGTATTTGGTTTGTTTTACATTGTTGGGTATGTAAAAGGATTTGGTTTTGTGTTACAGAACTAATTGCTTACTAGATATTACATGGATATCAAAATACTTTATAAATATTAATTAATCTTCACCTAATTCCTTGGCAAGCACAAATAACCAGTGGCATATTTATTGAATGTGTGAACAATAATCTGATTCTTAAAGACTTTTTTTCTCTGCAGAATCTTTCTCATCATTTTCCTGTGTCAAAATTCCTCACCTCCTTGAGAGCTGTATTGCAGGCTGCTTCCATAGTAATCATTAGGAAAAGAATAATGATGATGTTGAGTAACCATTATTTATTGAACCTTCACCCCTTTCCAGACCATGAAGTAAGCATTTCATAGATATTGTGTCACTTAATGCCCACACCAATCCTGTAAGGAAAAGATTTTTATCACTATTTTTTTCTAGAGGAGGCAATGAAGTTTTTGAGGTGGGAGGTGGTAGGGCTGGGACCCATCCTCTGGCTACATAGGAAGCTTATCATAAAAGCCAATAGGCTGTACCTTTTCTGAGTTTTACCACAAAGTGGACACTTGTATCTGTTAACAACTTCATTCATTTATTCATTCAAAATATGTCGATTTGAATTCCAGTTCTGTGAGAGGCACAGTACTAGGCTCCATTAGGACACCCAGGACATTGAATCCTGAATAGCGATCATGGGCACCTAGGTCTTCTCTTTCTTGCCGTGCTTTGCAGTCCACAAGGGCAGCACGCTATGTTGTTTGCATCAGCCATAGTTCCCGGCACAAGACCTTTTCTTCAGCAACGGGAGAGTGACAGAGCAAAAGCGAGGAAGAGGATCTGTAGTTCTGTTTGTTTGTGAACGGTAAGGGTGGGAACTCTTAGCAGATGAACGGGCGCTCTCTCTTCCTTTCTACCACTCACCATATATAATCACATACTTACTTGTGTTCCTTCCTGTTCAGTGTCTTCCTAACTCGACCTTCCATGAGGGCGGAGACTATGTCTGTTTCTCTTAGCAGCATATACCTGTGTGTGACGCTTGTTAAATACATTAGTGAATGTCTCCGTATGGAAGAAGGCCTGTGAAAATGGTATCATGTGTGTATCATAACAACCATGGAAATAATCCCAAACCTGGTCATAATCTGGCTCACTCTGGGAATAAACAGAACTTCCATGTAACAAGATGTAGGTTGAGCCACTGACAGAAACACGGTCCCATTAATATACTTTGTATGAAAAGGAATTCGATACGGTACTAGGCCTGGCACACACAAGGTGCTGAAATGGAACCCTGACTTGTGACCCAATTCCATGATTTCTCTCCCTTACTCTTCAGGACCAGCAGCCTCAGCAGCACCTGAGACCGGTCCGAAATGCAGAGTCTCGGGCCCAAACCCAGAAATACTGAATCAGTATCTGCATTTTAACAGGATCCCAGGTGGTCTGTAGGCACGGTAGCACTTGAAAAGCTTAATATTGGGGCTTACTTGCAGTCAATGGTTGTGATTTCCAAACTGTCAGCATTTCAGAAATCTTAACTGAAATCCTACATTTATCCTGGGCTACATAGGCATCATGTTTCTCTGCTTTTAGCCAGAATTCTATCAACTCAGCTTGATTGGTTATTTAAGAAGCTTCTATTTAACAACTGTATGTCTTTCATTTAAAAAAAAATATATTAGAGGTGGGAAGGTCATGGCAAATGATGTAATTATAAATAACTACAGTTTTCTTGGAAGACCAAAAACTTTCAAGGAATGAGAAGCATCAAAGGGTAACAAGCCAAACCACAACACAAAGGACTACTGAAGATGCAAGGGTGGGGTAAGGGCCCTGGCTGTGCATCACACTGCCTGAAGGAAAATCAGCTCAAGGATAAAGGCAAGACAGAATATCAATAATTTCCAGGTCATTTCATTTATGAAACAGAAGGAGAACAAACTCTCAGATATAAATATTTCTGTTGATCCGTATGCTAAACCATTGGGCTGGTATTGCAAAGAAAACCTTCCTAATGATTAATTGAATTTATCACTTTTTGTTCAAATGTCTTGACCCCTTGGTTTTTAAATAACATTCATTGAAGGACAAAAAAGACCCAGGACTTCATCAAAGGACTTTTCACAATGCAGCCACATACAGGAACATCTATGCTTATTGGCCTTCTCTGTTAATGGTGAAATTATATCGAGAATGACCTTTTGAAGGAATAAAATTCATTATCACATGGAATATGGTAGCTATAAAAGATCAACACTTGGAAGCCAAAGCAAAATCTCACATATGATAAATTAATTAGAATAGAAGTTACACAAATCCTAGACCTTCTGAGTGACCCTTATCTTATAATTACCTCTTCTTTAAAAGCAGAATGGAATCTTTTATGTATGAAGATGTTAATGTTGACCCTAAATGCATTAAGAGTCAAGGAGACATTTTTTCACATATTGAAAATAAGATTTGATTGAGTGCTTGCAAGTGGCCTGGTGAAATCTCATTAAACCACTGTTTATTTTAATTTCCTACAAATGACAGAATATTAGCCATTAATTATGAACATGAATCCAGTTAGAAAATAAGTTTTGTGATGTCTAGAGCTTTCTTTTCAACCTTAATTAATGCATTATTTCATAATTTAATTGTTTTTGAGCAAATAGGTATTTATAATGAAGGTGTAACATTTCATCTCTTCTTCCTCTTCTCCTCCTTTTCCTTCTCATTGCCTGTCAACATGATTACAGAAATTCAGATGAAAATCTGAAATTGTAGTCTGTTAAACATACTTACAGGTTACATAAATCCTGCTGTCACTACCCACAGTTATAATTAGATGTATAAATCACATGCAAGATTTGCAGTGAAATACGAATCTATACTATCACAAAACAACAAAACAAAACAAAATACAGTAGCAATCTGAAATTGTTTCAGAAACATTACCATATTGCAATAACTCATACATCTGGATCAGTTGGCACTGTAGAAATAGCTGTATTCTGAAATAAAAAAGAATAGTAAAAAAAATAAAACTATTAAGCATCTATCAGGTACCAACTACTGAAAAGGTGTACAAATTTGACTGCACCAAGGAAGACAAGCAGATTTTGATTCAGATGCCAATTCTAATTATTTGGCAGCAGAGGTTGTGATGGGAAGGAGTATGATGGTACATCCAGCTAATATCATAGAAATGTAGCAATGGATTACCAATGTCTGCGACATCAGAGAGCTCGGAGGATAAGGGACAAAATTCCCATCCTGGAATTATACCTTCTTACTCCTAAAATGAGTCAGTATGTTGTGGAAGGTTCCCAAGTGTTAGAGGAAAACCAGTGTGAGAGGCTGGTGGGCTGATATCCTTCTCCCAGGAGTCTTCTCTGATTTATTTACCAACCAAACATCTCAGACATTGATGGCTCCGTGATTTCAAATGTTCAAAATATAAAAACTTGTGCTGCACTTTTTTACTATGTACAAACAACATTAATGTGCCTATTCTTTAATCGGTGAGTCTGCACAAAGTTATCACTGTCCCTTTCATGGATACACCAAACTTTAGGTCTGGAATAGAAAGTGCTTCCATAGAGACTGCATAGATGATAAATGGTGGCATAAGGATTCAAAGCCAGGTTTTCTTGACAGCAAGAACTCAACTCAATCTAAGAAAAAATGGCTTCTTCCGAATCCCACTGCCAAAGCCTTAGTTTGAAAAGGATTTTCCAAATGGATCCCTTCTGGCCTTCTATTAATCACTGAAGGACTTTATGTTGCCTTCACGCAGTCAATGGAGATGGAAAACAATTCCAATCCCCCCTTCTCTGTTCTTCTCTGTGTCCAAGGAATAACCCAGTGTCAACCTAGCCACTTCATGGAATCTGTCTACAAGCCATTCCAGCCTCAACCCATAGAATTCTCAGGGGACACCTGAATCAGAACCCAGGGCTTGAAAGAAGTCCCAGGTCTAGGCAAGCCCACTGTGTAGCATCTACTTGGGAAAGAAAATGGGGACTAGCCATGATGAAGATCTCTTCACGGTTAATACCATTATAATGTAAAAAGAGCCAACATGTAAGCCCAGAGCAGATTAATAATAATGTTATTGGCATTATTTTATTTAACAAAACACCTTTTTGGAGAAATGTGTCACTTGCCTTGTGGGTGGGGAATTTTCTCTAAACTCAATCAGGAATAGTCATTGGTCCATGACTATCTCATTTTTAATAAATAATAATTTTCTCAATTCAGTGCTAGCCAGCTCATCTGCTTTCAGAAGATAGGATATGACTGCTTTGTATTTCCTATGTTAATAATCCTCAGCATTAGAGGATTAACTCTTGATGCACTGAATACAATTCTTGCTATTGAACCTTTGGAGGTCTATGCCTTCTCATCTGATAGACCTCATATATCTCTCCAATAAATTTAAAGGTCACTCCCTTATGCATGAAAGGCAGGGGCCTGCAACTGATAGCTGAGCTATAGCCAGTCCTTTGTCATTTGTGCAGAGAGAGAAGGATGAGAGAGATCTCAAAACCACTAGGAGTCCCCAGTCCCAATTCTTCTTTGATTTTTTTGCTTACTTATCTACCCAAAGAGCACTTAGCCTGGGCCAACCATGGTTCTAGGTCTATGTGACAGAGGCACACAGTCATAAGAAAGATTCCCCATGGAAAAAGAAAAGGAGAAAATAAAGAGATGCTTTCGTGGATGAAGCATGCTGATCGAGAACATGAACACTGGAGTCACACACCTTGGTTCAATCTCACCTTGCCTCTTATCAGCTAACCAGCTTTGGGGCTGAGCCTCTGTTTCCTCAGTTGTCATACAACTGACAAATATCTGCTCACCCAATTGGCTCTGCAGAAGTAGGACTTCAGGGTCCTTGGGGCTGTACATTTCATGGTTTGAGAAGTATTCTTCTCCAGAGCAGAGGTCTTCAGACTTTGATCCAAATCCATCTGGCCATCTGTTTGAGTACAGTCTGCAAACTAAGAATGGCTCTTTACACTTTCACATGGTTGCTTTTAAAATACTTTTACAGGGCAACATAATATCTTTGGTTTTGCTTTTTGGCCCACAAAGCCTGAAATATTTACTACTTGGCCCTTTAAGAAAAAAATTTGCGAACTTCTACTCTGAAGTAATCTGAGCCACAAGTAACTTTCAACTTTCAAGCAGCCCTGCTAAAAGAAGTGAAAAGAAACAGGTGACATCAATTGTGGTATATTTTCTTTAACCCAACGTAGCCAAAGTAGTTTCATTTCAACATGTAGTCAATATAAAATTATGAATGAGATATTTTACATTCCTGTTTTGATACCGAGTCTGAAATTCAGTGTGCAGTTTGCCCTAGACAGAGCCTTGACTTGGGACCCACTGTACTTTACATGTTTGATAGACATCTGGGAGGGAGCCCTGCCTTATTGTATGATGGCAGCTCCATGGCCTTGAACCAATTGCTGCACCTTCAGACATTCACAGAGAAAGCTCCATTTAAATCTCAGTCATGAGATTTAAGGTCATGTTGCACCTGGATTTAAACTCCACAGATTTGGATTCAGGGACTACATTCAAAACTGCAGATAGGGTCTCTAGCCAGCAGATTTTTTTGGATGAGCATCCTTGGGAAAGCAAATCCAGCACTGGTTCTCAAGATCTAATAAAATCTCCCTTCCTGGCCATTCCCTTGCTGTCATTTCCCATTCTACTGCTGGTTATTTAGCCCTTGAGGGGCAGTTGATGTGTACAGTGCTAGACTGTGAAGAAATGCTTTGTCAGTCAACAGGGCTGACCCAGGGCCTCTTCACTATTGGTCTCCCACAGAAATTACCCCAGGCTCCAGGTCTCAGCTCAAACACAGGAGGAGGCCACATTTGCCCCGCTTCGATGATCTATCTTTATTCAGGCTTGCCTCCAGCCAGCTAAAGACATTCAATTCTTGGCCAGAGAGTCATCAGCTCCATCATTTTATGATTATAAAATGAATACATGTCTTGGTCACACCAGGAAGTCTCCCCTACAAACACCCCAGGAGGTCACAGCCCTAGGCCTTTGAGCCTCCTTGTATAGCAAAGCCTCATTCATTTGGGCCCAGGGCTGCAGATTTTCTATGATTCACTCACAGCATGAGTCATGTGTCTTTAGTAAAATGTTTGAATATTCTTTTTCCTTTATGGCTTTTCAGGGCCAGAAGTGGAACATGAGCTTCCCATGGGAAGGGTGCTTCACTCACATGTATTGATTGATGAGCGATGGGTGAATCTTCTCACACTGTGGTGCTCAGGCCTGAGCTGGCACTGCAGTCACCAGAGGGCTTGTGAGACACTCGTTCCAGGACCAGCTCCAGAGTCTCTGGGCCGGGAATCAGCATTTCCTGCAACTTCACGGCAAATATGGCGGTTACAGGTCCAAAGGCTACACTTTGAGAACTGCAGATCCAAAATTGAGTGTGACTTTACTTTCTTCTGGTTCTAGCTGAATCCATCTTCATCTCATTCTTCCTGTCTCTGGTTGGACTTTATATCTGCAAACTTTTCCAGATAAGTTGTCCAGTTCAGGGTGTGTCCGACTCAGATGTTTTATGTTTTTCATAAATAGGACTGGATCTGCTGCAGCCTTTCCTAGCTTCTGTTTAAATCAGTTTACTATGTTGTACAAATATCTTTAGAAAGAAAGTTTTCTACCCTTAACATAAATAGAATATCAGTATTGCTTACTATAAATAGTGCTATGGCAAGCAGAAACATCGAAACAACACCCAGGACTTGGAGGCAGGTTTATTTACATTGACGGGCACTGAGCAGGATCACTCCCAGAATATCAGGCCCCGATCTCTGGCGGTCTAGGGCTTATATGGGATAAGCGAGCAGGAAGTGCAGAGGCAGAATGGCTCGTCAGTTGGGGACTGGTTTATACGGTGTGCACCACAGTGCCCAGCCGTGTCTAAGAGACAGGAGCAACCGGGACTGGAGCAGGAGCTATCACCTGGGCAACTGAGAAACTGAAGTACACTGGCTGGGGGGCCATTTTCTGTTACCACAGGAGGTAAGTATTAAAATAAAACACAACTATTAAAATTTAAAAAAGAAGAAGTTTGTCTGAGTATGCTGCCTAAATTATCTCCCAGCTTAGGGTGGTATATGTAACCCACTTTGAGAAATGCTGATGAAAAGGAGGTCAGGCCTAAGGAGATCTCTGTTTTCAAAAGAAGAAAGGTAAGTTCTAGAATACTAGGAAAGATAGCATCTTGGCATTTTCTGCTGCTACCTTTACAGCACAGGTCTCAAGCCATTGTGAGGCCTCTAATGCTGAGTTCCTCCATTCTAAACACCCCTGACTCAACTAACAAGGACCTCCTGGCTCATACTTCTTTGTGACAAGATGAGCTGAATTCAACTCGGCCAATAAAGTCATTCAGATTTACATTTTCAAAATCCAACCTTCGGTTCTCCAAGCACGACTTTCATTTTTAGGACAGAGTTATTCAGTCAGTAGATATGCAATCTGTTTAGAGGGATGTTTATCACCCTTGAATTTCTTTCTTTTTTTTGGCACTGGGAATTGAACTCATGATCTCGCACTTGCCAGGCAGGCTGTGCCGCTGAGCTACATCCCTGACCCCCTTGAAGAATCTTTTCACCAAATCTTAATAGTCTTTCTTAACAACAAAGGCTCAAATTCGCTATCAAGATTAAGAAGTGGAGCTTGAATGAGCTTTGCTGAACCATCTCAGGATGAAATAGATTAAAGTCTTCAAATGAGTGATCCTTGGGAGTAGGAGTGAAGCAAATAAGCAAAAATATCCCTGTATTTCCTGCAGGCCTTGCAGGCGCTGTAAATGAGCCCAGAGGGCTGGTGGCAAGATAGAGATGTAGACCTCCCGGATGGTCCACCAGCCAAAGCTGGGTGACCTTGTGTGAGGCTGAAATGTTCTGAATCTTCATTGCTTCATCTGTAGAAGAGTGGTGGTGAGGTTTATATGGAAATATCCATGCGGTCTGCTTCCCCTGTTTCCTGGCAGAGTAAGTAGTTGAAATACAGATCTGCCATTCCTGTCAGAGGTCCCTAAGACCACCCCCAGCTTTAGTGATGTCCTGTGGGGACTCACAGGACTCGGTATGTAATTGGATTCATAGCCAAGGTTTACTACAGTGAAACCTTCCAGAGCAAACTGGAAAAAGGCCCACAGAAAATGTACAGGGGAATCAGGAGCAAGCATTTCAGGACAGTCACACAGGACACACTTAATTCCCCCAGCACCATACTGCGGCAAGAGCTGTGCAATGTCCTCTACCGAGGAAGCTCACTAGAAACTTGATGTCCAGAGTTTTGATTGGAGTGGTCACATTGGCAGCCTCTGCCAGGCATGTCCCAGATTCCAGACTTCCAGAGGGAGAGCAGGTGTCCAGCACAGAGCACACTGTTTGTCTGAACTTTAGGTGCAGTGAGCCACTCCTATCAGTGAGAGCGCTGGAACCCTCCTGAAATCCAAGTTCTCGGGTGCCAGCCAAGGACCTCCTTACAGGCACAGTCCCTGAGGCTGCAGTCCCTGATCTACTAGCTTAGCTCTTTTCTGCTCAGCATTGGCGAGGAGGCGTAAGGCCTCTCCCGACTCTCCTGACTCTCTGGCCTTGGCCACGGTGACGCCCTCCAGGCGTCCTGCACTTCTTCCTATCATTCAGCCTATCCCTGCAGCATAGCCTTACCTATGTGTTTGTGCAGCCTATGCCTCCAATGTGCTTCCCCTGCATTTGCCATGACCATGTCCTCCTGTTCCTCCTCCTGAAGATGATTTTCTGACCCCATCTAATATTCCAACCCCTGTCACTCAGCTATAATTTTTCTGTAGAATTGCCACTGTCTGAAATTATCCTTTGCACTTGCTTCCACTTGTTCATCAGTGTTTTTTCCATTTGAAGGACAACGTATTTTTTCAGGAAGAAAAGCATATCTGTCCTGTTCACTGCTAGTGTCTGCTATAGGGCTGAGTGGGTGGGTGGTAGGTGCTCATTTAATAGTTGTCACATGGCTATTGGGAACCTTTCACTTTATCTTGAAGAATACACAAAATCTCCTACATTTTTCCTGTTTGCTAATTTATTTTCTTTGTATGTTGAGAACAGTTTTACAAAATATTGAGCTTATAGAAAGTTCACCAAAATAATATTGTGAAGATGCTGAGTGCCTCTGGGCTTTTCAAATCCCATCTTTCCACAATTGCTCCTTCTCTGTGTGAGCCTAATTCACTGGTTCACGGAAGGCTGAGAAGAAGTGCATGGTTTTGTTTATACTTAGAGTAATTATGGAGTATTCTGTTTTCAACTCTTTGGTTTCAATTATCCCAGTAGTTTTCTAGGTCTTGATTGATAATTGCAGGTAAGGAGAGTGCTGGGTCACTTTGCTGGCCCCTCTTTCCCCACCTTGCTGAGTCCCTCTACGGGGGTCCACTGCCCCCTGGCTGCTACTGGCTTGAGTTCAGGGGTCTGCAAACTTTTTCTTAAGAGACAAGAGAATAAATATTGTAGACTCTGCATGCCATGCAATCTCCATCCTACCTACAGTCTGCCATTTAAGTGTGAAAGCAGACATTGGCAGTAGGCAGACCAATAAACAAGACTGTGTTACAACCAAAGTTTATTCACAAAATCTGACAGTGGGTCATATATGAGTTTTGGACAGTGATTTTTTCCAATCAGTGATTTCATTAGTGGGGGCTAGGAGAGGAGCTCAGGAAGAGGGTGGCAACTAAGTCTCTGAGGGCTGCTGTGTCCTTCCACTGGAGTAGGGGTCGCAGTTCCTCTCTGGGAACCCCCTCCACGCACCTGTCTCTGCTGGGTCTAGCACCTGTTCTCTTCTTTGTCCTCCAGGCTTAGATGTGATGCAGAGGTTTCTCTGATACAGAGATGCCAACATATGCTCTGGACACCTCTTCCTTGGCCCTAACCACACTGTTGCTAGTCCCTCTATCCATCTTACTTCACATAGCTTCTTCCTGGGTTCAGGGCAGCTGGTGTGGCCAGGCTTCCTGAGATATGGAAGTCTGGGTGCTGAAATCCAGATGGTCCCCAGCAAAATCAGGATGATTGATCACCCTAGCTAGGACACAGCCCTCCCTCCTGTCCTGTCCCCGGCCTTTGTTCTGACCTTTGCACCTCCCATTTGGATGATGGCCTCGCTGACTTCTTGCAGATACAGTGGCTAGAGGAGTCTGTGGCAATCATCACATATACCTCTTTGCTAGAGTTTATTTGCCCTTGGAGCAAAAACTGTGGTGATGTCTGCCTCCCTAGAGAGACTCCAGTGTAGAAACTCTTCCAGATAACGTATTTTGCACTGTATAATTTTTGAAGATGATCCCTTCTCCTCTAAATTTTACTATGGGGAAGGTATGCTATTTTTCCATATGAAGAACCAAACTTACTTTGAAGGCAGTTGGATTAGCAGAAGCTTTGAAATATTTCATGAATCCAGCTTGGGTTGAAAATATCCATAGGACTGACTCATGAAATTTCAGGTAATTGAACTTCTAAAGTTAAGTAGACTTGATAATAATAGCAACATGAGAAAATTTCTTTTGCAAACTATTTCAGCTCAAACGTTCTTTTCTCTTAGCTCAAAATCTGAAGAAGGTTGCTTGAAGGGAAGAAGAGACTGGCTTATCCTCACCTCAATGTCATATTGTAATGACAATAGGAGGCTCTTCTGACTTCATCATTTATATCCAGATGTCCTTGTTTGTTTTCAATGGGAAGCAGGCTTAAGTGGTTGGTGAAGAGGGTGATGGTTTGATACAGCTATGCAGCTGAGGGAGGAGACCAGCAATTGGTCACATTTATCACTCTTGCTTGTCTGTGCCCTTGGACATGTGGGCTAAAGAGAAAGGGCTTTATACTCTGAAAATAATATCTTAAGTAATGGAGCAGGCAAATGCAAGTTCGCAAGTTCTGGAAGACGGCAAATAGGAAAGCAGTGTTAAGAAGGGGAAGTTTTGGTGGAGGTGGCGGGCTCCCCGTAACACCAGAGGCTTCCCCATAGCCCACTGAACACAGACCCTGGCCCTGTGAATGTCAGCAGATGAAAACGAAACAGGTGTTTGGGGGGGGGTGGGCAGGAAAGCAATGTACAAGGTGTGATCAAAATACATGGTGAATGCTTACATTAAAAACAGTTGTCAGTAGAATACACATTGCCTTTAATCCTCCTCAGAACACTCCCCTGTCAAACAAACTTAGCCCATACTTCTTGACACTTTGTGAAGCAATTCTGGAAGTCCTCTTTTGAAAGAGTCTTTATGAAGTACTATCAACAATATGGTGAATGTTGCTGCTGAGTGCCATACAATGGAAAGGAGGGATTATGAAAACACAACAGCACGTCCTCATCCACCTTATTCACTAGCTCTGGCACCATGCAACTTCCTGCTCTTCCCCAAAGTCAAAATGACCGTGGAATGTAAATGCTTTGAATTGATTCAAGACATTGAGGGAGCCATCACAGCACAACTAAAGACATTTGTGAAAGAGAACTTCCAGAACTGCTTCAGAAAGTGGTAATAAAAATGGGATAAGTGTGTTGGAAGCAGAGGAGAGGATTTTGAGGGAGTTAATTTAATGGCAATGTGTCCTTTACTGTAATAATTTTTTTAAAGTACACATTCATCATCATTTTCAATTATAGCTCATAAGTAAATGCAGAGGCTTGGTTATAGAGAAGTCTGTATAAAGTCACACGTACAAGCCAAAACTCACTTTAAATTGAATGTAAGGGAGAGAACAGCAACTGGGATAACAAAAGGCAAATGGTACTTGTTGGTGGGTACAAATGGGCCATAGTCATCTAAAGATGAAGGCCTGTCCATCTGGAAGATATCTTTGTCATGAATGGAGTGTTGCCCTGTTTGATTCCAGCCCCCAGGGCTGTGCTGTCTCAAATCCAGACACTTAGTGAAAATCCTTGATATTTAAATTTTAGAAGCTAATCCACACACTAAAGCCATCTAGCAGATACAATGTCCCCTTAGCGTCTGCCGGCCATCCTCATCTGCAGCCTCTTTGTTAGTGCATGTCTGCCTTTGGAACAAAGCCCGTAGCTGATATTTGACCGGGAGAAGGTAATGTGGTTGACTGTCTTTGTGTTCTGAACAGTAGTAAGGTACTATAGAAACTTTCAAGGTCAAATTGATTAGCCTCCAGCTTAGCAAAGCAATGGTTCCCTAATTATGTCGGAAGCCAGGATTATCTCTGATCATTTGAGTTAGGACTCTGGATGGAACATCAAAAGCAATATTTAAACAACACACATTCACAAACCAAGGATTCATTGCATTTTCTCTTACTATAAAATCAACTATGGAGCCTCATTTTGCTCCATTAGTAGTAGAGTTTTCCAGGCTGTTTTAATTCATTTGTAGTGTAACCCCATTCTCTATTAAAATATATCCCTCTGGGAAAGAGGAAAGCTCTATTTTGTGTACTGGTGGTTCATACATATAAAGGCTCTGCAAAAATCCATGCAAGTTCTTGGCCCAAACAACCCAGAATTAGGAACTGGCACTCCAAGTTCTATGTTGAAGATGCTTGGTTTATGAACTCCAACTCTACACATCTCAACTCATTATTCAATAATTTCACATTAGTAGCTCGAAATTGGCCATGATGAAATATTTACACCATGGAAATTGGCAGACATTATGAAGCAAGGTATTTCCTTTTTGGAGAGCTGCTTGTACCTACTTAGCAGATTTCCCTTACGTTCCTTTGTGGCTGGAGGAAGTCCTCTATTTCGTCCTTGAATTCCAAATCTAACTTGCATTCCACTTAGACATTATACTGTTATCTTCCTTACTACTCTAGAAACATAAAATAGGGAGGAAAAGTTGAATATTAAGTGAAATGATTTTCTAGTTCCTACATTTTCAAAAGTTCTTACCCTCTTAAAATAAATCTGTTAACAAAAAGAAAAAAAAAAACTTTTAAATCACTGGGGTAGCTCAGTTTTGAGATGGCTAAATCCTGATTAGTAACCAGTAGCTGCCCTAAAGAGGGAGTAAGGACTTCTGTCATTCATAGTCCCTCACACTGGGCATCTGCTGTTTAAAAGAGAAGGGTGCATCAGCAACACCAGCTAAATTACCATGGTCTAGGACAGTGTTTTCTTAGTGACCTTATTCAACCTTCCCTCAACACTGATCTGACTGGGACCTTGTTTTTTTATTTCTACTGGACTATTTTCTCCATCCTTTAACTTTTAACTGTGTTTTAAAAGTAGATATTCATACAATATATCACTCTGCTATTAGGCTCTGTATTCCTTGAAAGTAGTGGATGTTTCTTACTGATTTGTAGGTATCTCGGCACCGACACATAGTAGGCACTCAAACGCTACGTCAATGAGTGAGTCAGAAGATGAGAAATTGGCATATAAAGAGCAGTCATTGCAATTCCTGCCCATCCGTCAAACAAGCATTTGAGGAAATTTTTAACTAAACTGTACATAAGTCAGTTAGATTTTAAAGCAAAAGGTGCATATTTTTACACCATGTCCTAGGAGAAGATACATGCCATTCTGCTAAACACAAAAAATCCCTCACCTTCAACACCAATTTTTGCTCGTTTCTTTCTTTTTCTTCTGGAACTTTTCAGAGTGAGAACCTTTAGCAGGGAAAACAATTTAACAAGATAGACATTTAGTTCAATAGAAGAATTTTCCTGGTGTGAAAAAATAAATTACGGAAAGGATTTTGCCTCTGAAAGATAATTAATAAACCCTTCCCATGTGATGACAAATCTGACATCTTGTCTAATGTCTGGCAGAGAAGAAAGTGTTGAGAGCTGAACAGTTAGAATAAAATGTCCCACTTCACAACAAGGCCAAGTAGGATCTGATAATTATTTCTAAGACAGAAAAGGTCATAATCTAGTTGTTAAATTGATGCATCAGGCCTGGATGTGGAAATATTCACAACAGCAAAGTCTTCCTGTAGATTTCCTGATTTCACAGATAAATATTGTTGGGAATGTGAATGATCATGGAGTGACTTGTCCTGGACACTTTGGACCACAACTGAATTTATAAAACTTTTCGTTTCCTTCATTTAAGCTGCTTATGGTTGTGGTAGGCTGAATAACAGTCCCCTAAACATGTACACATCCTAAGTCCCAGAACTTGTGGTGGTACCTGGATTATGCAGGTAAGCATGATTAATCGCTGTGATCCTTATCAAAAGGAACCAGGAGGAGTCAGAGTCAGAAACAGCATAAAAGTGATGAAGAGATACAGAAACAGATCAGATGCTACACGGACAGCTTCGAGGATGGAGAAAGGAGGCCATGAGTGAAGGGTGTTGATGGCCAACCTGGAAAATGAAAGAAAACAAATTCTCCTGAAAGGACACAGCCCTGTGGGCCTGTTTTATGCTTTATGACTGAGATAATAGAATCATTTTTAAGCCTCTAAGATTATGTTATGGTGTTATAGCAGCAATATGAATCTAATACATAGGCACATTTCCTGAAATCAGAGCCTGAGATGAGGACTGAGTACAGGCAGTTTTCTTTGGGAGATGACCCCGGAAGCAAGGGTGGAGGAAAGGGCCAAGGCAGGGAGGAAGAGGAGCACCAATGTGTTGAGGAGTCCTGGCACTTTCTGCTTTAGGGCAGAGATGATCCCCAGGCACCTCGAGGGGCTCATGAAATTTCTCTCAGAAGTGTCAGTGTGGATGAAGACTGTAGGGCTTTCCTGGAGGAATTAGCTCCTCCTCATTTCCCATCTCTTCTTGCCCTCATATTAAGCTTGTCCTGCAGTATAGGACCAGAGGCCCATGCATTAATGATTTGGTCCTCAGCCCATGGCACTATTGGAAGATGGTGGAACCTTTATGAGGTGGTGCCTCATTGGGGGCAGTTAGCCCTTGGAGGGGATGGTGGAACCCTGGCCCTTTCCTGCCTCTCTTTTGGTTCTCAACCACCATAAGGTGAAGAGGCCTCCTGTGCCGCACATTCCCACCAAGAGGTACTGTGTATCTCAGGCCCAAAGCAGCAAGGCCGGACAACATGGACTGAAACCTCTGAAATAAACCTTTCCTCATTTGAAGTAGCTCAGATATTTTGTCACAGTGATGGGAATCTGACCAAGACAAGGAGAAGCCCAGAGACAGAACGTAGAGATTGAGGACACACTGAGGGCCAAGTCTGAGCTCTTAGTGAGCTGTCTGCCGTCCTCAGCAGCAGCTGAAATCAGAGATCAGCCGAGGTGCTGGGCTCAGGCATCACAAAGGTCCTCTGTTGGGCTGCATCCTCAAATTCCATCATTTCCTAAGCCTCCTGTTCATCATCCCTGTAGATTCAGTGTTTTGTATGTAGACCAGACCAGCACCAGTGCCTGGTTTGTTGTAGGTATTTATTATTTGTCAGTTAAACTTCCTGTGGTTACTAGGGTTCACTCAAGGCTACGTCACTGAGGGACTCTTTTGCTTGACTTGAGGGAAGCAGGTCTTATTGTACATTTAGCACCACTGATTTGATGGCCAAAATTCCATAGACAAAATGCCACCAACCCTGGGCACACACAGCCTCTAGTTTCTGCTCTTCCTAATGCAGTAATTCAAATTCTTACAAATCTGTGCTTTTCCTTTTAAATTTTTCAGTTGAACCTGCTTGACTAGTCTTGGAATCTTAACAGTAAAGCATTAATTCCAGTTAGACAAAAAATGTGATTTCATTGAGTTTTTGGCTCTATTTGTGCCAGATTCTAGAAGAAGAGGCTTATCCATTCAATTCTATTTTAAGACAACAAAACACCTTCAGATAATCTTGAAAACAACCCAGAGCATCTTGTCCTTGCCAAATTGCTCTCTGTTTCTTGTACTGGTAGCCACGGTGTTTGCATTTACCATACCCCAGTATGGAACATTCTTTCTTATACTTTGCCACTTGAAAAACTTCAATGATCTTTCCAAAATAGTCTTGTCTGTGACATGGTCCAAGTCCCTATTCTCATCTGAAGTGTATGTTATTCCTTCTCCCTTACATCTACAACGACTTATACATGCCCCTCTATATCATAGGAATAACAACAATAATAATAACACATAGCACCTACTGTGAGCTAATATCTGTCCTACACCCTTTGAATTGTGGGTGTGGTAAATAGATATGATTATTAGTTATATTATGCAAATGAGGAAAATAAGGTACTTTGAAGTTAAAAGTAACTCATCCAGGATCACACAGCAACAAAGTGACAAAATTTGGATTTGAACCCAGGTGTGCTAGCTATAGAACCTTTGCTGTGAACTACTCCCTAATTCACAATATATAGAAAATTATGCTATATCATATTATGTTATGTTATATTATATACCCATGAGTCTGTTTTTCCTTCTGGATAATAAGTTTACTAAGGGCATTGTTCATTTCTCCATGTCTCACATCTAGCCCACACACTGGCAGATAATAGAAATTTTAAATTTGGCTAGGGGTATTAGTGAAACAATGAACCTAGTGATTATATCACAACAGTAAATCAAAATACATCAAAACTTGTAAGGAAAAATTACTAAGACAAAAGAAAAGGAGCTGTCCCTACTTATGCTCAGGGAGAAGCATTTAGGACTGTTATTGCTATGTCCTTGCCATAGGGCTCCAAAAATTACAGCCTTCGTTCATCTTGTCTTCCTATGACCTCCCCATTTCATGCCAACCATCTTTTTCACCCCAGCCATTAGTTTGCCCAGATTATATTTATAACTTGGAAAAAACAATATCTTCTGAGTGTCCATGGTGGAAGCAGTGCCATGTGGGCTGTATGAGTTTCCTGTGGATGCTATAACAAATTACTAGACATTTAGCAGCATAAAACCACACACATGCATTATCACACAGTTCTGAAGTCCAGAAGCCCATAACGTGTTCTCACTGGGCTGACATCCAGGTGTTGGCAGCAGGGCTGCCATCTTTACTGGAGTCCCTAGAGGAGAATCCTGTCATGTTGTTGGACTTTCTGGCTTCTAGGGGCCACCTATGTTCCTTGGCTTCTGGCTCTTTTCTCCATTTTCAAAATCAGCAATGCCAGTTGAGTTCTTCTCATACCACATCCTTCTGCTATTGCTTTCATCATTCCATCTCTTTTTTTACTCTTTTGTCCATTTTTGAAAGATACTTGTGATTGCATTGGTGCCTCCATGAAACTTAGAATAATAATCAAAGTAAGCTATTTACCAACCTTAATTCCTCTTTGCCACATAACCTAATGGGAATTAGGATGAGGACATCTTGGGGGGACTGTAATTCTGCCTGTTTTGTTTGCATTGTCTCATTAGAACCTCCCAGCATCTGGACACTGTAGATGGTATTATGTTAATTCTACCAAAGAGAACATGAGTGCTGGTCCCAGGGCAGTAATTGGCCAAAAGTCAGAGAAATCACCACATAGCTAGGCTACATATTTGGATTAATTTTGGCTTCTGGTCTCACCCTTTTTTACACACATGCAGCTCCCTTTGTAATAGTTTGAGGAAAATATGTCAAGTGGCATTCTATTAGCAGTAAGGTCTGGGATATTGGTTTTAAGCTGTGTATGTGAGCAACAACAGGACTCAGTGCTGTAGAAGTATTCTCTCGTTTTCTCTCTGCAAGAGTCACAGAGTCATTGCTAAGTGTCTCTTACCTTAACACCTAGAAAGGTGGTAGCTGCTCAGTGTCCCTGGGGCTTTAAAACACCTGGGAACATTTCAAGGAAGTCAAACTCAGCAGGAATGTTGACGACATGAATTTATACTGTGTGAGTGCATGCATTTGAGTGTGCATGTGTGTACATGTGTACGTTTGCATGTGAGTTTAGAAATGTTCTTTTCTCCATGCTTTCCCTGTTGACAACATGCCTTTATAAATCCTACCAGGACTCTGTATTTCTGTTCCTTGGCAGGATAAAAAATCAGTCAAAATACAACACTGTAACATTTTTATATCCTGCAAGTGCATACTGGTAGCCTTTCTTCCCCACCGATCTAAGACCCTCCGAACTGATTTCAGTAGACCGATTTCGACAAGATTAATAGCAAAAGTGAAGTAAGTTAGGGAAAAGAAGGCAAGGATCTGGGATACAAGAGCAAGTTTGTTTGTAAAATATCATTTGGGACCCCGGCTTAAGAGAGGATGAAAACTGAGGTTGTTCACAGCCTGTTGAGATAACTATTTGTAGCAGGGAATTTCTTTCTATGTATAACTGCTTTGAAGACAGTTGTGTTAGCTTTTTTTTTTTTTCCTTCAGTTCTGCCTTTTTCACTGGCCACTAGGACATATCTACAATGCCAGTAGTGTAGGCCAAAGTTCCATGCATGTTTAGTGTACAATCAGCTAAGGTAGCGGTGGTGACAGAAACACCCAGCCCGGCCACTTGGCACGGAATCCTATGCATGATCCTGTTAGCTGGCCGCCTGTTAGCAGTCCTTTGCACAGGGACTTATTGCTGGCCTCTCTCTATTGGATGATGCTGACATTGTGGGAGCCCTTCCTTCCTATTATTGTGGACGGAGGAGGAAGAGTTCACACAGGACATTTCAGGGGACAACCCTAGGTATTGTGACAGTCCTTCTATCCTCAATGGTTGGCCAGTGCTTGGTCCCATGGCCAAAATTACTGCAACGGAGCCAGCAGCACAAGATATGGATACCATAGTGACAAATGGCTAGAGACTTACAACAAGGAGGGTTCCCGGCTCAAAGGGTCTTCTCCAATGTCTAAAGTGCAGACGGCCAACTCAGATGCCTGGAGGGTCACATGAGTTTGTAACTGAGTAGAGTGAGTGGAAGCAATAGCACAGGGAATTGTGCCACAGGACCATTCAGAAAGGTCATCCTACGAACTGTGATAATTCAGCGTTATGACACAGAGCTCTGGATGTGCTAGCCACATCTGCTGGCCACATCCACCCAGTATGCTACCAGCTGGCAGCCTATAGTCTGGGAGGGAAAAGTCCTTTCTCTGGAACCAAACTCCAAAGTTGGCTATATTCTCAAATCAGTACCTGTCAGGATAAACACCCCCAACCCCATGTTTTGAGGGAGACATTTCTGTGTTGCAGCAAAGAAACGCACTCTAAAAAGAAGTATAAAGATGGTGATGTAAGGACACACTCTAAGAATGCTTGGTCCTTTCACAAAAGTAGCACAGCTCAGCCCCTATGGTATTGATGTTCTCAGTGCACAGCTGACCCTGACACGCTGACATGCTGGGGCCCTCTGGTCTCTGGCTCTCAGATTCAGGCCTCTATTCTTTCTGTCTGCATGCTTC
This sequence comes from Erethizon dorsatum, assembly GCA_028451465.1. NCBI lineage: Eukaryota > Metazoa > Chordata > Mammalia > Rodentia > Erethizontidae > Erethizon > Erethizon dorsatum. The sequence continues at coordinate 146,754,081 of CM051825.1, read as the reverse complement.
TGAGTCCAGGCATCCATTCAACAGTTTCACAGTAGCAACAAATAATATTTTTGGAACATCGGTGAATCCTGGGAAACACCACTGAACCATGTACAGTAGTTTAAACAAAATACATAGAAATAAATGTAAGCATTTATTGAGCTATTATTACTTGCCAGATACTATTTAAGTGTCTTTACAATAATTAACTCAATCCTCGTAATAACCCATAAGATGCCATTACTACTCCCATTTTACATCCGAGGAAACTGAGACACATGTCAGTGGTCAGTGTTATTTTAAATGGCAGAACTGAAGCTTGTGGTCAACCAGTGTGCCTCAGAGCTGTGCCCATTATCAGTCTGAGACATGGGTCTGCTTTCTTTTCAGACCGAATGTGATTTTCATATAATAGAAATCCTTTGGTCATCGCAAAATTTGATAACCTCCATGTATCAAAGGTGTGTTGGTTATGTATTATTTATGAGGGGTGAGCTAATGCATAAATGAACACAAGAACCATTTAGGGAGACCATTATTGTTATGGTATTAAAGTGAAATCTGGTGTGTCCCTGGCATGTATTGTGGCAAAGTTAAAGAACATTTGGATAACATTATGCCTGGTAGTACAGTATCTTTAAACAAGTCACATATGACAATGTTGGAGAAGAATTTGCCTGGTTTTGGAGTAATGACTAGGTACTAAGTCTTACAATAATGGGAAAATGATACTTCATACACCCAAACTTAGTGAGATCGAAATTAAAGAACGGGTATCCACGACTAGTTCATGGGCAGGTACTGTTTTGAATATTTCTGTGAAATCAAGGGGCCAAAACAGTAACTAATATACTCTACCACTACTGACCAGTAAGGTATTCAGATTTGGGGAAGCACTAAAATAGTCTGGATTAATTTTTAAATGCAGTTTTGTAATTTCAGAGATGTGTCTAATGAAACCTAAAGAGGCACAAAAGAATTCATGTGGAAACTGTGTGTGTTGGTTAAAAAGATTAAGTCTCCTTTCCTCTCCATGTGCCCAGCCAATGTTTACTCACCTCTGAGTTGAAAGCAAAAATGCCCCTTCAGTGGGATTGATTTCCCTGCTGCCTCTAGATGAGGTTAGACTCCCCTGTCCCCAGCTTCAACATGCTCCCAAAGGGACCTGCATTTCCCTTTCAATGTAGATTTTAATTTTAGTTATCCAATTAATTAAATTAGGATTTGCTAACACCTCGTTCCTTTTCCAGACCTTAGTGTTTTAATAGCATTTATTGACTTTCTCCTATGCAGCACACTTCTAATTGCTTTATAGGAATCATCCTACTGAACCCACATGGCCACACTCAATGTTCATCTCATTTTCCATATTTTTCTAGAAGAGGAAACTGAGGCACAGAACAACCATGAAACTTACCAAATCACGTAAATGGCAGAGCCAGGATTTGAGCAAGGAAAATGGCTCTGGAGTCCACATTTTTAACCCCCACACGGTAACCCTTCTCTATAAGTGCCTGGGCAGTTTCTAGCAAAGCCCTCACCAGATCCTGGGAGGATAACAAGTGTTTGCGAATAACTGAGTGAGTGAATGAATGACTTGACAAGCTCTCACTTCACTAAGCCACATTTTGCCCAGCAGGGTGCTGTATTCTTTATGTTACAAACCATTTAACCTGAATTTTGACTGGCATATCAACTAATCCAAGAATTTGCAAAGACCCCATTTCCTGAGGGGCAGCACGTGGAAGAGTTTTTCTTTTCTAACTCTAGAGGAATCCTGAATAGACCCTGCCAAGAAAAGAGACTGAGCCAGATGTAGACAAAGATGGAGAGCTCAACTCACCCATACAATAGCATTCCTTAGCTCTAACTGTGCTCTCTCTTTCTCTCCTTGCACTCTCTCTCTCACTCTCTCTCACTCTCTCTCATTCTCTTGCTCTCACTCCCTCTCTGATTCTTAAACTCAGCATCCCTAGTGTGTAATGGTTTAGTATGACTGCTTTAGTGGTCTGGGATTTGAGGGCTGAATTAGCCAATTAGAAGGTTAATACATGATTGTAGGCATAGGGTGCCTGTTGGTGACCCTTGCCCACTTGCCATTTAACTGAATTAGTGTTGGCCCATTATAGATTTTCTGCTTGCAAAATTGCCAGCAAGTTATCCTGAGTTCTGAATCTACATTCTGTGTACATTCCACTTAGCATGTCGGTGTTATGTTTGCTTCATAAGTGATCTAATGAGAGCCTGGTCTCAGGACAAGGGAAAGTTTTACAAGCTGAGCTGCATAGACACCCGACTATAGCATCCTTCTCCCTTTGATTTAAAAAAGATGTCAGGCTGGGTGATGACTCTTCCATTTCATCTTCTCTGATGTGGCTCAGGCAGGCCGTACCATCAACCTCTCAAGATTGATTCTTGCTCCTGTTCCTTGGGGTTCAGTACATTTCAGAAGGCTGGTATTTAGAGGGAAGCCCTGGTTCCACAGCTTCCAACCTTTTGCACTCTCCTTTGAGTTTGTTGCTAGGGATAATAATGAGCTTTTCTCAACTGTCTGTCTGCAGTGGTTAAGAGTTTGAGGTCTGGAATCAAAGTTTTGTTTCCTAAGAAGCAGACATCAAGTCAAAATTTGAGTGCAAGTAGTTAATTTGGAGGGCTAGTCTTAAAAAAACAAAAAACAAAAAAACACCACAGAGGATGAGGAAATAAACCAAGGAAGAGAAGGCAGCTAACGAAAGGTGAATTATCAAATCAGATACTATGAGGAGCAACTGGAGCTCAATTCCATGGGAAAGGAGACAGAACACAGACCTCCGAGTCCTCTCACTGAAGGGAGAGGGAACTTGGGTATTTAAGCTCTGGTTCCCATTAGATAGTCACTGAAAACTGTTCCTGGGAATGTTAATTTCCAAACACTCTCTAGTGTGCCATACTCAAGTTAAAACAATTTTGCAGACATACCAGTCTTATCCCTTGAAGTGGAAGGTCTGAGGGTAATGGACAGGACTCTGTGTGCAAAACCAGAGGATGCTTAAACCTGGATTCAAATCCTGACTCCACCTATTTTAACTATAGATCTTAGGCAAGCTTGTTAACTTCTCTGAAAATTTAGATCCTTCCTCTACAAAAAAAAAAAATCTTTTCTATAATACATACTTCATAGGGCTAATAAAGAGACTGAATGAGATTATGGATATAGTGAGCTTAGAACTGTGTTTGCCCTATGATAAAGGGAAATAAAAGTCAATTTTCATTAAGTATTACAGAACCTCTTTCCTTTGCCTGTCTCTATAATAGATACTCACTATAAACAGGTGAGAAAAAGAGACAATGCCTATCATTACAGTCTTTGCTTACTGGACTTCAAGTCCATTTTTTATCTATGCAGGAGAATGTCATATTTCAGATTCCAAAGCATCTAATTGTGTGAGTGCTGGATGAGGTATCCTAAGGATTTGCAAAGATAAAATGGAGCCTTTGAGAAAAATTGCAAATTTAAAATTTCCTGGTAGCCAAACTTACAAAAGTAAAAATAAATAGGTAAAATAAGTATTTATAGCATATGTATTTAGTCCCACGTGTAAAATAGTAATAATTCTGTGTGCAATTAATGTAAAATTATTAGTTAGATTTTTTTTTCTAACTTAGTCATTAAAATCCAACTTGCATTTTACACCTACAGTGTATCAGTTTTAGGCCAGCTGCAGTTCAGGTGCTCGACAGCCACCTGTGGCTCATGGCCACCATGTTGGACCATGATGAACGTCTAATGGCCTTGCATAACTTTTGGAAGAAAATTTCAATGGATAAGTTCCATTTTATTTCTCTTCTTCTTCATAGATGACAATGCTTCTTTGCATATATGAAAGTAAAGTTGGTTTAACTCAGGCATCACAGGAAATCGACAGTTTCTATAATGAAATTTCACACATGGAAACCATGGTGAGATTCTTAGCAGGTGTAAAAATCTGATGACGTTATTTCTTTAACTGCAACTTAATGGAAGCTGCAGCAGCTGTTCCCCTTTGTGCATTTTCCAGATCTCATTGCCAAAACGAGTTGTTGGCAGCCACAGGAGAAGTATCAACTTGCCTCTTCATTTGGGAAATGAAATTAAAACCTCAGCTCATTTTTAAACGTCATAGATTTGGTAAAAGATAACAGGGCCAACACATGAGCTGCTATTAAAATATTGATGGCTTTGGTTTCCTCAGGTGCTGCTGTTAACATCTGCAGAAGATTTGGACTGCACGCCTGGATTCCAGCAGAAAGTGTTTCATATCAATCAGCCAGCTGAATTCATCGAGGACCAGCCGGTTCTAAACTGTAAGCAATGCCACTTGAAGATGCTCTTGGCCTAGTCTCATATTTAAATTCACCATATCTAGGAACGTGTCTCAAGATATGGTATTTTCTAAACCAATGCTATCTGATCATTTTTTTATGCCACTATTTGACCCCAGGTGGAAGGTTTTGAACCAGAGCCTTGCCAGCTTAGGGGTCAATAGAGTGGTGTGCGTCTCTCTTCAGTATTTTATCATCAGTGTCTCTCAGAAAAGAGGAGTTCCAGCCTCCACTGTGAGTTCTCCGCAATGTAAAGGAAATGAAATCCATTTCCCCTGGGCACACCCCAAGAGCAGCATCATTACCTTCCTGAAGATTGCTGTCCTACCTGAAGTTTCTCATACATAGCATTAGATCAAATAATGGTGAAAGCATGATATAGGTTGGTGGGGATTTTTAGACATAGGAATTATAAACTCTTTTTCTCGAAGCTAATAAGATAGTCTTCAGAAAAATCCAAAACCTCTACCTTTTATTTTATGGATTAATCTCACATTCCCCAAATTCTAATTGATTTCCTTAAAATATGCATCCCTCGGATCTGTGGTTATGATCTCTTCCTATTTTTAACACCACTATTATATTACTTTACAAGCATAATTTTTACACAGTAGAATTTAAAATCGATGGCAGATGTAACCACTTAATTATAGGCTCTCGAGTGCCATTCTCTAACATTTGGGAATGAAGGCTATGAAAATAGTGATCTAATTTGGTCAGATGCTCTATGGTTCTTTTAAGGAAGGTGATTTCACATTTGCCATTATGGTCTCAGATTTGCTTCCCAGGCCAGCCACAGGTCTTTATTCCTTGCGTGTGTGGCAGAAAATTTTAAAGAAAAAGGTGGGGGAACCCAACCACTTGCCTGATTGTATTATTCTGTGACACCGGTGCACACTGTAGGAGTTGAAAAGGTCATAATGAAGATGCAATGCCCAGTATCCAAGGGGCTGTCCAGGGTGAAGCCTAGACACATCCTGATGCAGTTACACCAATGGCACCATCTCAGTAATTGCAGTCTGTAACGACAAGGTGCTGGGCTGGCATAATGCATGAATTCCAACATGTGATTTCCTGGTAATTTGATACCTGAGTGGGACTCTGGGGTAGGGCCACCGGAACCCTTATTTGTCTTTTGATTTTTGTATTTATCAGAATCAATACATTTCAAACAGAAACTTGATTTGTGAGAACTGTATTTCTAGCTTTCCCCTCTCCTTATCTCTCTATGCATTTCTCTGTTTGCTCTCACTCTCTCGCTCTCACTCTTGCTCTCACTCTGTCTCTTTTTCCAAGTGATTATCCCAAGCGGCATCTATGGTAACATGCTTGGAACTGTGAAGACACCCTGAGAATGGAAATTAATAGAGTTGGTATGCAAAGCAGGTCCATAAATGTGATTGCTTCTGTAATCTTCATGACACTAAACAGCTTTTAAATCACTGCCGAGAAGCTGGAAACAATCATACTGTAGGGGTTCTTTTTAATTTAAACTAGGCCATACTGTACATTCCAATATCATAGTTTTGTGTGTGCCTGAGTGTGTGTGTGTGTTTAATCCCATAAGTAATTAAGTGGGTTATGGTTGTCGCTTCTGTATAAGCTAGTAAATGCTAAATGAGACTAAGTCGATTATCAATGAGCATATTCAGAAGTCGGTGATGTGGGAATTGTGGACATTTAAAATTTTATGCTTGTGTGTGAGTTGTTGGCCAGTAAAATCTGATTGCCTCTCAGTGAAATTGCATGTCCACATATCTTACTAGAACAAAAAATATACAAAGAGCAGACCTAGTTAGGTACTTTAAAATTCATCTCAATCCAATGAATGCAGGTCATTCTGAATATTAACTTTGTGAATAATGGTAAAAGTGCCTAAATGAGGAAGAAAGTTCCCACAGATTTGAGAATTTCTACTGAATACTATTTAGAAAAATCTGGAATTCCGGAAGTAGAAGCAGTGCATTGCTTTATTCTACTCACAAGAGGAAATTTAAAAAATTGAATGTACTTTCCTGTGTAACTAATATTTTAAGCCAGTCACCCTGACTCCAACTCTCTCTGCCTTCTTTCTCATTTTTAATTTTTTCATGCACTTCTTTATGATTCAACACAAAATTCTTCTGTTTCTGAAAAAATATGATTAACCAAGACAGTCATGAAGGGTGTATATTTCTAGAATGAAAACCCTTTGGCCACAAGGCCAACATGTGGATGAGAAATTAAAAGAATCAGACAGACCCAGACAGAACCAGAAAGCTTAAAAATGTTCTGATGTTTGAATTTGCATACCAGAGATGCAGTAAATGGTTAGAGATGTTATAGTAACATAAATACAAGTCAATGTTTTAGGTAAAAATGGAGATCAAAAGAAACTAGTTTAGGAGGATGATCTTGAGCCCATTTATGACATTTGCAACTTACATTTTTTCTTTATATTTGCTATATTTTTAGAGTTTTGCCTACAAGTCCTTGTGAATTTCTGTGTCGCAAAAGATGTAAACACAGCATAATCAATCAATTGATGTCTACACTCTTTACCATTCCATAAAGTTATCTGAAAGCATTATCTCTTTGCCTGACAGATGTAGTATATCTGTTCATACCCCAGACTTATATTCAACCAATTCTGTGTTCAGCTTTTAGCAGGTTACAGAGAATGTTTATTCTGCCCATGGCTCCCTCCTCTCTTTGTTCTGACAGTAATGTTTCCTTTTATCCTTTTTCGTCTTCTTCCTCAATTCTCCATGACTTATCTTTTTCTTTAACTGTTACTAATGGTCACCTCCACTCCTTTTATTTCCCTAATATTTTATTCACTGTTCACTCTGATACATCTTTCCCTCAGTTGTTCTGAAGCCTTTTATTTTCTTCACATCCAAATAACTCTTTATTCTGCTCTCCTTTCCACTAACTAGACTTGCTTTCTTCTTTAAAAGACTATTATTCAACAAGCTGCTAGGATCAAAACATGGTACCTCACTATTTCTTCTAATGTAACCAGCAGAGCTCTTTCATTGTATTTTTCACAGTGTGATGCAAAGCCCCCAAATCAAGATAACTTGGGCAAAACTTTCTTGGCTTCATGTCAGTCTCAAAAGCAGAGGTGGGAAGATGTGGTTATTCCCCTTTTTCACTGAGAAGTATGAGGAGAAAGGGGAAAAAGGCTTAGAAGGCAGCAACTCCAGAAAGAGACACTCATTCCAGGTCTTTGGACTCAGGTTGGAATCAGTGAGGGGTTTGTGGGAGGAATTTTCTTGGAGGCCTCTGGTACCCAGAATTCTCTCAGCCTGATATGGTAGCTCTCTCTTCTCCTATGGTACGAAATTCATGTGTTCCAGTAGCTGCTATCTTGGTACCAGTGCAGTTGGTTAGCAACACTGATTACAGCCTCCAGCTGGAACCCATATTAGAAGTCCTCCAGGTTTAAAAGAATAGTTTGCCTGTACAACTGACCAGGTACCTGACCAGGATGGGAACGTATCAAGTGATGATCCCTGATTATCATATACTCTGTAGGATTGCCAGACCCCCATCAGTCCTGTCCCCATCAGTTCAGACAGGCCTTCCTGGAACTGGAGAGATCTGTGGTCATTGAGTTCCCTACGGAAAACCACAGCCTCTAGTGTCTGATAGGGATACCCCACTGGTCTCACAGTCACCATAAGGACTGTTCTTTACTTATCCCTTCTTCATCCTTCCCAGGTCACTCCTCTTGGTCTCCATGCACACAAATACACAGAAATGCACATGCATAGGGAGGAAGTACCATGCCTAAGTGTACCTGCAATTCAAACTGTATAATCAGGTTTTAAAATAAAGAACACACATTGGTCAGAATGAGCTAAGCTGTGCTGTACTATCATCCCTCATGATCTAACACAGGAAATGTTTCTTTCTCATCCAGGTCATGTGGACACAGGTCAGTTGCTTGCCTGGGTGGTTCTCCTGTCTTTGTGAGCTGTCAGACAAGGGGTCAAGAAAGAGTGTGGGGAAGGTATCCCTGGTGCTTACCCATCTAAGCTATAAAGTGACATGCATCATTTCTGCTCCTTTCTATCAGCAGACCTAGTCTGTAGCAAGAGATGCAAGGGACTGTGGAGGAGTACACACAACCAGCCTCTGTGCAGATCCTAAAAAAAAATGAGACTCCAGACAAAGACAGAAACCATTCACAAAAAAAGGCATCTGTTCATGTCTACATGGGACAGAGCTGTTCAGTTGAAGCAGGAGGGCAAGGTCATCATCCTGACAAGGCACGTCCCACTGAGTGGTGTTGTCCTCCCTGCTCTCTCAGGAACACATGGGGCAACCTCACATTCCAAGGTTTCTAGTGAAGACGGGCCCACTTGCTTCCTCTGAAAGACTGAGATACTGTGGATAAGATCACACAGTTTAGTTTTGAGCCTACACTGGCAAGAGCACAAACACCCACACAGGTAAATGTTAGCTGTGTGACCATGAGGAAGTAATTCGAATCATCCAAGTGAGAATTACCTCATCTCTATAAGAAGGGTAATGGCAGACCCTACTTCTAGAGCTGAACCAACCAGGGTCGAGAACCTGCTTAGCACACAGTTGGTAGGAAGAGGAGCTGCTCATAGCATTGTCATTGTCACTGTTACTATCACCATTCACAGACCTGAGTTAGGTCCAGTGCCCTTACCATGCCCCCTAAACCAGGCTTTCAGGAAGACAGATCATGCTAAAACAGAGCAGACCTAAAACTCTGAACGTCAAGGAGCATCTACAGCAGAGGTTCAGGATATTCGACTTTCTGGATAACTATCATGCTTTTCTTAAAAAAATCCTTGAACTACAAGAGTGTGTTATAAAAACTTTGCTATTCTTGGATATGAAAAAAAAGTAAGTAAATAAAGGAGAGAGGGAAAGTTACTGTTCACTTTAAGCAAGAATTTCTTTTAAAAGGTCATTTTTCATCAAAAAGGGAATGAAGACTAATTACTAAAGAAAAAGCAGTCAGGGCTTTGGGCAAATTGTGCTTTGTGAAAAGCATATAGAGCGTTCCCACTGACCATATTTTACCTACAGCTTGAGGAGGATGCTGCTCTTCTCTCTTATCTTTCTGGTATTCTCCTGAAGTTCCTATGTAGTGCTTTTCCCAAGGAGGTAGGGATAATTCTCAGGAGACTTCTTCATGAAGGGCCACGTGCTGGTGCTGACGGAAGGGAGATCACTTCTAGAAAAAGTGACAGGTGCACAGCTGCTGGAGCACGCACCCCACTGCTGCCAACCAGTGCACCTCCCATGGCCTGAGCGCTGGCATTGTCCATGCTGTGTGCTCCCCAGCTGTTCAGAGTCCTCTTGAACCTCACAGCAACCCTTCAGGAAAGATGCATCTATGTGCCCATTTTACAGATGAGAACACTGAAGGCCAAGTGAGGTGAAGATATTTACCAAAGATGGTATCATTTACAATGGTGGTATTAAGATTAGAACCCGGAATTCTAGAGCTCTAGCCCATAGCCGAAGTCCACCGTCTAGTGCCTCTTGTTTTTGTTGATGGTGGTGGTGATATATCAAGGGAATTTGCCACCTAAATTTTTTTATCACTGTCATAACCTGGATGAATTAGAGAGAGAGCTTACACTGCATATTTTTTTCTGTTCATAGCCAAGTTCAGTCTTCCACTCTAATATAGAAAAAGTAGCTCTTGTTCTTTATTTTGGATCGAAACAGTGCCAGATGTCCATAGCTCTCCACTCTGACTTCCTACCCTGCCCATGCATCCCCTCCGCCAAAACACCATCTGGTTATGCCACCGTGCCACTGACCTTGATTGGCAGCCAGGTCACCCAGGGATGCATGGAGCTGCATTAATCATATTTGTACTTAACATACATGAGTCATGGCTTTTGAGGGTGTTTTAATTGACTATAAATCAAACGGGGAACTTGAAAAATGAAGGCAATTAATGAAAAAGCAATGTGAGAGGTGTTTTGCATCTTAACTCAGGAAATACATCGCCAGTGAATTAAATGTCAAAACAAAGGCCCTTTTGACCCCGCTGAAGAGATTTCATTTGGATGGTAATAAATGGATGAACTTTCCAACCTGGCAGGTAGGGAAATGCTTGCTTCCTGAGTTCAAGCTGACTTAGGCTTTTGTCTGTCTATATTTTCTAATCTAGAGAATTTCCTAAGTTATTTTGATCTTGTATTCATATTTTGTGACTTTAAGACATAGTGACAATAGTTTCCTTTCCATTTTCTGGTCATCCTTCACCCTCCTAACCTATGCTTATTTACTCTCAGTTTCGGAGACCGACTATCTGATTAATGAAATTGTTTAATGTCATCTTTACTCCAATATGGATAGACTTGAAGGAGGTTAGGTTTCAAGGGTGTGTTTGTTTTAAGTTGTGATGTGCCAAGGAAAATTACTCTGGCACCACCTAATCCACTCCATCATTATGAAGCTGATCATACTTGGGGTTAGAATGTAGATTACTATTTATGTCAATGAGAGTTTTTCCTGTATTTAAATAGCTCTATAGAAATGTAATAATTTTGTAGATTTTCTCTTCTCTCCCACTGATGTATTTGTAACAATCTAATAATCTGTCAATTAATATTTATTAGTATCCTCATAAATGCATCAATACCAACTTGATTAGAAGCATGAGCTGATACAATTCAGTGGCTGTAGGGTAAGAAATGAACACACTTACTCATCAGGGAGAGATGTAAAGACATGCCGGAGATTCCTTCATTGGGCTTGGGTCCTGAGTTGTACTGTGAAAAATGAGAAAGAGATGAAGTAACAGGTGAAAGGCCTTGCCAGAGAGGGGCATGGAAGCAGGCAGGGTTCTCTTGGCATAAGTTCTCTTATCAGTAATAAATAAATCAGGGTGTCCCACTGTTGGCTCTGAAGGGATTACCCCATAGAAAGGTCCTGTTTGACTGCTCAGCATGGGGGTCTGAAGTATTTCAAAAAAGAAGTTCATCACCAATTCTGAGAATTTCACATTTAAGAACCCACAATTTCTGAGCAGTCTTGGGCTTCCAAGAAAAACTCCAGAGACAAGTTACCTGGGTTCAAATCCAAGGTCAGCCCACTATCAGTTAAGTGACTTAGGGGTATTGGGAAGAGCCTAAATAAAATGGAAAAAATCCTAACTATGCTTCAGTTTCCTCATTTGGAAAATGAATATTATAATGGCAAGCAACCACCTCAACAGGTTGTTTTGAGGATTAACTATTAATCTGTACAAAGGGCTTAGATAGTGGCTGGTCTATAGCAAGCCTCAATTTACTAGCTGCTAGAATTATTGCAGGAATAATTGCAGCTGAAGCCTTCCTGGTGGCCTCCCTGGCTCCAGTGTCTTCCTGACAATCATTGCGGAAATTACCTTTAACTTACGGGCATCTGAATTCACCTCCACGAAGTCGCCACTGCTCTCAGACTGCTGTGAGTCCAATGATGTACCCAAAAAACAGGACATGTGTATTGTTTCTCTCATACAATTGCTATTGTGGACAACAGTTGTCATTTAAGGTCACAAATGCAGAGGGCAGAGCTAAGTGGTAAAGGGGCTCTACTGGCTGGCATTGATCAAAGACTTGGAAACCGATTTATTTTCCACGTTCAGAAGTGACAGCAAAGGTAGTGTGTCACCAGGGGCCATATGGTCAGACAGGGTGGCTGGATTTCTGGGAGTTCAAAACAGGAGGAAGATGAAAGGGAAGAGGGATGAGGGTCAGGCTGGCCCAGAGCCATTTCAGAAGTTCCGAGTTGGAGATAGTAAAATGTATATCAGGGGAGAGATGGAAGGGGAGCTGGGAGTGCGGCTGGGGAGTAGGTGACTGTGAAATAAATGCAGAGCCTCTGAGAACTCCCCAAGATGAACAGGCAAGTAGGAGACAGATTCTACCAGAGATGCAGAATCACTGGACTCTGTTTCCAGTTGAGTCGCTGACGTGTATGACTTATTCTAAGACACGTGTTGCCTCATTTATGTAATCAGAGATTACGGTCAGGGATATTAGTCAGGGATATTTTGGTTATCAACAACTAAATCCAACTGCCTTCAACAAAAGCATATAAAACTATCATTTCACATGATTAAAAGTTCAAGGTTTGCATGGACTTAGGGAATACCTGGATCTGCACGCTCTAATGGTGTCATCAGTATGGCCCTCGTACCTCAGCTCTGTTTTCTGCAGTGTTGGTTTCAGTCTTCATTCTCAGGGGGATCCCTTACAAATGGCCACTTCTAGTTTAGTTCTAGTCTTTTTTCTTTTAGCTCACCAATCCAGAGCCTCTCTTTTCCAAGTGTTCTTGCAAAGCTTGCATGGCTCACTACACATCAGCTCAGGTTCTATCCCTATTTGCAAACCAATCATGGAGCCCAAGGATCACTATTGCCCAGCCTGAGAAAATGAGTTGCTGCTCCATGAAATAAAGAGCCTGTGCTGGGCTGGTACAAACAGGAGAGCCCCCACAAGGGTCCTGTACTCTGCAGCTAAGGCACCTTTCAGTGGAGACACCCTACAACCTCAGGCGGTGCTCCATACGTAAGAATTTTTAGAATGCAGCACACATGTAAATGCAAATGCCTTTTAGGTGGCAGGGGACAAGGACAGCCATCACATCATGCCAGGTTTCTCAGTGGTGATGCTGGTGAGCAGATTGCTTAATTAAGACTGTCAAATTCTAAGTGCTGCCATATGGCCTCACTTTTCAACCTGTTGAGTATCTTCATGCACATGGTCCTGGAGCTGTTATAAATCTCTTTTATTTCTGTTTTTCTTCAAAGGATTAAGAATACAGGAACATACGGATATATAGGAGCATCTCCTAATTTAAGGTATTAGAACCACATGAATCAAGCTGCTTAATGAGTAAGGCAGGAAGATATAAATTGGGAAAGATTAAGCAAGGCTTTAAATAGTTTGAGAAGGCATAAGATCTTATTATGCCATAACAGATCAAATTCACACGCATCCTAATAATCACAGTGCCCTCTGTTTGTCCTTTTCACATTAATTTTCATGGAAATTGCTTGTTGGCTGGAGAGCAAAAGGGTGGGAGGTGCAAATCCTTGCCTTTCAAAGTATTTTGAAGCATTTTTGTATTAGACCAAGTTTATATTCTTTCTTCTGGAGTTAGGAATAGAGGTTAGGAAAGGAAAAGACATACACTGAGTCTCTACGACTCATTTAGCCAACTATTCAAGAAACACTGCATGGTCACCTTCCTCATACACTGTATGAGTTCAAGGGATGAGGCCGTGGACTGGATCTAAAGGTTGCCTCCACAGTTGGAGCATCATTCTGGTGTGTGGGTGGGCTGCAGAATCAATGCCTAAGAACACAGGTAAATGAAGCATAACAGAATGATGAACAGTGCTGCAGAGGCAGTAAGACAAGGTGGTAGGACAGAAATTTTTGGATGTCTGCTGTAGAATGGCTGGTCAAAGACATTTTCTATAAGAACCTGAGACCTAATCTCCAGCCAGGTGGAGATTAGGGGGGCAAGCCCTTAGGCATAAGGGCCAGCTCCTACAAAAAGCCCTAAAATGGGAATACATTTTTAGTCTGAGACGCTACGCTACCATTTTATCAACCAAATCATCTATACTGGCCTAAAATGGGATTATAAATTCTACTTTAGAGATGAGGGCATATGGGTGTTTAGAGCCCAAGATCCTAAAGGAGATGTTTGTGGTGGAAAATGTGCTCTGGTCTCCTGACTCCAAAGCCCATGTTCCTTCTGTATGGAGTGTTGCAGCCAATGCTGGGTCACTCCTAGCAGGAAGAGCTCCTGTCTTTCCTCTGGGGCATCTGATAGCTTCATGGGATGTCTCCTGGTTCCTGAGTCACATGCTTGTTTCCACCCCTCACATAGAACCCAGTCAATCTTACAGCTCCTTCCTGTCCTTTTCTGTAATCTGGAGATCATATTTTGAGGATTAAACAAGAAAACACACTCTGAGGTGTTAGGATAGTGCCTGCTGTAGGCTGGTTAACTTAATCATTTGGAAGAATGGGGCCGGGGATCGATGTCTGCAGGGTTCAGCTGTTCGGTGGACGGTGCCAGTGTCTCCCAAATGTGGCACAGAGAGCTTCTGATAAAGCTTGCTCCTCTGAAGGCGAATGTGCTTTCTGCCTGCTTCCTCTACACCCTGTTCTAGGAATGTCCGTGTTCTTCATATACTGTTTCTTCCTCTCCCTGCCTCACTGCTCCCTCGTGCTTGGTCTCTTTGGGCTAAACATTAAAAACATGTTTCCTGGAAAATATCCAAGAAGTGATTTCTCCCAAGCCTAAATTCAGGTGTGTTTTAGGGTTTAGAGAGATTGTAGGTGCCTCCACTGTATGTCGCACAATGTTACAGTAGGGCCTAGGACTACAGCTTGTCATAAAACAGGCTGATATGAACAGACGTAGAAATGTTCACCGTGAGGGGGATGAGCAGAGACCACGAGTAGCATCACGTTGGTTCGGGTTGGTTTTGCTGCCAGATAAGTTACCGCTCTTGGTCTCCGGAGCCTCCTAGATTGTGGAATCACAGGCTTCTCTCCTTCTGGGCATTCTATGGAAAGGTGCTGGCCTCCATCTGCTAAGATATTCAGTGCTTCTCTTCTCATCCCAGCTACTTTTGGGGGCAACGAAGTGTGGTGGCCCAGCCTGTCCCCACGTCTGTCTCCTATTTGTGAGCAACTTGGCAAATGATGTCTTGGCAGGCCACTCCTGAAAGGTGACCGACTGCTACGCCAGCCCATTCCTTTCCCATTTGAAGCCAAAACAGTTGTCAGCCATCCAGGTTCCCCTGAACTGCATGTCAGCTGATTCTAAAAACCTTCCAGAGGATCTATTTTTAGCTAAAATTGGTTTTAATTTTCATATGTATACATTAAATTCCAGGAGGGAAGGGGGCATTCCAAATGAGGAAACATTGATTCTGAATAACATAAAAGAAATAATTAATGCTTGAAAAACAGTTCAAAATACAAGTCAAACCCTCCAAGGAATATGGTTAGCACTGCATTTTTCAGTGGAAGGAAGTTCATTGAATTAGAAACCGAGACCAAGGGTAAGTGGGGATAAATCCTGCTAACGAAGTCACTTGGTATCAAATCCTAGGCACATAAAAAGGGGAAGAGAGAAAACAATAGGGAGGACTGAAATCCTCCCTGTGTAGGGAGAAGCTGGGATTGTCATCGTCAGGTGGGTGCTCATAGGAATGTGTGGCCAAGCTGTCAACCCCTAGTGTCCAAAAGGGCATGAAGGGCAGCGGACAGAACCGGGACAGAACCAGGCCCTGTCCATACTCAAGGGAGAGGAGAAGCAACGGCTCCTGTATAGAGGCGTGGGGTCTTATGCATGGCACAGTTCTCTCCATTCTGCACCAAGGCTAAGGCAGTTCTAGGGCAAGTGAGCCTAAGCTCAAAGTGTAATGTTTCTGTTAATGCGAAAGTTGCCTCTTTGCTTTTGCAATAGCGCAGTTCACACTAGTGTTCCCATCATGTATAGTTGGTATCAGGCACATTTTGGTGACTGGTATATCCTACATGTGTACCTGGAGAAAGGTTGTGTTGTTCTCCATTAAAAAGTACTTCGCTAGCTACAATTGCCATTTAGTGACTTAAGGTTCTCTTTCACCCTGAGTAATTCAAGAAACTGAATAATTTTAAGAAAGAAGTTTAGTTAAAATGGAAGGAAATTGTGTAGGTTATGGTTTCATCCAAAGAGATGAGAAATGAAGCCTCAGAAAGGATAGGGAGGAGCCGGTGAGATGGCTCAGCGGCATAAGTGCTGCCTGGCAAGCACGAGGGCCCGAGTTCAACTCCCGGAACCCACATACAAAAAAGGGGCCGGTGATATTGCTCAGCAGCACGGGCACCTGCTGGCACGCGAGGTCCTGAGGTCGACCCCTGGTACCCACAAAAAAAAAAAAAAAAGAAAGGATAGAGACTACCAAGTCCCTGAGGTTTAGCCATAGGCGCTCTGAGTCACGATAGTACCTTTCCAGTTTTACAGTGAAAGACCAGCTTTCATTCATTTTGTTTGGTTTGAATGCATCACACACTGATACCTTTGTAAAACAAAGTATTGATCAAATACAATTGTCCAGAACTTAAAAATGTGACTCAAAGAACATAGGAAGAACTTGGTATTTGTAAGCAATGTAATAATGAAGGAAGGAGTGCTAGATCACATAGAAAGCTAGTTAATGCCCTACGGGAAAATAACTGTAGCCTTCGTTTATCTTTTGTATTGAGCATTACTTGATTCTCTGCTAAGTCTGCAACCTTCCATGAGTGGTAAAGATGGAGATGAACAAATCACATTTTCCTAGGTAATTAAGTAACCCTTAAATGGCTATGTTAATGTATTCCTTATATATGACACTTACTATGCTACCTACCTTTTTTTAAACCTATTTTTAAGTTTTAAATTTTTTTCTTAATAATATAATGAAAATTAATTGTTATAAAAATTAAAGGCAAGAACATATTTATATAAGGTTTTCAAAAATAAGATTTAACAAACATAATATTGTCTCATTGCTTTCAATTTCTATACTTGTCATGGGTCCTTAACAAGAGTTTGTGTAATCTGTGTAACACATTCTTAGTCTTAGGAGACCACTGTAAGAACAGCCCAGCTCCAAATACTTTCAGTTTGGAGTGTTTCCATTCAAACTCCTGGAGAGCAGTGACTCGCCTGGCACTGAGTTGAGAGTCCACTTTGTGGTCTGGAGACAAGTCTAGTAGCTGGAAGTTCATTACTTAAAGAAAAAGCTCTGAACAAACAAAATTCAGAGGCATCCAAATAGTTCCTGAGTTCTTAGAGCTGTCCAAACAAATGGGAGGTCTGGGCACTTCTGAGTTCTGAGCAGAGAGGAGAGGTACCTATAAGCTATGCCGAAACATTCTGTGGGCTTCCACACCTCAGTCATGTGCCAGATGGCTTCCATATTGCGTAGTGACACAACAACTCCCCATAACATCACCAGGTGACCAAAGCTCCATTTATAAGAACTCATGCCCATATGGGAGAACACCATCCAGACCATGCTCAGAAGGTAGAAATTATAGTGCATATTCCCAGGGTTTACAGGAAGAGTATAGACCCAAGTGATTTAAAGTAGGAAATTGGCATTGAGTGAAGTGTGGGACCTACTGATTTAGGATTATTAAGTATAGCAGGATGTGGATGCAGAGGTAAGTTTTGTGAGTAGGTTTATGTTTGATAAATGAGCTATTTGTCTAGCTGAGCAGACTGTTGACTCAGATAAATTGATCTGTTTGAACTTCCTGAATAGCCCACTTTTTACTGGTTTAGAGTCTTATCTTTCTTGGACTGAGTTTTTCTGAGAACAAACAGTTAATCAGGCTGACACAGGCGGTCTCAGTTTCTGTCTTAATAACTATGCTGGTGCGGGTGGCCTCAGTGTCAGTTCATGGCAGCTTGTGCTTGTTCTAAGTCAGCACTTCTGTGATTTACTCTATGGAACACTCTTCTATAAAATGGTTCTAGGAATGCAAAGGACCAAAATGTTTTGAAGTTGAACAAGTTTGAGGAATGGTGGAGTTTGCTTTTTTTTTCCTTCCTTTTAAACTGTAGGCTCTTTCAGTCCTTTACAATGTGAAACTCTACAGTGAATGTTCCAGAAGGTATGCACATAGCCTGGAAACTAACCCTTCCCAACCAAAAACAAGCTCATGCAGTCTTCCCTACACTATTTCACTCCATCCTTATACATTTTTCAAAAAAATGTTCAGTAGCTTGGACATGCTAAATCAGGCCACCTTTCTACTGCCATCTGGAGCTGGGGATCACCTGAGACTCTTGGACTCAAACTGTGCCTAGTTCTTGAGGAGAGAGAAAGGTAGGATTCTTTCTTTTTTTACTCTTTCCCATTCTACAAGCTACTAGGAAATAACATATAAAATATTTGAATGAATGCATAGCTTTAAAATGTTTTCAGGAGCGTGATTGGCTGTGTGCTCAGTCTCCAACAGCAGGCTCTTTGAAACCTAGGGAGCCTTCGTCTTTCCTCTCCCTCTCCAGCAGCATCCCCTACCCAGCTCTGTCACTGAGGCTTCCAGGTGGGGGATCTTCCTCTCCCCAAAATCCAGAGTTAGCTTTACCTAAGGCTGATAGGGAATAGTTTGCGATTAGTAAGCCCTTTTCTTTCTCAGTAAACCCTGGCTTTGAAGACTTTTGTTTCACTAAAGTCTTGAGATGGAATATTGATTCTTTCAGAATCTTTGCATTCTTGATTCAACATCTCATTCCTCCCTGAGGCAGCAGATGCCTCTGGCAAAAGAGGGGAGAGATCAACAAGGAAAGCCGGAAAAGAAAGGTACAGAAAGATTTAATTAAGGTTTTCTCTGTTATTTGAGGACAAACTAGGCTTCCAGAATGGAGGGAAGCCCCTATAAACACACAGGAGTTGAGAGCAGGGAGATTTATTCCAGTCCCCACCCACAGGTTGGGAATTTTGATAGTTTGCCTGTCTTGGCCAAAATTTTCTCAGGGACTAGGTGGGTTTGAGTGGAGTCTGAGGCATCGATACTGATCAATGCACTAGGGGCAAGCAGTCTAAGGAACAAGTGTATAAACCCCCTGCAGGCTGCTGGTGAATGGAACACAAAAATACAGATTTTTTTATCTTTTACCATTTTCAACCAAAAAGATCTTATCAACAAAAGTTACGTCCTTCTAAGTGTCACTTGAATATTTGACATAGGAGCATTTAAAGTGGATCATGTCTGATCTCACTGAACTTTTTTTTTTTTTTTTGTGGGTACCAGGGGTCGACCTCAGGACCTCGCGCGCCAGCAGGCACCCATGCCGCTGAGCAGTATCACCGGCCCTTTTTTACGTGTGGGTTCTGGGTGTCGAACTCGGGCCCTCGCGCTTGCCAGGCAGGCACTTATGCCGCTGAACCATCTCACTGGCCCTTACTGAACATTTTTAAAGGCAGAAAATAAGTTTTTGATGTTCCATGAGCTGCCCAACTTCTCTGGACCACAGGACTTTGTGTTTTCTCAAGTCTCCCATTTGTTAGCGCAGCTCCTCTCTTGCCCTGAAACCATGACACCAAATACATCCAGGGTCCATACTTTGGTATGCTTCTCCTCACTGTGGTGTGCTCCTCCATAATATTCCGGTAGAGGAGCTAGGGTGGCCTGGAACTACCGGGCAGGCTGGGCATCTGCTTGTTAGCATCACAGCTCTGACCTCACGGGATTGGCAGCAGGCAAATGCCAGGCTGTGGGGTCTGACTGCCTGGGTTTGAATGTCAGCACTGCCCTTTACTAGTTCTATAACCTGGAGGAAGTTACTTAGCTTTTCTGACTTCAGTTTCTCTTTAAAGAGCTGTAGAAGCTAAATATGAGAGTGACATACAGTCCCTGCTCAGCAAGTGGTAGTTATTTATATAAATTAATGTAACTTGATCATGAGTCCCCAAAACTCTCTGATTTCTGTAAGCAAATGATACATAATAATAATACATATACATATATATGTACATACATATATATATATAATTTTTTCAGCCTCTTATAATCACCCCAGATATTTTGTATTTGCAATTGATATTTAACACGGCATCCTCTCCCTCCTCTCACCTGAAAGAACAATTAACCCTTTAAACTGGCTGTTAGCAAGGGACCTGGATGAGGGGTCCGAACTTGTTCAGTTTATTATTAAAATGTTTCATGTTATATTTACATGGTACTAGGCTGGGTCAATTGCTTCATGTATTGATGAGTCTAAAGTGGATGCTGAATATTTCGCCTGCCAAAAGTGTTCAGCTGGTTCAGCCAGAGCATATATAAAAGGAATTTGAATGGAGCATTTGTTCTGTTATTTTGGTGATGGATTTAGGGAAATGGAAAGTAGCAAATTGCTTAGTATTTGGACCTTTGCCAGGCCCATCCTTGTTATGGATATCACTTGCTTGGCTGATTGAAGAAAGCCAGCTGCTGCTCTAATAGCCTAAATCAATGGCCAATAGTGCCTGATTAGCAAGCATGTCATGCTTGTTGTACTGAAAAGCACCTTATAATTATAAATTGATAAATTTTCTATTATACATAAATATGATGCCATATTTTATAAGTTGAGGAACCCTTTATGACCGATATTGATATTAAGGTCAACTCTATTTTTGGGTTATCAAGGCAAAGAACATCCTTCAGAAGATGTAGGTGCAACTCCTAGCTTTGCATGAATGAGCCCACTTTTAGAACCTTGATATCAATACCTGTAAAGCACGACAAATCATGCCCAACCCTTGGGGCTGTGAAAATCCAATGAGATCAAGTCAGGCAAGACTGTAAAGAAGAAAGTTTTTAGCCAAAGCAGTTCCCCAGAATCTGTGAACATGGTCCTTCAGTTCCTAAGAGTAATAAAACCAAGTACATTACAGAATCCACTACAGGTGGATTCTGTAGGTAGAAAACAGAGCCATCTGGTGCCCAGTGACACAGCGTCCAGAGTCACTGCACATTCCTATTGTTGTTACCTGACATGGAGGTAGGGTGGAAGGGGTGACTGTCTCAATGCACCCTCTGTGGTACCAGAGCAAATCACTTAGTCTGGGTCCTGGTACAACCAGTCATCTTCACCCCTTGAGAGAAACTTGGAACCACCCTAGCCCTGCTACCACCTTCTCTGACAGTACTAGCTGTGTTTCTGTTGCTCTAAATCTGTAACACTATCTGAGTCCTATGTTTCAGAAATTCCGCCTTTCATGTATCTACCATTAACTTTCATTTGTGATGATTCACATGTACCTATGCATTCTAAAGCAGATGGAATTTTTAGTGAGTCAACGTAGAAATATTTTTCTGAGCAGAAGATCATTATAACTAGATTCATTTTATTTCTTTTTTTAATGAAATATAAACTCAAGTGTTCTAAATGAACACAGATGAATAGAAGGGTGAGCTTGTAAAAAATAATTTTGTTGACCCATTTAACTATATCCCTGAGAGTAAAGGTAGAATCTGTCTCAGGAACTTGAACTTGGAAAGGAACCTGGCTTTGGTGGAGCTTGTTGTTATTTCAGGTATCTCAGAATGTTTGAGAGGATCCTCAGACTAGGAAAGGGAGGAGTGGGTACTTTAAGAAATGTTTGTTGGCCGGTGAGATGGCTCAGTGGCATAAGCTCCTGCCTTGCAAGCGCGAGGGCCCAAGTTCGACTCCTGGAACCCACATACGAAAAAAGGGTCGGTGATATCGCTCAGCGGCACGGGAGCCTGGTGGCGCACGAGGTTCTGAGGTCGACCCCCGGTACCCACCAAAAAAAAAAAAAGAAAGAAAGAAATATCTCATGGTTTTAATAGCTTAATGAGTACATTAAGGTTCAGCACATAACCATTTTCTAACCGAATGCTTGTTTTTGCAGGTAAAAGAATCCTGAATGAAGTGTGTTATGGTTTAGATCTAGACGTGCCCCAAGAACCTCATGTGTTCATAGGTGGAGCTTTTGGACGGTGATTGGATTGGGGGGCTTAGAGAGAACTGATTTGCTGCTAGGAGGTGGGGTCAGATCAGAAGAGGGGTCACTGAGGGTGTGACCTGGAAGGGTTTCTTTCCCCACCCTGCTCCTCCCCTTGCTCTCTCTTTCCTACCTGCCATATCCTGAGCAGCTCTCTTGGCCAAGCCACTCTGCCATGCCATCCTGCCTGGGAGCTGGCAGAATGTGGGCTAAAATGTGAGTCAAATTAAACCTCTCCTCCTTCAAGCTGTGGGTGTCTGGTATGGTGTCTCAGTGATGAGAAAGGTGACGAAGACAATGGGCCAGTTTCCAGGATCTGCTCGTGGTCCTCCGTGTCTCTGAGTCTGTCTCCACTCAGGTCTCTCCAGGTGACATCACTGGCTGAGTAGGGCCCTCTCAGGGAGGACCTTCCTGACACTCCTGGGCCCGCACTAAGTGAACCTGTCTCCTACTTGTCCGGTGAACATTAAATGCAACAATGCACTAAAGTGCAGACCAAACACCCAGCACTCTGTAGATGTCTGCTGATGTCACCATAATACTGTTATCATTGTTGTTAACCATCCCTGATGGATTCTGAAGATGAGACAGGCAGGAGCAAGTTTCCAAGGTCTTTTGACCTCTTCTCCCTTCCACCAGACACAGGAGTAACTGAACACCCAGGAGGGCAGAGCTGTCACTTAGCAGCTGATGGAAGCCACCACAGCAGTGGGTCTCACCTCGGTGCTCCTTCCAATTGCATTTCTCTTGGGCGTCTCAGCAGAGATTGTGCTTCTAGCTTCAGATGGCAGAGAACTGGGAGGCAGTTGTGCTTTGGTT
Organism: Erethizon dorsatum; assembly: GCA_028451465.1. Classification (NCBI taxonomy): domain Eukaryota; kingdom Metazoa; phylum Chordata; class Mammalia; order Rodentia; family Erethizontidae; genus Erethizon; species Erethizon dorsatum. Next base: position 146,731,457 of record CM051825.1, on the reverse strand, counting down.
GAGAACACTGGAGAAAAATCAGTGGCTATGTCCTACTAGATGAAATGCATTTTGTTATTTGGGTCTCAATATTAAACTTGATTGTTATGTAACATCTGTTTTGTCATAGTTGGTACTGACGTCTGTGAAAACTAAGCGCTAGAATGTCACTCCGGTCTGAATAATCCTCCAGATAGACATTCTAGATTAGTGTTTGGCATTTTGTTTCACAAAAATAAACATTGTGTACATCAAAAAGATACAGATATCTGGGAAGCAGCGTGTCAAAATATTAGCAGAGGTTATGTTTGGGTGATTGGAATATAGGCAACACTCACTTTCTTCTTTGACTTCCTTTTATCTCCCTTTTTTTTTAATTTTTTAGTTTTTTTTTTTTTTTTTGTGGGTACCGGAGGGGTCGACCTCAGGACCTCATGTGCCAACAGGCACCCGTGCCGCTGAGCGATATCACCGGCCCCTTTTTTGTATGTGGGTTCCGGGAGTCGAACTCGGGCCGTCGCGCTTGCCCGGCAGGCGCTTATGCCGCTGAGCCATCTCACCGGCCCTTATCTCCCTTTTTAAAATTTGAGGCAGTCTTATTTTTATTTTATAAGAACATGATGCTAATTTTTTAAAAAGAAAACTCTGGGTAACAATAAGCTATGGAGAAAAACTTTAAGTTCAGTAAACTTGGTTTAGAAAAGTCAGAATATACAACACACACGTGCAAACACACAGATGTTTTTTTTTTTTAATCTTATATAAGATTCACATCAGAGCTTTTTTGAAATACATAAGCAAGAATTTTTAGAGCATGTAAATTATGATTCAATTTACACTTCTCTCTTCATGAGTTGTACTGCTGTGGTGTGAAATACAGCACACAAGTGTTACAAAGATATTAACATAATAATAAGTGCCAGTCTTTACTGCAGACTGTTACTAGAGGGCAGGGGAGGTTCCAGCTGTCTTACCAGGAATCGTCCCAGCCTGGGTACTGACATCATGCCCCTTGAGAACAGGGAGGCCAAGCATGGAGAGCCACTCTTCTAAGGTCACATAGATCCAAGTCCGGGTTGTCTGACTCCAGAGTCCCCTTGACTTGTACTCCTTCTGGTCACCAGCAATGAGACCCAGGCAAACATGTGGAGGCAAACCTGGCCAGTGGGAGGTGTGGCCAGCTGGGGTGGTCACCTCTGCAGGGTGGATGGGAGGACCAGGAATTGTCCTCTCATTTCTTATCCACGTGGAGAGATTCGGGTGATTTTTATTTTCCTTGGCTCCTTCCTTCCTTCACCCCCGCTCTCCTTCCCTGGATTCCTTAATTCTTTTTTTCTTTCTTCCTTCTCTCCTTTGGATAAAACAAGTTTAAAAACAAATCCTGTTCATATTTGTAGTAGCTTTTTAATCTGGCCATCTTACTTTTTGTTCACACTCTGAGATGAAGGGTGCTTGCTCTATTGGGAACATTAGCAGGAAAAAGAATACTTAGATTTTTTTAAAAAGCACCTGCTTAAGTGAAGGAAGAATATATAAGCCTACCTCTTTAATGGAAGGATTCAATAAATTCCAGAATTTGCCTTTAGCATGTGTGTAGAGGTCTGAAAGGATCTGTTCTATGAGAGAGTTCACTAATTTCAACTATCTGGGTTTTATTGTCACTTTCTATGGGTCGAAGAGACAAGATTTTATAGAATGCCATCACCTGAGGCTATGACAGTGGGGTTGCACACCATTAAATTCAGAAAGCATAAGACAGGGATAAGAAATGATAGGGCTTGGAATGCATGCCAGTTTCATTGTGGGAAATATAACCCGCTAAGTACTGATGGGACGTGGAAGCAGGGAATGTCCTCCGGTGACTGGCTGTTCTGTGGAGAGTGCTTTCTGTATTAGTTGTCATTGTCCTCACCCTGTCACTGCAGTTGTGTTCAGGAGCAGCAGAAAGCAAGGAGCGTGGTGCAGATAGTTCTCAAACTTAAGTGTATATCAGAATCACCAGGGGAGTTTTGCAAAATGCAGATTTCCAGACCCTTTACTCAGGGATTCAGAGTGAGGATGATTGGGGTGGGACAGAGGAATCTGCGTTTTTACTATAAACTGTCCCAGCTGATTCTGGTGCAGGAGTGTGCAGACAGCTTTGAGATAGCAAGTCCGCGGTTTGCACCTGTTAGTCTACACAGTGTGCATCTTTCCGTCATCTCTTAGGTGTGCTGTGTAGGCTCAATTTCAGGTCTTCATCAGTATGAGGGGTTCCCAATGCACAGTTGGCCCAGAGCTGCTGTGAAGACTAAATGAGGACACTCCTTGCTCAGGGCTGTTGCAGCATTCCTTGTGGTGTCCCTACAGAGCAAGGGGGAGGCATGTCCACTGGGCTGATCATCCTGGTCATCACTGCGTCCCAGGGCTCGCTCTGTGCCTGGGATGGCACTGGAGCTTCACCAACACAACTGCGTGCTACAGAGCTCGCCAGCTCAAGCCCAGCTACATGGGTTGGAATCTTGACTCTCCAATTTATTGCACCAGTCTTGGAAAATTGTTTAATTTTCTGGTTCTTCAGTTTCCTTATCTGTAAAATGGGAATACTTATAATACCCCACTTCAAAGGGATTTGGGTGTATTAAATAAGGTACTCTAAGTAAAACTCTTGAAATAATAGTAAAATGCCACAGGAGTGTTAAGTGAACGAATGCAGACGTTGTTGAGTGAATACATGCAACACCCACGCTGTTTCTTTATCCTTTTTCTTCCCAACAACATGCAAATGTATTTTGCATGTAGCTGGCAGACTTAGAGACCACTTTTAAGAGCCTGGGCCCCTGGGGAAGGAAATCCATGGGTGTAAAATGGGTTTGGCAGGTGGCAGAGGCATGCTGTGCCAAAGGGAGGCTTTCTGGAGTGGGGTGTTACCAACCAGCTTGGGATTCAGCTCTGCTAACTAGGAGAGCTGACAAGTAATAAAATGAGCTCCTCAGTTGCCCGAGGCAGCAACAAAGTGAGATATTTAGTTAACAGCAGCAACCTGGTGCCTTTAATTTTCAAGTCTTTGGAGGAAGGGAATGAAGAAGGGACGTGAGAGATTAGGGGAAAATCTACTTTCCTTGTCCCTCCTTGTAGGTATTCCACTCACCTGAAGTTTTCACTAGTGGAACATTTGTCCAGAAATGTCATCACTGAAATAAATGTGTTAAATTTAAACTTGGCCTGCCCTGGTTCATCTCTTATGCAATTGGACTGGAAACAGCTCTGGCTTCAAAGACACCTCTAAGTTTTTCTCAGGCAACAAGACTTAGGCCACTTTGGTTTCTCAGCTTGTTCAGCTTTGTCCAATTTTTGGATGAAAGTCCTTTGAAAACCTCAGTGGCCATATTATTTTTCCTCCAATCATCAGCTTACAAGATAAAGGCAAAGCTGTGGGGGGAAAATAATCAAAGCTTCTTCAATTCCTTATTTTTATAGCCAGCTATGGCTTTAGTCTAAAGCTGTCTCTTTCAGGGAGAAAATCCCATTTGCACATTGCCTCTTGGTTGGCGGGAGTTGCTCACAGACTGTTGGGTGACGTTCAGGAGGCTGCCTGGCCTGTTGGCTGCACACTGGAATTTCTCTTGAGGGACTTTGTACAGCAGGAGAAGGGGGTGTTGTTTGGCTCTTACTCAGCATACAATTAAATCATTCTTTTGCAAGAGATGAATAAAAAGACAATAGTTTGAGCATTGTTTTTGCTTTGCATCATAATTAATTTTAATATAAATCATATCCTGTAGTCTGATTACAGAAGAAGTACATTGGAAAAAATATGGTTATTCCTGAAATAGTACAAAGAACATAAAACCATAAAAGAATTATTAAAAATTGCTTTATGTTCCTTATACCCTGACACACTCATGCATCTATCCATCTGTGTACCTCTGTATTTCTCTGTTCCTCCTTCCCTCCTTTCTTTCCTTCCTTCCTTGTATCCTTTCATCTGTTTATCCCAGAAAGAAATAATACACCACAAGAGTACAGTACAGCAGTCACAAACACTGACTTTTCAGTGAATCGTGCTGTGCGTTCAAGTCCTTGCAGTAGCATTCGCTTTCTGTGTAACCTTGGATAAGGTTTCAAGGCTTCTTTTGTACATTTATAAAATGGGATTAATAATAGCGCCTACCTTATGTCCTTGTGCCAGAATGCAGTGATACAATTCATATAAGATGTTTGGCAAAGTGCCCAGCATAGAGGAGGATGTGTTCAATAAATATTAGCTATCCTTGTCATAATTATCTGCTGGCTTACTTAATGCAGTTGTCGAGCTCTGATAAAAAATGTACAAAAATACAGTGTCTAGATATAATAATTATAAATGTGTAATAAATACACATGTTTATTTTATGTTATTGACATCTTTTTGTTATGACCATGTTTATGTGGTATTTTAATGGCTGAAAAACATTCTATGGTATGAATAGTCATAACTAAACTACTACATCTATTCATTCAGGCTATAGAAAGTTTCAGTTATGAATAATGCTGTGATGAACATCTCTGTTCACTTCCTTAAACTAAGTTCCTAGAAGTGGAATTGCTGACTATGTGGTGGCCACATTTTAAAGCTCACTAGCATTGCCATGATGCCCAGCAAAGCTGGTGCTACTTTCCGGTTCCATGTGGACTCCATGGCCAGGTTGTCGGTGCCGTCGCCAGCCTTGGGAGTTATCTCTGCGAGCGTTTGCCATTCCTCCAGACACAACATATGATCTCATTGCTATTTTATTAATTTATTTTGTTTAATTACCAGCAAAGTTGAACTTCACCATATGTTTTTTAACAATATTTATTTATATTTCTAAAATTGTAAACTTATAATATTTATGCATTTTCCCCCACTTTGGGTCATTGTTTCTTTTCTTAATGATTCTGCCAGGGCTTAAACATTTGACTTTCTAATGAGAAGGTTTTGGAATTTACTCTTTTTCAGTTTCTGAAAATTGGACATAGGCTATGTGTAATGTTTAAAACCTGTCTCTGTGTTTGCTGTAATTTCCTAAAGTTTGCTAACTGTGTCCCGTCAGTCAGTACCACAGCCAGCCAAGTGATGATGGCCTTGAGCCCATCCCTAAGCGCCTCGGAGAACACTTACCTCCCACCTTGTACTGGGTCTCATTTTGTCACTCTGGTATTTTCCTTGTCCTCAATTTCAAGTTCATTCTGCTCACTGAAGAAAAATAGTAAGTATCAATGGTAGGTAACTACTCCTTTTATTACATCTTTTATGTGTCTCTTCCTGGTTCTGTGCTCCTCTTTCTTTGTACTTCTTTTTAAATCTGTGCTTGTTAGAGCAGTTTCTATACAAACCACATCTGTGCAGTTTTTCACCCCAGGATCTTCCCTTTAAGCATGGTGAAGAAGCCACCAAAAGATCTTCCTTTACTATTTGGAGAAAATCACTTTAGACATTGTGTCCAAAGATTCATCTTCACTAATTGTCTAGTGCAGTGGTCAGAAAGGTTCTCTGTGCAGGTCCAGCTAGAACACGTTTTCAGCCACACAGGCCTTGCAGCATGTGTTCAACTACTCCAAGAGAAGAGGCAAAAGTCCAGTTTGGTCCATGGGCCTTAATCCGCTGACTCCCAGTCTACACGAGAGAAAACAATGGGGAAGGGAGAGTCAGGGAAATTTGGAGCTCTAACTTCTTGTGGTCCACAGGAAAGAGCTTTCAAACACCAGCATGCCCTGGGATTGATCGGGTCAGGGACTTCCAAGAAGATGAACTGGCTTTTGCTGAGGGCCCAGAGATGAGAATGTGGCTTGGAGAGAAGGACCTGAACAGACAGAGATGATGGGGGAGATGATGGAGAAAGAATGGCTCGGAGAGCTGCTTCCAGCAGGTGACCCTGGCCATGCAGAGCACCCTGAGTTGATGGATGGCTTGAAAATGGGGTGAATCCCACTCCACAGAAGTGAACCTGGCTTTGAGTTGTGTTTCTGAATTTCATCAGTTTCCCTATATTGTTATTTTGGGAATGTCTGATTTTGGATGAAGGGCGATATGTCAGGTGTCTTACTTGCTAATCTTGGTGGGTTTTGTGTTTTTGGTTAGATAGAAGACATTATTTTTTCTGAGCCAAATCTCAAATGCCACCTAACAACCTTTGGAAATGACATGCATACCATGTAGGCCAAGCTTCTCTGTGTTCTCTGTGACCTTGTCTTTCCTACAAAGACGAATCTGATGTGCACTCCTATGCCTCATAGCAGGCTGCCACTTCTGTAGTAAGCTTCATGAAATCTAGAAGAATAAAATCAAAACATTGTTCTGGCTATGGCAAGGGACATCAGGAAGCTACTGGAGTTGAGGATGTGGGACCATGTGACTTTGATCAAATCTTTTCTTCTCTGAATGGCTCTGGTTCCTCTTCTATGGAAAAAGGGGATTAAACTAGAAGCAGAATGACAAACACCTGCAGGTGCCCATTATCCAGGCTCTGATGTCTCTGACTATAGCAATTATTGCTGCTCCTTCCATGTGTCTTTCTGGTAAGCCGAAGACAAAGTCTTTTGTGCAGGAATGCTGTGTCCATGGCTGTTCTCAGCCATGTAAAACTGGGGCCAGACAGGCCTGGGGTGCCTGGTCTCACAGGCGCGTTGGAGCTGAAGAACTAGGATTCTTAACACCGCTGGAACTCAACACGTCCCATCCCTGAATGGGGATATTCATCCTTTTGGACAGCAGTGCTGAAACATCATCCATTCAGCTGCCCCTAAGTGTAGTTAAACCCATTCAAATGCAAATATTGCCAAGAAAATAGACCTTTGCAATTTGCCTCTGTTTTCCAAGTTTTCCATAGACTGTCTCATGACCTGTTCATTATAGGCCAGAGGTGGAGGGTGCTGGATAGCTCTCACTCACTCAGGGCTGTTAATGTTCTATTGCCTGGTGTGTTTTAAGATCCTGTGCCTTTAATGGGCTTCCTGAGCTAGTGGTTTCCCTTATTTACTTCCCTGGGCTGTAATCATTTTTGTGACTGACCATGTTGATAAACTGCTTGGTGAAACAGTCATATGCATGAGAGTCACTCTTCAGGTGGTTATTCTCCTCAACCTTGTTTTCCATCACAGAAAGTCATTCCCAGAGGAAATCTTCTTTTGTTAAAAAAATACTCTTTGTGCATTTAAATGCCTTCAAATTTTCAATCCTGAGTAACTTTGAATTGATTGATACGTGAAATTAAATACAGTACTCTTGATTAAGGAAAAGTATGTTTGTCTATGTATCGTCTATTATCTATCTATCCATCCATCAATCTGTTCATCTCTCTATCCACTATCAGTTTCTCTTGTTTCACAAATGAGTTATGGTAACTCACTTATACATCTGGAGGAAAACTACAGGGCAAACTCAGATGAATTTGGGGTAGGACTGGCACTGAGTCTGTTGTGCACAGGTATCAGAGATGGTGCATGAATTTGGGATCTTTTTTTTTTTTGTGGGTACCAGGGGTCGAGCTCAGGACCTTGCGTGCCAGCAGGCGCCCGTGCCGCTGAGCGATATCACCGGTCCCTTTTTTCGTATGTGGGATCCCGGAGTCGAACTCGGGCCCTCACGCTTGCCAGGCAGGCGCTTACACTGCTGAGCCATCTCACCAGCCCTGAATTTGGGATCTTATTAACAGCCAAAGCAAACAGGACAGTTTTGCCAGGTCTTTGGTTAACAGCATCTGTTGGTTAAAACATGACATTGATCACTTGATGTCTCTGTATGTTTGGGATTAAGACCTAACAGCCCTCTCGGCTGTGAGTCGAGGCACACACAATAGAACTGGCTCCATCTACCTTATATTTAAATTTGCTTTAGAAAAAAAGTCAGTGTCTTTAAAAAAGAATAGTTCAATCTTAAAGTCTATTACTTTTCATTTAAAAAAGACTAAAGTGCGTGAATCTGAAGGCCATGACCAATTTAAGGTTTTCCAGTGACAAGATTGTTTATGAAGGATACTTGTTCAAGAGAATAGACATTCTGAGGAGTGACATAGGCCATAGATCTCCATAAGATATACATTTAAAATGTAAATACAGTTTGGGACACTGCATCGCAGCAGTCTGGTTTTGTATCTTTGGGGCTCCCATAAGTTCAGTGCTATATCTGCTAAAGCTGGCTCCAGATTACAAAGCACTAGCATTCTGACACGTTTCCATCTGCATGATTCTGGAGTCACTCATCACTGGATTTTGATTTCAGGCACTGGCAGGGGATGCTTTCCCAGAACCTCAGTGTCGATAGACAAGGAGCAATCACAATTAGCACAGTTAACCAATGACCTGAGAACCTGGTCTGAAAGAGATGCTCAGGGAAGGAGGCCTCGATCAAGTGCCATCTGGAGCTGGGACTCTAGAATTGGACTGTGTATAGGTGGGAGGACCCAGCTGTTTGAGGAGGAATGTGAGTTGTCCACTCACTACCATTTGTAGCCTTAGTTTCCCCATAAGATCCTAGGCCAGTGATGGCGAACCTTTTAGAGCTTTCAATGATAAAAACAGCCTGCTGCTGCACGCATGCTGTAGGTTCGCCACTCCTGCCCTAGACTGAATGGCCACCCCAGACCCCTTTCTTCATTGTACTTTGCAGTTAGGCTGAGGCAAGGTCTCTGAGATCAACTCTTCTAGTACCTTCTTGGAAACTTAGGTCTCAGCTATGGAGTCATCAACAGAAAAAAATGCTCTATTACAAAAAGTGAAATAATGGTATTCTTAAAATGAGCCTGACGGGGTATGTGTGTAGTTATCCTACCTCATGTTCAGAGGTCTTCAGAGGAGCTGTGTGAGTTGGCTGGGTAGCTGTCATATGTCCACATGGAGGACAGGCACCAGAACCCCAGAAGTATTAAATAACTATGCTGTTGAGTCACAGAGAATAACTTTTCGTAGCTTATTTTGTTATTGTTATTCAATTCTGTCACATCTAATGACTCACTTCATACTGCCCTGACTGACACAGCACTGTTACCTAGTATGTTTTTACAGAGCCCTGATTCCTATCAGATGCTCTGGACATAATGAGTTCCATGCTGGAATTTATTTGGAAAACCCGTTTTCTCTATCACTGTCTTGAAGTCTGTTCTTTTCCTAGATATTAAAGAGAAGCCGGTTTTGGGGACCCTAGGATTTTCTAGAACGATTTCATTTTATAGTGCATTTTAAAAGCTTTGAGAATCCTGTTGTAGAGCTGTGGGCATCACTACAAGGTTAAGACTCAAAGACTGTTTTGCACTTACCTTGGATACCCCTGCTTTTAGCGTCTAGGGACTCTACACATTGTTGAACATGCTACAATCCACTAGTCACATGCCTTGGACCACATATGACCCACGTGTTGATATGCTGCTCCTTTGTCCTAACTGGTTATGTGCTTTTCAGGTGTGCTATATCGTTCTTTGATCAGAAAGTTGTCTGTTGTGGGTACAAATGCCGATGACCACAGACTGAGCAGGCATTACATACACTTGATTATGCGGTTCTGGCCTAAAGAACAGCTCATGCTTTGGGCGCCCATAAGGCCAAGCATCAAAGTGATCCTCTCGAGAAAGGCAAATTTAAAAATACTAAGCCCTTTCGTGGGCTAGTGAGAGTATAAACACTTGTATGCCTGAGTCTTCTTCAAGCTTCATTGTGACCTTGGGAGGTGCTTGTCACTTGTTCCTGTCCCATGGATGAGGAAAGTAAGGCTCTGGAAGCATTGTTATGGCTCAGTACAATTTAGACCCCTCACTTACAGCTGTCAGCTCAGTCAGTTCGGGTCCATGAGGTTAAAAGCTCAGACTCTGGGACTAACTCCCTTGCTTCAAATCTCAGTTCTACCCCTTTATAAGCTCTGGAGAAGTCACTTACCTTCTCTGTGTTTTGGTTTCCTCATTTATGATAAAGGACTGGTAAAATTCTTTCCTCCCTAATGCTGTCGTGGGGACTAAAGGAGCTAACCCACACACTGCCTAGGACAGTAATAGACAACCAACACAAAGTGCTCATAAGAACCCACCGCTACTGCTATTATTATTTTCTGACATATACACAGCCTGTGTGCACACACACCCACACTTCCCGGGCTCACCCAGTTTATTCACCAGTATTGGTTCTGGATGACATTTGGCTGTTTCCAAAACTCACGTCCATGTTCCTTGAATACAGATTTTCCATCATAAATTTTATTCAAAGGGTGTGATGTCTGCTCTGAGAACGGTTCTCACACGGGAGAACAAAAGTATTTTTGGTGAATGACAGTCTGGTTAGAATAAGTGAGTCATGTCACTAAATGTCTACCGTGAAGGCTAAAACAGTCATCTCAATGTACAAATTATTCTCCTGACTTTGTTACATACCAGAAGGAGGCTTGGGGTGGCACATTTAAAAAGTATAACAAAACCAGTGCAAGTCGTTCAGTCCTTAGCATTTGATTAAAAATAACTAAGGAAACAACTAATTGAAATGCTCAGTACATTTCTTTTTTTCCTCTGTGCAACAATATATTGACTGAATTTTCCAAATTACTAAAAGCATTCATGCAGTTCCAGGAATTTGATCTGGTAACCCTTCAGCTCTTTTTATTAATAATGTTGGCGTTTTACACTAGTGTCAAATGTGATAATTATTTTTCACAGATATTGAACTTAATAGAGTAATTGCTAAACACATTTTCACCTTTGGCTCTGTAAGACAAAGTTTGTAAAATTCTCGAGCTGTGAAGAGTAGCTTCACTGTGCACTCGCCTAACAATTGTCTAAGAAATTTGTCCTCAATGAATGAGAGGGGAACAACATGAATCCAGACGTCAAAGTCATCACAGTTCTAATTGTGGACAGCCACAGTCCCTGAGTTCCACGTAAATCAGCCACTACAGATTGAAAACAGAGGAGCAAACCTGAGCAGGCGGGTCTCACAATCGCTACAGCCAATTAGGTATTCAAAGGGACAGTCTCAGTGTTTAATACGCTACGAAACCACACTAACAGACACGTGTTGGTATCAGCAGTTTTGACAGACATGACTTAAAATAGGAGAAATGCAGAAATAGATATAAACAGTTTTAATATGGCCCAACCCACAGAAGGAAATATTAACTACATGCTGAGTCTTTATTCTGAAATCAAGTTACCGCAAAGCAAACCAAGTATGGGATGTAGGTTGGGTCAAGCCAGGGGTTTCTGACCATACCTAGTGCATAAATATGATCAGTGTGTTATAAGGTGCTTTTCCTGTGGGTGATGCTTGGGAGGTGCATTATATCAAGTGTTTCTATCACACCGAAATGGCTTTCTGTTTGGCAAACGGGAGATCCAGCCCGCTTAATTTAGGATTGGGGTGGTTATTCTTGCCAGGTCTGGGCCATTATCTGTTCTCTCTGGGCAGGAGTCATGAAGCCAGGACTCAAGTCTTTTAGGCATTTCTGCAACTGGCCTCTGGTTACTGGACCACAGCACAGCACCCATGTGCTTAGCTCCATTTGGCTACATGGAACTTCTCTCTGGACCTCAAGCGCGCTCGCTATTCTGTGTCCTGAGGACATTCACCTTTCTTCCACCTGACACTTTGCAAGATCCTGACTGCAGATCCTCCTTTCTTCCACTGCTGCACCAGGCCCAAGTCTCACCATGTGACCCCCTCTTGCCCCAGCACTACCACTTCAGCTTGTCTACCTGCTCTGCTCTAATGCAGAATCCACAGAGCAGCCAGCTACCATCCTGCCTCCTGCTTTTTAACAGACCCTTATACAACATTTTCTGTGTCCCAGGAACTGTTTTAGAAAATACCACAGCCCTTTTCCAGGAGACATCATTCCTCCAGTCTACCTCCAGTGATGACCATGGGACAGGAAGCCTTGCTCTCCATACTGGGCATATAGTTAGAAGCAAATAGCACAGGCTCCAGGTGCCATTAAAGCTCACAGTGAAAGCTGACAGTGAACAGACCATCATATGATCCAGGCAGCCATGATGATGACATCATACAGAAAAGTAACGGAATGGGGATAGAAAGTGACGGAATGATTTAGATAGGATGGCCACCACTGAGCAGTGCTAGGATGAAAGGAGGGGAAGTGATGCACACTTTCTGATCAAAGAGGAGGACGATGGCCGAGGCCTCCATAGGCCTGAGGCTGGGAGTAGTGAGCAAGGGGGAAGGAAGGAGTAAGGCAGGGGCACGGTGATCCTGTGGGGCATTTTGTGCCTTTGTAAGGAGGGTGGATTGTATCAGCACTCTTTTTTTCCCAGGTGAAACTTACATGATATTCATTTTAGAATAGACAATTGAGTGGCATTTAGTACATTCACAATATTGTCTGACCACCTGTATCTATTTTAAAACATTTGTTCATTTTATCATCCAAAAGGAAACCCCATCCTTGGAGCAGTCACTCCCATCCCTCTACCCTCACTCCTGGCAACCACCAATACTGACACCCTGTGGATTTACGTTTTCTAGATACTAAAAACACAGGTGTACACACAATCATGCAGCTCTCCAGCTTAACACTACCCACCTGCATCATACTTGGGCTCAGTCCCAAACTCCTGATGATGCCCCATGATCGGGTCTCTTCACTCTTCTTCAGTCTGACTTCCCACTGATTGCCCTTCACCCTGTCAGAGGAAGGACCCAGCCTCAGTGGTTCTTCCTGAGCGTTCCATTTGTTACAACTGATGAGCCCACACAGGCACATCCTTATCACCAAGAGTCTTTCCTTCACACTAAGGCTCACTCTTGGTGTTGTACATTCTGTGGGATTGTACAAATGCACTATGACATATATACACCATGATCAAAACACTGAAATACAAGAGGGTATAGAAGGCCAAGCAAACATGCTGTAGACATGGGACACACTTCTTATTACAACATTTTTTGTTAGTTTGTATCCATCACAGATTGGTAGATTATCTATCTGTGTATTTCCACAAAGTAAGATATTCACAAGCCTTAAAACCTGTAGGCAAGTTCCGCCAGTATAAACCTGGGGAATGTCAAGATGCCTCACACAGAAGAGCTTGAGAAGGAGAGCAGGGGGCCGGTGAGATGGCTCAGTGGCATAAGCACCTACCTGGCAAGCGTGAGGTCCTGAGTTCGACTCCCGGTACCCACATACAAAAAAAGGTAGGTGGCATAAGCACCTCCTGCTGGCATGCGAGGTCCTGAGGTCGACCCCCGGTACCCACAAAAAAAAAAAAAAAAAAAAAAAGAAGGAGAGCGACAGTCTAGCCTTCCTCTCTGTTTTGAACACCCCGAGCTCATGACTGCCTCAGGACCTTTGCTCACGTTACTCCTGCTCTAGATCTTTGCATGGCTGGTGCTTTCTTGTCATCTAGATCTCAGCTCCGATGTCAGCACCTTTAGAGTCCTTGCCTGATTTCCTATGTTATCAGTTTTATTTTTTTATGTCTTATTTGGCATTCTGACATTATCGTGTTTATTTATTTATTTAGTATCTGTCTCCTACCAGAAAACAGGTTTCATGGACAACAACAGGCTTGTCTCCCATGATCAATGGTGCATTTCCAGTACTTCTCTAACAGTGCCAGGCATATTGTAGATTGGAGTAGTCTGTGTCCTCCCCAAAGCAGACACAAAGACAGAGTTAAACAGCAAGAAGCATTCTAGGGGAAATGCTGGCACGAGAGGTTGAGGAAGGAGCCCAGAGGCTGGGAGAGCTTTAAGAACAGGATGCAGTCTGACTGTGAGTAAGAAGGAGAGGGGGAAGGAAGAAAAGCCAGGCAGGATTGTCAGAACACTGTGCAGTTATGAGGAAATCAAGCGATTCTGGCAGAGTCCTTGAACCAAAATTGCCCATCCAAAGGCCTCCGAGTCCCCAGAACTGGATCTGCCTTTGTACAACTGTTGTACTAAGTAACAGGCTGGGAGCAGTATGTGGAAGTGTGGCCTTGGGAAGAAAGGTGGCAAAAGATTCAGTGTATGACAGCTGGGGCCATTACTCAACACACTTCTTTAAGTGTGAGATCTGAGAAGTGCATTCACATGGACACTACAGATAGGTATAAAATATTAGTTCTGTAAAGAAATAATGAAGAAATGAATGAATAAGCTGCTCCATCATGTTATTTGAATACCCAACTCTTTAGGTTTTCAAGTTCACTTTTAGTTTTGCAAATTTCCTTTTTGTTCAGTGTCTGTTATGTGGAAAGTGACCTACCAGCAATGCCTCATTTAGTTCTCACAACAGAACTAAGATACACTATCATCTGTCCCCAATTCATAGATGAGGGAAACGAGACTTGTCAGACAGGCAAAGTAATTTGCCTAAGCTCAGTAGCTAAGCTGAGCAATAGAGCTCTGTCTCATTAAATCTGTGCTTGAAGTCGACACCCTTAGCTGTAACACTGTCACTCTCTATAGACACAGAGAGAGAAGCTGCCCTTCAGAGCAGGGACCTGAAAATAGCAAGGGGCAGGGAAGCAAGATGTATCCTAGGCTTAGTCTAGGTCCTCAAGTGTGCATCATGGATTTGTATTCATCCTTCTTCTATCCCTGCCTTTCTCATTGGTGGCTCATCCATTCATCAAATTTTGTCCAACACCTCTGCATGCCAGTGCACAGACTAAGCTTTCATCTCTTTGTCCCTGAGGAAATGCACTGTCTACACCGTCCATCTCAGGAGGCGCCTGCGTCTCATGAGCACTGGAAATGTGGCTGAGCCAAACTGAGATGCACTGAGCATCTCATGCCAGGTTTCAAAGAGTTGGCATGGAAAATATCATTTAAGAACCCTCATGAATAGTTTTCACATAATTATGTATTAACATGATACTTCTGATTATATAAAGTTAAATAAAATATATTATGAAAATGAATTCCATTATTTTTTTTTTTTTATTATTTTTTTTGTGGGTACCAGGGGGACGACCTCAGGACCTCGCGCGCCAACAGGCACCCGTGCCACTGAGCGATATCACTGGCCCCTTTTTCGTATGTGGGTTCCGGGAGTCGAACTCGGGCCCTCGCGCTTGCAAGGCAGGCGCTTACGCCGCTGAGCCATCTCACCGGCCCATGAATTCCATTATTAAAATTGTTTCATTTTACTTTTTGTGAGGTTATTAGAGAATTAAATGTGCTCAAGTGGTTCGTATTGTAACCGTCTTGGACAGCTCTGGTCTTGCTCTGAGAGCTCAGAGCGGGCAGCATGGGCTGCAGAGAGGGCATATTTGTCTGGGGATTAGCAAAGGTGTTAGATTTTGCCCCATGGATAAGTGGTGACTGCTTTCCAGGTTGATGATGATACTGATAAAGTGAGCAGAGGGAAGCTGCATCCCATTATCTGAGGCTGGAATTCTGGATGAGATTGTCTCAGGTTGGCTTCCCTGGGAAGCAGAGTTGGAGTTTAGCATCTCTACTTATTATGCTTGGCTGCATCGGTGTTTAGCTGAAGCAGCCCTTGATGGGACCAACAGAGATGTCCATGGAGATCACATTCACCAGTCGGGGTGAGGTGTCCTTCGTTGAAGGACGATCAGAATGGCCCACTGTGGTGTCCCTGTGAGCTGCCTAGAGAACAGAAGGCAGAATGACCTTGTCCTCACTCCATGCTCAGTCCATACGCTCTCACCTTAGCTGAGTGTAGGGGGGAAGAGCAAGTCTCTGTGATGTCAGGGGTGCACTTGGGAATTTGTGCAAATTATAGCCAGAGCAGTGGTAAATTTGTATGTGTAATGCATTTACCCACAGCCCCTAGAGTACACTAAAAGACAATTTCTTAGTGTTTAAAGATTATCCTTTTAATAATTCATTGATCTTAACAACACAATACATCAATGGTTTACACCAAAGCCATGTTTTATCTGCAGTGCACTTCTAAATTGAAAGGTACCATAAAATAGCACTTAACTTTCAGAATCCTTGTTATCTAAAGCTCAGTTTCATATTTGTTTGATGATAACAAAATACCCTGTCTATTTTATTGTCTAGTACAGTCTCTAATTTGGGAGCTCAGGAATAAATGAAGCGATGCTTGCAGGTGGGTGGTGTGTGTGCGCGCATGCGTGCGTGTACCCGTCTCTGCACGTGTCTCGTGTGCGTGCACTGTGGGCTGCGTGCAGGTTTGGCTTTAGACACTACTGACAGTCCCGCAGTGAAGCACGTCTGCATTCCTCTCTCAGCACGTCCATCGGTGTGAGCACAGTCCTTTGCCAACAAGAGGATGAAGGAGACAAAGCGAGCTGCTACCTTTACAGCTTAACTCAAATTGAGAAGTTGCCAGATTTCTTTTTCTTCTTAGCTGTCTGTAGTAGTCCCATGGTTTCCTGGTGCTTGCCTTCTGAGAGGCATGTGTGTAAGTAATTACCAGAGCAGAATATCGTCAGTCCTCCCATAGGATCTAGAATGAAGGACCAGGCTATACGTAAGGGCAGTGAGGTTCAGCTCCTCCCTCCCCATCCTGCTCTCACCTTTGCTGTCAGTGGCCCAGAAACATGGCCGCACTATTGCTTTTCCAAACATGCCATGTTCTTTCTACCCCAGTGCCTTAGCTCCTGCCATTCCTGCTGCTCAAAGCGCTTCTTTTTTAGTCCCTTTAACTCATATATATATTCTGATGGGCAGGAAGAACCAGGTAGGCAGACCCTTGTCCCAGCGAGTCCAAGGTGTAGCCAAGTGCGTATTGCTTAAAAACTATGAATAAGTGAATGACCTTAAGGCTAAATTAAACACCACAGGCAAATCACACAAAACCAGCTCTGGAGCTGAGTTTTATTTTGTTATTGATAATGTTTTCTGCAAGAGTTTCAGTGAATTGATGAGGCCACAGGGTCATCTGGCTTCACTCTAAAAGTTCATGGGTAATGATAGGAGACGGATAGGGAATGGATTCTATCAAAAACTTCAGCTGCCTTGGGAAAGCAAGAGCTAGAGAATAACTTCAGAGGTGGGTAGAACTGGGAAGAGGATTTTTATTTTGCTATTTTCCCAGAATAAATAACCATTACAAACCTTAACCATGTTTGTAATTTACCAGGAAGCAGCCAGTGGAGAGGAAGTGATTGAAGATGAGGCAGAGTAAAGGTAATTGATGGACCAATGTCCCCAAAGAGACAGGAGGGATGAAATCAAGAGTGAGGGCCCAGAGGTGAGCTTGGGAGAGGCCAGCACTGAGGCAGGCGATATTTCTGCCCAGCCTTCGGCTTTTGTATGGAGGAGTGAAGGAAGCATCAATGACTTCCTTTTGGGCTGGGTAAATGCTAAGAAATTCTACGGCAGAAACCTCCTCAGGCAGGAGGCTTGGAATCAGTTGTCAAGATTAAGCATAAACCAAAAGGAACAGGGAAGTCCTAAGCACTAAATCTCAGGAATAGAACCATTCCGGACCACAAAAATGCATCTGTGAAGGAGCCGGGTGCCCCCAACGCTGAGGGGAATTTTAGGTACTTGGAGATCACATTAATGACCCTCAAAGGTTGTTCCACATTGTTTCAAGAAATATATTGATTTTTTTTTTATTTCTTGCTGTGATTACAATTCCAGAAAGAGAACATGATCTCCTGGAATCTGTTCAAGGAATGAAAATGTCTGAACAAGAGAAAAGGATGTTTTGTGACCTTCTGCTTGCGCTGTCGTGTTGTTCCTGTCACAGCTTGTTTGCTGGCATTGCAGAGACCCAGATGCAGTCTCTGTCAGCCCTTCAAACATGGTTTACCTGATTAGCGATGTCTTGGTGGAATAGAGAGGGCTCGACTGTGAGTGTGCAAGTGTGTAAGGAATGATTGGGGTCATTCTGTAGCTAGAAGGTAAGGGCGAGGGCAAGCTGACTTTGAGTTTCATCTAGGAAGTCTGAGGACAATATCAGTATAAGACTCAAATCTAAGTGCTTGGTGAATAAGCAAGTGCATGTGTAAATGGATCAAAGAATGAATGAATCTGTCCCCATAATCCAGCCCTAGGAGCGGGCCTCCTCCACAGAATCATGTGCATGTATGAAGAATACGTAACAGACAGGCCACCAACAAACATTTATTGCATTAAGTGAAGGAAGCTTGGTCTATAGTAGGTGCACTAGGAATACTAGCTGCATGCAGTGGTTGTCAACTATGTGTCAGGCCTTGAGCCAGTTGTTAGGATGTAACTCAGAACCAGACTTGCCCCCGGTAAGTCCTCTCTCGGGGAGTTTAGGATCCAGTGACGGTTTTGTTGAAACCGTAGAAACCATTTCCATCACTTCCATTGGGAGAGCAGACTTTGTGCCTATCCTTTTCATCCATGACCCCTAATGGTCCTAGGAAATCTAAGAGTTGTTAACATCACATTTTATGAGCTGAATCTCATTTCTTTTAGTGACTTGTCCAAGGGATCATGAGAGCAGAGCTAAAAGTCAAACACGGGTCTGATTCCGAAGTTGGGCCATTTACTCCATTGAACTGCTCTTAATCTGCCCATTTTAAAGTAGGAAAGGACTAAGTAAAGCTCATGTGGATGTGAAGTGATCTGTAAAAATCTAAGAGACTGACACCTTTCATGATACCCAAAGGCTGTAGCATGCATGTGCCTAAAGCAGTATAAAGTAGTTTTTTTGGTCTGAGGGTATTCTCCTTCCAAGTCTTAAAAATTAACAAACCTCTGGGGATGGAGGGGCACCCTGGGGATTTGCCTTATGAAATAAACAGAAATCAATTTTGACTTGTTTTCTAATCATGATAAATGAAGCCAGGTTAGGAAAAATAAGTCTCAGCATTAGTTGAGGATCCTTTTGCCAGGATGCATTGGTCTCTGACAAGCAATTAAGAAGCCCTCTGATTGTGCCTGGCAGTGCCACGGCTCAGCACACTCCTGATTAATTCTCATTTTCATTCTTTCCTTGGGATTTATTTACTCATTTCACCTAGAAGATCTTTAGCTTCTTAACCTCTCCTCCGCACTGTTCTCACGTGGTTCTTTGCTTGGCTCCCAACAACCTACAACTGCACCTGCCCCTGACCAGCACCATATTCACTCCTGCTGGTGCAATAACTGTTATGTTGACATTCATTCTTTCTTGCTTTTTAATTTTTTTCATTGAGCCATTTTTAGCAGAGTTTTCCATCTAAACCTCCTTCATGACCTCTGTATTTCCCTTCAGATGGTGTTTTGAAAGCCAGGGAATGTGAGCCTTGTGACTTGGTAGAGGAAGTGCTTATTCAAAGGGAGCTGTCGGTGGTAGGTGGGAAGTAACATCAGGTGGAAAGGCTGAACTTTGGACAAATTGAAAGGGTCTCAGAGAAGCTGAAAGATAGAATTAACGTCACGATCTTTGTCTTCATGGCTACCAACTATTGAGGCATTTCTGTAGTTTAGGCACATGTCTAAATCTTCATGTATTGCTTTTAGTCCTTTCAACAACCCTATAAAGATGGTAAAGGAAAATTCCCTTTATAGACAAAAGTGATTGGAATTTAGAGAATCTGAATGGTGAAACTAGTCCTCAAGAACCTGCCCATTGACTGACACACTGGATGCCCCACAGAAACACAAACTCAAACATGATGCCAACAGGAGCAGTAGGACTGGACACCTTCAGTGCAACGCTTGGGCCCAGCTCACTGATTAGACTGAGTTTGTGTGGCTATTGACCAAATCATGAGTTTTTCCGAGCTGAAATCTACTCCATGTCATCCATCTCAGCTTGCCCTCTCTGTGATGGGAATGACTTGAATGCTTGGCCCTAGAAGCCAAATGATCTGCTTCTTTCCCGTGGGCCTGCCCCACTCAGGGGCACTAGCTTATGGGCAGCCATTCCTCCCTTTTAGTTCCCTCCTCAGCTGATCTTCCCAGCCACTTACTGTGCTGTTTGGAAGGTGCTTGTCACAGTCCAGCTGCCCCTGCAAACTTTCCATTGGGAACCCAGACTCTAACATCTTTAGCTCTCCTTAGGGACAGTGCATTTATAAAAAGAGAAATAGACATTTACTTATACATGTGTTCAACAGCTTTATAGTAACCAGCCTGCAATGACCCTCAGAGCATCTTAACACAGTGGATTTATTATTCATGGTTTGTAAATAAGAACAGTGAGGTTTGGAGGTGATGTAGATTGCTAAAATCTCCACAGCTAGAATGTGGCAGGATGGAATGAAGTCTTGGTCTCTCCCTCCCTCTCCCTCTCTCTCTCTCTCTCTTTCTCTCTCTTTTCCCCTCCCTCCCTCATTCTCTCCCCTTTCCTCCTCCCTCTCTCTTTCCCTCTTTCCCTTTTTCCTTCCCTCTTTCTTTTTCTTCCCTAGAAGTCATAGGATCCTGTGATTTTCTTCTAAACTGCTTTTTCCATTATAATTATAACCTGCCATTAAAATATTTAAGCACACAAATTAGCTGGTGGTAATTATGATATTTCAAGAGGTGACGAGCAATTAGAATGAGATTTTAAAGAAAAAAAATCTAAATATAACTTAGCATCTTTCACAATAAATACACCTTCGTCAATCATGATTTTATCTAACCCTGATACATCCTGGGTCTAAACGCAGCATAAGTGGTTTTTGGAAATTCTGGTACCTCAAAACATTTTGGCATCCAGAGCCATTGCAAGTATTTTTTTATTTAGTCTTTAATTTTCTAACGATGTTAAAATGATGACTTTCCACTTAATTGGGAGATGTTTTCCCCTAAAAACCACCACTGATTCATAACCCTCTAAATTCATGTAGTGAATTAGGATGAGGTGGGGGGGGAAGAGGATGATGTATGGACATGCAGTCACAGCAGGTTGTGCAGTTGTAGATACACAGATGCGCACTGTGGTCTTTGTCACTCAGACCTCCCCTTCCACCAACACATGATGTGCCAGAAGCACATTTAACTGGTGTCATTGTGCACCAGAGCCCGCCTTCTGCCCCTGACCAGCTGGGTGACTTGACTAGCAGAATTTCCCACGAGGAGAGGGCGGTGTTTGAACTAGGTGAGGTTGGGTTTCTTCCATGGCTCCAACATTCTATAGGTTCTGCCTCTGATCACTGCACACTGACTCTCCCTAGGCATTTCTTTCTGAGTGTCTGAGGAGGGAGGCTGAGGCAGAGGCGGTGCCATCCCCACAGTGAGCTGCTGCTGCTGCTGCAGCTTCCGTGACCATGTGGTGTGTGAGGAGAAAGGAAGAGATGGAGAATCACCTCTCAGCCATTTTCTTTGCAGAGGACAATACTGGGGCCTAGAGGAATTAAATAGCTTCCCTTAGGTTATGCAGCAACTCATAACATACCTAGGCAGTTAAAAGCAAAAAAAATATTAACTTTATTTTATATCAAATGTTTAAATAATATTTTAGGGTACTGGGGATGGAACCCAGAATCTTACACATGCTAGGCAAGTTCTCTACCATTGAGCTATATTCCAAGGCCTTTTTAAAAGATTTATTTTGAATCAGGGTCTCATGAGGTTCCCCAGGCTGGCTTCAATTTTGGGATCCTCCTGCCTCAGCTTCCTGAATAGCTAAGATTTCAGGTGTGCACCAGATGCCCAGCCTGATGGTTATTTTTAAAGAGGAGAAAAATTGCCATAAGAAGAAAAAAGAACTTGGGATGTTATAAAATAAGTTGCGTACACACACACTGTGTGTGTGTGTGTGTGTGTGAGAGAGAGAGAGAGAGACAAAATTCTTATAGCAAATCTAAAAAGTAAAACAAAAACACTACTAAAGGAAAACTTAGAATTTTCTGAATAAAAAGGTTCAAAATAATATCCAAAGAGAAAGAATCAGAAACCATGTTTCCCTTAAACTGGTGCTGTTTGATACAGATATAATGTAAACCATGCAAATACATTTAAATTTTCTAGTAGACGCACCCAAAAACAACCAGGTGAAATTAATTTCAGTGATACACATGGAAATTAACCCAGTGTATTAAAATATTATTCCAACATATAATAATGTAAAAATGACTGAGACAGTTGCTTTTGTCCTACATCTGTGATGTAGCATGTATTTATCCTGCACTCTCAGCACATCTCTACTTGGACAAGCCACACTTCAAGTGCTTTAATAACCACACATGGGTTTGTGGTTTACTTAATGTACTGCTCAAAGTAGCAAAAGACTCTTTCCTCTTCTCTCTGACTCTTATCAGAATTAATCTTTCCGAAAACTATAAATATAATATATTCTAATTTTTCAAAATAAACTGTGTGTGTGTTTATGTAAGTATCTCTGTGTATGGAATTCTCTCTCTCTCTCTCTCCCTCTCTCTCTCTCTGCATCTGCAGAGAGAAAGGCTTCCCAGGAAAGCATGGAAAGACTCACACTAAATATTCTTAAACATGATGAAGTTTCTGCAGATCCCATGATTTTGTGCCAGGCTTTGGAATGCACAGAGCCTTCTTTGCAGGGTTTGTGGATTAAGTCTCTTCACCAAACGGGTAGCTCAGCAGACCTAAACCTGGACATTGATGAGTGTACACTTAGCACCTGGTTGGTCCTTGTCCCCACTCCTCTGATGTGAATGATGAGCGCCTACAAGTTGGTTTTCATTACCACATCGAGGCTCTGGCCATCTGGACAGGAAACCTCATGAAGCCATCATGAGCTGATTTGCATCGTAAAAGATGGTGCATTCTGTGTTCCAAACAGAATGGGAACCAGGAAAGGAAATCCCCTTACTAACATACTGCGGAGACAGGGATGTGGCAGTCTGCTTCTCATTGCCAGGACTGAAATGAGAATCCTTCATACATATTAGGCTCCTGTGTTCATTTCCTTGATCTGTAGTAACAGTCCTGGCAGCTGGAACTTCAAAGTCAAGGTGTGGCCAGGACAGCGCTCCTCTGCAGGCTCTCTGGGAGGACAGAATCTTCCTTTGCTCCTTCCCAGCTCTGGGAGTGCTGGTCAGTGTTTGGTGTCCTTGGCTGGCAGATGCATCACACCACTCTTTGCTTCCCTTATCACATGACCATCTCTGCCTGTCTGTGTCTATGCATCCCCTCATCTTCTTATAAGAACTTCAGGCCTTGGCTTTTGGGCCCCCTCTGATCCAGCATGGCCTTATTTTAATTTAATCATATCTGAGAAGGTCTTATTTCCAAGTAAGATCCCATTCCAAGGTTCTGGGTGGACATGGATTTTGTAGGGACACATTGTTCAACTCATGACATTTGTCACTAGTTTCTTCCCAAGACCCTGTCCTGTTTTCTAGTTCAGTGGGTCACTTTAATATTCAGGATCTAATCTGTAAGTCAATTTGCTATATAGAATTTTGGAACTGAAAGGGGATCTGATGATTAGTACAGTAGAATCTTTACTTTAAGTGGAAGTCGAGTCGTCACAACGCAGGTCTGAAAAGAAAGCAGAGCCAGGCACAGGTGATGTGTTTGAAAAAGGGTGGGGGGCCCATGCTGTCTCCCTGTTACCCTCCCCTTGCTTTCCAGTATGCTTTCAGGACTTCTGTAGCATCCCAAGCTTCCATAAATCCCTCTTCTTTAATCATATTCCTTTTATTGTATTGATCAATAACCCATGTGTCAAGAGATACAGGGAGTTCACCAGCATCACACCCAAACTTGAATCTGAGCCTCCCTCAGCTACCACACATCCACACTGTCGCTGAGAGGGATCAGTTGTCTGTGTATCTTCGGAAAGAGAAAAACAAAACATTCCACGCTTGTCAATTTTTCTCTTTCTGTTTTGCATGATTCTCAAAAAAAGTTCATGGTGAGGTCAAAGCCACGTTGCTTCATGCTGATTCTCTATTTTCAACTAGAGGAGGAGCCCCGGGAACACCTTGAATCAAGCACACGAGAAGGAGTCCCTCTTGTCAAGGTCTGCCCTGGCACTGTGTGGGGCTTCTGCATGAGCAAAGACTCTGTCTCCACCCCGTTTTTCACAAGCATTTCAATTATTTCCCCCCAAAAGTAGATAGTATGTTTTTGAATGCAAGTCATAATCTGAGCACTCCAAGTTACTTTTTCAAAAATTCGCTTCTTTCAAAACATTTTTCATATCAATAGCTCTCATTTAGTTTTAGAGAAACTTTAGGTTTGCAGAAAATTGAATCAATACAGAGTTCCTATACCCTCTGCATCAGTTAGGGTTCACGAGAGGAACACATTTAATAATGTGTAATAAATATATATATGATTTGTATATGATTTATGAGGTAGGCTTACAATGATTACCAGCACTCAGGTATGGAAGAACGCAAACGAGCCATCTGATCACTGGAGAGCCAGAGGATCCAGTCAAAGGCTGAAGGCATGGAGCTCAGTGCAGAGTGCCAGAAGCTGAAAGATCTGCATTGGAAGCTGAAGAGTCTGTGGGAAGCCTGGAGATGGATGTCCAAAGGTGAGGGTGAAGACTGGAGCTCCTCTGAAGAAGCAGAAGTGCGACTTCCTTTTTCTTTCCCTGTTTATTGCACCCAAACTATAAGCCCGTTGGTTGGTGCCACCCGCACCCGGTTGGGTCTGTCATCTTCAGTAAGTCAGTCATCTAGACACACCCAGGACTCTGCCAGACCAGTCAGCCGGATGTTGCTTATTCAAGTTGACACTACAGTTAACTATCGCACCCTCGCCCTCCTCTTCACAGCTTCCTCTAGAATTAACATCTAGCATTAATGTAATGCATTTGTTACAGTCTATGGGCCAATACTGACACATTACTATTAATGAAAATCCATAGTTAATATTAGGGCTCACTCTATTTGTACAGTTCTATGGGTTTTGACAAATTCATTGTATGAATCTACAATCACATCATGAAGAGTGTTTCAGTGCTCCAAAAATGCCCTCAAATTCCATCTTGTTCCATCTACTCATCTCTGCCACGTTGTCCCAAACTCTTAACAACACGTAGCCTTTTTACTATCTCTATAATTTTCCTTCTTTAGAATGTCATGTAGTTGGAGTCATCTAGTGTAGCCTTTTCAGCCTGACTTCCTTCATGAAGCAATGTGCAGTTAAGATTCCTCCATGTTTTTTCACGACTTCCTTTAAGTGAAAAAAGTGAAAGTTCTTGACTCAATAAGCAAAGAAAACATCACATTCAGAAGTTGCTAATGTGTGTGGTAAGAACAAATGTTCTATCAGTGAAATTGTAAAGAAGTGAAAAGAAATTAATGATAGTTTTTTGCTATTACATCTCGAAGTGCAAGAGCTCTCGCCATAGGGTGCAGTGAGAGCTCAGTTCAGATGGAAAAAGTATTTATATCAGGGCTCAGTAGCACCTGCAGTTTTAGGCATCCGCTGGGGGTTCTGAAAGATTTTCCTTGTGGATGAGGGGAGGCTACTGTATATGCATTCATGTGCACACACACACACACACACACACACACACACATATCTTTATTGATGTATAGAATTTTTGGATGTGAGTTTATTAAATATAAGAGGGATACTACTGTGTGCATTTTTCTGTAATTTGAATTTTAACATTTTAATTCAACTAAACTCATTTTTGTATGGATATAGATATATATATGGTATATAGATAAAGATATAGGCATTTCATCCCAAAGTTTGCCAATATGCAGGTGGTAGATTTTATTAATGTTCACCAGTACCTGGTCTTTTTCCTCTCTTGTCACAAGGGATTATATTTCTTAACTTCTTGATGTTGGCTGTGACTGTGCCACTGGATCCAACCCTGGAAATATATGTGGACACCTCATGTGTCACTTCTAGGCAAAAAGCACAGAACTGTTGGGGCTCAGTTCTCCAACCTCCCATTCCGGTCTCATCTTAGTCGTCGGTGTCCCTGGACGTCTGTGATCCTCAGAATCTTCCTATTGACCTCATGGGGCAAGAGGCCTGGGCAGGAAATAAGTCCTCATTGTGTGACGTTGTAGAGACTTTGGAATTTTTTGTTTCCCCTTCCTATCCTCCTCTGCTCTGGTTCAGAGCTAGGAGCAGCCTCGCGCATGCTTCTTTCAGCACCTGTGACAGCGTTTCTGCAGTAATGAATGTCTATTGCAAAGTCACAGCATTAAATTGCTTTTAAAGCATCTTCTTATCCATCCAGCCCCTACCTTTGTCCCCTGGCTCCTCTGCATCTCTTGACTTTAGGCTCTCTCTATTATTTATTCATGGTTTATTAGATAAATATCTTCCCCAGACAAACCTGGAACTCCCTGGAGTCTGCTGGTTCTTTTGCCCAAGCCTCTAATGTTAGGGATTGTTTCATTAAACTCCAATCTCAAGACTAATCCCTGCTGGAAAATTCCTTCTGTCCCATAAGAAGTCTCCTAGGCTCCAAGTCTCAAAGCACTAAACAGGCAGCTCTGTTGTTTAGTGGTGTTTGCTGGTGACCACGTGACATCGTTATTTCTCTCTGCACATTTCTAGTATGACTCACACTGTATAAAAAGATTACCTTTTCGTTTGGGAGGTACAAAATTAGAGAACGAGATTTCTGAGGCTCTGTCCTCTCCTTTGGAGCACAGCTAGACATTCGTTCTCATGCAGAGGGCCAAGGGTGCTGCAGGACTCAAGGCTAATGACTTTATTCAGCTCTGTCCTGCGTTCAGTGAGGCAGGAGCTGGAGGGAGTTGTTCTGAAGTGCGTGATGCCCTCCACCAGCAGTGAGAAATTGGATAAAGATACCGAGGTTGATGTAGACTTGGGGCTCGTGCCAGCTGCAGAGTAGGCCAGCCTCTTCCTTCTGGGGTCAGCTCCCAGTGTGGTGGGTCGATCTTACGTTGATGGGACACATAAGGTCAGAAGCAAACCTGAACTATGAGAAATCTGTAGCTGAATTCCATAGCTCCTGGAGGCCTGAAGCGCTTTCTAACTTTCCTCGTACACACATCTCATCAGCGCATGAAACATAAGGTGGTCGGTATGAAAAAGAGACCTCAGCCAAAAGCAACGAACTGAGAGACCACGGCAGCATCAAGGAACAGTTTAGCGCAGTGTCACCACTTTATTTCTCTTTGTCATTTGTTTATCTTTTCCTTTCCATCTGGCCTTTCCCCTCATCACTAGCTACAATGGTTTCCCGATGCCCAAAGCATGGTGCCCTCACTTCTTTGAGGACCTGGTGGCTTGCTGTGCAATCCTGGATGAAACTTCCTCCCCGACTCTGTGTCTCTATGTATAAAATGGAGGTAGTAACAGTGTTGACATGTCAGGATTCCGGTCAGGATTAAATGAGTTAATTCGTTAAACTTCAGGTAGCAAAATGTCTGAAGAGTCATAGGGGAGCTGCTATGAGCCCTTGATGCTGATGGTCCTGAGTCGTCCTACTCTCTCGGTCTCCTTTCTCGTGGCCAGTGTGGCCTAGACCCCCTCAGACCCATGCCCCACACACCTGGCCTGGAATCCTAACTTCTGCCACCAAATTCCTCAAGACCCTCATGGTCTACTGGTCATGAGCTGAGCACCAGCTCATCTACTGTCCCAGAGCTTCACGTCCGGCTCCCCTCATCTGCTGACCTCCTGCCCTTCCAGACTCCTCTCCCGACCTCTCATGCCTGGGTGACTTATGATTCAACCCGGGTCTACCTGACTCCTCTTTGTGCAGCCCTCTGACCCCCAGCTTCCAGCACCTTGTCAACAGCTGTCTTGGCTCCTGAACTCCCACCCTGCCTTCACCACGGGCCCTGTGGATACAGCAGCTTTTCTTCACTCCCCTTCTCCCCACAGTCCCCAGCCCACTCCCCAACCCCCCTCCCATGTTATCCAAACATGGCCTTTCCCCATCAGTGTGCCTGCTTTTTAAAGGTTTAGCTTATTATTTTAACTATTTCCCAAGCTTACCATGGTGGGGACTCAAAATTACTGGAACCAAACCCTCTGTCACATGTTACAGAAACTAAATTTAAGCTGAGTGAATTATCCTACCCTACTCCATGGGTCTCCACAACACACAGTAGAGTTCAGAAGATTATTAAATTAATGCATGAATGAATGCAAATAGGTTGACATTTTCCCAAGTAACTGGGATTTTCCCATCTAGTGTGAAATCCTCTTCTAGGTAAAAGCATTTCTTTAAGTAAATGAGCAATTAATATGAAAGACTAAAAGCACCTAAAATAGTTTGATTAAAATATCTTTAACTGAGTCTACTCCATTGACCCCTAGGAAGAAGAAAACTGTAATTTGTCTTTTGTTATTGCATTTAAGGAGAATGATGCCTAAAAACATCTCTCTTCACATATTTGTCATCCCAACATTGTAAAATCTGTATTTAATCCTAATTCAAACTGCATGAAACTAGAGATAGGCTGGGAGTCTTGTTATTTTTATTGGTGAAAAAAGTTGAGTCAGTTTTGGTTTAATCAAAACAAAGTTTTTTAAAACTTTTTAAAAAGTAGAAGTAGAACCTAGACTTTAAAATAGACTTTAAAATGGTCAAAAGAGTTTTCTGATAGAGTCAGTTGGAGTTTGACCTTTTATTTTTCCCCAAAAGTCAAATAGTAAACCTCGATCAAGAGAAAAAGGTTGTATGTCAGCTGTGTGCTGCTGGCCAGTCAGATCAAGCACAAAAGTGGGCAAAGGGCCTGTGTTCTTCCTGCGATGCCTTTCACATGAGGGTCTTCTTCCCAGCCCTGGCTGACAGCTGGCCATTCAGGCTGTACCCACTGGAGCTGCTGTGAATGGAACCCTTGAAGACTGGCTGTGGTTATGGCTTAGTGGGTCACATAGGAGCAGTCAGTGTGCCCTGAAGGAGACTTTACTGGGCAGCCAGTGGAAAAGGTAAACCAAGGCACAGGTGGGTGTGACGAAACAGGCTCTATATGGGGAGGTGGGACTGTCTCAGCTTCCGTCCCCATTAGCAGCTGCTGAGACAGTGGCCAAAGGGCACTTCATTACTGGGGAGACGCAGAGGCACAGGGAGAGGAGTGGGTACTGACAGGGACAAGAAGGGGCCAGAATGTGAAGCTGGTATTAGTGTGACTGTCACTGCCAGGAGCCTGGAGCCTTGTCCTTCAAGACATAGTGAAACAGCAAAGAACACATTAGGAGTCACCCCATCGGAGGGGCCAGGAGCACTTGGGGTGCAGACACCATTACTGTCAGTTCTGCTGGACTCTGACAAAGCTGAAGCTAGAGAAGAAAGGAAAAGCAGCATGGAGAGGGTGACAGCTTGGCAGGATGAGGAGGCAGAGAAAAGAAATGAAGGTATCACACCAGCCACGGCTTCCTGCCTGCTGGTGGCTTGCTGTGGCCCAAGTGGACCCCAGCTCCAGTTATAGAACAGGTATCCAGCTGCGCAGTGGCAGCAACCCAGGCAGCCCTCTGAGATGTCCTGCTTATTAGTCATAACAGGAGCATTTAAGATGCACTGAGTACTATGTGCCAGTACGCTGTCCTAATCCAGACAGTTTGCACAAAATGCGCTTGGGTAGATATTGTTATCTCCATTTTACAGGTAGAAAAAAGACCCTAAGGTCCAGCAATTTTAGGTAAATTACCCATTGTTACACATCTCATAAGTCACAGAATTGGTCAGTTTTGTTCAACTCAACTGCCTGCAAATGTCTTAACCATGGTTCCTGCCAATACTGTCCTCTTCACAAGGATCCAGCCCCTTCCCAGTAGTTAACAAGTCTAATTTCTTCATCCAAAAGAAATATTTCCAAAAGGTGACATAGAAAAGACACTAAAGTTGTGATTCTTGTTTAAGGCGAGTCATCCTTGATCTTGGGCAGCGCCAGTACAGTGAGAGTGGGGCTAATTCCCGGGGTGGGGTCAGCCCAGCGTCCTGGAATGTACCGCGTGGAGGCAGAGAGTGGGGCCACGCACTCCACTGAGACATCCAGTGTTCTCTACACAAAATCCTCCCTGCAGTGCATCAGTCAGACCCCAAATTTGTTTAACTCTTTATTTATAATGTCATTAAATCCAATGACACCAAGAGGTATCTCCACGAGCATCAAGCAAGCCTGACTTTAATCCTCAGAAAATGTATAAAATGTCTTTCCCTCCCTCTCTCCTCCACACTTTTCGGGGATGGTGAATGGTAGTAAATGTTAAATTTGTAGGATGTGCAATGGTCTCTAAACTTTCACTTGAATCCTAATCGACTTAATATCTTGTTGCATTTTTTGAAATTGGATGATGAAATGTAACCCTGAGACAGCTTCAAGGGAACTCAGGCCTGGACGCTCTCTGCAAAATGGCCTAATTTGGTGGTTATAGTGCTCACGTTGTATGTGCAGTGATCAAATCCTGTGTTTTCAATTGTCCTTTTTATGGTCAATTAAGATAGTCTTTGGTTATAGATTTAGTATCGGAGTTGTCTGATGTAACACACTAAAGCATGCCCTCCAATTACAGGGAGAATGTCTTTTTGTGACAGTGGTTCTCCCGGTAAGTTTCACAGGCTTCTATTTTTGAACTTGACTCACAGGGCCGAAGCAGCACATTTTGGAAATGGTTTTGTAAGCCATAACGAAGGTATCTTTCTTTAACAGCTTCCTGCCCAAGACACCAGAGTGCTTTACAAACTTATCAAAGTGATATACAGGAATCGTTTTAATCTCCGCAGAAATACAGGGGCCCAGGGGCATCTGCAGTCACTGGTGAGAAATCTTAGATACAGGGTCGCCAGCAGGGAGGAAGAGTGCTCAGCATCTGTGGCATCCTCCTCCGTGAAGGTCACAGGAGCTGTGCTCCATCCAGCACACACTCCAAGGTGACTCTTCTGCAGAAGGGGACCCTGTAAGTTTGATGGTGTTCTCTCCCAGACTGCATTGCTTGCTCAGCTTCTTGTAAAGCTGGTTCCTCCCTGGGACTGGTTCATTTTCTATCACGTGCTTAAGGAACCTTGGATATATACACTCTAGAAGAAGGACATGTCTTATTGCTCTCGCTTTAGCATAGAAGAGGGGAAACTGATTCATCGAAGCCTCCCAGAAGCCAGTTAACTACAGGGAAGAGCTAGCTGTCTGCAGTGTCACATGTCACAAGGGCAGGGCTGTCCACTTTAAAAGACACGTTCAAGGCATTTTTGAGCAGAAAACTGTAGGCTCTGTTTTAATAAATAGCTTAAAATAACTTGCATTTAATATATCAGATGATTTTGTGTGAATGATGATGTTCAAAGGCCTCCAGACCACATTTTGTTTTATCCTGCTGATTATCCCTAGAGTTCAAAGTTCACTTCCAGGGCCAGTAAGATGGCTCAGCAGCCTACGCGTCTGCCTGGCAAGCGCGTGGGCCCGAGTTCGACTCCCGGATCCCACATATGAAAAAGGGGCCGGTGATATCGCTCAGCCGCATGGGCGCCTGCTGGTGCGCGAGGTCCTGAGGTCGACCCCCCGGTACCCAAAAAAAAAAAAAAAAAAAAAAAAAAAAAAAAAAAGTTCACTTCCATGGAGCTAGCATTTATGTGTCACCTTGCATATACATGATCACATTCAAAATGCACAAGAGGACACAGAGGTAAGGCCCCGCACCCCAGGCTCCAGGGGCCCAGTGCAGTAGGACAGGATATATGTATAAAAGATTCAAAGGAAAGGAAGACTCTGGTAAAGACCATGATAGACACATGCACATACAGCTCAGCAGCATATTGAGGATGGGGACAGCAGTTTTACATGTTTGTGAGATATTTCATCAGCATATATCTTAATTTTAGATATGAAGTAAAAGAGCAGAAGATCTAAAGAATATTCCCCACTGGGAGATGATTATAAAATATACATAATTTATATCTCTGCATGTTTATGTAATACATTTAGGTTTTTCTTTTAAAATTAGTTAAAATTCTGGTTAATATGTACCAAATTAAAATTATGTGGAAATATAAAGAGCCTTAAAAGAATGAGAATATTCCCATGTCTACATTCACACACCCCTATTCATTATAAAAGTGATCGTTGTCGAACCTAAGGGAGCAAATACACGTGTAAGGGCTCTGTCTTTAAACCCACGTCATAAAAACTTCCAGGGAGTGGGGTCAGGAGAAAGAGGCTGACGCTGCTCTGTCAGAGAAGGCAGATGGAAGGAATTCGCTCACAGCAAATGGGCACAGGAAGGCTGAGGACGGAGCAAGGCGGCACTGTGGAGCCGGGGCCACTGGGAAGAAGTGACCAACAGACGGACACTCAGGCTTCAGCTAGACAGCTGCCTTCAGTTTGGGGAAACAGCGCTTCAACTCAAGCTCAGAGAAACATGGAGACGTTTTACAGAATCAGATGTGCTAATACAAAACACAGCAATAAAAGAGAGCGGTTCCTAAAGGGAAGTTCTGTTACGGGACTGAAAACCTGTGAGATAGTTGAGAGGAGAGGAGAAGGAGGGAGACAGAGAAAGAGAGAGAGGGAGAGAGAATACATCTGCAGAGGCTTGTGACAGAATATGCACTTTTCTAGTAAACTCGGTTGAAGGGAAAGCCTATAAAATAAACCAGCATGTGAGGGGCACCACCCGTCACAATAGTATGGGATCCTAAAGTTTCCTGACAGTGACAGATTTCAGAAAATCCAAAGATAGTGGAGAGAGGTTTGTGCCACAATTGCAGGCAGAGCTGCTGGTAGGTAGATGATGCCTTGGTAAAAATGACAGAGGAAATGCCAAGCCACGCAAGCTCAGGGTACTTCTGTTTCTGTGATCAAAGAAAATAATCAGCACCCTGTAAAAGGCTCGAACAAATATAAATAGGAGAAAATTGGAGCCCAAGATAGTTGAGAAGATGATAAAAGTGCATCCTGTTGATTTAAGCGAGTTCACATCTATAGGACTCGAATTAATTCTCAGGGAGGACACGGGAAGCTGTGATTAGGATCCCAGCAACAGTGTCTGTGATTCTTGAGACATCGTGAAGGAGAGAGGTGTGACTAGAAAGGAGTGGGGCATTGCAAGTATTTTTTTAAGGAACAAAGAAGGTGCATTGTGGAATAAAGACCGTGATGCTCA
This sequence comes from Erethizon dorsatum, assembly GCA_028451465.1. Lineage (NCBI taxonomy): Eukaryota > Metazoa > Chordata > Mammalia > Rodentia > Erethizontidae > Erethizon > Erethizon dorsatum. The sequence goes on along the minus strand of CM051825.1, from coordinate 146,698,694 downwards.
GCCTAAGCCCCAGTGCAGTCCTGAGCAGCTCCATCCAACCAGTTCCCTTCACCTTCTGTCCCTCTGTGCACCTCTCTGCATGCAGCACATGCTGCAGGAGTACTTACTGCGCACTAGGCAAAGCAGACACTTTCTGGCTCTAAAGCCAAATGGAGGAATCAGTAAAACATGTTCTATGACTTCTGAGAGGGCCATGGTGAGACCTACTGGCTAAAATGGATGCTATCAAGAGGAAGGGGGTGCTGCAATCCCTGTGTTGGTCAAAGCATTTGCCTCTGCTAGTGCCAGAAACTCAACTCAAACTGGCTAAAGCAAAAAGGCATTTCATAGCTCATGTGTGTGAGAAGTTCATAGCTAGGCCTGGCATCAGGCTGGCCTGGGTATGTAAACTCTGGCAGTACTTGCTACTGTCAGAATTCACCCTCATTTTTCTATTTGTTCTTCTTTGTTGACTTACTCGTCCTATCCCATTTCTCGCCCCACATTTTCTCCCCCATGACACAAGACAGCTGCCAGCAGTTCACACACACACACACACACACACACAATCATCACAGGCCATATCATTCCCCCTTTTTTCAAGGTACAGAATGAATCTCACTTTCATTAATATAGATCACATGCACCTCCCTGAATCAGTTGTGTGGTCAAAGATCAAATACATTGATGATCCTGGCCTGAGTCCATATCACGTACGCCCCACCCGCAGCTAGAGATGGAATCAGCCCACCTGTGGAAATGGGCTGAGGGTACGTGAGAGCAGTCAGTTCCCCTGGACAGGGACAGGATCCTGGGCAGCAGGGCCAAGTGTCCTGTGTTAATTCTGCTGATCAAATGGCCCCAGGAGAATCAGCATGCACTTTCTAATACCCTACTTCCTTCCTTTCTCCTCCCTCCCTCCCTCCCTTCTTTCCTTCCTTCCCACTACTTTTCTCCTTCCTTTATTTGTTATTTTTTTCTATTCTTTTTCTGCCTAACTTCACGGGATGGAGCCTCCAGTACAATATTGGTTAGAAGAGACAGGAGTGGACCTCTTTGCCTTGCTTCTGATGCTGGGGAAAGCATTGGCATGTTGAACTTTCACACACTGAGTGCGATGTTAGCCACAGGTGTTTCATACGTGCTCTTTATCATGATAAAGTTGTTGCCTTTTGCTGAGAACTTTTATTGTGACTCAGTGTGGCTGGTGTTCAATTACTAGTATTGTTGAGTGACTGTGGGTTTTGTTTTTTGTATTTTAGACAACTACTATTGTATTAAGTGATTCTTGAAAATTAAACCAACTTTGAGTTGGATGATAAAGCCTATTTGGTCATTTTTATTAAGGTATAAAATACTTTTTTATCTGTGGTATTATCTTCCTGTGGCTGCTATAACAGATGACCCCAAATTTGGTGGTTAATACAAAAAACTTATTCTCTCACGGGCCTGAAGACCAAACATCTAAAATCCATGTCATTGGGCTCAAATCAGTGTTGGCTGGGCCTCCTCTCCCTAGAGGTTCAGGGGAGAATCTATGCCTTGCTTCTCCCCACTTCTGGTGGTGGCCAACATTACTTGACATGTAATCCCATCTCTCTACATTTCAAGGCCATTGTCTTCAACTATCTCTCTCCTTTGACTTCTCATGGCCTGCTCTTCTGCCTCTCATCTAATTCTTCTCTTGTTCTCTCCTATAAGGAAACACTGATGCTGTTTAGAGCCACTTGGATTATCCAGGGAACTGTCCCCAGCTCAAAGTCTTTAATTTAATCACACGTGTAAATACCTCTCTTCAAAATAAGGTAACTTTTGTGGCTTCCAGGGATTTTGTTGGATCTAATATCTTGGGGTCTCTTATCAGCCTCCTGCCTATGTTGTTGAATTAAGTTGGCCAATATTTTGTGGAGTATTTTTGCTCATATAATTATGAGGAGTACTGGTGTTTCAGTTTCTTTTGATATCTTTATATGGCTTTGATATCTGTGCAATACTGATACCATGGTGATAGATCCAACAGATAGATTCCAGGCTCTTGTGTACAGCAAGCAAAGAGTTGCAAACACACATCCAGTGGTGAAAGAAAAGCTATGTTTATTGAAGTTCACATGAAGAAGTGCTCAGGGCAGGTCCGTGCCAAGAAAAAATGGCACAAATAGAAAACTGGTGCCAGGATGACAGGAAATAAAAATCACACACACCCAAATAAATCAGGTTTTCAATTTTTTTTTTAAGGAGAAGGCTCCAGCCCTGGTGCTTCTCAATGGGTCTCTAGGTAAGACTGACAGGAATGACCAACAGAGTACAGAGTCATCCTGAGTCAGGAGCTCTCAACAGGCATGTTTGGCCCAGAGTTCACTTTGGTTAAGCTACACAGAATAATGGAAGGAGGGTTGGCCCTGAGATGTTGCCCAAACTCAACTGGGTGGAAGGGAGTGGTCTCCCAGCCCCATTGTGCTACCTGTATTATGCCAATATTTTGTTGACCATTTTTTTCACATAATGATGACTAATACTGATGTTGAATTTTTTTTTATATCTTTATATGGCTTTGATATCCATACATTACTGGCCTCAGTAGGATTAGTTGAGAAGTATTCTCATCAGTCTATGTTTTTGGACAATTTTTAAAATCTTAGTATTATTTTTTCTTTATATGCTTGATAAAATTCACCAGTAGAACTACCTAGGTCTGGGCTTTTGTTTGTGGAAATATTTTAAGTTATTTAATTTATTATTATTTATCATCTTAAGCTATTAAGTTTTTATTTTCTTCTCGAGTTGGTTTGGGACTTTGTGATTTTCTAGCAATTTCTCTATTTCACGTGAATTGTCTAATCTGTTAGTATGCAATTACTCATAGCATTCCCTTACAATCCTTTAATTTCTGTAAGACCAAAAGCAATGTGGTTTTTTTCATTTATTAATTTAGTAATGTTTGTCTTCTCTCTCTTTGGCCAGTCTAAGATTTATCAATCTTGTTGATATTTTCAAAGAACCAACTTTTGGTTTCATCAATTTTCTCTACTGCTTTTCTACTCCATAGTTTAAAGAAATCATTGGTAAATTAAATTATGTCTGGCTGGACAACTGTGTCACATAAATAACTGGGAAAGGCGACAGACATATGAGAAGGGAATTCAAGGCCCTGCAGGGCCATGTTATGGAAGAGGAAATGAGCAGATTCTTTCACACACCAGAGCAGGGAACTCAGATCAGTGCAGGTACAAGTTTCAGGGAAGCAAACATGAGTAGTGTTGCCCCCATCCTAGAATACGGACTCCTGAATCGGGCTTGTATGCACCCAAATCCTGTCCTTGCTCTACTGCTCACTGTTCATATCTGTTAAGGTAAAGCAGGCTGCTGTAACAGGTAACCTCCATACTTCAGACCCTCAGCAGGAAGATGTTTCTTCCTTACTCTTGAGAGAGCTGCCCAAGGAGGAGGATTTTATGATCCAGGTCTGGAAGGGAAGTGCCACTTTTGTGCATAGTCTATGGAACAGGCCTAATGGAGACTGGAAATTAGTCTAGCATGTGTCCAAGAGGAAAAGAAAATCTTGCTCGTGAGCCATGAGCCAGTCTGTGCCACCCTCCACAACTTAGTGTTCAACAGCCTTCTAAATTACTGTTTCCTTGAGAGTAAAGGGGGATAATTGTGCCTATCTGCTCCTCAGTATCTAGCACAAGGTGGGGACTTAATGAGCATTTGTTACATGAACAGACAGGTCAGTGAATTGGTGAAGTGGTTTGAGGACTGGTGTGCAAGAGATGTTCAGACTACATCCCAAGTGAAAATTCAGTACACGAGAACAGTTGCTGCTATGGTTGTCCTTAAAGCTTTGGAAAGAAAGCAAGCCAGTCTGAAGAGCAAAGTTCCTCCCTGCAAATTTTCAGGCAAAGGTCATCTTTTAAGAAAGTCCCAGAGTCCTGCCTTTGTCTATACTCTAAGGCTATGTGAGCTCATGGGACATCAGACTAACTAGTTCCACTTGCTGTCTTGAGGCTTGGAGTTAGTAAGATGTTTTCCTTTGGTGAGGCTCAGTCTCCTCGATTCTAAAAATTCAATGAGACAAATCACTTGAAGCTGCAGAACAAAACCTGGTGAATGGAGAACGCCAGTGTTTAGTAAATATTTGTTTTGTTCCCATCTGCTTTGCTTCCTTTTCTGTGATGCAGACAGCAGTCTGAACGAATCACATTTGAAATGACCATTTGTTGTAATTTAGGATAAAGAGAAAATGTCTGGGTTGGAAACAGGGGTTGCAGTTCTACAGTCTCCCAACCCTTGCTCTCTGCAAACGGTCACACGTTTATGTGATCCAGGCAGTGTTTCCTGCTACTCAGGACTCAGGGCATGCACATAGGTAGCAACTGGCTTCTCAGAACTTCTAAGAGCCATTTATGACCAAACAAGTCATGATTTTTATATTCAATCAAAGTTGGTGGAGGGTAACCAATTAAATATCTTATTTCCTGGAGAAATGAGTTACATACCACTTTTTTTTGTTAGAAGATGATAAATGTCAATATAGAAGCTCAAGGTTAGCACAAAAAAAGATAATGGACTTGCTTTCTATGCGGTTGCTTTTTAATTTGCACAATAGCTGCCTTGTTATGCAGAGACGGCGTAAAACTCTCTCTCACACTGTCTCCTCCCTCTCCCCATTCATAAATGTCACCATTATTTTAAAACCAAAAAAGAAGCCCAGAATTAAGATCAAATCATTCACTAATCTTGTGATTATAGGAGGAGAAAATCAGTAAAAAAATACTTAGATGGTGGTTGAGAACTTTAGCTTTTTCTCAGCTGTGGCACATTTGTGATTTTCATTTCTGCAATGCCACTTTATTACTTGGAGCCATTACTTCCTATCCTGTGTTGTCAATTGGGTCCCGAGGTTATTCCAACTCTGGAAGAAAAGCCACTGTCTACCTCCTTTTAGAGCTTTTAAGATAAGCCTGAGAGCACAGGAAAGCGGATGAGTTTCCGTTATCAATATGGGAGGTGAGGTTTCCTGCCCACGGGCACCACCTTTCCTGAGTCACCAGGGCCAGCATGTCTCAGAATACAGAGAGATGGAGGAAAGAAGGCATGTGTGGAGTGAAAGCTTTGAGTTATGGAACCAGCTAACATTTAGAATTTTATTGGGAATGAACTGTCTCAGATGTTCTCCTTGATATTATTACCCCTTGTTAAAGCTGATAATTCTTGTTTTTAAAGCACTTTGGAGACACTCATTGATATGTACCTGAAAAAAAAAATACACATATTCCTTTTCTCCTTAAAAACTTTAGAACCATATAAGAATAATACACTGATTACTCAAGTGGGTGGCTTTTACAGTCCATATGCTTTATCCTTTAATCATTTTAAGAGATCCAAGCTTTCTTCACCATGAAGGGCAGGCTGATTTACCTCTTTTAGAGGGACCCTGGCCCCAGCTGGGCAGCTGCCCCATTGGTTCTCAGTAACACCCATCCTGACCTTCTCATCGAAGAAGGAGGAGGAAATATAAAGAAATGGCCAGGAATGATGGAGGCCACCCAGAGCCCCCAAAGCCAGTGGCTAAAGGGAAGCAGTGTGACTCTGTTTGTGAGAATAATTGACTAAGGGTTGTCAGGGAAAGCTGGAACTCAGTCATGGTGTCTGTATTCAAGGAAGGAAGAAGACACAGGGCAGTGCCAGCCTTGTTAGCCACAGTTTGCCATGGAAACCCTTAACAGACATCTGCTTAAATCCTGTTGGCCAGAACAGGTCATGTGGTTACTGTGGCTGCACAGGAGGCTGGGAAAGTGAGTATTTATGTCCCTCACCATTGTGGCAGAAGCAAGTTGGGAGAAGGAATTTAGGAATTGGTGTGATTCCAGTTAACCTGAACTGCCTACCATTATGTAGACATTATGTTGGCTCTATATTTATAAAACACATGAGAGAACCCTTTATAGCCCACAGACTTTGAGTTTATAATGTCTGCATAAGACAAACCCAAGGCTAGCCCTGGTGCCCTCTTTGCTTTTTACCTCAATAATACACTGCCTCCTGATTCAGTGGTTTCCAGCTCTGAAGCAAACCATTGTTTTATTCTCCATGGTATCCATCTGTTGGAACATTCTGTCTACAAACTCCTTTTGTTAGGTAGTTAGGTTTCTTATTTTAAAAAAATCAACAAAGAGTTGAGGACTGCCCCTCAGAGCCTCTGACTGACAGGATAAGCAGCAACGGAGGTGGTATAATTCCAGGCAGCAGTAGAAAAAAAACTAAAAATAAAAAAGACATTTTAATCACTCTCTGCAGATTTTTCTGGAGTAAGTGAATATATTCCACAAGCTAGGGGTTGCTACTTTTTTCTCTAAAGGTCCAAATAGTAAATATGTCTGGCTTTCCTGGTCTTATGGTCATTGTTGCAAATATATTTTTGAATTTGTCTTAATAATTATTAGCTCCCTTTATTTGAATAATATCATAGATTGCTTTGTGAGATTTTCATATGTGCAAATAACATATTTTCAAGTATTAGCCCCTTCCATTTTAGTGCAAATTACTATAGATAATATACAAATGAATGACCATGGCTTTTTTCCATTAAATCTTTATTTACAAAAATAAAGTTGATAGGTCAGATTTGACCAGCAAACCAGAGTTTGCTGGCCCTTGAATGAGGCTTTTAGAAGAATTAAAACATTCTCACACCACTGTTTCTACTTTTCTGAAACTTCAGAGGTCCCAATGAGGACACTGGCGTGCATAATAAACCATGCTGTAAGTACTCTCAGCCTATCCTGACTGCTAACTTCCTTTTTTGGATTCCAATGACATTCTTAAGAAGAATGCCCCTACTTTCTTTCTTCATCCTGGACTTTGGGCTTGGTTCTTTCCCTAGAAATCTTCCTAGCTACATCATGTCTTTGGCCCCTCTGAGCAATCTGAGGCCTGGGCAGTATCACTTCCACCTGAATGAATGCTCACCTCTGCCACTTTCCTCCAGGGCTGTACCGAGTCTATTAGTGACTAAGATCGAGTTATGCTTTGCTTTGTATTTGATTCTACTATCTAGTTATAACTGTATGACAAACCGTCGTAAACTTAGTGGTATAACACAACAACAGTGATTTATTTTATTTATCATTCTGTAGTTTCTGAGGGCTGCATGGGGATTCTTCATTTCTGTTTCGCACAGTGTCAGTGGAGTAGCCTGAAGGCCCGTGTAACTCAACAGCTGGAGGTTGGGCTCACGTCATGTTTGTTTTTAATGTGTCTGGTTGTTGGCACTGGCTTTTGGCCAGAACATCCACACATGGCCTTTCCACGTAGCTGCTGGTGCCAAGAATGAACATCCCAATAGAACCTGGTAGAAAAACATGATATTTTATGATCTAGGCTTGGGAGCATCACTTTACCATATTCTATAGTGGTGAGGCAGTCAGAAATTTCACTGAGCTCAAGTTAAAGGAACATTGGCTCTACTGCTCAATGACAAGCATGTCATCATCACCATCATATTGCATGAAGAGCTTCAGAACAATAATACTTTGGTAGCTATTTAGGGAAAATTCAATCTCACAAAGAGAGTACTGGTATAACTTGTGGTACTGTCAGGCAATGTTTCACCATTTTATAACACCCTTTGAAACCCAAAATGACATAAGGGCATCTGATGTGGGTAGAGACAGCATAACTAAAAGTCAAGATTTTGATGTTTATATAACTCAGAATTGATGAGGAATCTTCACACATGCCATTCTCTCTTCGTATAACTTTTTACCTTCCTCTTTTTGAAAGAAACTCCTATTTATATTTTCAATCTCAGCTTAGAAATTATACCTTCATACATCTTTCCTTCTAAATGCTCCCATGGAACCACATCCTATCCTTTGTCACACTGATTGTAACTGCCCGGTTATGTTTCTGGTCCTTGTCCAGACCTTGGTGATAACAGGTAAGAAACCATGCCCACATTTTCCTCCATTCAGTCTACAACCCAGTCGACCTGCCCAGCACACCAGATGACCAATGATGCATTTATGGAATGGATGAGTGACCAGGGTGGAGGGGGGGTCTTTACACCTCTGTTATCAACAGTGGGCCACGGAGCATCAAGGGAATTGATGAGTTCTTCCTAAATAATTTTTTAGTCCTTTTTAAAAAGTAGTCATTTTGGTATTCAGGCTGTAAAACAAAGTTGCTCACTGTCTAGCTCAGGAAATGTGTGGTTTTAATAAATAGTTACATTTATTATTAGGCACTGGTCTGAGGGATTTTACTGTCTCTTCTTATCATGCCAAATGATGGTGATATGTTTCTCATCAAGACTCCTAGATGCTTTTTGTAAAAAACAATATGATCCTTTTTGTAAAAAACAGTACTATCATTAGTACTGTTCTGCAATTTTCTCCCAGTCAATAGTATATATTGCACCTTCTTTAATGTGTGTAGGTTTGAGAGAGAGAGAGCTCTAAGTCTTTTTGATGACAGATAACTGCACATTATTCCTCATCATTGCTGTACTCTAATTTGTTTGAGAACTCCCATAATTGATCCACATCCAGGTTGCCTCTGGGTTTCCACTTCTAAAAGCACCACACAAATGGCATCTCTTCACGCAGACCCCCAGAATGTAGGATCAAAATCTAGAGATAACATTGCTAAATGAGGATGGGCCCATTTAAAATTCTGAAAGAGACTACCAAATCGTTTTCCCAGACATCAGAGCAATTTATACTGCCACCAAGAGTATTCAGAAGTGCTGTTGTCCCTGCACCCCCATCAGCTCTGGATAATATCTGTTATGGCTTGTATCGAGATGTACCCCAAAGCCTCGCGCACTCATAGTGGAGTTTTTGGAGCTGACTGGATCTATCTAGGGCATGTAATAATGAGATTAAGGGTGTGTGGTACTAAGTTAGTCCACTGATTGGAATTAGCATAGTTCTAGGTGGCACCAACCAAAATACTGGTAGCCTGGATGGGATAAAAGGGAAAGACTGCTTACTGCTCCACTGCCTTCTGTTTGCCACTCATGAACTGTTTCTTCTCTGTGATGCCCCTCTGTCATGACACCCTGCCTTGCATCCAGTTGATTATGGACTGACACCTCCACGAACTATGAGCCAAAATAAACCTTTCTTCCTTTAACTTGTGGGTGTTGGATATTTTGTCTCAGCAACAAGAAAAGTAAGCAAGACACTATCAGCCATACTCAATATCTACCAATATTTCAGGCAATGTAGAATATTGCTTTTATTTGCATTTACTTTAAGACTTTATCTTGAGAATTGGATTCTTCTTACATAAATAAGGATTGTTCAGGATGAGGGTGTTACGAGTTCTCAAAAATCCCCTCAGGTTTTGGTAATTCACAGATTAGAATGGCTGAATTTCTATTGTTCTTACATCCTGAAGTGATACACAATTTATAAAAAGCTTATACTTTTTGTTACATCTGACATTAATGAAAAATCACTGGAAAGACTGGAGATCAAGGAATAGTGTTTCTGAGATCAACTGAAAGAAATCCTTTCTATTCATCTGCTCCAGTGCCATTGACTCTCCTGTGTATTAAGCATGTTTCCATTTTTCTGACAGAGGAGGGAAGAAATGTTTCACGCTATCAGCCTAGGTGCAGTATCAGCAATATGCATAGCATCACATTCAGCATTTGCAAGGCACTTTGTCTCAGAGATTTCTGCCTTGTGGTTTAGGGATAATTTTCAGGATCTATTTTTGAAACCATTATTTCTATTTTTTAAATTATTAACTCACCTTTGAGAAATATTTGTGTTACAACTTGAATCAGATTGCCACCTATGTGTTTAACTGTTTATGAAATAGAGCGTATGCTGTAGACCAGATGTCTGTGTTCCCATGTGTTGACACCTAGCCCCTAGTAAGGTGATATTTAGACGTGGGGACTTTGGGAGATAGAGCATGGAGGTTAAGCCTTCTCAGTGAGATTAGCACCACTATAAAATAGAGACCTCAGGGAGTGATCTCCCTTGCCTTTTTCTACCATGTGAGGGCCCAGTGAAAAGATGGCCATCTATGAGCAAGGGAGGAGTCCCTCACCTGATCTGGAATCTGTGGGTGCCTTGATCATGGATTTCCAAATTTCAATACTTGAGAAATGAAGTTCTGTTTTTTTAGGCCACCCAGTCCATAGGATCCTGTTATAGTGCCCCGAATAGAGCAAGACAAAATACTCATAGAGAAGTGTTTGAGTCACAAATCTTCAGATTGGCAAATTTCACAAACTGAATGTACACATGTAATCAGCACCCAGATGGGAAAACAGAACATGGCCAGGCCCGAAAAGCCCCTACCCCTTCTCCAACAGTTCTCCACAACAGTGACCACCATTCTAACCTTTAATACCGTTCATGGGTTTGCCTCCTTTGCACATTTTCTAAGTGGGTCCTTCAGAGTGTACCCTTTTGTATCTGGCTGGCACTCTTTCTTTTTAAATGCTTTATTAGATCAATAACTAACATTTAACAAACGTGAAGCACCGGGTACTGTTCTAAGCACTTAATGTGTGTTAGATTAAACACAGTACATTAACTATGGTTCAAATTTGGGAGTTTCAAATTTTACTTTGAGGTAACTCTATAGTATGTACAAGGAATACTAAAATGAATAGGTCCTCTTTACACTGCCAATTTATATATTTTCTTTTTAATAAAAATTATTAAAATTAGGGCCCTCTTCATGTCACAATTGCAAAAAGAAGAGCTCTCCATTAGCTGTCTTTGCGATTCCAGTTTGTAACTATCCTTTAATAAGCATTTTAAAATGTTCTGAGGGTTTTGAACAGTTATACCCCCAATATATCATTCTAAACTAATCACTTAAAATTAATGATATGAAGTGCTAGCAATACCTAAATAAATCACTGTTCGAGTTCACCCTGGGTGAGAAGGGCATTGGGATTTAACAGCCCCTCTGTCTGTTTCCTTTTTAGGAAATGATGAACCACTGGAGAGGGCATGAATCACTCCATTCCCAATTAGATTACAGTCCCAAGGTTGGAAACGTGGCTTTACTTGCAGACTCTAATATTAAACTTGAGGCTATATCATTTCCCCCTCAGGGCAGCTTTTGCTGGTATTCAGAGCACAGACAAGTTCTGATTCTATTACTGAAGAGGTTGAACCCTCTACTGACGCAGCTTCCAAACAAAGTGGGACCATCTTTCTTTATTAGTGATCCCCTGGGAAGTCATCCCAAAGAGATTCTTGAGATTCCATAATTACACATATAACTCTACTCAAGAAACTGTTTTTAGCCTAAATTATACTTAGGTTGCCTCTCTCCTCTGCCAAAGGTATATCTAACTTCACTGAAATGACAACTCCTCACAGAATTTTCTTACCACTTAATTGCAGATAACTTGAAAGTAGTATTAATTTCTCCTTTGAAACCCTGTCTGTTAACAAACAAACCAATAAGAAAAATATCCACAGTAGATACAGCCACTGGAAAATATGCAGAGTTCTATTTTCCAATGCTACACACACGCATCTTTTCTGCTTTAGAAATTTGAACTTCTGTCACACTTTGCAAAATGCATCAGCCACTCAATCCTTGATCCTCAATCCTTGGGCCTAAACAGAAGGTTGGCACTTTTACCAGCAGCAGGGAAGCGAGAATTGGACCTTGAGGATTTCTTCAGTGTTAGGAATTAAGATAATCTTATAAATTCCATGCGACAGGAGTAGTTCCACAGTCACGTGTCTGGCACAGAGCCTGACAATGAGTGGCTGTTCAGAAAACAACTACTCAACAAAGAGGGCTCTGTGTTCCAGCACCCAGGTAAATTCTGTGCTAACTTTCAAAGAAAGAAATCACTTTAATTAGTGAGTACAATGTAGCCGCTTTGCGTGTGGATAGATGTGGGTTCAGTGGCTGAAGGAAGATTTCAGGGAAAGTAGTCTACGCTAGTGGTCAAGAGCATGCACATTTGAATCATATAAATGTAAGCAAATAACTTTAAAATTTTTAGTATGTGAATGTCCTGTGCAATGTTTGGCACATATTTATACTAGAATTATTTATTTGAAATTCACGTTTAACCTGGAATCTCATTGCTATTGTTATTGTTGTTTGTGGTGATGGTGGTGGTAATGGGGTGCGTGTGTTTTGAAACTCCAACAGGCCAACTTGCTCTATTTTTTTTATAACATTTATCTTTCAGGCAATAATTCATAAAGAGGTGAAAGGATTATTTCTCATGAGTCATGTGGGTTTGGCTATTTATAGCTGATCTACAAGAGAAAATCTTAACTTAGTCCATGAAATTATCCATTAAAATTGAGGATGACTCAATGTTAAAGAATTGAGGGAGCACCCCTAGATAATACTTATGGACGGAGATTGTCACCCAAATGCGAATCCTATGAGGGAGGCTCTAAACTGGGTGCATAACCATTACTATAAATATGTTTTCTAATAGGACAGTGTCAATGAGGGATGTTTCTGATGCCAGGCCCAGTCTTTATCCCTCAGCATAGACCTTTATGTTTTATAATTGATAATTGATGATGATTTGATGAGTGGAAATGTTGAGCATGTTGATGGCATTCTGGTGGATATTTTTTTGATAGCTGATCTGGGAATCAAAACCAACTTCAGAGGTTCAGTGGTCTGAGTTATTAGCAATAATGTAACAGGGGCCAATGTCAGATTCTGTACTTGGGTGCAAACAATGAAGTGTACTAATAGACTTGGTGACCAGTGTGTGCACAGCCACGCCATAGTAGAAGTATAAAGGGAAGCAAGAGTTATCATTTTAATTTAGCTAGAAAATCAGTGTATTATATTACCAATTTCACTTTATCTCTATTTTTTATTACATGCATTTGAGTGAGGGGAATTTATAGATCTTTACAATAGCTGAACCAAATGGTTCTGGGGACCTTTCTTCAGTTGTGTTCACAACTATTTACAACAATAGTTCACAACTATTTCTATGATGCCCCTTTGGTCTTAAGTCCTGCATGCTGCTGGATAAATGAGCACAGGTGCCTTCTACCCCACCTTCCTAGCACCAGGAAGTTAAAGAGGAAAGCATGAAGCCCTGCTTGGAAATCATCTCAGAAAACTAGTTCTTAGGCAGTGTTTCTCAAGTTGGCATGGGCATCAGAATTATCTCCAGGGCTTATTAAAATAGGAGGCCCTATACTCAGAGATTCCAGGACAAGGTCAAGAATTTGCATTTCAAACAAATTTCCACAATGCTAGTGCTGCTGTAGCCCATAAGGTCATATCGAAAAGTTCTCATAACTACAAATTTCTGTGATCAAGGGCTATATTATACTAGCACTATAAGAATAAGTAGAATCAACTCTGCTTTTGTGTGTTGCTCACCTGATTGTCAGATTTATGTGAGTTTAGGATAAAAATAGATGAGGTGCAGGAGCCTTGGTCCATCCATTTATTCCTTGGCTGTGACATTCTTGGTTCTTCTTTCACTCTTCTGAGAGTCCCATTTGAAGTCCATGGTAAAATGGGGCCAAGAGCAGAGCAGGGATACTCCTTGCTTAGGGTCTTTGGGCTTCTGGTTCCGTGCTACAACTTTAGCATGGCATTACCGTAACCAAAATGTGCCACAGGCTGGTGTTTATTCTTGTCAAGTCATTAAACAAACGGCAGCTGCAGAGGTCTCCACTCTGCTTTAAGAAAACAACAATAAAACTAGCATTAAACTAAACCCATAGATGCCTGTTCCCTGCTGATAGGGTGGTCACACTGGTTGTTGCATTGTTTTCATACTTTTTGTTTTTTATATCCCTGGACCAGCTATAACACAAGGCATGACTCATGCTCTGTGCCACCCTCAGAGAATTCAAGGCCCGTTACGTAAACATTCACAGTCATGTTTCCAAAGCTGTTTCCTGTTGTCTTTTGTTTCCTTATTTCCCTTTGTTGCTGTTTTACTTTTCACTGCAGATCAGGTGAGGCAATCTTTTAATTGAGTCTCTCTTTTTCTCCCTCTCTCTCTCTCTGAATCATCAGTTCCATTTCCATGAGAACAGAACCAGTGTCTGTTTTCTCATACAGTCATTACTGCTAAACTTATCATGATACCTAGTACATAAAGGATACACAAAATCTGGGACCAAGTGAATGAACAGATGTGCATGTTGTTACAAACCAAAGCATGGAGGACCTGTCGATCCTTCACGAATTATCTCTGAACAGCCAAGAACTTTGGTTTTGCTATGAGCCAAATGCAGATGATTTTGTGTCAAGCTATAATAATTCTTCATGTCCAGTTATAACTTGTTTTGTAGCATAGATAGTAATTTTATTCTTTGTAGATTTCATGTTGTTTATCCACTGATCATTTCTATCACATGTATTGTAAATGTTTTCAAATAGTTTATTAGGGGCTGGTGAGATGGCTCAGTGGTATAAGCACTTGCCTGGCAAGCCCAAGGTCCTGAGTTTGACTCCCGGAACCCACATATGAAAAAAGGGCCGGTGATATCGCTCAGCGGCATGGGCGCCTGCTGGTGCGTGAGGTCCTGAGTTCAACCCCTGGTACCCACAAAAATAAATAAATAAATAAATAAATAAATAAATAAATAAATAAATAATAAAATAGTTTATTGATTTACAATTACACAAAGGTAAAGATTTTAAAAAGACAAAATTCAATACAGAAGAACAATAATTGGGTATGGTTATTAAAAAAGCACCAAATTTACTCTGTGTTTCCACATAACTATGGGAAAAAAATAGAAATGCCTGGGCTTAAATAATTATCAGTGTTGATTAGGAGGAGGAGGGAACAAGGATAAAGAACAACATGCCAACAAGTGGGTAGATAATAGTTTTTCTCTTTGGCATTAATTTCTGATAGGAATTTAAGGGCTGTCATGGTAAGGGGCATTGAGTTACACAGGGAATAGCTTTTCCAACAGCTTTTTCTGAAGATGTAAAAACACCCTTGGCCTGGTTGCTTTGTATACCTTACCTCAGTAAAGACATGAAAAGGAACTGTGATAAAGTGGATACATTCTTACAGAGAACTAAGCTTCCTGGTGGTCTGAATTTATTCAGGAATAGAACCCAGTGAGCTGAAAGGATTAAACGATCAATGTTTATTGTAGATTAGCCCTCTCAAATATCAATGGTCTCTACCAGCCTTAGAGGAGATAATGAGGTAATTTCAATATCGAGCTTTCCACACAGTGTCTAAAGTATGAAAAGTCTGCGGTGTCTGAAGGATTACGTGACTTCCACATCACGTAGCTTGGCATCAGCACTGGCTGTCCATGAGGACGCTGAAGCCCAAAGCCTGAGACATTGGCCCACTGGAGACACACAGAGGGCGTGAGTTTGTATGTACCTTAACTGGGGTCCTCAGAAGAGCCAGGCTGTGAGTGCGGGTAGTGTATGTAGGAAATCCAAGGAGCACAACAGACAGAAGGCAAAGAAAAAGGAAGGAGAGTCAGTGAAGGATGCATTAAGCTATGATGAGTAACCCATGTTTAATCCCATAAGAAACTAGAATAATGTAGAAGACCTCTTCAGAATTATCCCATCCGAGGAAGGAGGGAACTGGGATATTGACATAACTGGTCCCTTCAGCCAGAGATTTACTCCAACTGTCTTTGTGGAGGGCTGCTCCTGGGGAAAGGCCATGCATTTCAGGCCACTTTCCACCAGAGGAGCCTCATGCTACAGGAAGCAGCATTTTGGAGGTAGAGGAGACCATTGGTATGTGGGCATTCCACCCCCCTGAAGTTCCAGACGTTTCTGATCTATCACTGGACATTCACACAACATGGAACAGGGGGGCTGGATTTCATAGTGGATGAGGTAGTGGATAGTCTTCTGGGAGTCCTAGGGAAAGCCATCAGACAAGAGCTGTGGATCCCTCAATGTACAGTGGGCTGGGCTGGGCTGGGACCTGAGGAATCAGGGCAAGACCCTGAGGCTTCTCTGCCTTGTCAGAGGAGGAAGAAAGCAGGGGTCACAGCATTAAGTTCACATCACAGAGTCCTACCATTTTCTATCAGTTGAATCCTACAGATTTGCAGCTACCCATTCCCTTTACCTTGAGTAGAAAGTCTCATTGCAGTTGTTGTTGTTATCGTTGTTGTTGTTGTTATATATGTTTTGAAGCCTCTCCACACTGCTAATCTCCATTTTTACAGAAGTGAATACTGGCCTCACAATCATTACTTGATACAAGCACAATTTTCTACTTGAGCATTAGCTAATATTGTTTTGTTTACACTGGAATTTATTTTTAAGAGTGCCTTCTATATATGTAAGAAAACACTGCTTTTCATCTACAGTGGTAATATAGATTCTTTTTTAAATAAATGTGATTAAAAATAAATGCCAATACGCAAAAGAAATTATTGTATTAAAAATACAAGTAGATATGTAGCGGTAGATATTTAACAACAGGCTCTCTGGGGAAGAAAAATCCATAATTTGTAGTGTTTGCCTGTTGCTGTAGTGTAAATACTCCCACTATGCTGGGTTTCAAGCTGCCATCTGACATCATGGAATGAGGATTTGGGAAGAGTTGTGTACATTTGGTCCTCACAAGCTGAAAGAAGCCGGCTAGAGAATACCTCCGGGTACCACTCAAAGGGGCCAGTCTTGTAGAGCTGCTGTGCCATTCACAAAACATTCTGTGACTTAAATGAGGGAGCCATAGGGGGCAGCTGAGAGAAAAATTAATAATCACTCTTGTTCCTAAACTAAAAGTGCAGGTGAGGTCTTGTGCACTCTTTCAAGTATAGAATTGATTATTCAACTTAGACAAATGTAAACATTGAACACTCCCACTGACCTCCTCCATTAATATAGTTGTTTCTGGTCCCTTTCGGACAGTGTGTTTTAAGAAGTTCATGTTCCCCACTGGTTCCCAACCAGCTGAATGGTTAGCCCCAGGTCCCTGAATCAACAAATATTTTACCCCATTTCTCCTACGCTGTTGTTACAGGTATTGTTGGTAATATCTGTGATCCTTTGGCTTATGTGGGTATAGGTCGAATGCCAAGCCTAAAATTTAGAGATGAATACCTCAGGGTTAGTCTTCCTTCATTCTTTTGAATATGTTGTTTGAGCAAATTGCACCCTTGCTTGTCCCAGTGAAATAGAGATGATAAAATCAACAGCCACCTCAAGGAGTAACCATGAGACCAGAACTAGCTAATAAACATCACTATTCTTGCTTAGGGGGTCAAGTTGGATACAAACCTTAGCAGTAACAGTCATGGCATTGCTATTACCATATATCCCATAGTTTCTTCCGGGTTTTGCAATCAGTTTAGTGCATCGCTCCATAGTCCCTTTTTGAATTCTAGGTTTGCCTCAGGTGAAGTTGGCAAAACAGAGACTGGAAGCTTCTTCTTTGCCTCACCTTCCTTGCTTCATATATATTTCAGGATGTTTGTAGAAAGCTAATCAGCATCTACATTTGTTTTCTAATTTTCTTTTGCTCATACATACCATGGCCACTTGATTAGCAATCAGCATTGCATTGGCAGGCAGTTATAGGCCCCGCTCCTCCTAATCAGGAATGTAGGAAATAAATGCTTGTGTTTAGAGGGAACCCTTTTTGAGCTCTTGTCCCATGACTCCTAATTGTTGTATTTCTCAAACTCAACCCAGCTGCAAGCTTTATTAGGGGAACATTTATTCAGATAACAAGTCTGGAGTATGAAAGAGTGGTACTTATTTTGCAAATGCATTTGAATCACTGTATGTCATAGCGCAACTCTTCCGTTCCCCAAATGAAGAAGGTGCACATTTAGGTTGAAATGTTCCTTTGCAGATGGACAATACCACAGCATAAGACTGGGAAGTTCTACACTACGAGTGATTTAAAAAATGATTAAATGAAAAAAGACTGGTGAAATAAGAAGTAAAAAGATGATCAAGAAGTTTTGAATGCTGATGGAGTCGACAGAAGGCCTAAATTGTATTCATTCTCATTCATTAATTCATTTATAATGAAGTATTTTTGAGTTCCTATTCTGTACTTTGCTCTTACCAAGCTTAATGTATTATTTAGAAGAGAGGCAATGAAAATACATTAACTAGATGTCAGCTGGAATCTCCCATGCTATGGATCTAAATAGCATTGGCCCAAAACTCCACCCCATTTATGAATATTCAGTGGTTATCCATGAAATTTCTTAAGTTCCCTGGAGTAGGGTGCTGGGATATCAATTGTTATCTCTAGCTCCAAGATCATGCCTCTGCTTATTTAGTTGTTTTCTCTTACCATCTCCTTCGTGTTCTACAATACACATGTAGGAAACAGCCTTTCCTTTTTCTTTCCCCACCGAATTTATAGAAGTCATTATTTGGGTAGCCCACTGTATTGAAATTTCACAGTCATTGTATGGAGATTGCACGAAGTTCTGATGGAAGATGAAATAGCAAACATGATTGCTCCTGGCTGCCTATGCCCAGCTCTCTATCTGTCCCCATCTCACAGTTTTCCAGCCCTCCTGCCAGTCTCCCCTTTCCTTAACTTCCCAGCCAAACACTAGGCCTACTAAAGCGACATGTCCACCTCCGAATCCTACTCCTTTAAGGCATTCAAGACTCAAGTTCTTATATCCAGATACAGCAAGTTGTTCTCCAGAAAGTGACAGCTCTCTCCCATTGGAAAGAAACTTCCTTCGGTGGCAATTTAAGGAGTTCTTAATATATTCTTCTTATAAGTCTTCATCAGGTTGTGAATTGCATGTCTCCTCTTTTTGTGGCTTGTCTTTTACTTTCTTGCTGGTATCATTGATAAACAGGTGCTCTAAATTTTAGTGAAAGCCATTATTCATTCATTTCATTATGATTCTTGCTTCTTGTGTCCTGTTTAACAAATATTTACATATTCCTGAGGCCATGTGCATTCTTTGGTAGGCTTTCTAAAAGCTTGATTTCTTTCACATGCATGATCACTTTTCGTCTAAAATTAATTTATTTTTCCGGTTGCTCCAGCACCACTGATTGCAAAAACCTTCCTTTCTTCCACTGAATTGCACTCCCCTCTTTGTGCAAATCAAATGGTCACATTTGTGTGACCTATTTCTAGACTCTTTTTCTATTTCCCAGGTTTTTATATCTATCTCTGTCTGAATAAGAGGATGGTAGTTCTTGTTTTCACAGGTATTTCTAATTATCCTGTGGTAAGTCCTCTGATTATAGAAATATAGACTATAACACGTACCAGAAGATTTTAAGCTAGAGGAAGACTGTCTGGGATGGATTTCCAGGTGGATAGAGAAGCTCTTCCCAGGCTTCTCACTTTCTGATGGGACCTGATTTGGTAGATGTAAACAAGATAGCTATGTACTGGCCTGGAATCAGTATTGCCAATAAAACAAGAATGATAACCAAGTAAAGGTGGAATGATTCCATTGTAAACATGTGAAATCGAGGCTCAGAGTGAATTTGTGTTTTGCCCAAGGTCGCAGAACTGGTGAGTTATGATGTCTGTACTGGAGCTCAGGTTTCCCAGTAGATCCTTTCCTTCCAGTGACATTGCATTGCTTCTTGTACAAACGCAGTTATGGGGTGATGCCTGGATTTGTATTCAGTTCTATTTAATTCCAAAGTCTGTGATACATCCAGTATCCTTGATTGTCCCTCTGGAAAACCTGAATTTATTTGTATGCATAAATAAGAATGAGCTAAGTGATTCTCATTTTAGTATAATAACTCTGCTTTAACACACTATCAATATGTGTCCAAAAATCTTATAATGCGTGACTAATTGCACTTTTGAATTATATACATTTAATTAAATATTTGATTTGATAATTTAGCATTGCAGTTATTGTCATTTCCCACTTAACTGATCTTCCATTCATACATCCTAATTTTCTTTCTTATAGACTCCTTTCTTATACGTAGGAAAAAAGGGCATGATTCCTTCTTTCCATATTTATTTACTATACATTGCTTTACTGACATGAATCAGATATGATATAAACTCCCTCAGTTCTTACAACATACTTTTTAAAAGATAGGTCTCCTAAATTGTAATTTTGGTGAAATGATTGAAATGTCTGTGAAAGATTTTGTCTTTTGCTATATAAACCTAAATATTCAATAGTGAAAGTTTATATGATTCAAATGGTAAATTCACTGTAATGGGTGTAATTATCAGCGTATGACCCTGAAAATCCTTTCTAAGTGACATACATAGCTTCTTCCTTACCTATGAGGCCCTGACTGATTTCTTGGCTATGATGAGGCAATATATATTGGGTGCAGTATGTGTGGATAAAACCAGCAGCCTTTATCAAACAGATCAAATATTTATTGAGCACTTATTATGCCTAGGACACTTGGAGAACAAAAATATATATATATAAGCCTGTCCTTGCCCATAAGGATATGTCAATTGAGATACAATTTAGAATGCTGGATCAATTGCACAGATGTCTCTAACTGCAGTATCTGGATATTTGATGTAAACAAGACAAAATGCACCAATAATGAACAAAGTTTCCTCCGTGTAGTGATTTAACTCACCTCATCATTCAGGCAATCTTGCATTTTCTTGTGTCTTTTCCAGTTATCAGCTTCAACTGATTATACACTCTATGGAGAAAGAGAGTCCAGGCAACATCGTCCTTTGTGTCTTATTCAGGTCTTGTTTCCACTGCTGTGAAGGCACTTAAATGGCCCTTTATCAATCCAGGTCCCTCAGGATTAAGTATTTAATTTCTCTTGATCGCCAGCCTTAGGAAATAACCCAACTCATTACTGAGCCATTATTTAATTCATTATTGTCATTAAAGATCAGGAGACTTGTCTTGCTAGGATTGAGCGCCCATGACAAACCTTATCTCTCTTTGTCCAGCACAATGGACAGGCTGCAGGAGGTCTATAATTTGGAACTCAATTTAAGGGATTTGGTTTTATGACAGTATCCCATCCTGGGATTCTGCTGGGTGGCTTGATGAGACATGGCTCAACCTGAGGGAGAGAGGATTGTTATTCCACATACTCACCAAAGCTTTTATTCTGCAGTGTGCTTTGATAGATTCTTCTATAGGGTGTTGGTCTCTTAACAGAACAGACACAAACAGGAAGGTATATTGAGAGATAATGTGGAAGACAGCTGCTTTCTGTAGACTGGACTGGGCATGGGGATGGCTCCCAGGGGACATGTGACAGTGTCTGGGGGCAATTTTTGTCACTGGTGGGTAATGGGAGTGGAAGAGATATCTTACTAGCATCTAGTTGGTAGTGTCCAGGTGTACTGCTGACAGGCTATGACAGAATTATATGGACCAAATAATTGAGAAATCTTGGGTACCTGTCTATTATTGTCTCCTTTACAGCTATACATAGTGTCTTGGTTACTTTTCTCATTGTTAAGACAAAATACCAGACACCCAAATTTAAAGGAAGAAAGGCTTATTGTAGCTCACAGTTTGTAGAGGTTTCAGTTCATGGTTGGCTGGCTCAAAGGCAGGATGGCATGGCAAAGGGGCATCACAGAGGAGAAACAGTTCATGGAAGGCAGAAGGCAGCAAGGTAGTGAAGCAGCAAATGACAAGCAACCTCTTACTGTCCCTTATATTCTATCCAGGCTATATGCCCTTTGGGCAGGTAGCACTCACACCCAATGTGGGCCTTCCCATTATCCATACTCAGAACTATGCCAAACCAACCAGTAGACTAATTTAGTAATCACACACCCTTAATCCCAGCATAGCACACTTTAGCTCCAGCCATCTCTGAAAAGCCCCACCTATGACTGCATAAGATTTTATGTGGACATCTAGACACGAGCCACAACATGTATTTTTTCACAGGACTCTGTGGATTTGTTTTTAACAGATTAGTAAGAGATAATTGGGTATGTCTCTCTCTCTCTTTCACTCTCTCTTTCTTTTTCTCTCTCTCTCCATCTGATCACTACCAATCCACTTCCTATTTTATTTCACAAAGTATTAGGTTATTATGTAGAGCAGTGTACAAAAATAAAGTGAGCAAAAGAAATTCTCAAAATGCATAGGGAGGGCTGGTGAGATGGCTCAGCGGCTAAAGCGCCTGCCCAGCAAGCGCGAGGGCCCAAGTTCGACTCCCGGAACCCACATACGAAAAAGGGGCCGGTGGTATCGCTCGGCGGCACGGGTGCCTGCTGGCGCGCGAGGTCCTCAGGTTGACCCCCCCAGTACCCACAAAAAAAAAAAATGCATAGGGAGAATATATATTGAATTAGGTAGTATTAATAGTATAGGATATATTACACTGACAAGCTGACCATGATGGTTGATTAAATCGCTATAATTTTCTTTGAGCTTCCTAGTAGCCCCTCAACCCCCCAAAAAATGGAAATAGTAATTATACTGTTTTTGTCATTCATGAGGAGAAAACACATTAGGCAAAGCTTTTAGTAATACAAAAACATTTCTCACTTGAAACAATGTGGAGTAAGGAGTCGGTAAATTTTTGTGAAAGGCAAAATAGAAAATATTTCTAGCTCTTACGGCCATAAGACTTCTGTTGTACTCAACTGTGCCACTGTAGTCCTAAAGTGCTCATAGACAATAAATAAACAAGTGGACCTGACTGTGTTCTAATAAAACTTTATTTGTAGAAAAAAGCTATGGGCCAATATAGGTCCTCAGCAACTTCCCTGGATCACATGAGAAATGGATTATAAGATGACATTTCTTAGACTATTGAATGACAGCTGAGACGTAACCCTTCAGGGCACAAAGCAAGACTTTCTGGACCTCTGGTAATTTCTACATAGATAAGAGAACAATAACAACAACAGTGCAGTGGCTCTTGAGAACAGTTACAAGGATAGGTGTCAGGGTTTGGCTTCCTTGGGTTTGGCTCTGCTTTGGGTGAGACCATCCTTGTTTGCTGCAGAAATTCCCCTGTGTGATAAACTGCCTCCTCCCCTGTACTAAGACCCACTTGCAAGGGAAGGAAACTTCACTTTGCTCTTTCTGTCTTACTCAATGTTTAAAAGTCTGCAGGAGGATGGCAAATTTAAGCCCAGCCTGGGCTTAGTGAGAAGCTGTCTCAAAAAAAAAAAAAAAAAAAAAGGGCAGAAATGTAGCTCAATGCAATCCCCAGTACTGTGACAAAAAGGGAAAAAAAAATAGTCATTGAGGTGAGGCAAATATATTATCGCAATCAGAATGTTTCCTAAAATTTGGGCAGATGGAGGGCATAGCATCAGGAAACCATGATAAAATAGTTTACAAGCTCTTTCCCAGGGCAGTCTTACTTGCTTTGGTGGCATCAGCTTGGCTATCAACTCCTCTGTGGAGTCCTTCTTATTGTGTACCCTTCCCCTGTGTCTATTGCAACATCTATGACATAGTAGATACTCATAATTATTTGTTGATTAAAAGAATAATTAAATAGATGCATGAATAGATAAATGAATGGAGAGAAGAATAGATGAATGGATGTGGTAGGGATAGATAGAGGGATAGAGGAATAGAATAATGGAGGGAAGAACATCAGCAGTTTCTCAGACATTTAAGTTCAAGCTTAAGTAACAATGTCACTTATAAGATATATTTTTGATAGGCGTTCTGACTAAAATCGTCCTATATCCTCATATAAAATTAAACTTAACTTTGGTTCAGTAACAAAATCCCAACTTGGCAAATCTGATTTCTGTATAAAATACAGAAGCTTTGAAATTCACTGAAAGTCAAAATGATTTATAGGGACAATCACCGGAATGAAATCAAGAATGTTTTAAACAGAATCTATATCTAGTGTATATAGATATATTTATTACAAAAGATGCTATGAAAGATTAAATACATGCAACCAAATTATTGCTAATCACACAAGGCCAAAGTCTTTATAAGCCTGTATATCCAAATCTATCTAATGTTACAGGAAAGTTGAAGGCTGTCCCTGTTCCTTATCCCTATCTCTGATTACCATCAATGCAAATCAGCTGATATCAATAATAAGGGGTTTGTATTTTAATTTTCTATTTGAGCTGGTGAGAGCTATCACTCCTCAGCCAGAGTTGGTGGTACTTCCCCACCTGTCTGGATGCTGGACATATGAGCCAGAGTCTCATTTCCAGCTCCATCTTGCTCCTGCTGTCGGTACGCACATTGTCTGACTACTTTCCCTCCCCTCACAAAAGGAGATGTTGCTTGGGAGGTGCCGGTCAAAGGCTGTGTGCATAGTCCCAGAATATTAAAAAAGTAAATGTAGTTGCAGGATGGATATTTTTGGGTAATCCTAGAAAAATGGGAATATTAGATCATGAAATCAGGTGTCATCCGTGTTGTGTCTCGGGTGAAATATCTAACTTATGTCTCAATGTCCCTGTTTACTTATGTAGCATTCTGGCACATGCGGTGCAATTAATCAGGGCACAAACACAGGTAAAAGTTTTACAAAGGTACATTATGAAAGGACTTTGTGAAGAAAGAAACTTTTCAAATTAAAATTTTCTTTGGATGTAAAATATCTGAAACCATCGTTAGTCCCTATGATTTACTCGAGTATTAAACTTGCAAGTTTAAGGATGGGTTTTGAATCCCTACATGACCAAGTTATTTTGGTGCTACTTTCCCAGATTTAGCTCATTTTTCCATATTTCCAATGAGACTCAATTCCTCAAGTGGAATTTTATTATGAACTGCTAAAAATGGTATTTAAAGTAGAAACCCTGACAAATCTGGGTGTCACATGGCAGTAATGAATTCAGGATGAGACTAGCTGGAAGTGTGTGACATTTTAAGTGCCTCGTCGCTCTGAATTCATTTGGCATTTATTGTAATAGAAATGACCATATTGAATTCATTTGGCATTCACATGGACTTCACATGTATTTATGGAGATGTAACATGGTAATTTAACATTTACTGTACTAAGCATTATTTAATGGACATTGAGAGACATTGTCATGCAAAGCTTAATAGAGTCAGTAACTCTCAAGTTAATCTTCTGTCAAAACAACGAAATGAAAAACCACTTTGATTCCCCCAGCACGCAAGTGAATTATTTGAATAAGCCAAAATCATATGTTTACTCCGCCAAATCTGCTTTCTGAATTTTTAAGCCAGAAGGTTGACTCTAGGACCAAGACAATAAAGCAGATGTTCAGTTCAGACTTCTTTATATTCCCAAACTGTGTACAAATACACTCATCTCGGTCTAAAATTACTAAAGGAGCTATTCTTGGAACATCAGCAGTAAATTTAACACATGGCATGACTTTAATAGATCTATCTTTAGCATGCAATGTGCTTCTTTTAACATAAATTTTAGTTTCATTCGTGCAGGATAACTATTTTTAGAACAAATAAATAATTATTTGAGAAGAATCAGAAGATCAAAGCAAGAGGATATTTGCTGGAAAGCGAAAGAAGAGTTCTTCCCCAAGGATGATGGCAATCTTTCCCTTTCTTTCTAAGAGCAGAGTTGTTTAAGGACACAGCATAAGGCAAACTCTGCTGTTAGTCACTTTCAAAGATGTTGCTTAGAATGCCTTGACTGCTTTTTAATTTTCTCTATCATCTGCTTTACATCACTTAAAAGCCGAACCATTATTAAAAAGTTGCCAACAGGTACCAGATCACTATCCCCTCTTGCTTGAATTAAACCAGTGCTCACCTATGACTCTAGAGTAGTGGTTATTTTGCCATCAATTTACTAGACACTAGAAAGATAGACATAGTATTTAGTATTTTGATGAAATATAGTATGCAGATTTTTAATACATAACTACTGCAAGGGATTCAGATATTGTGAAATTTTCAACTCTACTTTGTGAAACTATTTTTAAGTCTTGATTCAGTTATCCCAAGGGAACCTCCATGACACAGGGGAAGTTTGAAAGAGGGAGTATATTAGCTTTCTAGGGCTTCCATAATAAAGCACCCCAAATTGTATGATTTAATATGATAAAAATTGTATTGTCTACCCAGAGGCTAGAAGTCCCTAGAAATCAAGGCGTTGAAAGAGCCATGGATCCCTCACTGTCTCTTCCAGCTTCTGGTAGCCTCACGTGTTCCTTGGCTTGTGACCAAATAACTTCAATCAATGCCTAGGTCTTCACATAGCATTAACCCTGTGTGTCTGTATTCATATAACATTTTCCTCTTTGTGAGTGTGTGTGTGTATGTGTGAGCTGAGGGGGTACTGAACGTAGGGCCTTGCACAGAGCTACATCCCCACCTTACTTATTTTTTATTTTGAAACAGTCTCTTACTGAGTTGCCCAGGGTAGGCTCGAACTTGTGATCCTCCTATCTCAGCCTCCCAGTGTGCTGGGACTATAGCATGTGCCACCGCTCCTGGATCATTTTCCTCTTCTATGAAGGACACGGTCATACTGAATTAGGACCTACCTTGAAGGCTGTGTATTAACTTAAAAACATCTGCAATGATCCAATTTCCAAATAAGGTCACATTCTTGGATACCAGAGTGACAGGTAGAAATCAGGCATATGTTTTAAGGGGACACAATTCAGCCCATAACAGGATCTCTTGATATATTTTAATAGGTTAATATTTTAATGCAACCATTTTTTTTTATAATCATCTTTTCCATGATAGGGAATGAGACAAAAAATAAGTTATTTGCCCTTAAGGACATCTTCGCTTTCTGCCACTTGTGCTAGTGATCATCAAGGAAATAAAGCATTGGTGTAGTAAACTGTTTTTCTCATCCTCACTTATCTGAAAAGGACTGCTCTGGAGTTATCTCTTCTTTCATCTAAGGAGTTCTTTGGTCTCCGTGATAGTGCATTTTTGTGTTGTCAGTTAGCTTTCCAAACTCAGGAGGGAGCTTCTTCATTTGATAGGAACCAAAATCCTTATACAAATAATTGGAAACTTCATTTGGAATCAGAATCTATGTGCACCATGGTTCACTTGTGGGGTATCAATTAAGTTTCTCTTGGTAGCAAGCAATAGGAACCAACTCTAACTAATGTTAAGTGGGTAAGGAGAAAAGAAAAATACCATGTGCATGTGTTAGCTAGAGCTGCTATAACAAAATGTACTTACTGTCAATCACTCCTGGATGCTAGAAGTCTAAGATCAAGATGTAGTAGGTACAGTTGGTTCCTTCTGAGGGTTGTGAGAGGGAATCTGTTCACACCTGTTTCCTGGGTTCTTGTGCTTTGCTGGGAGTCTTTGACATCCCTTAGTTTATAGATTCGTCACCCTGATCTCTGCCTCAACCTTCACCTGCCATTCTCCCTCTGCATATGTCTATCTCTGGGACCAAATTTCCCATTTTTGTAAAGATACCAGTCATATTGGAATAGGGACCATCTTAACCTTATTTCAACATGGTTACCTCTGTAAAGACACTATCCCCAAACAAAGTAACAGAGGGTTAGAAATCCGAAATATCTTTTTTGCAAGGAGCACCCAATTCAACCCATGACAGTGAGATACCATAGTGTCATGTGTGTGGAGTCAAAGTATGGTCTGATTCATGAAGGGAAGGAAACCAAAACCTGTCTGAGTGCTGGAATTTGTGAGGCTTCTGAAACTTTCCCATAGGTATGCTTCAGCTCAGACATTGACTATTACCATGTTTCTGTGTCTTAAATTTCAAATCTGTAGATTTTATCATTCCATTCCAGATCAGGTTCCTGCATCAGGTCAGTCATCCCTGGCTAGGAGATAGCACAAGACAGAATGCCCGTGTGGTAGGGTATGTATGTGTGTGTGCGCGCATATGCACACGCATGTAAGAATTGTGTCCTCTGCAAATGTGAATGGAAGCACTGTGAGACTGTGAGCTGATGCAGCTCCTTTTCCTCCTTCCTCACCCTCATCCGGGCTCTGGAAAGGAGAAGCAGTTTGTGCTCCCTAATGAGTGGCTTCTCTTTGATTCAACAGATATTAATTGACTTCCCACGATCTGCCCCACCGTGCTGGAGGCATGCAGACAATCAGTGGGTGCCTATTGGCCTTGTTAAGACAGAAGTGAGCAAGGCCTTCTCATTTCAGTCCATGCTCAGTACTCTGCTGACCCTAGGTTCCGGTCCTGACAACATCCCCGAAAAAGAGTGATTTCATGTCCTCAGGCCGGATCTCTGCCCAAGCTCAATCCCTGTAGCCATTCCAGTTTGTAGAGGTGCCCAACAGTTTCCCCAGCTCCAGCATTGCTGGGGCTCCCAAGTGCTTCCCTGGACAGTCCCATGTTTGGCTCAAGAGGAGGGAGACCCAGGGAACTCCGGAAAACGTCATTGCGTCCTGACTCATGCGTTCTCTGTTGTCCAGGCTGCCTTCCCAGTGGAATCTTGGTGAATATTCAAGGACATAAATCCTGGCTGGCCCAGCTGTTGTGTGCCCATGGCTGCTGGGGGCTTAGTGTTTCTCCCTAAGTTTGTTTCCTTCCCAGAAGCCACAGAGGTGCCACAAAGAGATGAGGCCAATAAACCACTGCATCTGTTTGCTTGTCATCCTTCCTTAGTGCCAGTTTTACAAGACTCCCAGCAGGGTCACAGTCTCAACACATGTCACTTGGCTATATGCTTCACTGAAACATTATTTCAGGTTAGGGCTGAATAAAATGTACAATTACAGCATATTTTCTTAAAAGGAATTTTGACCATGATAAATGCACAGACATTTTTCCTTTCTCAGACAACATGACTTCGTGCCCGTTGCTCAGGGTTTCCTTTGAGGCAGCAGTCGCTTATAAACAAGGAATTCTGGGTGCTGCCTGTGAGGAACATGGGCCCAGGTTCAAATGCCAGCTGTGCCAATTTGGCAGCCTGTGAGTTTGGGCAGTTTCCTTACTTCTGCTAGCCTCAGTTGCTCGTCTGGGAAAGGGGTTTTAAGTTCCCGCCTTCATGGTACTGTTGGGTTCACTGAGGCAGCGCTTGGGAGAGGATGAACATGGCTTCTGGCCAACAGTAAGTGCTGCGTGAGTGCTGGCTGGTGCTTGTGCAGTAAGTTATCCTCCAGGTCGTGTGATGGCCCTAGTATGAGTTTAGATCACAATAATACAGGAAATGGTGCTGTCAACAAAGCAGAGATAAAAAGAGATTCTGCAGACCCTAGAATATAAAAACAGTGGTTAACGTCTATTAATTATTTATTATGCACTTGGCAGTTGGCTAAATGTTTTCCGAGGATTCTAATTTTCATACCAACTCTGTGAACTTATGTTGTATATCTGTCTTACAAATCAGGAATCCTGGTGTGCCAGATATAACCCATAGACCCCTGCAGACCTCCTGTCCATCATCCTCCACCTCCCTGTGTCACACGATACCAATCTAAATGGACCATGTCAACCTGGGCCCTTTGTCCTCCTGTTTCAGGTTAGGTTCTCTGTGTAAATCACGTGTAGACCTGACAAAAAAATCGATGGCACAATTAAACTAGTTAATCTGAAGAGAGTGTAATAAAACCACAGATGACAAAGGCATACTGGCTAAACCACAAGGTGTGGTTCAGCACCCTGGGCCTGGAAATGGTAGGATGTCACTCCACAGGCTTAGGGTGAAATGTGAGAGTAGTTAAAGAGCCAGGGGCAGAGAGAGCTCTGTGCAGAGGCCTCCCAGGTGAGCGTGCTCCCAGCCTCATGACCCTCAGGAAAGAAAGCAAGGGCTTGAATCCCCTCTGGGATTCCTCAATCTCTGAGCTCTAGCTGCTGTTCCTCATTTTCTAAACACAGCTGGAAAGCAGAAGACCAGGCTGCCAGGTGCTCTGCTCAAGGACAGAGCAGAGTAGAGAAAGAAGTGTGAATTAAGGTGGCCAGGCAAGTATACCCAGCACATCTGCTTGTGCGCAATTGGCCAGTGAGTGGCATTTGTGTTAAGCAATGGAGAACTGGATACCACCTTCAGTCTGTTGCTCTTCACTTCTCTTTTCCTTCTCCCACCTTTTTGCTTCTATTATCTTTCCCTCAGAGACTGTGATCTCTAAATATTGTAGTGGGAAGACTGAAATGTGTAATTGTAGGGTAAGCAAGCCACTCTTAGGTTTGAGGATATTTCATTGTGAAAAGGTCAAGGTAAAAAATATATATATACTACTAAACATCCATTTATCCTTTATTTTCTCATAAGGAAAGGTTATTGCCAATATGACAATAAAGTTTTTATTGCTCTGGTTTTTATAACAAAAATAAGCATATTTTGTAATGAATTTTGGTTTATTAGACCAGCAATTGCCAACATGGGGCTCCTGGGTCTTAGGAGAACATGTTGTAGCAATGGAGGTCTGTAAGCCTTTTAAAATTCTTCAGAATACCTAATATAATCATATTTTACAAGCGATATAACTTCACAGACTAACAAGAACATCAAGATTCTTTGCTTTTGACTGAAAGGATATTAGCACTATGTGGTGACCTTAGCAATTTTATTTTGATCAGAAGCTCTGATTGGCAGCTAGATGTGTCTTTGATTAATAAAACATGGAGAACAAATGAATTATTACTTAATCTGTGCAGTTTGCTAGATAAAGCCTTTGAAAACCTAGAATCAATTGGGGGAAAATAATTAACTGGATATTCAGTAGTTGAATAATAAGCACAATAATAAGCACAGTGGCTTGGCATATCTCACATACCCAGGGAAGCCAAGATAGGCCTCCAGATGGGCCAAGACCTGGTAAAAAAAATCCAAGTCAATTATTTGTTTTCAATAATAACAACAGTAATAATAATTGTGACATAGCCAACTCTGTGACATAGCCGGGCATGGTGCTGAAAGGCCCTATTGTAATATATCATTTTACTCTCCCTGTAGAAATAAGAAGCAGGTACTCTGATCCTTGTCTTAGGTTAGTTCTTTCTGGAAGCAGACTCACCTACAAAAGTTTATGTGCAGATGGTTTATTTAAGAGGTGAGAGGAAGAAGCACTGGTGAGGAATGGAGAAGTCACTGGGGAAGGGAAAGAGGACGAGGTAGGGTGCATCACCTGCAGGTTGCTGCTGTGGGCAACTGAAACTCCACCCCCTTGGCATGACTGGGGATAGTGTAGATCACACATCTCAACTGTACTCATTAATAAATGAGGAAAATGGGTGTTGATCCACCAGCTCCTGATTATAATTTGTTGAGAGCTATTTCCCAGGCCACTGATTCCTCAAAACTTCTGATTAGTCCTGGGTGGGGGCTGGGGTATTTGAGTATGTTCCAGTGGCCAGAGAGAATGCTCAGGTGGAAAGGCATGGGGCTTATGGAAAGAAGGCTCTAGCGATATAGGAGGATATGGCAAGCACCAGCAGCATCTGCTATGCTTTTGTCCCACAGAGGAGGAAGCCAAGACTTCATGGGTTAAAATACACTGTACAAAATCGCAGAGCGTTTGTGATGATGTGCTCTTCCGCGGAATTTTATTACTACCTGTGATGAAAGGCTACCAATGTACAGCAGCCTGATAAATGAGTTCTTATTTTTGGAGTCATTTTTATATCAACTTTGTTGATATATAATTCATATACCATACAGTTCATTCACTTAAAATACGCAATTTCATGGTTTGGAGTCTATTTGTGGAGTTGTACAATCATCACCACAATCAATTTCAGAACATTTTCATCATCCCCAGAGAAACCCCGTAGGCATTAGTAGTCATACTCCATTTACCCATAC
Organism: Erethizon dorsatum; assembly: GCA_028451465.1. NCBI lineage: Eukaryota > Metazoa > Chordata > Mammalia > Rodentia > Erethizontidae > Erethizon > Erethizon dorsatum. The sequence continues at coordinate 146,667,157 of CM051825.1, read as the reverse complement.
CCAGACCCTGGCAACCAAAAAGATCTCTCTGTGTCTCTGTGGGTTTGCCTTTTATGAGCATTTTCCTATCAACGGAATCATAGTTGTGTGATCTTTTCTCTCTGTCTTCCTTCACTGAGTATAATGTTTTTAAAGTTCATCCCTGTTATAAACAGTATCAATACTTCATTCCTTTTTATTGTCAAATAATATTCTACTGCATGGCTATACCACATTTGTTTATCCATTCATCAGTTGGTAGACAATTGAGTTGTTTCCATTTCTTGGCTATTATGAATAATGTTACTATGAGAATGTGTTTGCGAGCCTTTGTGTTGGTATATGTTTTCACTTCTCTTGGGTATCTCTCTGGGAGTAAAATTGCTAGGTGATGCGGTAATTCTATTTTTAACCTTTTGAGGGACTGCCAGATTCTTTTCCAAAGCAGTCCAGGACTTTATTGATGGCTTAATCTACTGCTCAATTAAGCAAGCTGCCTGCCACATACTGTTTGGCAAAGGAGAAAAATCACTATGATGCACTTGCAAACATGTGTTTCTAGAATTCTGAAAGCATTCAGGATGTCAGTGCCTCGTCACAGTTGACTCAAATTGGCCCTGGCTCTCAGTGCCTGCACTTCTTGCTTTTTACATATAAATGATTAATGGTTTCCCTTCATCATTATCCATTTAGTTTATGATTATGCACTGTCTGCTTAACCCTACTGGGTGTAGTGATGCGTATTTTCATCAAGAGTGCTTTGGGCCTGCAGTTTCTAAATAGCTAGAATTTAAAGTGTAGACTGGTGGCAGTTTATTAACATGCATGCGTTTTTGTTTTTGTTTGGCACCTACTGTGAATCAGGCACTGTGTTAGGTGCTGTGAATGCGGTGTGGAGACAAAACAGACACAATTCCATTTCAGAAAAATAAGCCTTGACAGGAGCAGCTCCAGAAGATGCACTATTTACTCGGTACTGGGATCCTCTTTGGAGCAAGTGCCACTGCAGCCCTATAATTCACCCTGAATCTAAGGCGAGCTCTGCCCAATCTGCTGCGTCATCAGTGATACTGTTGTCTGGCTGATTATAAGCCACACAGCAAGAAAATGGAAACCCTCTTCCTGAGAGGAACTTGTGATATGAAAAGAAAGAGTGCCTTGAGGTGGGGCTGTCACCTAGCATAATCAGAGAAAGTCTGCTGCTGATGAGGAGGGTGGTGGTGATGGAGGGGAGCCATCTAGCTCCCCCAGTGTTCTGAGTTTGATTTAATTTGGAAAAACAGAAAAAGTTTGATGCTTCCTGTGGTTATAAGAGCGATAAATCAAGGCTCTGTTAGGAAACATGCAAGAGTCGACGCCATCACTGTCATCCACTCATGGATTTAGTACCGTCTAACTCTGCCTACGGGACACATCTCTCCGAAGTCCGATCAGCACTTCAGACCCTACAAGTGCAATGTTAAACTTGCAGTCTTGCCCATCGCTACCCTCAACCTGATCCCAAACCTATTGTTTTCTCCATGCCGTCCTTCCTATTGTAGCAAGTCAAGGATGTTACTCATCTTGCTGTTACCAAAACCACAGAACTGGGCTCCTTCTTCCAGCTCTCTTTACCCATCTGTCAGCCAGTCATCGAGTCTTAATGACTAAGTCTTTTATGTCTTTCCAGCACAGATTTGTTTCTTGCCACCCCTGTCTTCACCCTGTGTCTCAGCCATAATCATTCCTGGCCTGCAAACTGTCTTCCTTAGTGCTAGAGCCTTTACTCGGGAATGACTATTCCAAAAGGAAGCTGACAGATCATTCTAAAATTCAGAAATACCATGCCACATCTCTTTAGAACTGTTCCTGAATCCCCAGTGTTTCCAAGTTCAAGTGTATTTTTTTTTAACATGGTAGAGCACACCCTTTGTGAAAGAACCCCTGACGACTTTCTGCTTTTCTTTTCACCACTCCTGTCCTCAGATGTTTGAAGTTGAGCAGAACCAAACCAAATCTCTTGCAGTCCTTGGAATATGCAAGGTTCTTTCTCACTGGAGAGTCTGCTGAAGATGAGCCTTATAAAATACATTTTCAATAGTGCATGGCCCAGTGAACTTATGTTCTCCCTTTATAATAGTTGGGATACACCCCAGCAAAGATCTCAAAAGGCAGTGGTTTCAATAAGATAGATGTGTGCTACTCTTTCAAGTGATAGTCCAGGCAAAGCAGTCCTGCTTGAAGTGGTGGCCTCACTGTGCCACTTAGAGACAGGGTGGAGGCAGGTGATGAGAGCAGATCTATCTGAGGGGTAAGTAGAGGCTGAACCTTCAAGACCTGGCTTCTGCCTTTTTCCTTGACATCATCAGATTGTTGTTTTTGTTCTCATGGCCCCAGATGGCTCACCACTGCATAGCACCCCAGTCATTGGGGAGCAAAGGGTGAGGCATATCCCTTCCCCAGAAATATGCAATTGGGAAGTTGCATCTGTAACTATCACTTCTGCTCATCTCTAATTGGCTGGCAGTGGTCACAGGACTACACCTAACTGGAAGGAAAATGCTAAGTATAGGTCTTCTGTCAGGGGTCAAACACATTTTCTAGTATCTATTTTTCACAAAACTAACCTGGAGAAATTAGTTAATTTTCCTTCCAGTCATGTACAATCTTGGTAGACTTGAGGGCATGGAAATCACATACCATTTTGTCAGCCAAACAAATTTCCAAACTTACAGTGTCAGATATTAGAACTTCAAGATATAGAAAGGTCACCAGGAGGTTGGCAGTCACATACTCACTTGACACATGATAAAACTGAACTCAGGAAGGTCGTATCCTTCCCATATAACTAGTATATGCCATGTGCTATCTTCCAAGTCCGCTTCCTATGCCAAGGGAGTATGCATGGTGGTGTGCCATTGCCATTAAGAGCATCAGCTTTAGACCCACAGGCTCTGGGTGCATTGCTATGATGACAGGATACAGACTCTAATGTTTCTGAGCTTCCTTTTCTCACAAGGATGTTTTGTACATTCCGTGGATAATGCTTGGGAACTGCCCAGGAAATCCTGGGGAGGTGAGCACTTAATAAAAGATGGCTAGTACTCGTTGCTACAGTGAATATTTCTTAAACTCTTCACTACTATTAATTACTACCACTTTTTGAGGCCTGATGACTAAGAATGGGTATTCATATCTTTGTGTATGCATGTCTTTATAAGGTAAGGCAGAGGAAGCCCGATGGCAGAGTCCACTTTCTTCTTTGTCTCCTTGGCTAAAGATATCCACACAGTCTAAGGGACAGTGAAGGTGGATGAGGGGACCACTGCTGTATCCCATGCTCAATAAATGCACAAGTTTGTGACTAAGACTCAAGATTCTAGAAGGAGCTATGTCTGAGCTGGAATCCCACTTCTACCCTTTCCTTGCCATCTGGCCTCGGAAATATTCCACCTCTCAGTACCAACCTATGTTTCTAAAAATTAGGATAAAACAAATGCCTACTCCATGTGGCTGGAAGGAGTAGCTGAGGTGATTCACACAAAAGTACTTAAAACAATATCTGCTGTATAGTGCATGCTCAGTACATGTAAGCTGACTTTAAATTCCCCCATTTCAGCATGGATTTCAACAGAGGCTATAGCTATGGTGGGAGGGGAAGATGTCAAGAAGAGAAACTGAGAAGGTAGAATTGGAAGAAGCTGGTGTTGCTCCAGTGTCAGAGGTATGAGAGACGGAGAAATCTAGTGAAGTTTATAAGAAAATGGATGACTTATGAGGAGGTTCACCATGAAGGAAAAATGCACACACAGGGAAGAGCAGGAAGAAAGGAATTCAGTGAGCACATTAGATGTGCTCAACTTGCTGGTCAGCTTACATGGCCAAGGGACTCGCACATGGAGATGCCAGATGGGTGTTTGATAGTTGAGTCTGCAGCTCTGTAGAGAAGGCTAAGCCCCAGATGTCCATTTAGGAGTCATGCAACCCAGTCACGTTACCAGCCACAGGTCACAGGCTCAGCTGTCTTCAGGGGCCAGCAGCAGTCACGTGGAAGTCAGGAAGTAGAGATGGTTAACTCGGGGCTAACAGGGAGTGCATGCCCTGCCTAGGGGCCTCCTGTGATTTATCTGGGCCAGCAAGCACAGATCAGGAGTGTTCGGCCTAAGGGCTGACTGTGACCTTCCATCTAGGAAGCTAGCTATTAAAGTGCTTGGAATGAATGAAATCTACCCCAGGAACTGCCTAGTAAGGGATGAGAAGATTAAAGATCACACTGAAATGCACTTAGACTTATCTGGTGTTGCTGAAGTCTACACTGTGCAGGATTTTGGTCAGGAACGAGGTTCCCCAGCAGTGTTCATGTCCTGACAAACTGTACTCAATACCTGACATTTCCCTTTCATACATAAATAATTTTCACAGCAATGGCATGTACAAAATGAGAAAATTTCCTGTTATTTGGAATGCCCCTTACCTTACAATTTATGTTTTATCTTCCCGTCTGTCCTGATATTTTAAACTTGTTTTGCTTAGAAACACCACAGGGAGGAGAAAGCATTGAAGATGGCGATATAATTGAAGGACATTCATTCCACTTAAACCTGAATGGTGTTTTTGTGGGTGGGGAGGGGTGGGGCGTGTTGTTTTGCCTCCTGTGTTAATTTCCTATTGTTGCTGTAACTATTCACCACAAACTTAGTGTCTTCAAACAACCCATGGTGTCTGCACCACTGCCTTTCTTTCTGGAGTCTTTCAGGAAGAATCCATTTTCTCCCACTTCCAGCTTCTAGTGGCTGACAGCCCCCTTCTGCATCTTCAGAGCCAATAAAGCCACATCTTTCTGACTCTTTTTCCTGTTCATGTCTCCTGTTGACTCTTCCAGCACTGCTCCTCTTTTAAGAACCATGTTGGTTATCTTGGGCTCACTTGGATAAGCCAGACTAACCTCCCTATTTTAAGGTCAGTTGATTAGCAAATTTAATCTCACCTGCCAAAGGACATCTGAGTTGCTACCAGTTCTTAGAAGTTAGGAATAAAGCAGATATGAACATTTGTATCCAGGTGTTTCTTTGTGTAGTAGTTTTTAATGCTCTGAGATGAATGTCCACAAGTGTGAGCAAGGTTATATGGTAATTGCATATTTCGTTTTATTAAAAAAAAAGCTTGATGAACTGTTTCCCATAGTGACTATACCATTTCATGTTCTAATGGAGAGCCTTGAGCCGTGAAGTGATAAGATCCTATTTATATCTTAGAAACAGTCTCTGGCTCATGGGTCAAGAAAGCCTGTAGGGAGGGCAAATGCGGAAGCAGTAGATCAAAAGAGAGCATTCTTGGTCATCCAGGTGAAAGATGAGTCAGGCACAGGATGGGTGAGGTCGCGGTGGTGAGAAGTGGTAGGATCAGGGCATATATTGAAGACATAATTGACAGTTGCTATAGAATTAATTGCTCGCAGAGGTTGGGAGTAGGAAAAGGTTCAGAGAGGATGTCTATGCTTTGGGCTTGAGCTGGACAGTGAGTGGTGAGTGGTGGTCTTATTGTCTTGCAAATTGACTAACAGGGGAGGAGCAGATATCAGGAAGAGGTGAAGGCCATGTTCTATTCAAGGTGCCCTTCAGAAAAATCCAAAAACAATCCAAAGTGCTTGTCAGATTTCCACATGGGAACCTTGAGGAAGTGGTTAAAAATAGCAGCCTGGAGCCAGGGAAGAGGAGGCAAGCTGGAGATAGAGGGAACAAAGGATAATGCCTATAAATGTGCTCGATGAAAAGATGACATGATCAATGACAAACCTCAATCTAAGTCTCAAACAATCGTTTCACACCTTCTGTGTTTATGACAAAAATTGCACCGTAGGCTTCCATGGTGATACAGTGAGTTTAGTAACCACAAGAATGTGCAACTCAGACATGCTGGGTGATGGAGACCCAAGCTTTCATTCAGGTTCATTTCTGGTGACTCCTAGGGAACATCTTTGCAGGAGCACAGCTCCAGGAGCACTTCCTCGTATGCATGTCTGTAGCAAAGTTGCAATATGTTCTCTCCTTTCTAAAAAATTGTTAATGCAAACAAATCCATTGAGGTTTTAATTATAGGAAGAATTGAATACAAATCATCTTTAGTACCCATGTTTTCTATTTTACATTGTGATCTGGAGGGGTAAAAGGGTATTACAAGATATAGATAATTTCTCTGTTGCCAGAACTTTCCATGTTGGATTCTACCTTGACAGTGACTCCTGTGTGCTGCAGCTGAGAGACCAGAGCAAATGTCACCAGTCTATCACTGCACCCATGTCTTCCATCTTTCTTGAACTGTCATCTGCACAGTGCAGCTGAACCCAACTTAGGTGACTGTCCCAGATCACCTACCATCTTTCCAACAAGGAAACTGAAGTCCGGAGATGAGATGCGACTTCCTACAGCCAGCTAATACACAGCCATGCAAAACCTCAGGGCCCTTGATCACAGTCTCCATTCTTTTTATCTCATGGCCACCTCAGAGATAATCCTTGGAAAACAAAAAGTTGTTAATCCATGGTTCTGAGGAAACAATAATACAGAATAGCAGAAATAACCTTTTCTTTTTTTCTTTCCTTTCTTTCTCTTTCTTTCTCTTTTTCTCTTTCTCTTCCTCTTCTTCCTCTCTCTCCCTCTCCCTTTCTCCCTTTCTCCCTTTCTCTCTCCCTCTCTCTCTCTCTCTCTCTCTCTTTTTCTTTCTTTCTTTTGACTTCTTCCCACTGGTTAAATCCTCCAAATGAAAGAGTTGAAATGAGTTCCCTGCAGTTCAACAAATTCTAGACACTCTTGTGGTCTGTAATGATTTACCATCTTTTGTCCCTGAAAATCAGTAAGGAATTTAATTACTGTTTCCTGGGCCTTTCCCAGACAGGTCTCAGAGTGGGCACTGACATCAGTTATTTTTCTCTCATGTTATCCCAGTGTGCCTCTAGTGGGGAGAAAAACTGGTCATGGCACTGTGCCAATCAATCTCATCTTTGGTTCTCAATTAGGGATGCCCCCTGGGGACAAATGACAATGTCTCAATGTCTAGAGATATTCTTGGTTTTCACAAGTGGGATAAAGGCTGCTACTGGCATCTGGAGGGCAGAAAGGCCACTAATGCTATTCAACATTTTGCAGTGCTGAGGACATCCCCCACAACTATGAATGATCTGGCCGCAGATGTCAATAGCACTGGTTAGAAACCCTAGCATATCAGAAGCCCTGGGAAAGCTTCTTTTCTTAGGCATAAATTCTTGGTAAAATAATATTAATGCTATGGTAGGCCAAAAAATGGAATTCCAAAAGACATCCACATTAGATCCCAGGACCAGGGAATGTTAGTATATGTGGAAAAGGGGTCTTTGCAGATGTAGCTAAGAATTTTAAATTCTAATAATCCTGGATTATCTGGGTGGATTCTAAATGCAATTACAGGTCTCCTTATGTTATAGCTTATATCTAGATGTCAGCTCAAAGCCTCATGTGCTTATAGGTGGGGCTCTTGGGAAGTGATGATCATGGGTGTGTGATGCTGATTTAGCATAATTCTGGGTGTGGGTGATGGATTTACTGAAGAGGGAAGACCCACCCTGGTGTGAGTGGCACCAATCAATAGGCTTGCAGCCTGGATGGAATAAAAGGGAAAGAAGGACGTCCCACTTCTTCCTGCCACCAGGCCATGTGTCTCCTCTGCCATGTTCCTCTCCCATGCCACGCTGCCTTGGAGCCAGCCCAGCTGACTATGGACTGAAACCTTTACAAACAGTGAGCAAAAAAACCCTTTCCTCCTTTAACTTTTGGGTGTTGGGTATTTTGTCCCAGCAATGAGAAAATAATTAAGATACCTTGAGAGTAACGGAGGAAAACAGACATACAGGGTGATTTGATCACAGAGGCAGAGATTGGAGTGGTGAGGCCACAAGCCAAGGAATTCTGAGAGTCACCAGGAGCTGGAAAAGATAAAGGACTCTCCCCTAGAGCCTCCTGAGGGACTGTGACCCTGCAAAACTTGATTCTGGACTGCTGGCCTCCAGAGCCATGGGGCAATAAATCTCTGTGCTCTTTCTGCTACAAAGTTTGTGGTAATTTATGGTGGGGATATAAAACTAAAACAGATGTGAATATTAGTTTTCAAAGCAAACAACAGAAGTTAGGAGAGGTGGGATACAGGAAAGGGGACAGTATGTGCATAATTCCTGAGAGAAGGAGGACAGGAGTGGTGATGTGGAAGCTTTCCAGGAGAATCTGACAGTTAGTCTGGAAAACCTCGGCTGTCTAGCCAACGAGGCAATGCAGTGATGACCAAGCAAGACCTATGGACACTCCGCTCTGTCTGTGCCTCACTTCTGAGACCAGTTGTTTTATTAAACTCGAAAAAATCCCAGGGTGTATTTTAAAACAGCGCTATGCTTGGCTTGCTATAAAATACAAGATTTGTGAAGTATAAATAACGTATAATTTTAAAAGTTATATTTACTAATGATCACTAGTGACTTGGAATGCAGGACAAATATCTTTAAAAAGTTGGATCAGAAAAGTGTAATATAAACAAAATGATAATTCAGAAAAATGTTGAAGTATTTTCCTGGTGAGACATAAAACTTCCTTGATCTTTGTCCTTGTAGAGCAGTATGTATGATGAGCCATTTACATTGAGACATAAGTGGAAAGAAAATTTGAAATGGAAAAAGGAGGGAAAGAGAGAGGAAGAGAGAAAGGGAGAGGGGGAGAGAAGAGGGGGGCGAAAGCCCTACACAGGTGTAACAGGGTCTCTAAACTCTGTTAGCTTAGATGTTAAAACCCAGGAAGCCTGCCTTAGATAGAGCTGAGCCTGATACTCCAGGCTCCCCCCAGTGACTCCAGGAGACTGAGTCACCTCTTAGCTCTCTCCCCATAGGGCTGGAGAGTACCTCATGCTTTATCCCCAGGCTCTGGCGCTGTGCCCAGCAAACCTTAGGATGACTGCAAATCGATCAACCTGTCCTATGCACCTATCACCAGCTTAATTCAAGTGACTCACCTTGTGTTTAATACTAAGATAACCTCTCACTGTTCTGTGTGCATCCCCTCTATTCCGTTCCCCCACAGCATCCAGCAGGATTTTTATAAAATGTCATACTGAGCGTGCCACACAAGTCCCTCCAAACCATGACCCCAACACCTTGAAAGCTTTCGGCTATTTCCCTGGCCACTAAGATGCAGTGTTTATAGGGTCTACCCTAATCTATATTTGTGCTTTCTGAATTTTCAGGTTCCCATGGTCAGCTGCCATCTGAAAATGTTATAGGGAAAAGTCCAGAAGTAAAAAATCCTTAAGTCTTAAATTATGTGCCCTTCTGAGTAGTGTGATGGAATTTTAAACTACCCCACTCCATTTCACCTGGGCAGAGAATCATCGCTTTGCTCTGCATATCCACACTGTATACACTGCTTCCCCATTAGTTACTTAGCAGGTGTCTCAGTTATCAGATTGACTGTTGTGATGTCCCAGTGCTTATGCTGAAGAAGTGTGTACAGAGGACTAACCCTATATCGCAACACCCACAACACCTACCTCACTTCCTCTGATTATGAGGCATCGTATTATGTCACATCACCATTGAAAGAAAGGTGCGTATAGCAGAAGATATTTTTAGAGAAAAAGACCACATTCATGTAACTTTTATCATAGTTTATTATTTGTTCTATTTTAATATTAATTATTGGGCCGGTGAGACGGCTCAGCGGCTTAAGCGCCTGCCCGGCAAGCGCGAAGGCCCGAGTTCGACTCCCGGATCCCACATACGAAAAAGGGGCCGGTGATATCGCTCAGTGGCACGGGCGCCTGCTGGCGCGCGAGGTCCTGAGGTCGTCCCCCCGGTACCCACAAAAAAAAAAAAAAAAAAAAAAATATTAATTATTTTTGTTACTCTCTTACTGTGTCTAAATTATAAGTTAAACTTTATCATCAGGAAAAAAACACAGTGTATATAGGGCTCGATAATCTCCATGGTTCCAGGCACCCACAGTGGGTGTTGGGACATGCCACCCACAGATAAGGGGTACTGCTGAACAAAGCCCCCCAAACAGTTTCTGGCCAGTCTTTCCCACCCAGACCTCAGTACTGTGCCCTGGGGCACATCAGTTTTCTCCTTCTTTACACTTTCATAATAGTTTCATTCCATCACATCCTCACAAACTTTCCTGTAAGCACACATTGTAGGTGAATCCTCCTGAGCAACTTAATTCCACTTTTTAGATGAGCTCCTTTTCACTTATGTTCTTCATAGTCTAGCTTCCCTTTGCATCTTTAATTACAAGTGGAATTATATGCTGTCAGCCGTTTGTATCTGGGTTCTACATGTATGGATTCAACCAACCACAGATTGAAAATACTGAAAAAATTGCATCTGTATTGAACAGATGTCTTTATTTAATGTTTTCTTGTCTTTATTCCCCTAACAATACAGTATAATAACTCTTCGCAAAGCATTTACGTTATATTAGGTATTATAAGTAACCTAGAGCTGACTTTGAGTATACTGAAATGTGTGTAAGTTATGCAAATATTGCATTGTTTTATATACGGGACTTGAGCATTTACGGATTTTGGTATCCAAGGGAACTCCTGGAAGCATCTGCTGCTGATATCAAGGGACTGTGATAATAAACTGTCTAATGATGTATGTAGACCTGAGTTCTCCATTGGAACACACACTCCATGAAGACAGAGCTTTCATCTGACCCATATGTGCCCACTGTATCCTCACTTCCCCAACCCCCAAGACAATTCCCAGGGCACTAGAGTAAGCTAAATGCTCTGCACATGCAGTATCAGGAACTGCGTGGAATACCCATTTCTCCTGGAGGTGGGAGTCCCGCTGGGAATAGTGTTTTCTTGCCTGACTTCTGAAGCCCTGTAGTTGTGCTCCTACATGAGTGACAGCAAGCCCGCTGGGGAGCTGCGTGGAAGAACAGAGGCACCCAGCCATCTGTGGCTCCTCTGTGGGAGTGCCGGGCTCTGTGTTCACACCGGGAACAGCCCGCGCTGGTGGAGCTGTGGGCTTTGAGACCTTCTAAGTCACGGTGTGTGCAGCACTCTGCCTCTCAGTTTGTACTGTATAATCCTCAAATGCTGCAAAGGAAACACAGGCCAAAGAGAGAAAGGAATGGAGATCGCTAAGATCTAATAAATCCATATTGGGCCCGCTCTCTACTTATAAAACAATCTGAACAGTAGCACTCCATAAAAAGAAACATAAGCTAATGTAATTTTCTTGAAGTCCCCTATAAAGTATTTTATTCTGTAATACAGCTACATTTATGAAATGGTTTTATCTTGAATGATCCCAAAAGGCTTACTAGACTGAAGAGGAAAATATCAAGTACGCAGCATCTCAAAACCCCACCAGCGTACCTAGTGATAAGGACTGGGGACTTGTGACAGCAGGTAACCATCTTAAAAAGCAGATAGTGGCTTATCCCATTAAACCTTCAGGGAGAAATAAAGAAAGGGAGAGAAATGAGAATTATCCACATTGGGTAAGAGCTGGATGGGTGTTCTGTATTAATAAAGGCCAAGGTTTTTTTCTCACCCACCATGCAAATTTAAGTGAGTGGCTTCTATCACTGTCATTCCCCCCACATGAAGTAAGAGGACAGCATCTCACAACACTTCCTGTAGAGAGTGAGCAAATGTATATAAAGCTCTCAGGGCTTTATGGAGGTCAGGAGCAGCCACTGTAATTTAAAAGTTTTGCATTTTAAAAAGAACCACAAAACCTACAGTTCACTCAGCAGTTAAAATATCATTTCCTGCTCAACTTTTACCTAATCCTTTACTGCCCAAATGACTAATGTTGGATTCTTCTTTCTTCTGGTCCTGGTTAGGTCATGGTGGCACCAGTGTTCAGGGCTTTACTGGGGATATAAGGGAAGGGGTGGCTGGCAGGGAAAAAAAGTCCTTCTGGGCTGTCTTCCAAGAAAAGCACTTTGCTGGGAGTGACAAAGGGAAAGTGACACAGCAGATGATGTGACTTCAGTAATCACCCTGCGCTGCCAAAAAAAGCCCAACCCAATGCATGTTATAAATGCTTAATTAAAAAAAATTACAGTAAAAGATACATTGCTATTAATCACCCTCAAAATATTCCCTCTTGCTTTAAACACACTAATCCCATTGTTCTTGCCCCTTTCTGAAACAATTCTGGAACTCCTCTTTTATGAATGTCTTTTCATGACTGCCTCAATGTCTTGAATTGATTTAAAATATTTCTCGTAATTTATGTGAAATGAAAACATTATAGTGTGTCTTCATATTCACTGTATTGGCACCACGTGACTTCTGGCCCTTCTCCAAAGTCAAAATGACTATGAAAGGTAAATGTTTTGAATCCAATTAGAACATTGAGGCAGCCATGACAATGCAGCTAAAGAAGATACTCAGGAAAGAGGGCTTCCAGAACTGTTTCAGAAAGTGGCAAGAATATAGGATAAATATGTTTAAAGTGAAAAGGATATAGTATTAATGGCAATATGCCTTTTACTGTAATAATTTTTTTTAAAAAATTTAAACATTTTAAATGTGTTTTTGGATCACACCCCCCAAGAAGGAACTACCTTCTCTTCCAGAATGTGCACAGAGGTCGACTCTCCTCCAGAGCCATGCCCCTCACACCTCCTGCGCAGTGGCTCCCAGCCCACATCCTGGCCTCTCTTGTCTTTCCATCCTAACCTGCTCCTGGAATTTTCACTTCTCTCCCCACATTACCCCCCAAAGGCCTGAACACTGGATGAGTAGAAAGAATGAGCTGGAGAACAGATGAAAGTTGCTCAGGTTTACTTTATCTATATTTTTATTTATTAATTTGTCTATGGAGTATAACTTTAAAAACAAAGTGGGAAGCTACTAGCGTAGCTATCCAATGGAGAGAAGTGCAAAAATAAATCCTGAAATTTGAAACGCATGAAGAAAGCCATGTTAACCAATCAGCTCCAGCAATTTAGAGCCTTAGCCAATCCCTGGGATCTCTGGGGAGGCTAGCTCAGGAGTGGCCAGTGCTGGGTCTGTGTTTTACTCACAGTGACTGCCTTGTCCTTACCTCTGCCTGAGAAGTTGGTAGCACTCTATTTTATTAATGAAAAAACTAAGGCTCTGAGATGCTAAATGACTTGCTCAGCGTCGCATAGCAAAGCCATCCAGGCTCAAGCATTTGAATCCAGATTGGTCTATCATGGAGTCTTTACTCTGTAAATCTTCCTTCCATGACAGGGTATTTATTTTTAACCTTTTGTTTTGAAATAAACCCATAGAAAAGTTGCAGAAGTAATACAGTTATTTCCATCATATCCTGCATCCAGATTTCCCAAATATTAACATTTCATCCCATCACACAATTATTTCTCCCATCCCCAGCTATTTAAGAATAACTTACAGAGTTTCTGCCTCTTTCTCTTAATTTCCAGTGGGGACTTCCTAAAAACAAGTATTTCTCACAGAACAATGATCAAATCAGAAAATTATTTCTCTTGAGAGACAATCATCTAAGCTACAAAATTTATTTAAATTTAGCCAATTACTGCACTAGTGTTCCTTATGCTAAAAGAAAGCAAAAACAATATCCTGGGCTGGTTATATAGCTCAGCGGCATAAGCACCTGCCTGGCAAGCGCGAGGTCCTGAGTTCGGTTCCCGGTACCCACATACAGAAACAAAACAAAACAATATCCTGGCCCAGGATCTAATGTTCTGTTTAAATCTCATGTCTCTGTAGCCTCTGTTGGTCTACAAAAGTCCTTCATCTTCATTCTGTCCTCCATGACCTTGACATATATCAGGATTATAAACTGGTTAGTGTATAGAATGTCCTGTAATTGGTCTGACCTTTCCCGTGAATAGCTCTGGGGAATGCATTTGTGGCAAAACAGAGGTAGCATTGTGTCCTTAATGCCTTTGATCTGGCAGCAAATAGTGGTTTTATACTGGTGACATTAATTTGGCTTTTTTAGTGTTGCACTAAGTTTCTCCTATATAAACTTAATATTTTTATCATCTATAACTACCTTATAAGAATATTTCCAATTTACCCATATATATCTTGCTTCTTTTCACATTTTTACTCAATAGTTCTAGCCCTCATTGATAACTTTGCCCAAACAGATTTTACTGTCACGGTTGCCAAATGTCAATTTTCTAATTACGTGATTTCTTCTACATTTATTTGCTATTCAATTTTAGGGAAGTGCTTTACCTTTCCCCCCATTTATTAGTTTATTTTTATATCTTAAAGTATGGTCTTATGGATTCTTATTTTATTCTGTGGAGTAATAATCTGTCACTACCATTATTTAGTCTCATACTTTAGTTGTGCACAATTTGGTCAATGGGAGGCCTACCATGCAGTTTTTATACCCGGATATCCTAACCCCCCAGGTTTTATTGCTTCTTAAAATCTGCCACCTTTTGGCTAACTGTCCTGAATCCTTTATCTAAAGAATTTATTTTCTGAACAGGACACAGACCCAGTGCTCCACTTCCTCTCTGTTCCTGGTGACTGACTTTCGAAGCACAAGTTTTAAAAAGCTTGTAGAAGAGGGGAGGGGAGTTAACTGGCAGTTCCCCCAGGAAGCCGAACTCCTGGCCCTTCAGCTGCTCGGAGGCACAGGGAGATGAACTTCCATCTTCCCTGAACACTTTCTGCTTTCTCATTTCCCTCTGCTTAACACACTCCTTTTGGTAGCTTGAAAATATGGATTCCAGCTCCAAGATTCATCTCTCCTCCTGTTAAGCTCTGCTCCTTCCCTGGGCAGAAGTAATTATTTTCTTCTTGGCAGCTCTAGAAGCCCTTGGTTTAGGCTTTTATTATAGCATCAGTCATATGGTCTTATAATTATTTTTGACACTCTGTTCCCCTCAATCGGCTGTGAGCCTTTCACAAGTGGATTCTTATATATATCTGCATGAAAGTAATAATGAACACATTTATTGCTTTAAACACATTTGAGTACATGTCCAGGTCTTTGTGTAGACCCGAGGTCAGCGGCCTTTGCTATGAAGGGCCAGGCAGGCTTGCTGGATGACCCCAGCCTCTCCAGCAACTACTCTGCCATCGTGTGGAGAAAGTCCTCATCAGAAAAATATACAGGAATGAACATGGCTGTGTTTTGATAAAATTTTATTTACACAAATAGGCAAGTAGCTTGATTTTACCCTAGGGCCATGGCCTGCTGATTCTTGCTCCCACTCTCAAGTGTTGTTGCCCAAATCACCTTCTGCAGGAAATCCATCTTTCCCCTGGCTAATTCCTGCATATCCTGAAGGCCTCAGCTTGTCCTTTATCTGTCTGGGAAGGAAGAGGAACTCCTCAAACTATGTAAGAATAGATTAAGTTCTAGCACTGTGCTTTCCAAGATACCCTCCCCTATCATTTGCCTATCTTAGTACTCTTCACCATTAACTATATATATTTGTTTTATCTTGTATGGCTTTAACGAAATCACAATAGCAGGTCATTCACCTCCTATGTCTGGGGTCTCGGTACTCAGCTCATGTTGCGGACACTCTAAATATTTACTGAATGCACGAATGAATAACAAAACTTCCAGAGAATAGCTTGCAAGGTTTGTACCAAACCCTGCCCTTCACACGCCAATGCTTACTGGCCTATCTTACTTGCAGGGGAGCATTCACACTCCAGGAGTAACCCCTACCAAACTCCCGAAGGGGCAGGTGTGTAAATACCCAGCTCCCTTACTCCTTACTCTAGACGCTGAGGCTCTTTTTTTCAAGTGGCTTTGCGAAATCACCAGTGAGATTCAGTTTTATTTTCCTGCACTGGCAGTTAATTTGATAACAACAGTTTTGTTGGCTGTTTTCATTACCTTATCTCATTTCCTCTTCTCATCTAGATATTCCTTTCTTCTCCCAAATAAACAATATGTATTTGAATTCTCATTGTGTGATATTAGGGAACAAAACATAATGTTCAGAACAGCCCTGGGAGGTGTGTCTTGTCTTCTTATTCTTTCAAATTAAGAAAGGCAGGGAGAGGGATTAAGGCCAATCAGCAATCGCATAAAAGAGCGGTACCCAAATCTCAGCCTTCAGACCCTAAACCCTGAATGTAACCCAGGCCACCATGTTACTCTTAACAGGTGTTCCTCTAGGGCATTGTTGGCAAATCTATGGCATGCGTGTTATTTGTTTTTCTTTTAAGACAAAAGATTTTAATGTATGAGCTGTTTTTTCTAAACTAAAACCTCAGTATTCAAGTTTAATTGCAGTGTTTGCAGTTTGTGATAAATATGTGGGTTTGGGGTTGCAGTTTGGGCACTCGTGGCTCGCCATCACTGACCTAGGGTGCATTGAATGCTTGTATGGCTGAATGTAGTTCTGGATATAAATCCATCTCCCCAACTCAACCCTCATTACAAATGGTTTCTTTTTAGTCATAACACAATGCTGTATAGAACAGTCTGTTTAGGTAAGAATGAAATGTAAAAATACAAACCTGTAAAACTGTGGATGATTTCCCTTAACTTTCCATGCCCCTCAGGTGCAGCCTCCTGATCCTATTTGAACAAGAAAGTTCCAAATTCCCATCCCACAGCAATTGAATCTGCATGGCCAGTAACTTTCTTTGCAGTGATTTCTCTGATCAGAGAGGCCAGCTTATGTGAGGTGCCTCTTCAACTGTTGAAGGCATTAAGCCCCCAGACTAGAAAGTCTTGCCCTGCTGGAACTGACCATGAACTTATGTGTGCTTCACAGTAAATTGCACAGATATGGGCAGAGATGCACAGATGCCATTTGAATAGAAGGGAGTCTATCCTGGTGTGGGGTGAGGCTGAACCCCAAAGCTGAAATCCCAGGGCACTAATTAGGCACAGAGTAGGACCAGAGGAAAAACCATGTGGGAAAATATGCCAACATCAGAGATGTCACAGAGAGATAGGATAGAGAGATGGATTGGAAAGACCAAGGACACCATTCAGGGCAGAATGCAGGTATGAGAGCTGGACACGCTTTCCTTTTGTTTACTACATTTCTACAAAGGCTCTTGTTTTTCTGAATTGCACTACCCAGCTCCTAATGTATTCTTTGTCAGAATGGCACACTGGGCATCTCAGTCTCATTGGCTGTGGGGCCTGAGGAGGTTATTCACCTGTGTGTAACTGACTTCTCTCACGTGCAAAGGGGAATATTAACAGTACCTTCCCCATAGAGTTGCTGCAGGGAGAAAATGGGTAACTCCATATGAACTGCTAAGGATAGAGCCTGTCACATGATAAGCATTCAATACATGTCAGCTATTTTTAATGTCATGGGTGGTAGTATTCCAGAAACATCCATCAAGACTGGCACCATTCCATGAATCAATGCCATTTGAGTGTGATCATTGCCAAGGCAAGCATCTGCCATGTCTTTAAAACCACTGAGGGAGAGCTTATCAAACTCTTTTAGGAAATTCACATAAAATATCTACCACAGGCCTGTGTTTTTACCATTTGATGTCCTTGAAGGAAACCGGGTCACTCAGGCACAACCTGATTTTAATGAACCCTTGCAGGCTTCTACAGATCACCATTTTATTTTCTTTATAAGTGTTCAAAAACATTGCCTTAATGATCAGTTCTGGAGTCTTGACCCAGAACAATGTCAACCTCATTATAGAATCTCAGAATCCTCTGCCACCTTTTGAAGTATTTGGAGATAACTTTTCTGATTCACATTGCCGCATTCCTGCCAAGCTTCTGGATTGAATTTATTTAGAGTGACTAGGTGCTGTCTCGCAATCTCTTTGCCCACCTTGGGGTTTCTTTACTATCCTTCTGCTTTTCCATGCTGATGCTCATTTTGCTTGGCATTTCACCTTGAGAATTGAAGGCAAAACAGAAGATCAGGGGTTTACCTTCTCTTTGCTACCCTTGTCTTTGTTCACCTGCATGAAGCAGGCTTTATGATGTAACTTTCTGTTCCAAACATAGCTTTAAAGCCCATTTGGGTGTCCTTAGAAACTTTCCTACGTGTCAGCTCATGTGAGACACCCCACTCCAGATGTCTTGTTTCTGTACTGCTCTCTGTTTGGCTTAACCCAACACACGTTAGGCACCTACTGTGAGGCAGGCATTGTGCCTTGCTTCAGCGATATAAAGGAAAACAAGATGTAGCACCTGCTCTGAAGGAGCTTACAGTAAAATGAGAGATGCAAGCTGACTAGTACAAGACAATGTGCAAAGACACTGTTTAAGATCTCAACCATCCACCTGCGCATTCTACCTGGAGCTGTGCAGGCTCAGGGATGGCTTCCCTGAGGACTCAGTGTTTGAACAAGACTTTTATTTTATTCACCTTCATTCTTCTTTTCTACTCTATTTCCTTCTTAAGTTCCATAGGCCGCTATTACCAGAATGTGCAAAAAAATGTCTTTTTGCTTGTACAGTATTCATGCAAAATGCAAGTTGTCATTTTGTGTATTTAGCTTTTAATTTGTTGTAAATGATCCTGTGTTACATACTTTATTCTATTTTTTACTTTCCTTCGCTAAGCACTTTTTTTAAAGACAAATCCATGCCAGTGTATAAACATCTAGATTGTTACTGCTAATTGTTGCATAATATCCCGGACTGTGCATTCTCCACGTCATTCCCTCTCCAGTGTCTCAATGTGGAGCATCCACACAGCCACCAGGTAACTGCAGCAACGTGCTTTATGTCTCACTCAGAGATAGCTGTCAGGGCACATATGCCCGGGAATAGACATTCTAGGTCATAGATATAGAAGGCAGAATAATGGCCCGAACATGTCCCTGTTGTAACCCCCAGAATGTGCAAATACGTGGTCTTATATGGCAAAGTGAACTTTGCAGATGTGATTAGATGAAGAATCTTGAGGTGAAGTGATTATCTTGGAGCCTCCAGGTCGGCCCAGTGTCATCAGAGCATGCTTAGGAGAGAAGGAGAAGGCAGATGAGGCAGAGGCAGAGTGGCTTGAAGATACTATGCCGTTGGCTTTGAAGATCCACGAAGGGCCCCGGAGCTGTGGAGGGCGGAGTCCTCTAGAGGTGGAAGAGGAAGGCAAGCAAGTTCTCCTCTAGACCCTGCAGAGGGAACCAACCCTGCTGACTGAATTTTACCCCATGAGACCATTTCAGACTTCCGACCTCTGGAACTGGAAGATAATATATTTGTGTTGTTTTAAGTCACTGAATTTTTGCTGGCCTGTAACAGCCACTACAGGAGACTCACACAGGTCCTATGCCCAGTCGTATTTGACTTCAGTGATACCAGGTTGCTCTGAGGATGGCTGTCCTGATCTGTATCCCCAGTGGCCACATAGGAGGTTCTCGTGTCACCACAATTTCAGCATCACTTGGCCCAGTTCAGCTTTCTGATTTCTGTAGGTCCAATGGGTGTAAACATGAATAAGATTCTAAAAAAGACTCAGAGTCTTCCAGGCAAGGTGGAGCAATAAGATGATAGAATGTATTAGTCAGCTTTCCTTTCACTCAGACATAATACTCAACATTCACATCTTAAAGGAGGAAAGTTTTAATTTAACTCATGATTTCTGGTGATTCAGTATGTGATCAGCAGGCTCCAGGGTAAGGACTTCATGGTGGAATGTGGCTCCATGACTCATCCAGACATACCCAGGAGCCTGCTTTACTAATCTGCTAAGTGTTTCTTAAGGCAACAAAATTGGCATCAGGATTAGTGATCACAGTCCACCCCTTATCAACTTCACATCCAAACACATCTCCTTAAACCGTACTCAATCTCCAAAGACAACAGCAAACTAATGGTCATGCCTAACCTAATACAACTATCCTGTGTGCAACCAGAAATGCAATAATCCCTTCCCCAAAGTCTCAATAGTTCCAGCATTTTTCAAAAGTCCAAGTCCAAGCCTCTTCTAAGACTCAAGGTAAACTTTCAGCTGTGAATCTCTGTTAAAATAGAAAACAAGTTATATAATCCCAGTGGCACAGGATAAACATTCCAAATCTAAAAGGGAGGAATAGGGAGATAGAAAATAATAGGACCAAAGCAAAACTGAAAGCCAACAGGGCACACATTAAGTATTTATCTCCATATCTAGCATCTAGGGCACAGGATGGTAAAACGTGAATTTCAAAGTGCTTGGGCAGCCCCATCACTATAGCCTTGTTAGTTGAAACCCACATGGTGTCTCTCTTGGGCTAGGTGTCTGCACTGCCTTCAGCTTTCCTGAAGTTGAATATAATGTTCCATATTCCTGGCATCTCTGAACTCCTAGGGTCTTTGCTATACCTTTGACTTCATTCCCACAACTTCACACACTGCCCTCTTAGGGGTACCTTGCCTGTCCTCTGAAGCCTCCCTTTGAAATCTCGATGAAAGCCTTCCTGACCCACATTGCATTCTATATGCTGGTGAAACCAGCATCGCCAAAGTTAGCTGCCAGCTCAAGCAGTATCCAGGCCCCTTTGGACCATGGCTACAGTACTCTCTGAGTTCTAGGATTACTGAGTATAGTGTAGTGAATCCCAATGGCCTAAGAGGCCCTTTTGAGCAAGTCTTCCAGGAACTCTCTTCTCAAATAGAGGATTGACACTTTTGGACCCTTGAGTCTGCACTGCTGTGGTCTAACTGATTTCTGAGATTCCCTCAAGGTTTTTGTTCTTGTCCTCATACAAAGTACTTGGTTCCTATTCAATGATGCTTAACTTTTTAGCAACCACAACTTCTTTGACCCCATCTTTACACATGGTTTCTTCTGAGCCAAAATTTGTTTTTTTTAAATTTTCTGCTCTGTATTTTGAACCTGATCCTTATTTTAAATCTGGCTAAAAGCAGCCAGCATCCCCCATGACACATCTGGAATGTTGGGCTGTCTTGACATTTCCTCCACCAGATCAATTAGTTCATCATCCTTAATCAAAGTCTCCTGAAAAGTCTCAGGACATCAGGAAAATGTAGACAAATTTTCTGCCAAAGTGTAATGCACACGGTCTCTCATCCAAATGCCCAATGAAGTCATTGTTCCAACAGAACCTCATTAGCCTGACTTTTACTATCCATTTTTCTATCAGCCTTCTGGTCTTCTGAGCTTTGATCAGAATCATCCATCAGGCTCTGCTTAGTGAATTCTAAGACTTCTCTAGCCAATATCTCCAAGCCTTTCCCAATTCCTCCAGCAAACCAATTCCGAAGGCTCCTAAACTGCATGGTTAGGTACAGTCACAGCAATAACCCCACTCCTGTTACCAATTTTCTGTATTAGTCAGCTTTCTTGTTTCTGGGGCAAAATACCCAACACCCCCAACTTAAAGGAGGAAAGGTTTAATTTAGCCCATGGTTTCAGGAGATTCAGAACACAGTCAGCAGGCTCCAAGACAGAAACTTCATAGTGGAAGGGTGTGGCAGAGCAAGGGAATAGTGACATAGATGAATGGGCAAGGGGCCCAAGGCCGTACCTCCGTGACACACCTAACAGCCTGCTCTATTAATATGCTAGCTGTTTCTTAATCCACTGAAGTTGACCTGTCAGATTTAGGAACACATATGGGGAATGACCTTGATCTGCTGCAACTGGATTAGGGAGGTCTGAGGGTGGTAGGAAGCAAGTGAGTTAGTAAGGTACCCAAGATATGGCTTCTAGGAAGACTGCAAGAAAGTAAGTGGAGACAAAACCAGCATCCTCTGTGAGGAGATAGGCTGTATAAACTCTGTGGGAGAGTCCCAGAGAGTGGAAGGCAGGTGTGTGGTCATCACAGTCAGAGCTGGGCATGGGTCTCCAGTCCACAGCTGCTATGTGACTCTGGGAAAATCATTAGTCTCTATGACCCTCAGTGTTTACTGCTTTATGACATGGATAATAATACTGCCTGCCTCATAGGACAATGTGCAGGTTATCTGAGAACACGAATGTAAAACCCCTAATGTAGTGAGTGATAAGCAGTTAGCATCCAATAAACAGTAATGACAATGATAATATATATATATTTATATATATATATATTTTTTTTTTTTGTGGGTACCGGGGGGACGACCTCAGGACCTCGCGCGCCAGCAGGCACCCGTGCCGCTGAGCGATATCACCGGCCCCTTTTTCGTATATGGGATCCGGGAGTCGAACTCGGGCCCTCGCGCTTGCAAGGCAGGCGCTTACGCTGCTGAGCCATCTCACCGGCCCCGATAATATATATTTTTTTTCAATGTAATTATAATTATTACAGTTTCTTATATTCACATCAGAAGAGATACGATTTTATGTTTTCTTCCAAATGTACGGTATCCCTTGCTGACCTTGCTCTCCTGCCTGGAGAATAATGAATCACAAACTGTTTTCATATATTTACACAAAAATTATTTTATACATTAATATGAAGTGAATCTCCTCCTCTTTGATCCCTCCCCTCACACACATACCCATCCCTCAGAAATGGTAGTTTCCTTTTAGGGCTGTTCACAGCATCATGCTGTCAGACGTGACTCACTTCCCTACCATCCATTCTCCATGCGATCTCCCCCAGCACTTTCCAGGACTAAACAATGCAGGAGAGGAGAGAATAGCCAGGGTTGGATAAACAGCAGGAAGGGGCACAGTAAGGATCTGTGCTGTGAGAGACAAAGCTGGTCAGAAGGCCAGTAACAAAGTAAAAGAGGTGTGCAAAGGCATTGATGAGGGAGATGAGAAAAGCGTTTTTGGAGAGAAGATTTGCCAAGAGTTGAAACACAGATGACTCAGGAGACAGTGGAGTAGTCTTCATTAACTAGGAGTCTAGAGGGAGTGGGCCAGTGTGGACCTGGCATTTGAAGGCTGGAGCTCTGAAGACATGAGCCAGCACCCACTTCCTGGGGCCTCTGAAGCCGCATTTGACTCGCCAGACAGAGGGGGTGGTTTCTTCCTCGGGTACTTGCTGGTCTCTGGTCACCTCTATTAGAGAATAGAATCCCCTCACATATATCTGTGAGTTCACTGGTCTCTTTCTTCACTGTGCTGTGTGTCCAGGATGTGTCTTAGACATTTTTCTAGTTATACCCACCATAAACTAAGATGGTAATTATCAGCCATGTACCCTGTCCCTGAACTCAGAACATTCATTTTATAACTAGAAACTAAGGCAGGAGGAGACTGAGACAAGTGGCTGAGGATGAAGATGGGCTGGTGCTCAGGATCTCACTCCTGAGTTTCTGTGATTCCCCAAGCCATGCATGATGCTGGGCATAGAGAATGTGGTCAGCAGTAAGAGTTTGGTGTGGGAACAAATTACAGTGCCTGGATCCCACCTCACCAGTTAAGGGGCAGCAGAAGTGATTACTTCTGTCCCTCAGGCCTACCTACACTGGTTCAGTTGCTAAGGGCAAAGGGTAGCTTGTTCTGAGAAGAAGCTGTGGAACTCCTAATAGCCCCTTGGTCTGGCTCTGCCTTGTCTATCCCTGGCAATCCTACCACCCAGAAGAGATGGTACCAAGAAGAGAAGATCAGAAGGTAGACTTCTCTTCTGACAGGATTTTTACAACCAATATGCCACTTGAATACACAAATAGTCTTCAAGGCTCTGCACCAAATTGGTTAGTAATTTTCCAACGAGACTGAGCTCCATCTTAAATTTTTCTGGTCCTGCCCTCTCTGGGATTGCTAAATAGAAAGCTCCAGCAGTGAGCTCAGTGTGCTTTGTGGGTGGTAGGCCTGAAAGGAACTGGCTGGAGGCAACCAACTCCCAGCCCTGGGATGCTTGGTGAGGGACAGGCTATCACGCAGAATTACTATTGTCCTTTCACTGTGAGCATTAAGTCACCCATGCAGACCAATAGGGCGTGTATGCCTTTTCCGGCCGTGTTTTCTGAAAGAACAAACTGTGGCTGAAATTAGCAAGGAGAAGGGTGGTGCAGTCAATGGATACAGTGGGCTTCAGAGAAAGAGGATTTTAGGGACTCTTGGAAAGCTTGCATTATTTGGGGTCACTTCCTTCGGTCTTACTTAACTCAGTCTTGTCAGGAAACAGATGACACACACAATTTGACCATTTACTCAGTATTTAATAGAGGAGCTGTTTATAAAATGTGTAAGTGAAGCACTGGGAAACCATAAGAGGTAGTGTTTACCTCAAGGGGTAAGAGAAGTGAGTCCTCCCCAAACTCCTGGAGAGAGAGAGGCCTGGATGGAGAGGGCCACCTGGCTGGTACTGTGACCCAAAACGGATGGACACAGGTAGCACTCAGGGACCCAGCAGGGAGAGAGCAGAATGCAGACCTGAACCTATTCCCTCTCTCATGGGTTTTGTCCATGGATCAAAGCCAGAAGGGCAGAGAGTGTGCTGACTAAAGCCACAGGGGCCAGTGGCCAGAGCCCAGAACTGGTGGAGAAGGGAGGAGGGGCTGTGAGGCATTATCGAGCACCATTTTTATTCTCCACTTTGGTCCCTTCCTGCTATTATATCCTTCTTAAGGATTTACCCATTCACGTCCTCTATTCGCTTTGGCCCAAGGGGGAGCCTGGTCTAGCATTTGACTCCATTCTTTCTATCCTCTTCAGGTGACCTCTTTCCTTCCTATAGTCAAGTACAAGTACTACTCATGAAACCCATCCATAGTATGGTAAAGTACACATATGTGATTCCATTTGGTACCTTTCTTGAAAGTGTTCTTAGGTGTGGATGGCTCACCTGCCATAGGTGCTCAGTCTTTACTGAAATGCAGCATCTTCTTTTCCCAAAATTCTACCCCATTTTCTCCACTGAGATAACCCCCACCCCAAGGCTACCAATGGCTTCCAAAGGACCCTTTCCCAGCCCACATGTCTTAATCTCTGAGCTTCCAATGCTATTGACTTTCTTCCTTTGAAATTGGTCTTCCTATGGCATTGTGGTATGGCATTTAGTCCCTCTTCCACACTGTTGACAAAATGCCACTCCTTGATGTCTTTCTCTCCTGGAAAGGGAAGTACTATATAACCTTCTGTCAAAGGGCGTGGCATCTGAAACCATATTTGCTTGCCTCAACTTCTACCTTTGGTGCTTATTACCTATATGTTCTTAAGCAAGGTCTTGGAAAATTTTAATTGCAATTTACTCATCTGTAAAATGTGAATTATAATGCTTTGTATATTATAACCATTTGGAATAGTTCTGAAAACTGAGAATCAATACTGTTAATGTCTACAAGTTGATGTTTTCCAATATTCTGGCATTTTGTATTAGGTTTCTATTGCTGCAAGACAAATTACCCTAAAGTTATTGGCTTAAAATAACACAAATTTATTACTGCACGCTTCTAGAAGTCATAAGTCCTCAGTAAGTCTCATTGGGTTAAAAATCAAAATGTCAGTAAGGCTTTAGGGCAAAAGCCACTTTCTTCCCTTTTCCAGCTTGAATAGGCCACCCACATCCATCGCCTTGTAGACCTTTCCTCTACCCTCAAATCGAACAGTACAGCATCTTTAAAACGTTGGCTCTGCCCTCTTCTCTCTGTCTTTCACAAGGATCTTTGTATTACTTTGTGCCTACTTAGATAATGCAGGCTTATTTTCCTATTTCAAGGATATCTGGTTGGCAGCCTTGAATTTATATAAATTTAATGGCCTGGCTGTATAACCCAACATAGTCACAAATTGCAGGAATTAGGACTGACATCTTTTTGAGGAGGCCATGATTTTGCTTACTTATTGGAACTACTTTTCTTTCCATCAGTTCTTTGGACAATCAGCTGAATCTCTCTGGCTTCAACTATCACCTCTTTGCAGATTTTTCTTTCTGATTCTCAGCCCCATCTCAATCTTACTCTGGTCTAAGGCCCCCAATTAATTACACATCATCTGCTCCTGTAAATTCATCAGAATCCCATAACCAATTCAATTCTTTCTCCTGATGATGTTCAATCTACAAATAGCCCAAGTTCCTCCAGGTCTTCCCATGTTTCTCAAAGAATGAACACTCCTTCTGTCAACTTTCAGTGAGCAGAAATACATAAAAAATCTTGGGTGGATATCTCCATCAACCCAAGGAGAAAGGATGCTCCTTTAAACAGTGGCTGTCACATTTGCCCAGGGTAGCAGCCAGGAGAATATGCATCATAGATTCCCACGGACAGTGAGTATGAATGACCGAGGCCCCAGTTCCCACACCACAAGGTCCACAGCAATGTTTAGACTGAGATCAGGCTACTTATTAGCTGCTGTCATCAATGACAGCAAGGCAGGGATACTAAGGTAGGTCTCCTTCTGAGAATATTGGAACTCACCCAACAGTTGATTTTAGGTCTAGGATTCCACTATCTTTTTGTAGGACATGCTTAGATTCCAGGGCAGTCCAGGACACGTCTACCTAGCCTTATTTACCTCTGTCCTTTACCCTGGGTCAGGCTTATATCTTGGTTCAATGTTTTTCTCAGGTCCCCCCAGCTTCTGCTTGATTTTCTTCCACTCGGGTGTTTACCCTAATTAAAAGAAAGTGTTGCTCTTTAACCCCATCTTGTGTCTGCTTCTCAGGGGACTCATGTCTGAGTTGGAGAGTTGAAGTGTCAAAACCTGATGATGACGCCCACTTCTCATGAGTTACAGAGAGACACAGAGAATTTATGATTCCCAGTAAGGGAGAAATCAGACAATGCAAACTTCCTGGCACCAGCAGAAGAAAGTGGGAGGAAAAAGAGATGTTTTAGAAGCAACAAAGGGATCTGTGAGACAGGACTGCTGTGAGATGATGTCATGCTTGACATAAATTGGCAATTAATTGACTAGAGATTTGGGAACAGCTCAGCAGGGAAGCATTCATGAGAGACACATAGAGAGAGAAAAATTGAACGTGTAGCAGGACAAACATGTATGCTCACTTGAGTGTGTCTCTGAAGTACTCCACCCTGGTCTACCTGTGTAGCTTCCGTTGGCTGTTGGGGCTGATGGTGAGAGAGATGGACTTGTTCAGTGAGCTCCCACCAAGAAGAACCATGGGTAGAAGCTGCCATGAAGAGGAATTAGTTTCATGTAAAGGCAACTTTTCCCACAGATATCTAATGGTGGGTAGCTGGGGCACTCTGCTGTATAGACAAAGGAATTCTTGTCATGGTGACAAATAGGACTGGGCAGCTCACAAGATCTTCCACCTCAGAGATTTGTATGGACTCACCATCCATCTGACGGCCTATCGCGGCAGATGGAAGAACATCTAAATAATTTGGGAAGTGGTAAAAAATTCCCGGAAGTTCTGAATATGGATCCCAAAGAAGGAATTGAAAGGAAGCATTGAGAACCTACATTAAACTATAACAAATTCTTTCCCTGCAATTCTATTGGCCAGTCTGGTTTTCAAATCACACTGCTTTATTAGGGAAAATTCAGGGAACTTCCTCAGATTTTAGATATAGTTTACCAGTACCTTTACACTGGGAATCTTTTATGCTGTCAGAAGTTGATATGTTTATTTTAATATACTTGAGATATACATCAGAAACTAATGGGGATAAGTTAAATTTTGGCTCTACTACTTGTTTCCTGAGTGAGATTTTTAGCTTTTCAGAACCTCACTTTTCCTAGCTGTATGATAAGGATGATAACAGTACTTCCTCCAAGGTTTATCATACAGATTAACTGGGACAATGATAACCACACTCATATTCAACTTTCTCTCTGCCTGTCACTGTTTTAAGCACATCTCTTAGGTCAATTATTTCCAATAAGTCTTTGAGTTCAGTTCAACTATGGTTCCCATTTGTAGATGAAAAAATGAGATCCCAAGAAGATAAATAACATGCTGATGGTTGAACAACTAATAAGGGATCAAGCTGAAGTTTAAACCTAGGCAATTTACCTAGAATCTTATTTTAAGAACTCTGCTATCCTATTGTTGTATAAGCACTTTACCCAGAGCTTGGAACATACTATGAGTTCCAATAACTATTAGCTAATGTTATAATCACTGCTTTCACCCTGAGGCTTAGAGTGCAGTTGTCACAACCCTCCAGCGTCTGCACTATCCTACTCCTATTCTACTCTGATAACTACTTGCAAAACCAGAGCACCTGTGTCTTCATTGTGTGCTCTGCCTGTTGCATGATGGGAAGGCACCACACACTGAGGCAGTACTTACTGAGCCTGGGAACATCAAATTCAGAACCTGTCCCTGTTGAATAAGGTCAGTAAGTGGTATTATTTGCTGTATTTCTCATAAGTTTGAAGAGGAACCCTTACAGAAATAAAATAGGAGCCCTTTAATCCTAATGTTCTTTTACTTCTGTAAGACACACCGAAGTACCCCGGGAACTCTAATGTCAAGGAGAACTTTTTTGGAATAAGAAGGAGGGGGAGTTAAAAGACATCTCTATTGTAGCAAAAAGAAATTAAGGGGATGATTCATCCTATTCTGTGGGGGAAAAAAGAACTCAAAGATCTTGAAATATGTGAGATTTTATACTTAGTTTTAGAGGAAAAAGGTACCATCAACTTTATAATCTGAAGCCTTCAGTGAGGATAATAAAAGGTGCTTTGATGACCACTATATTCTTAGCTATTTTCCCAGCTTTCCCCCTCATTTCCCTTATACAGAAATTCTCACCCAGGCCCTTCAGAGATATGTACAGTTCTAGGGGTAGTCAGACCTGGGTTTAAGACAAGTTTTGCCACTTCCCATTTGTGAGGTTTGGGCAACACCCTCATCCTCTCTGAACCCCACTCTGCTTTCTGAAATATCGATAACGTGTGTTGCAGAGGTTCTGTGGGCAAAATAAGCCACTGTGTAAATGCAGTCGTGACTGGGTGAGAGCCCAGCCACTCACTCTGTGGATGTTAGCGCTGCTTCAGTGACGATGTGAGTTTTCATATCTGTACAACCGAGCCTCACTATCACATAAAAGTGGAGTGAGTCATAGAACTGACTTCTGTTGAGTTCAGTGACAGACCTTTGACATTAGAGTCAGTGAAAACAAGAATGATAATTGGTGAAAGTGCCTGTCAAATACCTATCATCCACCATAAATATATGCAACCCACTACCACAAAAGCCCTATGTCAGATTCTTTAGTTTGCCATATCTCAGATTCTTATTGTTCCCAGCATCAACAAATACCTCAAAAATTTAGTGTTTTCATTAAGCAAGAGTTTATGTCTTGCCCACACATCTGAAGGTCATCTGGAATGCATGTGATCTAAGCTGGGGCTCAAGTGGATTTAGCTCTGGACCATAAGTTTGGCTTCTGGGTGGCTGCTTCCTGCATTTCTCATTCTTCTGGTGATAACAGAAGTGCAAGAGGCAAGCCCACCCATGCAAATGCACCTCAAGTCTGGGATTGAATTACAGGCAGGAACACCTGTGGATCAAAGCAAGCCACAAGGCTGAGCCCAATTATGACACCATGGCCAAGGTTGAATGTGCCCAGATACTGCAAGGGAGTGACAAATAGGACCGCGTCTCCTGTCACACCTGGAACTCCACATGCCTGGCTATTCTAAACCTTTCTTAGTTAGGTTCTTTCAAATTGTGGAGATCAGACTCAGGTGGTGTAGGTGACTTCAGTCTGTGAGAATGTCACATAGAGCATGGAAGGACATACTAGAAACCATCTTAGTCTTCTGGAATGAGAATTTAGTATCTCACTTTGCAGGAACCAAAAGCCATGTGTATCCTTTGTGATTGGCACAGAATGACTGCTTAGTAAACGCTTACTGAAAGGGCACATGAATTACCCAGAAGAAGCCGTGGTGACTGTTCGCCCTGTCATTCCCAGAAGTAGCCTCCATTGCCTTTCCTCTGTGGCCATCAGCACAGTCATGATTGCGATTCTCCATCTTTGTTCTTTTTAAATTTTTTTTTATTTTATGGAAAAAAAGTAAAACAAAATTTCATAACAAAATAATAGGAGAATAACAATAGTTAATACACTGTGTATTGTTATCTTCAAAGTAGTCACTCAGAGTACAAGATATGGGCATAAAAAATTCTCCAAATGATATTAGCACAAACCTTTCTTTTCAATGAACTAGGAGAAACTAGTAGTATCAATATCTTTTTTTTTTTTTTGTGGGTACCGGGGGTCGAACTCAGGACCTCATGCACCAGCAGGTACCCGTGCCACTGAGCGATATCACTGGCCCTTTTCTCGTATGTGGGTACCGGGAGTTGAACTCAGGACCTCGCGCTTGCTAGGCAGGTGCTTATGCCGCTGAGCTATCTCAACGGCCCCAGTATAACTATCTTGTATTTTTTTCTTTTTCCCTTTCTTCCTTTCCCCTTTCTCCTACCCTAGTTCCTCTTTCCTTTTGAACAATTTCTTCCCATTTCACAATATCTATTGTACATTTTGGACCTTATATACTCTTTCAGTTTCTCACACCAGGGAGACAATGTGATGTTTACACATGTGAGTCTGAGTTATTTCATTTACGAGTATGGTCTCAGGTTGCATCCATTTACCTATGAAAGTCTCAAGTTTATCCATCTTTATGGCGAAGTAATACTCCATTGTATAAAATGACCACATCTTTTTTATACATTCCTCAGTTGATGGGCATTTGGGTTGTTTCCATGATCTAGCTATTACAAATTGTGTTGTTATAAACATGGGTGCACATGCATCACTGTGGTACAATGTTTTTAATTCTTCTGGGAAGATACCCCGAAGGGGAATAGCTGGGTCAAATGGGACCTCCAATCCTAGTTTTTTGAGGAATTTCCATACTGATTTCCACAGTGGTTGCACCAGTCTACACTCCCACCAACAGTGGAAAGTGTTCTTTTTTCCCCTCCAGCATTTGTTATTGGTTGATTTCTTGATAATAGCCATTCTTTCTGGAGTGAGATGGAATCTCAGTGTTGTTTTAATTTGCATCTCTCAAATGACCAATGATGTTGAACATCTTTTCATCTTTGTTCTTTCTGGATTTTTTTATTACTTTGTCTTTTTTCAATTACTACTATATCCCTTAAATTCCCTCAAGAGGAAGGAATCTATTAACTTAGTCAGCTCTCTTTTAGTCTATTGAGTAGAGCTGCCCATATGATATGCTGCCTCACTGATGGGAGCAAGCCCATAAGCCAAGGCTTCTTTTCCCATTGTCCATCATGGCTTGGGTCATGGAGAATGCAGGCCCACGCAAGAGGTCCCACTGGCTGCATCCTCAGCAAGGTCCTCTGGATTTTACTGTCACTTAGAGATTCAAGGTCTTACGTTGTGTTGGCCTGTCTTTCTTTCTCTTTGTGGGGCTGCAGCCTGTGATTTGGAAGGACCACCTCTCTCTAGCACTGAGAGTTCTTTTCTCCTCTGAAGGGTTAATCACAGTCTGATGAGCCAGCTTGTCCTTACCTCATCATTTTCTATCCCTGGCAGGCTCACCCCTCCTGCTAAAAACATGGCACTATCACCACCAGCAGAAGCATGGCTATCTTTTCACATCTTGTAGCAGTAACCTTCTTCCCTAAATCACTGGAGACTGATGGGGACCCAGAGCTGGGCCAAAATGGAAGTATATAAGTGGTGTGTGTATGGGGGGTGAGGGTAGGTAGTATATGTTCATGTTAGTATAAAGAAATAATTTTAGAGAATGAAACATGCTGGGAGGATCCCAGGTGAGGAGCGTAGAGGGAATGGGTTTTTTTCTGGTAAATCCATGAAAGATGGAAGGATAAGGTGGTAAGCCTTGGTGTGAGGTAGAAAAGTTGGAGGTTGGTGCTATGGGGCCAGAGCTTCAATATTATGGAAGCTTCTGGTAGAGCTGGAAAGGTTCAGAAAGGGAGGAAATAATCAAGGAGAAATTCAGAATTGAATCTGAGTGCTAACTTAGGCTATTACTCTGTCAGCCAACACCGGACATACTCTGTGGATAAAGGTGGAAGACAGCAATGGCATCAGATCAAGACATGAGGTAGACTACCAACTTCTGAGGCCTCGTGGCTGCACTCCTTTTTGTATCCCCAGTGCTGGAGACACCAGGCAATACCTGAGTGAGCTGTGTTGATGCTAGATAAATGAATTAACCTGTTGACAGACGAACAAAATAGTGTGCTACTAAGTTTGGGTGACCCTTGTACTTAACAGAACAGATCAACTTTACAAAATATACCAAGCTGGAAGAAGAGAGAGGGAGAAAGGGAATGTAGGATGAATGGACATTCACCATGCACTCAGAACATGACGGAGTGAGGGGTCAAAACAAGAAAAAGCCCCTATGTAATGAAGCTATATTGTGTTGAAGTCACTCACCAATAAAAGTCTGCATCCTAGGTCTCCCCAAACAAGGGTATGGTCTGCAATTAAAATTTATTTCATGTTAATAATCATTATTTTTGAAACTTACCTGACTGTGGATATATGGTCCTGCCTTTGACAAGGTAGTGCTGTGTGTGGTGGGGATGTAAATGGAGAAACCTATAAACTTATTCTGGGTGGCATGATAGCAAGCTTGGCCAGCAGAGTGGCACCTGAAGGTTTGGAATCCAGTCACGTAGGTTTTCTCTTTGTCTTTGGCACTTCCACTGTACCATCCACAGAACCCAGAGCCTAGATGAGGCTGTGGAAGCCAGTGAAGTTCTGGAGACTGGTGTTTTCTCTGTTGGTGTCATGTGAGAAAATCCCAACCCTCCTGGTGGATCCAGGGCTCAAGGTAATGCCTACCTGCATACCTCTGCTAGCTGGCCTCGCATAACTCACCTAGCTAGAAATTATGTTTTCATCCACGTCCTGATCAGATTCTCTTGAAAAAAATATTGTGAATTACATTTAAGCTTTGATTTAAGCCCTTAGTTTCATATGAAACTACCCTTGTTAAAGTCCCTGGGATCCCATATAGAAACTCTCAGCACTGCTCTCCACTCAGATTCTCAGCTCTTCCCCCTCAGCCAGCTGCCCTCCATAGCCATTTCTTACTACCCAGGCTCTGGAGTCTAGATTTTTTTCTCGTTGGCCAGGGCCCTCATTTCAACCTACCTAGTGACTTAGCTGTACACTGGATCACATCATGGTTTTTTCTTTCTTTCTTTCTTTGCATCTATGTCTCCCCACTCCGCAACAACTTCTCTTTCTCCCTGCTCCAACTCCAATCCCTCATGGCTAGAAGTCAAGAAGCCAACTGCCAGTCACTCTCAAATTCAGCATTTCCAAAGTTTGCCTTTGGAATGGATAGCCTTTTGCTCAGTAGAACAGCAAGTATTCTAGAAAACAAATGCAAACTGCATTTCAAGGAGGATAGTGATGTCTTCATGCCTCCTGTAGAATGGCTCAGCAGTGAGGAAACAGTGGTACCTTTCTGTGGTGCCCACTGGTCTTTGCCAACCATCCTTGCTGTGTCTTTCCAGGTACAGTCCATCGCATGGGTAAACTCACCCCCATCCCTTCTGCACTCACTATCCAGAGCTTGAACTCACTCATGTAGCAGGCTAATGAAGTGAGCAAAGATGGTTCCATTCTTCTTTATGCCTCCCTTATCAGATTTCAGCCCCAAGGCCCATATTTATGCTAACTCCAAAATAAAAGAAAATTTTTCTTTCATGTGCCACAACAAATCAAAGGGCCTGGTTAAGAAGTAATTTTGAAATCATATTAGTCTCACTGAGAAAGAGAGGCAGTTATGACACCTACCAGAGATACAGCATGAGGGGGCAGTGGGAGCATCTCTGCCATGCATCTGCCATCCTTGATTGGGTAAAGTCTGGAAGCAGATGTGGCACCTTTCTCATGGGCTGGCCACACTGTCGCTTACAAATGGGTAGAATTAAATTTTTAAATTTCTCCTCCCCCTTTCTGTACTCTGTTTGAGGCTAAGATCATCAAGCAAAAGTGACAACTTAGATGGCCTGGGGAGCCTGGCCAAACTAGCTGCAGCACACTGAAAAGTTGATCACACGCACTCTTGTTAGTTATAGCATGGATAACATTTATAATCATTTTCATATTGCTGAAAGATGAATTTAAGGCAAAACTCAAATATCTACAAAATAAGTATTTTGATATGTTTTCCTCTTTATGCATACCTAATAAGTAGATATAATGATATAAATAGGCTAACATTATAGCGATTCATCCTTAGCTTAGATTTCAACTCTTTCATTTCAGGTACCACCAACTGCAAAGCCCTTGTCTACCCTGGCTTTTTATCTCTTTCCTGACTCTCTCAAGTCCAATTTAGCATTTATAAACAACCAGTTCCAGGCAATCCCTCATCCCACTGCTGCCTCCAGGATACAATTTATAAAATGTCTCCTTTGGCACGTGGGTAGCTGAAAGGAGCTATCAAGTACAAAGCTTGATCTGTGTGCATGGTAATCTCAACCAACTGCTGATGTGGGCATTGCACATGGCACAGTGTAACGCCATGAACTACTGATTTTGGCAATAAAAACTATCGTACTTAAGAGCAGGGAGAATTACAAAAGTTTAAACAGAGCTGATTTAGCCTTGAACATAGTACTGAAAGGGGAAGGAGAAATTTAAAATTTTAATTTTACCAATATAACAACCCCACTTTATATCATTATCTCGGATGCAAATGTGGAAGGGTATACAAATTTAATAGAAAATTTGCCAATTATAAAAAAAAATAGAGTGTATGAATTGAAGGGCCAATCATGTCAAAAAAATACTATAGTAAAGAAACCCCTTCTAGCAGATCACGCAGTAAATGTTTTCAATGAGAACAGCATAGAGGAAGCAGAAAAGCTTTCCCTGAAAATGCTGCGCTGAGGGACTTACCTGCATCATACAGTAATAGGGAGTGGTAAACTTTGGAATGGTGCCAGTCTGGTCTTCATGTAGAAGTGTGTTCTAGCCCAGCCTCTGCCATGGACCAGCTGGGCAAGCATGGGGCTGTCTGACTTGTAGTTTCCTCCTGTGTGAAATGAGAAGGTTGACTTGGAATTGGTGGTTCTCAGACTCTGCTTCAGCATCACCTGAGATACTTGTTAAAAAAAAAAAAGCCAATTCTTGAGACTCCACCCACTGGAGATTCTGATATATACAATCACAGTTAAATGCATGTATACGTATGTAGAAAAACATCTTGGGCTACTGTCTCATGTACATGGAACTTTATGATGTACTTAGAGAAAGACTAGTTTACAACATGTCATGGATTATCTTACATTCTGGTGGATCAGAATTTTGCAGTATTCCCGAATTTTATCCCCTAGGACCTAGCACCTAGGGCAAGAAGTTTTAACTGAATATTTACAAATGAAGAATTTGGTTTGATTTAACTCATTAGTTTATAAATGCATTTTCTAAAGCAAGTGCTCCCCTTAATGCTAGATGTCAAAGTCCTTATACACAGAAAAATTTTTATGATTCTTGTCATCAAGAAGATTAAAGTCTCTTTTAAAGTAAAGAAAATAATAAGCAGTTAATCTCATAAAAATGTATGCAGTAATGGCTAGAAGTTAGGCGGCACAGGAAAATTTGTCAAGGTGGGGATGGTAATCGATTATTGATAGGACTAACACCGATGGTAGCCAAGTCTTTTGGCAGAGAAGGACTGGAACCTGAAGGGTTTCGTGGCCCCTCGTTGAGACCACCCCTGTGTCCACCTACCACAGGTCCCTCAGAGTCTAGGGGCCAATGTGGAATCCTCCCTGGACAGGGCTTGAGTGGCCTATGCCGATTTCTTTCTCTTTCTTCACCACTTACCAGGCCATGTCTTCCTATTGACACGTTGGTTCTTAGGTTAGTTAATACAGCTAATGTACAAATTGTCTATACAGCTCATGGGATCCATTTCCTTCTGTTAACATTATTTGACTAATTTACATTTTTGTCCCAGTGCAGTGTGGGCCCTTCCTTTCCAGACCTCTTGGGATCTCCCTTCACAGCACGTTGGTGTTGCATATACCATTTTTCCTTCAATTCAGAAAACGTTTTACACTGTGCAGAGACACTCATTCACCTATCACTACTGATTTAAATTGTTGCAGGTTTTGAGTAGATACTGGCTTTTGACCCAACTGGAGAAAAATAAAAAATAAAAAAAAAGAAGATCTGGTGAGAGAGCAGTAAGTAAACTGGCCTGGTGAAGACGCTAGCAATTGATCTTCGGCTTCCTTGCTGGCCTCACTGCCCAGCTCAAATCGTCATCATTGCCAAATGATGTTCAGGCTGATGTTTGAGGACTTTTCCCACAAGAACGTACTGTAGACGAATAGCACGCAATCGTAGCAGAGTCACAGTTAAGGGTGTCCCATCAGGGGTGGGTGTCATTTAGACACTGCTCAGATAGGAGTCAGGCGTGCATGTCTTCTTACATCTGATCTTCACGGTCATACTTAAAAACAGAGAAAATGGGCCACTGAAACAAACTCCAGCAGATGGGCCATCAGCAAGAACGAGGAAATGGGTTTTCCTGGAATGTCACTCTGACAGGGATGCGCTCAGGTGGAATCCGGCAGGAATGGGGCTCCTCTGTTATGTGCTGATTTGGATCCTGCAGGAGGACTGCAGGGGGTGGGCATGGAGTGAGGGAGCACCCCACTCTGTCCCCTCCCTGCAGGTGCCCAGAAGGCCCATCTCTTTGCCAAGTCCCTCTCAGGAAGGGAGGTACCTTCGGTGGAGCCAAACCATCCCCTCCAGTGCTGGCTTCCGGAGAGGAGCAGCATCTGGTTCCCACCCTGTACGTGTCCAGCTGTCTGTCTGTGGGGAGGGAAGGAATGTTTTACTCTCCTCCTCTTCCCAAAGGTTTTAATGCTCTGAGGCACGAAGAGGCCGATAGCTGTTCCATGTACCCAAGAACACAGGGTTCTGTGCACCACCCTCAGGAGCTTTGCTAGTCCCTGTGTTTGGGGTGGGGCTTCCTGACAGCCCAAGACCCACATTGCTAACTTGCCCTCTCCTTGATTCTATGCACCTTGAACCTTGCCTCAGACTGACCCGGCTTCCATATCGCTCTCTGATTCAGTGGCGTGGAGCCTCACTGTGGTGTCTAAGATCTTCTTTTAGGGATGATCAGGGGTCTGCCTCCTCTGTGCTTGGCTTGCAGTTTCCATCAGCACCAGCAGAGCCCACAGCCTGAAGTCTTTGCACTTCACCTCCCCAGCTTTGCTCTACTTGGGACCTCTCTGGTGACTTCCCCTCACTCTTGAGGCCATTTTAGACAGCTTATGTACCAACCAAATTGCATTTAATAAACAATCGTTCAGTCATTTTCCTACTTCTTAAAAATTAATCTAGGTCTATGTAAGAGCCCAAAAGTCTTATTAGTCTTTGATAAATGAAATGGACTGATATAAATTGATATTATTCAAGCTCCAAACAACTCTTCTTAGCTTGTTTAGAGGTTCTGGTTACAGAGAAGTTTGAGTGTAGTTCAGTTTTTTGAAATACTAATGCCTGTCAGACCACTATTAATATACGAGTAAGATATGTACAGGAATAGTTTTGACCATAGAAGCACATAGGTTTGGATTCCACTTGGCCACATGCTAGTTAAATGACCTCTGGCAAGTTTCTACACTTGAAGCATCTCAGTTTCTTCTCAAATAAAATTGGAATAATTATACTATTAATTTGGTAGAGTTATCATGAGATAAAATGCATAATTTTATAAAGCACTTAGTAGAGACAGGCATAATGTAAGAAGTCAGTAAAAGCTACCTGATTTCCAATGGTCTTATCACCATTATAACCACAACCCAAGAAGCTCAGGAACAGGGAACCCACATTAGGAACCCCTCTCTCCACCATTAAATTAATATTCTTTCAGATCACATCTGCGTGTCCTCAGGGCTCCCACTGCCTCCGCTCTCTCCTTCATAGCAGTAGCAGTTTTAGCTGGGCATAGAGTGGCTCAGCCAAAGATTCCCTCTCCAGCTACTGTTGCATCAAGGTGTGGCCATGTAACTGGGAGACAGCAATGATAATGAGTGGGCATAATGTATGCACTTTAAGTCATGCCCTTGAAAAGGACTGTTCTCCCTTCCTACTGTCCTCCTCTCCAGCTGGCAGGCAGGCATGGTGGTGAATCATCCTCAGTTAAGTCAAAAGGGTGACATTCTGGAGATGGCATGGTAACAAGATGGATCTCCAGTACCATCAAGCCACCAATCCAATTCTTTTTTTTTTTTTTATGGGTACCCGGGATCAACCTCGGGACTTCGAGTGCCAGCAGGCACCTGTGCCACTGAGCGATATCACCGGCCCTTTTTTTCATATGTGGGTACTGGGAGTCAGGACCTCACACTTGCCAGGCAGGCGCTTATGCCGCTGAGCCATCTCACCAGCCCCCACCAATCCAATTCTTGACTGGGATGTTACATGAGAGAGAGAGAGAGAGAAGAGAGAGAGAGAGAAGAAGAGAGAGAGAGAAACGTCTTTGTCACTTTCAACTACTGAATCTTGGGGTCACTTAGTATAGCAGCATGGTGTATTCTAAAAACATAGCACATGTCTATTTTCAAAATATAAGAGCTACTTCTTCCCAGTTATACAACTTCCTAAAGTCCAAAACTACATCACCCCAGCCTATTGTGGCACAGTTCTGATTGGGTAGGACTGGATATGGACAGGGATCGTGCTGCTTCCATTGGGAAGAAAGATCATTCAGCCCCCTCATGGACTGCTGGGGAATCAATAACTTTTAATTATGAGAAAGCACACTGTGTTTACATTTCATTTCACACAATGGTGAGAGGAAGGTCAAGTCACAATCCTCAGAGACTTTGTCGAAACTGTGTATTGTGGTGTTTGCAAAGAGGAATTCAAAACTGGATGAACCTTGAGAGTTTTCATCTTGTTGTCTCCCTTGTTTGTTTATATGGCTATGCCTTACAAGATTAAAAGTCTTACAGAGCTAAAGCATAGCAAAGGGAAATGAAACCTTTGGGCAGATGAAATAACTCTTCCATTTTAGGAAAAAAGGCAATTAGTCATTTGAGGTTTCCTGGGTGGTGCAGTGAGGTTATTATATCCCTTTCCTGTAGTACATCTAAAAACGTTTAAGAAATAATCAAAACTATAAGCAATAATAAAGAAAGGAACAAACCCATTCCTCTCCTCACTGCCTCTACCTCATGACTCATCAGCTTCCTGAACTGGAACGACACCGAGCTTTGTGCGTATGGAAATGTCAGCTCTGAGAACAGCATGTGCTGCTTTGTGTGAAAATCTTAGGCAGCCTTACAAAAGCCAACCCTGGGCCCTGAGTGGCCTTGCCCTATTGCTGTGCCTGGCCACTCTCCCTGCTCATTAAAATTGTCTGATTTCTTGACAAGCACTCGCTGCCTTTGTGTGGAGCCCAATCATACATTGTAATCAGCAAAAACAATAAGAAAAACAACAAAAACAACCTTTTAAGGTTTTTACCTTGTAAGAGGATTGTATTATCCTCCTGATTAAACTGCAGGAACCCTGACTCAGAAATATTACTATATTTACTTAGGATGACTTAGAAGAGCATGACGAGAGTGATGACAGTGTTGGTGACAGTGATGGTGGTGGTGGTGATGGTGGTGATAATTAGGGTGAAGTGATGATGTGATGGTGCTGGTGATGATGATGTGATAGGGTTGATGATGCCTATGGTGATTGTGATGATGATGGTGATAATGACAGTGGTGATGATGATCATGGTGATGGTGATGATGATGATGATGATGGTGATTGTGGTGATGGTGATGATGGTGATGGTGATGATGGTGGTGATGGTGATAATGGTGGTGATGGTGGCAATGGTGGTGATAGTGGCGATGGTGGTGGTGAAGGTGATGATGGCGATGGCGATGATGGTTATGATCGTGGTGATGGTGATGAATACGATGGTGATTAGGGTGATAGTGATGATGTGATATTGATGATGATGATAATGACTGTGGTGAGGATGGTGGTGGTGGTGGTAGCAATGAGGACGATGATGTGGTAATAATGAAGATGCCTTGCTTTAGGCTAGATGTCACGCTAAACATTTGCTTATGAACAAAAGTGTATAATTAAAGTGTTCGGCACCATGCTTTACCCTTGTAAGTATTCAATAGTTTTCAGCTTCAGGGATAGGACTAGAGTGAGGTGGAGTGTGGTACTTTCTTTTGGTTGAAATTTAGAAGAATACCAAAAAAATCCAGTAATCAAAGTAATGAATATTTTAATATAATACATTATAAAATAAAAATTAATGTAAAATCCATGAAAAACTATATATCAATATTTCACATAAAGATCAGGCCCTGAACTTGCATAATTCATCCCGTTTGCTGACTCTAATCCCATTGCCTTTTCTCAGCTAGTAGTAATTTTATTTTATGCTTGAAAAAAGCCTGAGTTTAAGTTGTTCTTATGCCCACTTTATAGATGAAGATATTGAGGCTCAAGCCATCTGTTCACAATATTATGGCTAATGTATGGGAGAGCTGAGATTTAAGCACAGGTATACCTAACATAGAAGTTCAGGTTTTGCTCAGTATTCTACTGGCCTTGTAAAATAAGTTTCCCTCATATCATTACAATATTCACTATAATTTTCTGGGTTATTTTTACATAATAAGGAATAAAAGAGAATAACTCCCAGGGCAGTTTTTATCAGGCCAACAATTCAGCTAAGGTGATGCTAATGCTTGTAGAACTCTAAGAATGAGCATTTATGTAGCATCCATTTACATATGTCATTCATTCAACACACCCAGGAACCCTGTGTGAAAGCCATCACACTGTATTCTGTGGACAGGGACACGGAATCCCAGATCGGGTTCCCAGGGTCAGCCAGCCCACCAAAGAGCTGGAGACCAGCTCACATGTTCCAGGATGACACCATCTTGTCCTTCCTAGGTCACCGTGGTGATCTTTGTTTGCCTCTGGAGTCCCAAACTCT
The DNA here is from genome assembly GCA_028451465.1 of Erethizon dorsatum. NCBI lineage: Eukaryota > Metazoa > Chordata > Mammalia > Rodentia > Erethizontidae > Erethizon > Erethizon dorsatum. The sequence continues at coordinate 146,626,466 of CM051825.1, read as the reverse complement.
TTTTTAATCATAGCAACTTTCTTCAGAGATCAGTTTGCTTGTATCACTTTCCCTAGGATTACTATACTTAAAATGCATTAATACATTGATTTTAATAACATCTTGTGTCTTATGTGATTTTTAAAATCAGCATATATTAACTAAAGACATTTTGAAAAGCAGAAGGAAAATACATTTCCACCTTTTAGAACTAAACAGGGATGTCATTTTGGTCAGGTTCTCTTCTGTTTTGTGTTGTTTTGTTGAGTGTCATGCTGTGTTCTGGACTGCCTGTCCTCCCTGTGGCAATAAAGTGTGCTGGCAGAGAACAAGCGAGACCCCCAGGTAGGACGTTTTCCCCAAGATGTGCCCTTGACTTTATCCATCCTCACCTCTGCTTGGATCTGCTTCCCCCTGGGAACTCCTGACACTCTCCACCTCCCAACTGAGATTGCTCCATTGGACCATTCATTGTGAACCAGCACATGTTACCCCACTTCTCCAGCAAAGTAGTTCTTAGCACTTAATTGGATTTTAAGAGTTTTGTATCCTAATAGTAACATAGACATAGGCTCACAAATTAAATATAGCTTGAGTTTCCAGACTCTCCTAAATTCCATTCACAAGCCCTAAACATCAGTGGAGCCCAATAAGAACCCTGCTGTGTAGTTTCCCCTTCTTTCCTTCTTTCCCAGAGGAAATCTCCTTGATAAAAAGTTTCTAATCTGCTACTAGAATTTTCTTTGTTCACATGAATATTTATCTTAACTAGCTATGTCCCCGGCGCCCTGTATACTTTCTAACTTCTTTTTATCCACTTTACTATTTCTATGTCTGTACTGTAGATACTCCTTTATGTTACTGGATTTGGCTGTTTTCTTTTCATCTTCATCAGTCCCCAAACTCCTGTGGCTCAGCTCTTGGTGCACATACCCGTAGAAAGGCAACTCGAGGAATACTTAGCACAGTGTTCTGCAGCTGTCTCCAGGTGACATGATTTAAGAGGATATCGTTTTCTCTTTCCTTTTTGATATTTTTTTTAAAAAGGAACAAATACTATTGCTTCAGTCTCCCTGTCTTGTAAAATGGGAGTAATACTTACCTCACAGTGTTGTGGGAATTAATTAGAAATAATGTCTGTAAAGGTTCTGGAAGAAGGCAGTGTATAAATACAACATAATATCTACTAAAGTTGGTTAATTTGTGAAAAAGCACATACTGTTTTTTTCATGCATATTCATATCCTTACATCAAAATAACTTCTTGATAGTATCAAGATAACTGTTGAAAAAGGAAACTATAAAACACTGAGAGAAATCAATCAAAGGTGAACTTTTTTTATAATCTTGTGATTAGGTAGACTTGAAACATGTCACCAAAAGTCAAAATTATAAGCCAAAAAAACTGATATAGTTGACTACATAAAAGTTATGCTTCTGTAAAATAAAAAGAACTCTATGCTTATGAAACAAAGTAACATGTTGAAAAAAATATTTATACCATATATCCCAAAGAATATAAATCCCTTCAGCAGTGTGTCTTCCAGCACATACTTTAACCTTTACAGGACCCTCTTTCCTCATCAATAACATGGGCCTAATGATGCTGCCTCATGTGATTCTCCTAAGGAGATGAGATAGAAGATAATATATCCGTTGTTCTAAATCAGGGATAATTTTGTTCTCCCAGGAGGCACTTGGCAATATCTAGTTACATTTTGGTTGTTGTCAAAGCAGGGGTTACTATTGGCTTCTTGAGGGTAGAAGTCAGAGATGTTGTTAAACATTCTGCAATGCAAAGACCTTCCTTCTAGGAAAAAGACTTATTCTGCCTCAAATGTCAATAGATGTGTAGTTGAAAAACTCTGGTCTATATAAGCTTTATATTACAAAGGATGTTGCAGAGCCCCTGGCACATAGTAAGTGATCTGCCAATGTTAGTTATTATTACATCTTTTCTTATCGTTCACCTCCACACACAGCCTTGTTCCTAGGTCCAACTATCCCTCGCTGTTTATCTTGTAAAGACAAAATATGATGTGAGGTACACCCTACACATCCAGTGCTCATTTTCTTCTCTTTGTTTCCTTGGTGTTTTTCCCTAACTTGTCCTTCCAACCCTCAGTTATCATACCACCAAGCAAATGTATCTCATTTCTTTCCTTTAAAATATAGAAAACTTCCTTTGTGAATCTTACTGCTCTCACTTTCTACTTTTAATCTGGTTATGTGAGAAAATGATCCTGATCCTCTAATAGACTCTAAGTTCCTTGAGGGAAAAGATAAACTTTATATTCACTCTAAAAAACCCCTACAGGGTCTGCTCAGTATATCATCTGTGCAGAGGTGACACATATCTCATGTTTGCTCATGTAAAGCACTTGAGCAATTCCAGTTTTTGATCATTCTTGCAGCTGAAAACACATTTACAGCCCTCACTTTGGACCACTTAGCACAAGTAATCTTTTGTTGGTTTTAATTCTTCCCACCCTTTTAAGTGAGTTCATTGTCCATGCAAGTGAGGGTTATTCAGTATGTTCCAGCAAATACTGACCAATGCTGATAATGGTTATTTTTCATCTCTTCCTGCTGCAATGGGGGCAGACTTCAAGCTGTCATTGCTCCCATGAATGTGCAGCCACCAGACCGTGGCCAGGGCCTCAGCCACAGAGCTGCCACTTTCATTTTAATTTAAGAAGAATAGAAATTGATTGGGAGGTATTTATGTAAATCAGTAAGATTCTAAGGAATTATCTGGCAACTGTGTTAATGGATGTGCTGCTCTGAGAAATGAATCTCACATGCTGCTTCTCCTGTCAGAGGGGTTCTGTGTGGCTCTTCATACCTACAGATGACTGATTTTATCTGACTGCAGGACACTGGGTGTAAAGAGTGCTTTGTGCATGGCCATGAATTCTGTCCCATCCTTTCAGTCTCTGAGACCATGATGGGTATCTTTCTTGTTACTTTCTTGTTGCTGGGACAAAATATCCCAATATTCACAAGTTAAAGCAGGAGAGGTTTATTTTGGATCATAGTTTATAGGGGTTTCAGTCCATAGTAAGTTGGGTCCAAGGCAAGGAGGCATGGCAGAGGAGAAAGAACTCACGGCAAGGTAGGCAGGAAGCAGCACAATCAAGGCAGTAGGATATATATATATATCCTATACCCTTCCAAGCCACGCCCCACAATGACCCACCTTTTCCCACCAGGCTTCACCTCCCAGCATCACAATATCACACACCCATGATCCAGTATCACACACACCAGTCACCTTCCAAAAGCCCAACTATGAGCACCTGAGGCTTTGGGGAAACATTTAGATATAAGCCATACCAATGGAGGAGAAACTGCTTTGGACTGGGGGTGATCCTCCTGGGAAGAATATGTTGTGCTTAGCTTATTCTCTCTCTCTCCTCTTACAATGCTTTCAGTCTGGTTAGAGTGCAGAGAGAAGAGAAAAAGTCACAAGTATTAGGGGTTGGATTTTGATCAGTGTGATAGAGAGTAATGAAACAGGACAAAGGCACTGGGGTGGGATAAGGGGTTCAAATTGTAAACAGAGTAGTCACCATGGAAGAAGATGGGTATCCAAACAGACTGGAAAGAGACAGGAACTGCATCATGGAGGTGCCTGGGAGAAAAACTGTCTACTGAGGGAAACACAAAAGGCCCGGAGACTGGACTGTGCCTGGCGTGTAGAATGAACTTATGGCAGCAAGGGCGGGAAGAAGAATAGTGTAGAACTTCACTTGTGTTTAGCCACTTACTCACCACGTGTCTGTGGAGCATGTACCAAACATCATTCGCGGGGACTTGCAATAGCCCAGAGTGGTAGGCATAACATTCTTAGTTCAGAGATGGAAACACCGGTGTTGGATTCAAGATGACCCCACTCATGTATGGTTGCAGGGGAACAGGAATCTAAACCGGATGCCTAACTCAATACCCTTTCCCAACATCAGAAGGACTCAAATACTTTTCTTATTTAATATCTGTCTGCAAGTATTCAGTCCCTTCCAACATTCTTGGTGAGCCTTATTTGCCTCTGAGTCCAGTGCAAATGTGTTTTGAGTTGAGTATTTTTGTTGGGTGGCCAGAGGGAGCTGTGACTTTGGAAAAGGTCACGGGCTATGGATTGCCACTCTCATGATGTCTTCAGAATGTTACAGTTGCTGTGTGACCCAGGTACCACCGGATTGATCACTTAGCTCCTTAAATGTCTTACTTTTTTGATACCTCAAAAAGCCAGATTCATAAACAGAGACAAAATGAGAAATGCTGTTTAGGAAGAATAAATAAATGTAAAATAAGGGTAGTCACCTGTTGTCATTGATGCAGACACTACACACGCAAAAGAAAACAGAGAAGATACTTTGTCTCTTACATTAGTGAGTACAGCTCCCAGGCTCCCAGGAAATTGCCATTTCCTGTCCTAGAAAGGAACAAGAAGAAGCAAGGGATAGATGGGTGAAGGAATCAACGAGGAGCTATGCCGACCACAGCTTTATTGCCCAGAAAAGATTACACGTGGTGGGCACCTCAGTTACTCCACTCAAAGGAGCCTCTCTGACTGCCAGAAGTAAAGATCTGTGAACAGAGCTTCACCAACATAATCCACTCTTAAGTAATTCCATATAAACAGGAACTTTCATATCTCTGATGTCTCACTGCCACTCCTATGTTATCCTTTGGTTTGATTTGGGGAAGTTCTGAGTCAATTTGCTTCTTGTAAATACTGTATTTCCTTATGTTAATAGAGGAAGTAGTAAGAGGATCAAGACAATTAAGAGTCAGCCTTAAGTAGACTTTTGATAAATGCTTGTTCAGAAAGGTGATTTCATGAGAGGAGAATTCTGCTTTGATGAAAAGCTTCCTGGGCTGATGACCGGAACTGTAGAGTGTTAAGCTTAACAACAGCAACGTTCTGCCCAGATCAGTTGGATCCTGTTCTGATTCAGCGGGTATCAGAACGGGCTCTCTTACAGCCCCTCTTGTACTGACAAGGACTCAATGGAGAAAGAGAAAGAGGGACAGGGAAAGTTGCAGAAAGCTTTGGAACCTCAAAATCATGTGTGTTAGGAAGAACTCTGAATTAACATCATAGCATGCCAGCTCAGACTTAGGCATACAAATTAGTTAGGGTATTGGCTCATAGCTGTAACGTAGGAGGCTCTAAAAACAAAGCCTAAAATAATAGAAACACGTGTACTTCTTTCACATAAACCAGTCCAGGGCAGGTAGGTGACTCTTCTCCTCACTGTCATTTAGGGATCCATGTTTGGAAAAAGTAAAAAATTATGGGTTGCCATCTCTTATATCTTTGCCAACTTTCAGTAGCTTTTTGATCTCGAGTAGCATTGGACTGAGAGTATACTGACCTGTCCTGCCCTCCTCTAAGGTGCTGACCTCTTTCCTATATTCTGTACCACTGCCCAGGTCAGGCTCCAGGAAGGGGACAGGGAGGAAGAGGAGGAGAGCATCATCCTTTTAAAGGGCAGGGACCACAAGTTCTTCTTTTTTCTTCCCTTCATTCTCCATTAGTCAGATTAAAGCCACATGGCCGGATGAAGTTATGAAGAAGCTGGAAAGTGTAATGTCCAGGCAAGCAGCCATGTGCCCATATGAACCCCAGAGGGCCAAGGTGAGAGTCCATAACTACAGAAAGACACAGTTTCCTTCAGAACCAACACTGCTGGATTTTGGATGAATATTTTGCTGTTTCCACTTAAAGATTAAGTTAGAAGAAAAGAGAATTACTCTACCGAAACCTATGGACTTCAAAGTCCAGCCCCTTCTTTATCTTTCTCTCTCTTCATTTCCATCTTTTGCAGTTCCCTAACTTCTGTCACTCGTGGGTATACTAAAGTGCCAAAGTAGGTTTAGCTATAGGCAAGGAATGTCATGGCCCATTTCTCAGCCCTCCTATTGAGCTAGGTCACTTCCATCAACAGCATCAGGATGCTAGATCCTCGGTTTCCAGATAAAAAATTGAATAAAGTTTTCCAATTATGAAGTACAAAGGTGAGTCTCCAATTATTTCTGTGCTCATTTTCTTTATCTCCTAGATATACAGGAGTTGTCTTGCAAATATACTATGGTTTTGAAATAAGGTTGAATTCTCACCACAGCTTCTGCTACCTTCTCGCCAGGAGCATCCTAATTGGTTCTGTCTCAGACAGGAGGGTAGGCTTTTGCTGCTTTTGCTTTATTTTGTTTCGATTCGTTTCTTTCGACAAAGGTTTACAGTAGGTTCAATCCTTAGAAGTAATTCCTTTTGGGGGATTTAAGAAACTTTGCAGGAATTATATGAGTTTGTAGAATCATCACCATTGATACTGGTTCAAAATGAGTAGCAGGCATTAATTTAAAATATGGCTTCTGCTGTATTATTCAAGACATCTTCACCTTGCCATTTATTTTTTATTTTGGTTGTTTTTAATATGATAAAAGTCCTTAATTTGCAATGAATGATACAATTTAAAATTGTTTTGGAATGTACTCAGCATTTAGTGTCCTTGAGGTTTGTAGCTTAAGATGCTTGAATTTTAGCTGCGCAGTGCTGAATTCAGCTGTCCTTTAACTTGAAACTTTAGGGTAATTTCTATGTTCTGGAAGCTCAGTAGGGGCACTTTCACGTCTCAATCACATCTATAAAAACAAAAAAAGAAGAAGATAAAGTAAAAAGAAAGCCGGAACACAATAGTTAATTACCATGAAAGTTCATTGCCGTGTCAGAGGTGTGTTTTTTGATCAAGTGATAATGTAACCTTTTGTTATACAGAGCGGGAGAAAAAAATCTGATCTGAGATGCTTTCTCCCAGGTGTTCAAGAAAACAAAATTCATACACATCTCATAAATGATTTTGCCTGACACAACTTACTTTCCCCCAAGGCAGCTCCTTTGTAAAAAAAAAAATGCCAAACCTGCCTTTCCAGAGTGAAGGCTGAGTCCAGGAAGTGGGGGCACCAGGCCAGGGAAGATGGCCCAGGGCCTGGCTGCTCTGTGGTGCTGTTTGCTGGGTCTTTGCTGACAGCCTCTATGCAGGAGGGGATTATGCGCTTTAGAATCACCATTTTGCTGCTGATAGGTCAAAACAAGAAAATTACTACAAAGTGCGCCATAACTCCAGCAGAGTTTGCAGGGAGCCAAGAGTCCTTACTGATACTTGAAAACCACTTCTTTTCAAAATGGTGACAGTTTTATTTTCAGAAACTTGTTTCATCTCAATAAAATGGCTGAGTGAGTTAAAATAGAATACCTCCAGTTCCTAAATTATACTCAGATAGGAATATTCTGATTTACCATTTAAATTTTGCACCTGTTTCATTTTCTCCAGAATACCCAGACTTGAATGACTTGAATTCCAGGGAGATTGATGCAGTATTCTTTGACCCTTGATGCTGTCTTAGGCAGGGTGACAAGACATCTATGAACAGGATGTTACTTCATCCTCACTCGGGCCCTGTGAGTTACACATTTCAGCATGAAACCCATCTTGCAGATAAGGAAATGGTAACACAGAATGTTGATTATGGCTGGGGTTTGGTTCAGTATTAGAGTGTTTGCCTAGCACCAGTTCCATCCTCAGCACTACAAAAAAGAAAAGTGGATTAACTTCTCCAAGCTCACATAACTTGTCAAGTTTTATCCAGAATCAGATGTGAGCCCTGATTTCAGAGTTCTCACTCTGCTGCCTCCCTGAGAAACTTTCTCTAATGGCCAAAAAATATCTTGTAAGAAAAATACATTAATTCATTATGCAGATTTAGTGTTTCTGTTTTAATATTTACATCTTTGATCCATTTTGATTTTACTTGAGTGAGTGATGAAAGATATGGATCTAGTTTTAAATTTCAGCATGTGGAAAGCCAATAAATAGGCTATCTTTCTTCCAGTGAAGGTATTTGGCTCCTTTGTCAAAGATAAGGTGGTTGAGTATGTTTAGAGTTGTTTCTGCATCTTCTAATCTGTTCCATTGATCCTTGGGTCTGTTTTACCATGCTATTTTTATCACAGTAGCTTTGTAGTATAATTTCAAGTCAGGGGTTGTGGTTCCTCCTGCCTTGCCTTTGTTGCCCAGAATTGCTTTTGCTATTCTAGGTCTCTTCTGGTGCCAAATGAATTTTAGGATTATTTTCTCTGATTCTGTGAGATATGCTATTGGTATTTTGATGGGGATTGCATTAAATCTGTATAACAATTTTGGAAGTATGGCCATTTTCACTATATTCATTTTTCCTACCCAAGAATAAGCACTATCTTTTCATTTTCTGAAATCCTCTTCAATCTCCTTTTCCAGAGTACTGTAGTTTTCAGTGTAAAGGTCTTTTCTTCATTAGATTGATTACTAGATACTTCATTTTTTTTTGGATACTATTGTGAAAGGTGCTGTTTCCCTAATTTCTCTCTCAGTGAGTTTATTTGTGTACAGGAATGCTATTGATTTTTGAGTGCTGACTTTGTATCTAGCTATGCTACTGAATTTGGTTATTAAATCCAGAAGTCTTTTGGTGGAGATTTTGGGGCCTTCTATGTAGAGTATCATGTCATCTGCAAATAATGATAATTTAACTTCTTCCTCTCCTATCCTTATTCTTTTTATTTCTTTCTCTTTTATAACCGGTCTGGCTAATGTTTCTAGAACTATATTGAATAAGAGTTGTTACAGTGGACATCTTTGTCTTATTCCTGATTTTAGAGTGAAAGCTCCAGTTTTTGTCCATTTCATATGATGTTGATTGTTTGTTTGTCATAGGTGGCTTTTATCAGATTGAGATAAAGACCATTTATTCCAATTTTCTGTAGGGTTTTTATCATGAATGGGTGTTGGACTTCGTCAAATGCATCTATTGTGATGATCATGTGATTTTTCTCTTTGGCTCTGTTGATATGGTGTATTACATTTATTGATTTTCATATGTTGAACTATCCCTACAACCCTGGGATGAATCCTCTTGGTCATGGTGTATAATCTTCTTGATGATTTGCTGCATTCTGTTTGCCAGGATCTTATTGAAGATTTTTACATCTATATTCATTAGGGAGATTGGCCTGTAGTTCTCTTTTTTGGTTGGATCCTTCTCTGCTTTTGGTATCAAGGTAATGCTTGCTTCTAGGAATGAATTTGGGAGTATTCCTTTCCTTTCAATTTCATTAAAGAGTTTGAGTAGTAGCAGCATAAGGTCTTCTCTAAATTTCTTGTAGAATTCAGCAGTGAATCTGGCAGGGCCTGGGCTTTTCTTTGTTTGTAGGTTTTTAATTATGTCTTTAATTTCATTGACTGATAGTAATTGATAGTAACTGAAATATCACAGAGAATCAACAACTGGGGTCTCATCTTATTAAAAAGCTTTTGCACAGCAAAAGAAACCACCAACAGAGTGAAGAGACAACTCACAGAGTGGGAAAAAAAATTTGCCAACTGTTTCTCAGACAAAGGACTAATATCTAGAATATATAAAGAACTCAAAAAACTCAGATCCCCAAATTTAAAATCCCAATCCAAAAATGGGCATCTGAAATGAATAGATACTTCTCAGATGAAGTGGCAAATAAATGGCAGATAAATATATGAAAAAATGTTCAACATCATTTGTCATTCAAGCGATGCAAATTAAAACAATACTGAGATTCCATCTCACTCCAGAAAGAATGACTATTATCAAGAAAACAACCAATAACAAATGCTGGTGGGGCTGTGGAGAAAAAGGAACCCTTCTCCACTATTGGTGGGAGTGTAGAGTGGTGCATCCACTATGGAAATCAGTGTGGAGATTCCTCAAAAATCTAAAACTATAGGTTCCCTTTGACCCAGCTGTTTCCATTCTTGGTATCTTCCTGAAAGAATTCAAAGCGATATATGCACACCCATGTTTATAGCAGCACAGTTTGTAAAAGCTAAGTCTTTGGAAACAGCCCAAATGCCTATAGACCAATGAACAGATAAAGAAGATGTGGTTTATTTATACAACAGAGTACTACTCTGCCATAGGAAAGACAAGCTCAAGACATTTCTAGTTAAATGGATGCATCTTGAGACCATACTCTTAAGTGAAATAAATTGGGCACACATGTTCAAATATCACATGGTTTCTCTGGTGTGAGAAACCAAAACTATAAATAAGGACCAAAATGTGTAATAGATATCAGGAAGTAGGAAGAAAATGTGCAAATAAGGGGAACAAGGGAGGGCAAGGGGGAAAGGAAAGAAGGGACAAGAAAAAAAAATAGAAGGAAAAAATGGAACCAAAGCTTTTGTAAATAAAGAGGGGAAGAGAGGTGGAAGGGAGGGGAGGGGAATGGGAAAAAAAGAAGCAGTAAGATATATCATATACAGGTACAAATTCCCTATTATGGATGTTATCATTATGTATATCTAAAATGTACCAATAAAATAAAAAGAGAAAAAATGAAATCATTATTCATTCAACTTTTACTTTGTTTTTCCTATAGCCATACTTGGCTAAACAACAACAAAACCTAACATTAATATTTATCTTTTTCCTCTATTGGCCCTACTTACCTACCTATTTAGCTATTTCTATTTATCATAGGTGATTGATGGTTGAAAGGGATGAAATTAAAGGAAATGAATCCATTCTTGATTGATTCTCTATGTAGAGAGAGCTACCAGTACCAGGTACTTTTTCAGGCTCTTAAGATACCATGAACTTACAATCTAGTGAAAGAGGCAGACAATAATTAGTATAAATAATAAAGATGTGCTATGGGGCACATTTTGATCATGGGAAGTGCCAAGGAGAAGAAAGGCAAAGAAGTGTCAGTGTGAGGATGGATGGATGTGTTAGATGGTTTGTCCAGGGAAGGGTAAGTAACACAGGCGACCTTGGAGTAGAAGTTAGTAAGTGAGGTGGGGAGCTTTAGAAATGTGGAAGAAGAGCTCTGTGTGCAGAATGCACAGGGAATGCAAAGTCCCTGAGGCAGGAGTGTGCATGGGAATTTGAGGAAGAGCTGGGCTTCCAGTGGGGCTGAAGTCCAAGCAAAGGTGAGATCAGGACATGATGCACATGACAAACTAGTTGTGAAGTGTTGTAAGTTAGAGTAAGTACTTGGCTTTGACTCCAAATGAGGTGGTTTTGTATGCAGAAGTGACATAAAGTTACATCCGGGTCTCTCTTTTCTATGTTGAGATCACTGGGGAAGGGGGTGGGTGGAGAGGAGACTGGGAGGCTGGTGAAAAGCTTGCTGCAGTAGTGCAGCAAGAGACTGTGGTGGCCCGGATCAGGGTGGGCTTTCCTTCCTCCTTCCTGCCTTCTCTGCTTCCTTCCAGTTTATGGATTTGTATGTTGATCAAGAAGATGGGTGACTGAAGGATACTTACCACACTTACCGGGGCCTTTGGATATTAGCACGCATTATATTTCATCTTCTGAGACACAGCGTCTTCTAGTAACAGCATTGCACAAAAACAACCCTCTCAATTTAAGCAGAGTGGATCAGTGAGAGCTATCTTTCATTTGCTTAGGTTATGATGCTTATTAAAAGAGAATGGCAGTGAACTGACCATGTTTAAGTCTATTATTTTAATGAAATTATACTTGCTATTATTTTAGATGTCATCCTGTATAACAGATTCTTTACACACTCTCATTTTTTTCTTGAGACAATTCTAAACAACAGATATCATAATCTCCATTTTGCAGAACAGGAAACTGAGGGTCAGAGGTTCCATGTAAAATTTTTTTTTTTTTTTTGTGGGTACCGGGGGGTTCGACCTCAGGACCTCTCGCGCCAGCAGGCGCCTGTGCCGCTGAGTGATATCACCGGCCCTTTTTTCGTATGTGCTATGTAAAATCTTGCATAGCTGTGAGGAAGCACTCTCCCCTTCTTTGACTCCAAAGCTGATATTCTCTCTGTATATTAATGGGTACTAGTTTTCAAATTTATTATCAAACAGTGCATATTTAATATTAGATAATGTGTGTTCAGTGGACTCGAGTCAGGCAGCTGGAGGACATTATATAGAATTATCTATGCTAGCCAGGACAGTAACTATTGTAGGTCGAATATCCTTACCGAAAATGTTTGGGCTAGAAGTATTCCAGATTAGGGATTCTTTTCTGATTTTGCATATACAAAATGCAGTATCTTAGGTATGGGACATAAACTTCATTTATGTTTTATATACACCTACACATATACTGAAGGGAATTTTACAGTATTTTTGACATGCCTGCATTTTGACTGCAACCTGTCACATGAAGTCAATTATAGAATTTTTCACTTTGGTGACCTGTCATGTTGGTGCAGTTTTGGATTTTGGAGCATTTTAGATTTTTGTATGAGGAATGAGGAATTTTAGATTTTCTTTTGAGGAACTCTTGTGTTGGAAGTGTATTTCAAGAACCCCTGGTCTATGTCAATCCCAGACTGTTTGCAATAAACAAATGGAAGATCAAGAGATGTCCTATTTTCAATTGTCAGTAAAAACCTCTACTGCCTGCATTAACTACAAGAGAAATCTTTAACTGCAAAAATACATAACTAACTTGAGAAATGAAAATTTAAGATCTTTTGGCTTCTTTGCTTGTTCAAATTGAAGAGCATAAACCATAGGATACTATCTTTGTTCTCACATTTTCTCTCCATTTATCTCCTTTTGAGAACCTAACCAAGAGTAACCCCATACCTTCAAACACACATTTCATCTCTCCTACCTGATTTTTGCCTTTACATTTTGAAATTTGTGATGTACTTTGTATTATTTTCAAAAACATTACTTTGCGCGTAGATCTATTACATTTAAACAGGGCTGATGAAGGCTCTTGCGGTTCTACCTAGAGCCCTGCTGAATCAAAGGCATGTTCTTCTCTGAAGGATTAGGAGAGGTGTGTGAGCCTGAGGTTAGACGACTCCCCCGGTGAAACTGACCTGTCCATTTCATCCCATCCATTTTCCAGTGGCAGAGCTTACTTCTAGTCACTCGCGCAACCCATCTTTTGGCTTCCTCAACCTTCAAGATGAAGCAAAGCCCTTTTCATCCCGTGGCACAGCTCTTGTTCTTCCCAGAGTACCTGGTCTCACTTGTGTTGTATCCTCCATCATGTGACATTATCACCTTGTTTAAAATAGCTGACTCACTGGCCAGACTCTCTATTCCTTTTTCTTTTTGGTTTTTTGAGACAGGGTTTCACCATGTAGTTCAGGCTGGCCTTGAACTCACAGAGATCCTCCTGCCTCAGCCTCCTGAGTGCTGAGATCACAGGCGTGTGCCACCATGCCCACTTCTATCCTTAAGGACAGAAGCAGAATTTTATCCTTAAGGACAGAAGCAGAATTTTCTTGTTTGTCTACATGAAACTCAGCGTTATGGTTGAGACTGAGTTTTCTGAATGAGAAACGAGGAGTGTGAGCTTGGAGGCAGAGCAGACCTGTGTGGAGAGGAGGCACTTCTACACCAGTCACACCTCCCCTTCAGGCTCAGTCTTTTCATCTGTAAATAGGGAAATCATGATAATTTCACACAGTGAAAATTGGCACGATAATGTGTAATGTGTACACCACCTTAATACAATGTCTAGCTCACAAAAAACCCGAATAAATATTAAATAAAGACCAGATGTTCGCCTGCTTAGAGGACTAATTAAAATGAAGTTGAGCTCCAACTTCTGTAAGTTGAGGGAATTCAAAGCCCTCTCTTTAATGTATACCCATTCCTAGAGCACATGTCCTCATGGTCCTTCTTGCCCTGGATCCTGCATCTTAGTAGTGATCTCTTTTTCCAGTTTGTACAAGAAACAAATGCGCAAAACGTTTGTGAGGAAAGTAGATTCTCTGAGGGTTTGGGGACCCAGGGGCCACATGTGTGACTTTCCAATCATCTCCACAGTCCTCTCCTCTTTTCCTTCCTTTCCCCTTCTGACTGTGTCCCCACTCTTCTTTGTCTGGATTGTTGTTCTCCTTCCTAATATTGTTCATTACACAGAACAGCAACCAGCCACTGTGTCTGACCCTTCAAACCCTCCCCGCACCCACTCCTTGAAGGCTCAGCGGGACGAGGGCTTTACCTTTAGCGGGATCTCCTTCCTCAAAGGGAGTTGTGATTAAAACTGTTCATTCCTTACGGCATTACGAATATTTTAAGTTGTTACTAATGAGTAGTGAGTGACACTGGCTCATTCTCCTTTTATTTCTGCTGACTCTTGTTGAGGTCAGATAACCTGATTTCATTTTTATACCCCTTCTTCAGCCCAGAACTGCACATGTATTACTTGGGACCCTTTGAATTTGAAAGAACACATATCTATGGTACTTTACTAAGAAAGCATTAAGGAAGAACACAGCAAACATCCACATGAACAGTAAAATTGCAGAGGAAATTTGTGCCATAGTTTAAATGGAATTCTGAGTTCATTCGATTTTTAAGCACTTGAAATGCACACTGAATGCTCCTTTTCAGTCCTCCAGTACAGCACCTATGTTTGTGGAGATATTAAAACAGTTTGAAGGCTTTTTGGTTTCTGTCTTTCTTTTTGTTCCTTTGCTCAAAGAAATGATTACTTTGGTTTTTGCTAATGAATCAAACCTTCATCAGAGAGGAAAATAATAGTAAAATAATAATAAAATCACTATTTCTGTACCACATTTGGCCTGCATAAGAAAAAAAAAAAAAAAAAACAGCCTTTTTAGTCACTTGGGAGGGAATGATGGCAGAGTCCCTATAAGAAAATAAGTGACAAATCACATTTTAAAATGAAAGATCAGCCAGGCTAGGTGGTGGTAATCCCAGCACTCCTGGAAGCTGAGGCAGAAAGATCACAAATTTGAGCCCAGCTTGGGCAACTAAGTGGCTTAGCAAGACCCTGTCTCAAAAATATCTTTTTAAATTGAAAAAAAGTGCTGTAGGTGTATCTCCATCTGAAGGCCCTGAGTTCAATCCCCAGTACCAGAGAGAGAAAGAGCGACAGACAGAGAGAGAGATCACTTCAAGGGTGTAAATAGATCTTCAAAACAGTTTTGCATGTGGACTTGATCTAAAGCATAAAAGTATGAACCACCTAATTTTTAGCTCTAAATTAAATTCTTGTTTTAGATACATAAACATATTGCTATATACAATACCTTTCTGCTCATCTGGGTATATTCATCTCTATAAGTGCTTGTCCATATGTGAAATGACTGATAATGAATTTAAGAAGTGTATTTAAAAAGCTGAGCCTCTTGAGATTCTATTTTGAGTGGAAAATTTCTCCTAGCAGATTGTATTTTAGAAAATTAAAGTCTGCACCCAAGCATTGAGATAACATTTAGGTAAGTGTATGTGATTCATTTTCCCCATTCTGCTGATTGTCTTTGCGGTTAATCACGAGATGTAAAGTGTGAGATACAACTTGGATGAGTTTGTCTGCCTGGGTGCTGGGTGAGCTTAGCATGAATCTTTTGTAAAATGTAAAAAGCTGTGACCTTGGTCTAGAGCAGGGGCCAGCGAACTTTTTCTGCAAAGGGCCAAATAAAAAATGCTTAAAGCTTGTGAGCCAAACAGTCCTTCTTGTATCTACTCAGCACTACAGCTATGATGCAAAAGCAGCCATGGACAATGTGCAAATGCATCATGTGGCTGTGTTCCAGTAGGATTTTATTTACAGGTAGTAGCTAGATAGGGCATGAAGACTACAGATTCCAGACTCCTGGTTCAGCATCGCATGCGGTTCTCAGCTGATCCACAAGCTCTGTCTGTGGCTTTAGGCCCTCCTTCCTGCCCACCTATCTGAGGGTGAATGCAGCCTGTGAGCTCAGCATCTCTGCTGGGCCCACCCAAGCAAGTCAGCAGTGAGACTTTCTCTGCGCGCCTCCCATAAATAACTGAATGGGCATGAAGCTCCTGTACCAGTGTCATAGTAGCATTTCCCTTTCACATGTTCTGCACACATCTCCATCCCCATCCAAGGGAAACAGCATCCCCTGGGTATCCCCACCATTGGAGAAGCCCCCGGGTACCCCCGTGGCACAGATGGGCAGTGTCTCCCTTCATCCCAGTAATCTCTGTTTGCTCCCTGACTTCGCCCTGACACACAACTGGGGGCCACCCCTTGAGATGACGCCTCTGGTTGGTCTCAGCCACACTCCAAATCGGTGCCCACCCATGGCTGTACCTCCTGTTGTCTGGCTGTCATGCGTGAGTGCCAACTGGGAAGGGTCCTTCCTCTCCCTTCAAGCCAGCTTCCTCCTCAAGACCTAGTTTCCACCTGAGTCTGGAGGCCTTAGAGGAATTTCCCTGGGCTGTGTGGTTCATGGGGGAAACACAAGAGCATCTCGGTCTTGTGCAAATATGTGGGTTCTTTCATTTTAATGCTGAGGTACTTATTTCTGCATATTAAATGTAAGAGTAACTCGTCCAAAAGAAAGAAAGAAAAGAAGGAAAGAAGGAAAGAAGGAAAGAAAGAAAGAAAGAAAGAAAGAAAGAAAGAAAGAAAGAAAGAAAGAAAGAAAGAAGAAAGAAAGAAAGAAAGAAAGAAAGAAAGAAAGAAAGAAAGAAAGAAAGAAAGAAAGAAAGAAAGAAATGCGAGCTCCTTCCCCAGAGTGGCCCCAGGAAGACCTCAGCCAGAACTCACTCCCAATAAACCCTGCTCCCTGCCAGTCTCAGCAGAGAGGAAGCGGAGCAGGAAGACAGTCAGGAGTGCAGACCACGCTTCACAGTGAGGTGCCAGCAAGGCATCTGGCATGGAAACAGTCTGACAGATCGTGAAAGACCAACTCACTTAGGAAATATTTACCGAGGGCCAGCTGTTCACCAGACTCTGCGCTAGCGCAGGAGACAGCAGGTGATGGGCTGGCAGCCCGGGGCCTTTATTCCTGTGAGGAAGACGCAGTAAGAGGCACCCTAAGGAGGGAACTGCAGAAGGGAGAGAGCTTGAATTAAGCTGTCCCTTTGAAAGTGTGACTCCGGTAAGCAGCTCTGCTGCAGCAGAAAGATTAGCCTCATCTATACAAGCAAATATACAATCAACAAAACACATCCACTGGGCCCCGGCTAAGTCCTGGTGATAGGAAGGCAAACAGGATGCTTTTCTGTCTTTGAGAAGCTCGCTGTCTGCCAAGGAGCAAAGCAAGGGAAGAAACAGTTATAATTTAAACTCCTAAGCATTGTGACAGAATAGGCGGAGCACAAAAATGGGAGCTAGAAATGGTCAATGTTGTGAGATGTCTAACCTCACTCTTCATAAGAAATCTGCACGTTCACACCATACTTTCTTCTAAACATGAAATTGGCAATAAATAAATAAACACTGTTTATTGGTTGTTAATAAAAAGAAAGAGCACTCTTACCCTCTTTAGACCACAGTCCAAATTGATAAAACTTCCCAGTGGAGGATTTGTTGGTGTCTAAATAAATTTTAACCAACATGTCATTAAAATCAACAATTTCTGGGAGGGGGCCTCACCTACTTGTACATATGCACAAAAGGTACAAAAGGTAGGTATGTAGCTGATAATTATGAAGCAGGAAAAATCTAAGTGTCCAGTGATATGGGACTACTTCAGTGACAGCATCTCCAAGCTTTTTGGTTTATGTATTTTTTTTTTTTGAGAAAGGGTTCTGCAGTGTAGTTCAAGCTGGCCTTGAGCTCACAGAGATCCCTCTGCCTCAGCCAGCCAAATGCTGAGATTATAGTCCTGCACAAACCCTGACAAGCATCTCTATAATAAGAGGGACTATAAATTCATAGAAGAGAATGAAATAGATCTATCTACTGATGCAAATGTATCAGTTAGAATCTAACTGGTATACAAAGTTTTTAATAGGTATTAAGATCAAACCTATCTGCTAACTGTATGTGTGTGTGTATAGTTTACGAATTTGGCAAAGTACACACCAACTCGTATTGTTCACAGGGGAAATGAAGTGATGGGATGTTAAGTGGGTACATTTCCCATTTCACTCCAGTTGACAGCATTTTAATTTCTTGCTGTTATTTTGAAAAGTGATAACATGATGGTTGCACAAGCTCACCCATAATTCCAGAGGAGGCTGTGATTCAGTTATCAAAGCAACAATCATATCTGCACCCTTGAAGTTCCTTGGTTGCTTTGAACATTGTTTCCTTTAAGGGAGAGAATGTCATTCCTTTCTGCCTATCATCCCAAGATATGTAGAGTCACAGCCCGAGTGTTAGTATCTGAAAATCAAAGGTCCTCACTTTGTAATGTTTGCAGTAAGATTCCAGCATCTTAGCATTTAAGTGTTTTCGATTACATCCTTTTAAACATCTGTGATTCATTATCGTAAATATCACAGTTGTGTGGGACCATATGCTTCAGCTTGACATATATATATATGTGTGTGTGTGTGTGTGTGTGTGTGTATACGTATATATATGGTATGAGCAATAAATCTCAGAAACCTTAGACTTGTGTGACTATGTACAAAAAGAACATTTCCAGACATGTGGGGCCTTCTGTAATCATACTAATATACTTGAGGTCCCATATAAGAATTCCTCAGTTGAGAAAGTTGCCACTTTTGATGGAATGCTATGATTTACGTTTGTCTCCTGTGCTTCCCATGATAATTCAGGTGAGGTGGAAAGCAGAACAAAAGCCTTCACTGCATTGGCTTTGACTTCCTAGGGAAATGCAGGAGTGAAGAAATCGCAGGGAAGTGGGATGCCTTTAACGAGTGAGGCGACACCCTTGGCAGGCATCCTCCTCCGTTCCCGTGAGGCTGGAGCTGGAGATGGTGCCATATGGCATAAGATATGCAGTAAAAATCTCTCGGCAACTGGGGGATGAATAGACGTGACCCAGGGGCCGATCATTTTCTTGCTTACATCAGAAAGCCCATATATGCATAAAAGAATTAATTGTGCTTCGTGTATTGCAATCCAAATCATTGTATTTTAATTTCCTGG
Organism: Erethizon dorsatum; assembly: GCA_028451465.1. Taxonomy (NCBI): domain Eukaryota; kingdom Metazoa; phylum Chordata; class Mammalia; order Rodentia; family Erethizontidae; genus Erethizon; species Erethizon dorsatum. Next base: position 146,607,615 of record CM051825.1, on the reverse strand, counting down.
TAAGGTCTTGTCAACTAGACAGAACCAATTTGTAATCACAGCTGATGAGTGTCTCATCTGCTGCAATTAGGGTGGAGGTGAATGAATTAATTGCTTACAACAAAAGAATCCACTAATATTTTTTGAGTGCTAGCTCTGTGCCAGAGCTCACACCGAGCCTAGCCAGAGAAATAGAGATGCAGTTGTAGGAAACTTGCCCTCACAGGGCTCCCCCAGTTACCAAAGGGCAGGTCAGAGAATATACATTAGGTATATAAGTTGGTAGTTTAAAGCCCATTGCAGTTTAATTGGCATCCTTGCTGACTGTTATCAAGCCACCAACTTTGTTAATACCTTGGGTATATCCACAGGTATTTGAGCCTACAAACATTGCTGTCTTCTGGAAACATTTCTAGATTCCCCTCTGGAATTCAGGCAGCACAAGTCCACTCTGCCTAGAAGCATCCATAGAAGGATGGGATGCTCAAAATGCTTCAGGATTTTCATACAAAGATGTTCATACACACACTCACTATAGATTATCTATGACTTTCATGATACCCAAACTTGAACCTCTCCCTCAGGTGCTTGACAGGATTCTATAATTGATGCAAAAAATGATGCTCCAGTTTTACTACTTATTTATGTGTGACCTTAAGAATTTTCTTGATTTCTTTGAGCCTCAGTTTTCCTCATCCATAAACTACTGCCTTCCTGAGTCTTAGGAGAATTAAAGGAAATGCCATTGTTAAAGCATTTGCCCCTTTCTTGCCTGGCAGATAGAGAATGGCTTTATAAGTAGCAATTATGATAAATGGCTCTGTAAGTAGCTATTATGATAAATGTCAAACATGAAAAAGCAACCCTGTTAGGCTTTATAGAACAACTTGAACATCTAGAGATAATTTGGGCAATCTCCAATGTGTGTTCATATGAACAAACACCCTCTGAAACCATAGCTACTCATTATGGCTGAACCATTATGTGAGTGATGTCTTGCTGGGACCCTTTGCTAGTACAGAAACCAAAGCTTGATGTCTTATGTATTTATGATACCCAACTAATTTATCCACTTTTGTGGGTAAAGTAGCTAGGGAAACAAACCTACCAAAGATAGGTTTGTGAAATTTTATGTAAAATACTCAATTTTATAATAAAACATATGACCTTGAAGGTTAACAATATAGAAGAACATGTTCAATTTTATAATAAAATGTGGCAAAATTATGCAGAAACTTGTATTCTAAGCAATTTTGGGGAGCTTATCTTTCCAGTAAAGTGAGATACACCTGTTGATAATTCCTCTCCTCATATTCCTCTGGGAATGAGGAGCCTGTTACTGGTTGACTTTCTCTTGCTGCTAGAAAGAATTTATTACACTGAATTATGATCTGACTGACTGTGATTTCTTCCATATGCTGCTTATTTGGCCTTTTGACATGATGACGAAACAGAACACTGATCCTTCAATACAGCAGCTGCCCACATAACTTTGGGGTCATCTTCCAGGCTCAAAATACCATGGAGGCAGAGAGTACACTTATTCATCATTAGATTGGCATTTTTTCCCTGCTGCCTATTGTCTTGGGCATTCTAAGTGAACAAATGACATTTTAATAGTTTACTGGATAAATACGTTGAGCTTCAGAGTCATAGAATTTTCCAATTTTAAGAGTCATTATCTGATGTCAGAATCTATCCCACAACATTCCCGTTGATCAGTCGTATAGGTTCTACTTGAATGTATCCAATGACAAGCAAATTATTTCACTCAGAAAGAACTAAATCTTCTAAATGGTAATCTGGATTTCTTTATGCTTTTCAGCATTGAGACAAAGATAAAGTCAAACAAATATTACTTGCATCGCATTGGCCTGTACCTCCCCAGCTGCACAATCTTAGGACCTCAACCCACCCCTCCCTGGGGTTTGTTCCAGTCATTTCTGGAAGACCACAGAACATTTCTGACATAAACTCACAATTCTCCCTTGTTCTCTTTTTGATTGGTATTCCTGGGAAGCCCTTGGAGGAAATATCATCCTTCTGGCATCTGTGGGAAAAGTCCCTCCCTAGGGCCCCCGGAGCCACACACCCCTCAAGATGCCTAAAGACCCCACTACTGCTTTCATCTTCCCTGCACCAGAGCCAAGAAAGGCTGCACTCTACACGGACATGAGGCCAAGCTGCACTCACTACCACTGTTTGTTATTAGGAACCAAAGTAATAGTGCTTGAGCATACCTAAGTGGCTTGTAGCTCAGGAGTCTTACAGATTTTACCAAATTTTCCCTCTCCCTGAACTGGCTCCATGGGGCTAGGCTAGGAAAACAATGCTTTGTTCTGTTCTCCACCTTCCTCCAGCTCCATATATCTCCAGGTTCTCCTGCAGAAGTAGTCCTCCTTTCAGGCCTCTTCTCCCTAGGAATATCTGCTCCCGCAGGAGAGCAGTACTTGGAAAATCACTGACTGCCAGGCATCAACTCAGTTGGGCTATGAATCCCATTTAGACTCAGCCAGGACCCTCTGCCAAGTATTTCAATGACCACAGTTCCAAAGTCAAATATCCTTGAGTCTCTCCTTCCATTAGCTTACCGTAGGGATGTTTGCAGGGAGGGAAACAGGAGTGCAGGTGACTACTAGGTACATCAAATCTAAGAGTTTTGTAAGAAATATGCTGTAGTAACTTGAAAACACCAAGAAGAGATCTCTGTAAATCCACAACTTGATGATTCTCAAACTTGCTGAATCCATGATCTCTCTTTCACCAAACAGGTGACTTTCAAATTGACTCACTGAAACCTTCACAAGATTGCACCATCATTCTCAGTTGTTTGTGGGGAATTTCAAATTCACTTAGGTGCCAAATTATGGTTCTGCAGTGTCATTCAACAAACAGTGCTGAGTGTGTGCTGTGTCAGGTACCAGGCTGTCTGTAAAGTTATTCCAATTTTAAATACAGATTCATAGTGGTTATAACCACCGTGAGATAGACAGTGCACAGCATCCCATCGGAAAACAACCTGCCATGTTTTCAAGAATCCATAGTGAGAGGAGAATGTAAGACTTGACAGAAAACAATAGATTCAGAGTAAAGAGCTCAGTTTTTAATGATAGACAGAAAAAAGTCCCCTGAAAGCAGATATGGGCTCTGTGTTTTTTCAAGAGGAAACTCTTAAAGGTTTACATAGCAAAAATAGGTTTGTGCTGAGGATCACTTGTCTGAATCACTCCTTGTATCTTCCACTGACATAATAGAGTTGAAACTCTTTCATCAAAGTTGGAATTGATGCAGGACATGGTATTAAGACTGTTTTATGTGTATTATGCACCTATCACAGCAAAATCCACTCATGGGTTAATCAGTCATGGCTAGGAACACTCCCAGACCTTACTGAGGCTCTGTGAATGTCACTGCTGACTCGGCCAAATGTGGAGCCCAAGGTTCAGTCTGTTGCATGCAAGAACCACAAAAGTAGAATGACCTGAGGCTGGGCGATAAGCCTATAGTATCACCCTGAGTCTGACCCAGCGTGGGTGAGACTGAACATGTGTGCGTAAAAGCCCGATTGACCAGAATGCTGGCAAAATGAGAAACCAGAGGGAATTCTTTCTCTTTCTTCACTGGGATAGGTCTGAAGAGCCTCTGGACAAGCCCTGTGAGTGAGTTCTTTAGAAAGAAGTTACTGCCTCTGGATGACAGTGGGGTATCCAGCGATGTATAAAGCAATTAAGTAATGGTCTGTACATTGGGCAGAGTCCATCTGATGTTTCTGAACAAAATGCTACTTTAGTTCTCAGAAAGGCATTGCTTCAAGGCTTTGCAGATGAACCAACATGGAGACTTGTGCTGATGGGACCACTGTATTCTGTTTCTATCTAGGCAAAGGTAACTGAGATAGCTGCTTCCCCTCAGTATGCGAAAGATCTACATTGTGCTGCTCCGGGGCAGTGCCTCCTCTCTGGAGATGACAAGTGCAGGTGCTCCTGCAAGCTGATGAAGATTTTAGAGAACCAGCAAGGCAACTGAAGGCACATGGGTGCCTTGAAATCAACAGTGCTTAGGGTATTTACATCACTGAAATTGAGAGTTGCTACAAATGAGGACTTTCCTATACCAGCATGCTACTGACACAGGCACTCTCTTGTGTGTGGCTAGAGGGATCCTGGAAGGGGTATCTGTCTGCAGGGGGGGTACAGCTCTCAGGATGACTGATTCAGAGCCTGCAGTGCTGATTCACACACACCCTTGCATAAGCATGTAAGTAGAGTAAAGACCAACCCGAGAGGCTCTACAACTTCTATGCAGAGTGGTCTGCAGGTCTCAACAACAAATGTATGCATTTAGCACCATGTTCCCATCTGAGATGTGTGTGCATCACAGATGGACACAAACATACTTATAAGAGTAGTGCAAAATCTATTTTTTTAAGAGAAAAAATAAAAATAACAATAAAATAGAGTTTCAAAACAGGTTAATAGGAGAGTTATAATAATACACTGTGTATTGTCTTCATAGTAGTTATTCAGAGTACAAGATATAGGTATGATATCTTTTTTTTTTTTGTGGATAACGGGGGTCGACCTCAGAACCTCGCGCGCCAGCAGGCGCCCGTGCCGCTCAGCGATATCACCGGCCCCTTTTTCGTATGTGGGTTCCGGGAGTCGAACTCAGGACCTCGCGCTTGCCAGGCAGGCACTTACGCCGCTGAGCCATCTCACCGGCCCATAGGTATGATATCTCATCCAAACAATATTAGCACAAATCTTTCTTTTCAATGAACCAAGAGAAACTAGCTGTGTAACTATCTTAACTGTCTTGTGTATAAATATATTTCCCATCTCTATGAGCAGAATTCTTCTATATTTTGCAGATAAACTTAAATCCACCTGCATTTTCATATATCCTGGGGGATCATAATACAGCTTAATTTGCTCCTTCATGTATTTCTAAATGGTAAGAAATCTATGCCTTCTGGATTTTCATCCCTAAGACTCACATTCAAAAGAAAGAAATAGAAAGGCATAAAAATCAAGGTCAGGAAGATTAAGGCCCTTAATTCACATGCCAAACTTTCCATTTCAATTGTGGTTTTGTCTCCCAGCTGAAGTTTGTCTTTTTGTGACATTTGCATTAAGCCCAGAGGACATTTTGAGTGGAAACATGCTGAAAGCATAATTGAAACGCTGAGTGGTGCCTGTTGTCTAATTTGCATTTCTCCCCCAGGTAGGGAGTTTTCACTTCCCCCTCTCTTCTCCCGGGGTGTTCAAAGATTATCTCAAAGAATGATGTTATGCAATTGATTCCAATAAATCCCCAAATACAGTATATTATATGTGTAATTTTTTTCTTTCCAGAAGCTATTTTAAATGCCGCCATGATAAACTATATAGGAATGTCATTGATAGGTTCAGAATAGCATGGATAATTCATTGTGTCCCCCCAGCCCAGATAGGAGTTTCGAATATTTGTTGTCAAGTTTATTTATTAGAATTTTTCCTTTCAATTATCAATATGGTATCATTTTGAGCTATTTAGGAGGTTATCTCTACAGAAACAAATATTTTAAAGTAGTCATAAACTCTTTAATTTCACCCTTAAATATGTCCTTTGTATTTTGTACCTCCAACATGCACTGTCTTGATTTTTGTTGAAAACTTGGAAAATCACTGACATTTTGGATTTTCCACAGATTAGAGACAAGGATGCAGGGCTGATTGTATCCACTGCACACTTTAATAGGGGATTTCAGGTGAAATTATGATCAATAGGAAAATACAGACTGGGGTAGAGAAGCAAAAATACATAGTGAATTCTTTTTCTCTTGATTAACTATGTTTCATATATCTCAAGACTGACATTTAGATATTGCCTAAGTCAGTAGCTGAGGAACAAGCTAAATCTGTGCCTTTTCTGGAGCTTATGTCTTGATCGAGCCCTCATCATTTATTTTAGATATATTATTTCAACCAGATCCTTGACTGCCAGAGCCCTCCTCTTTTATAGACTGAGTAGGGTAGAGGCAGAATATACCTACACAAGGAATGGACAGAGCAGAAGGTCACCAGGCCGGCATCTCTGAGGATGCAATGAATGTCACTGTGCAGGTTTCAGTGGATACATGGACGAATATTTTAATTTGACTCTTTAGATTTATTTTAATGCATATTAGAAGAGCTGCATTTGGCATATTCAGAATGTATTATAAAGATTATCCTCAGTTTCCAGAGAGGAAATCAGCTCCTACCTCAAGTTGATGTGAGGGTGATGATGGGAGGGCTGCAGTCCTTGAGATCACAGTGCAGTGTTTTTATGTAGGACGAAGCATACCTTAGCTTTACAGGAAATTATCTCTACACGCAATCCACTTAGAGAATATTCAACACACCTTTGTTTGAGTCTGCTATGGGAAGGGCACAGTAACTTGACTCCTTTAATGTCATTTTTCCTTGTGTAAGGAAGACAGCTAGAGCTTCACCAAGAAAAGCCAGAGGATTCATGGGCAGACAGGTGTGGATCAGAATCAGCCTTAGCGTTGCTGCCCATTGTGACCATCTCCATAGTAACAGCACGCTGCCAGGCCAGAGCCATGGTGCCCAAAAAGAAAGAAGAGAAAGAACATAGGAGCAGGCAGAAAACCAGCTACAAGTGGGAATGAGAGCAGGAGAAGGTAAAGGTAGCTTCCTCAGAATGATGGGAATATCAGTGACAATCCTTGTTTCGGGAGCACTGAGCTGGGTCCTAAGAGCTCCTTGCAAGTAGCACATGTGTCCTTTATGCACAGGACAATGAGCCTCTGAGGGAGGCTCTATTATAGCTACTTCACAACTAAAGACTTTGAGGAGTAAAAAAGATGGGGACTTTGTCCAAGGTCACAGGGCTTTTCCATATGACCCAGGATTAGTAAAGAGCTTAAAAACCAATACTAAAACTAACCTTCTTAGGCATGCTAGCTCTCCAGTCTCACGCTGCTAGGAATGGCTGGGAAAGGTAGAAACCTGGCATCTGGACAAACAGTTTATGTTCTAAGGGTGTTTCTTGGCTTTGTCTGCAACGGATTCATCTGGGGGGCTTTTGAGAGATAGTGATGCACAGATCCTCACCCAGCCCGGCGGGGGCAGGGATTGCTATTCCTTTAAAGTCTTCCTTGGTAAATTCATAGATATTAGTCTGGAGAAAAAACCAGGTCTATGTCTTCTGTTCCTGAGTTCGTCAGTGGGTTGAAAGCAAGTCAAGATTCCCTGATGCAGTCATCTTCTCTATGTAGTCAGGGAGTTGCTAGGATAGACCAAGCCCTACCATGTGCCTGGTCCTGAATGTGGATTTAATCTCTCAGAATCTCATCACTTGGCACCTCTGATGACTCCCAAGGGATTTGTGAGATGCCCAGTGGGATTGAGATGGGGCAGCTGCCTTTCTCTCCTTGTTCATCTATTCCCAGGAAGTGGATGTGCCCAGAACATGAGCCATCAAGACAGACAGGTCAGACTGGAGATGTGTTCTTGCTCAATCCCTTTCAGAATGTGTGACTTTGAGCACATTAGTCAATCTCTGAAGCTCAATCTCTTCTGTAAAATGGAAAATGATGCTTATAGATTGTAGGCTGCACTCTCAGTGGGGCTGTATGGTCTGAAAGGTGCTGAAAGTAGTTCTATGGGTAGGGCAAAACTTGCATTTAAAAAGAATAAATAAATACATGCATGCAATACACAGATATAAGTATATATGTGATATTAAAATCTCGCAAAACTGGTGGCAATTAGGAACACATTTTTAAAATGGCTGCTTAGGGGAGGAGGTAATGAAAAAAAACACAAGTTGAAAAACACTTCTATCGATTCGAGTTGCTCTGAGGCTAAGAAGCAGCGTGGGATAATCACCACAGAGCTGGGCTCTCAGGAACTACTCTGTAAGTGGTAGTTTTGGAGGCTGTCCAACCGTCCTGTCATTCACAATATACACACTGATTCCAACTACATAGTGGAGTTATGTAAATCTTGACTGGGGCTATGGAGAAAGATAAGCTGCCACGTCTGACTTCACCTATGTGTGAGTTAAAGCTGAACATAAGAGGCTAAGTGCTATCATGAATGGTTACCCTCCAGGCCCCATGTTCAGGAGAGACCAGAACTGAGTCTTTCGTTCTTTACTTACCTCCACTGCCAGGCTGCACTGTGTTAAGAGATCACTAAAGGCCTTTTTCTCAATTCCCAGCCTTTCTGGTAGCCTCTCCTGTCCCAGAGGCTCACCACCACTGCAGCATAGTTTGTCCTGGAGAGTAACTGAGTTAAGTGGCATCATTACAGATGGCCTCACCATGGGAAAAAATTCTTTTTCTTGCTGGAGATGTAAAGATAAATTAAAGTATAAGACTCGATTTCTGTTGTTGGATCTGGAGAGAGGACAGACATATAAAGTAGACATATTGATACAAGGTGATTGAAGGACTCTGTGTGCCTCGTTTAGTTACTTGAGCTGAACGTTGAAGAACAATCAAGAGTTACTAGGGTGAGGAAGTTGAGAAGTACCTTCTGTCTGCCCATTGTCAGCAACATAAGCACCGGGAGTGCCAGATGCATGAGGAGTTGTGTTATGAGGTGCACGGAGAGGAGGGGATGGACAGCCTGGATATAGAGGAGCACCTTGAGTGCTATGGACTATTGTACAATGCAGAACCATAATCTTTTGAGAGTCAGGTGGTGGCACCATTCCATGGTTGCAATGGAAAAATCCAAGGTTTCCTTTAAGAAGTAAAGCTTCAAGCGGCCTTCAGGCCCCACATCACCTATCTTCTTGCTTCATACTTTTCCCTTGCCCTCTGTGCCAATCCTGCTGCCCTATATCCAATTCCTTTGGTGTCACAGGACCTTTGGATAAGTTGTGGTTCTGTCTGCCTGAAACAGGTTCCCTATTACTTATAATAATATTGGATTAATGTCTTTTTCCTCATTAGGGTTTAAGATAGGAACTGTGTCCATCTCTGTTCAACATAATAACCTTAACATCTAGCATGATGTAGGTTCTCACTAAGGAACTGAGGAAGGAAGGAAAGAAGGAAGGAAGGAAAAGGGGTGGAAGAGGGAAGAAAGGAGGAAAGGAAAGAAAAAAGAAAGGAAGGAGGGAAGGAAGGAGGAAAGGAAGCAAAGAAAAAGGGAAGAAAGGAAAGGAGAGAAGGGAGAAAAAGAAGGATAAAAGAAAGGAAGCATGGAGGGAAGGAAGGAAGAAGGAAAGGAAAGAAGGAAAGGAGGAGAGAAGAAAGGAATAATGGTTTGGAGGAAGAATGGAGGAAAAGGAAGAAAGAAGAGAAGGAGAGAAAGGAAAGAAGGAAGAATAAAGGAAGGAGGAAAGAAGGAAGGAAGAAAGAGGAAAAAGGAGAGAAGAAAGGAGAGAAGAAGAATGAAGGGATGGAGGAAAAGAAGGAACAGAGGGAAGGCAGGAAGGAGGAATTTAGCTGAAGGAAATTAGGAATTTATTGAAATGAGAGCTCCCGCAAACTTCCATGTGCTTTCCCTTGCCCCCCTCCCCAGCAGACACTCTCTGCTTTTATGCTGTCCGTGGGTCCAGGCCAGGACCCTCACGCTGGCAACGGAATCAAGACGTTCACAGCTGGCTCTTCATTTGAGTAATTTTCTTCCAGTGGATGAATGCTAATAGATGCTGATAATGAAGGCGACTCCTTCATGGTTCATTTCTAGAAGCTGAAACCAGGCATGCACAATTCATCCTGACTACCATGGTGGTCAGAGAAAGCGAACAAGTGCGAGAACTGCAGATGTCGCAGAACCCACCCGTGTATCTACGCAAAACATTTGTGGAGCCCTAACACAAAGTGACCAGAGGCGGTGCTGCTCAGCGTGCTGCGGGGAGCGGGGCTGACCAGCGTGTCTGGGACCCTAATGTTCAGTGCTGATAGGATTCTGGGGGGCATGTGCTCCCCTGGGGGTTGTCATTACTGAGAACATGTGGCAAAAGGCAGGTGGACCAGGGTTTAAATCTTGGATTATCATTGACAAATCATGTGTTTAGGGGGCAGTGGCTTTGCCTTCCCTAAGCCTCAATTACCTTAGTTAGAAACTGTAAGGGGAGGGGTCATGATAGCACTCTATCCCGTGTCATTGTGAAGATGGAAGATGTGTGTAAGATGCTGAAGATGTGTGTAAAAGTGTTCCATCCACATTAGCTGATACTATAAACACCTAACACGATTGTTACCATAAGCATCATCTCCCCAAGACAGAAGGATCAGCTCCGTTCATTAAAAGATGTATATGGTTTAGCAGTATACCAGAATCTATGTTGATGTCATCACTGAAATGCATTTAGAAGAAAGTTCCTAATAGCAGTAATTTAAGAAACTCAGATTAGAAATAGCCCGATGCCCACTGATAGCACAATAGCCACATAGGGGAATACTATATAGAGATTCAGATAAATGTAGTGGCTCAGATACCATATGATGATCAGCAATTATTATATAGTGATTCCAGTACATCACTTTGACTTCAGCCTATGGATGAGTCTCACAAAATGTGTTGATTGAAAGAAGCCAAACATAAAAGAGTATAGGCTCTGTCATTCCACTTATATGCAACACCAGTGCAGGTGAGACTAATCTATGAACTTAGCATTCGGGGTATTGTTGCCTGCAGAAAGGAGTGAGGGATTTTCCTTAGGAGGGGAGGTGACTGGTAATGTTTTGTATCGTGGTCTGGGTGGTACACAGGTCTGCCCACATTGTGAGTATTTATTGAGTTGTACTCTCTAATGCATGCATTTTTCTGTATCTATGCTATGCTTCAAGTAAAGATTTACTAAACAAACAAGCCTATTCCGCAGAAAGCTAAAAGCAAGTACATTAGTGCCCCTGCTCCTTATCCAGTTTTTCTTTCCTTGGTTTTAGTTACCTGTAGTTTGAATATATTAAATGGAGAATTCCAGAGAGCGAGAGTGAGAATAAGAGAAAGAGAGAGAGAGAAAGAGATCCAAATAACTAATTTCAATATATTGTTGCAATTGCTTTATTTTATTATTAGTTATAATTGTTAATCTCTCACTGTGCCTAATTTATAAATTAAAATTTAGCATTGTGTGTACATATGTGTAATTTATAAGTTAAACTTTATCATAGTATGTATGTACATGTGTGTAATTTATAAATTAAACTTTCTCTAGTAAGTATGTATAGTGTATATAGGATTCAGTACTCTCCGTGGTTTCAGGGCTCCACTGGGGTCATGGAACACGTCCTCCAAGGAGAGGGTACTTAGCAAGTAATACAATTCTATGCTTTCCCACAAGGGGCCTTGAGGTCTGTACCAGAAAGTAGACAGGCAAATCCTGTCACAGGCAAGGGGTGGTGAGAGCTGTAGTTACAAAGCTGTGTACCAGGTACGGAGGGGAATGCGATCAGCTATCATATCCACTGCTGGTGACAATGCCTCAGTGCTCCATGTGGTTCATACAGGGGCCTGACTATCCTGTTCCTTCCTACACACAACTAAGCCATTTGACTTTAGGGGCTTGGTTCCCATCTATCCACTCCCCAGATTACTACCACCACTGCCCCATCCTGGCCAGGAATCATGGGTACACACCAAACTAATTGCTTTTTTTTTCCTTTCTTTTCTCCAGACTCATGGCTGAGATGGACTAGATTATAATCTGTGGACTGAGTCTTTTGGGTTTTCAAAAGTTCCCATGAGATTCTCATGTACCCCAATCCTTGGGAAAAACTGTTCCCTCCTAGAACCAGAACACGCCTAATCCTGACTCTGTCCACACTAAAACAGTCCAGGGCTCCTAGGAAGCACCCTAATTTTGCAGCTTTTCCCAATCTGTCTCTAAGTGACATGTCCAGCTTCATTTCCAGCCTTTCCTTCTACTTCCTGACATCCCTGCCCCATTTCCGGTTTGCCTCTGATCAACATGTACCTGCTTGGTTTCCTTCATCTATTTTGTTACTTAACCCTTGAACCCTGTGCCTTTGGATTAACTCAAATGTCTTCCACACTCTTAAAGGCTTCTAATCTTCTACCTGCCTCCACATTCCAGCTCAAATGTTGCCTGTGTGAAACCGTCCTTGATGCTTCTGAGTACTCTGAGATTCTGCCCAGAAACTCATGCATGCCAGAATTAGATCACTTCCCTCAAATGTGCATAGCTGACTGTTTGTTCCTGAGGGCAGGATCTGTCCCAGCTCATCTTGGCCTCCACAGTGCTTAGCCTGGAAGCTGGGAGATGATCAAGGATGTGTTTTGATGGCGTGAAGTCCATGGACACAATCAGTGTCACTTGGGTACACTGTGGCTTGCTATAGGAGGACAGTGCTAAAGTGGGGAGTGTAGGGTGACCCACATTGAACAGGACAAAGATGTTTCCAGGACTAAGTTGTCCAGCCTACCCACGGTCTTTCTGTTGATTTTCTTTTTCCCAGTGACCTTCAGTGACTGTAAGGGAAATGATAAGCTGCGCTATGAAGTCTCAAGCCCTTACTTCAAGGTGAACAGCGACGGTGGCTTAGTCTCCCTGAGAAACATAACTGCAGTGGGCAAAACTCTGTTCATCCATGCACGCACTCCCCACGCAGAAGACATGGCAGAGCTCGTGATCGTCGGGGGAAGGGACATCCAGGACTCCTTGCAGGTAACTCAGCTCTTCAGGATAAGTTGGGTCCAAGAGAAACATTAGATTCTGTCTGTCTTCTGTGGAAAATGGGTTTTTGCTGTGGTTTTGGCCAACATCATTTTTGTTATTGTTGTTGTTGCAAATGACAGAAATTTAACTAAAAAAGAAAAAAGAGTGGCTGGGAATTTATTTGTTCATGTAACTAATACTTTTCAGGGATAGTTCTGCCTTCAGGTGTGGCTGTGTGCTAGTACCCAGATGTTGACATCAGCCTTGATTGGCATCTGCCCTGTGCTTCCTTGTCCTTTCTGTTGGCTCCACTCTGAGAGAACCCCACCCTCCACTTCTGTGCCTCCCACTGTGCATGTGTCCCTGGCTCCACTCGTTCTGCCTGGTTGCAGTCACCCAAAGGAGACTGATGCCAACTGACGCTTGAAATCAAATCATTGGCTCTTGTTGGATCACATCCCCATCACCAAGCTGAGCCCTGGGCCCGTGGAGTCGGGATGCTCTGGTTAGCCACACGTGCGTCCCACATCCTTTCCTGAAGCCAGGGTTGTTGTCAGCCCTACCACCTACATGCATGTACTGGGAAAGAAAGAAATGTGGTTATTCAAAGTAAACGAAGGTGTTTTGGCCAGAAGAAGGCACCGGGTGTTGGGCAAGCAAGAACACAAGGCCCACTGGAGTTGTACAGCAAGGCAGCCAGTGCCCAGGGCAGTACTTCTTCACCATGAGCAGTGCCCATTCCCGTCTAGGTGCGTGTGGTGCTGATCCCCCCACCACACGCGTGCATGCTCTCTGTGAGTGCCACAGAGAGCCATTCAGGCTTCCCAATTGTGTCACTCAGACTTTTTGCTGCAACAGACTCCCCTACTCCTCCTTTACCAGGAGCTCAGAGACTCTGGCTTCTTGATTAAAGGAGAAAATGTACGCAGCAAGACTTCAGCAAAATAATGACAGTAACAGTAGCGTGGCCCCAGAACGGTGTGCCTGGCCTCTTATCTTACCTGCTCCCCTGTCCTTCCTCAGTTTTCAAGGCCCATAATTTGCATTGCCTTTCTCCATCTGCCATCCACTCCTCACCCCCTAACCCTTCATTGTCTGTGACTTGGTTCAGTGGTGGAGTGAGCATGGTATACAGCTGCGGAGCAGAGAGAGGACGACTGGCAAACCAGCAATGCCTTCCTGCCAGTGCTGCTTCTGCGGTCTTGAGAGTCATACGCCTTCTTTATCTTCAGAGCAGAGGATTTACACAGGCTGGGATGGCACATCGTGGCCCCTGGGCTGCCCCACACTGTCACTGTGCTCAGGGCAAATATGGCCAACCGTGCCTGGCTTCACCCGAGCATCTATCCCAGTGCAGTGCTTCTGGCACCTGCTGTCAGCATCACTTAGAGATGTTTCTAGGGATGGAATCTACTTGCCATTCTCAGACTGGACAAACTCCATAATTCCCCTCCTATCTCTGAATCTGCAAGTCTTAGATTGCAACCCCATGAATCCCCTGCATGTCATGATGGTTTCAAAGACAATAGGACATTGGCGAATATACACAGCACTGTGGATACCCACCAACACCACAACACCAAGGTTTCCTCTCCTTTAGGCACCACCACTCTCAGAGCATCTCACGAACTTGTGATGTAAATGATGTTCAAATGACTACAGCAACCGAGGTGTCAGGGTGTGCAGTGAAAAGTGCTTGTTAGGAGCAAGTGATGGTATGGAGATTCAAGCCAGGGGCTGCACATGTGACTGAGTGTTTCTAGATGGGCACGGTCATCACGACTGGGGGCTCATGTTTGCGTGTGGAAAAGACAATGTCATAGTATTTACTTGAAAGGGAATAGGAGGGATTCTGGGCTCTTGGGAAAATTTCACCTTGAGGGGCTGGGAGAGGGTGTTCATAGCCAGGGGCTTAGGTGAGCTGATCTCTTGAGGTACCTGAGATGTTTCCCAGGGACACCTTTCCTCTGAGCCCTGGCTATTTCTCATTTGCTGCTGTCTGAATGCACTGTGGACAAAGGTTGGCTATGACTGTTTGCTTCCTATGGAGCTCAGAGAGGCTACTATGCCACCCAGTATGCCAGACTCCAGCCGAACAGGAGGGGCATTCATCTCATCTGGTGACTTTCTGAGGTTTGAAACAGACCTTGTGAAGACACCCAGATATTCATGTAATAATTTAAAAAAACACCAAAAAGGGGGAAAAGAACAGGAAAGGAAAACAAAATAGATAGCAAAAGAGTCCTTCTGAAGGGAGCTCAGACCTTCATTGATATTTATTTGGTGTTGTGTAAAGGCCCTGCTGTGTGTGGCCAAGTAGGCTAGCAGCTGGAGAGGAAAGTGAGTGAGTGCAGGAGTCAGCTCAGCCCCTGGCCGGGAGGGCCATTCACATGTGTGTCCACGGTTAAGCATCAGACAGGGAGGCAAAATTAAGTGGCGCCTTTAGAAAAGGGAGCAGTCAGGGATTTTGGACTCATGTCCTGCTCTCGTGCACCACGAATCCTGGCTCATGTAATCTCCTAGCAACGATGAGGCATATGCTACTGTCACCATTTCACCAATGGGGGAACCGAGGCACAAAGAGATGCATGACTCGCCCTAGATCACACAATGATAAGAAGCAAAATGCCCATGAGCCCTACAGTCTGGCTCCTGAGTCCAGGCCTCTGGCCCCTCTGTGGTGTTGCCCCTTCTTTCCCTTACAATTGGGCTGTGCTGATCCTTGGGGAATGAGGGCTGCCCCGTGAAGGCAATGTCTAATTGCTTGCAGGACATATCTCTCTTTAGCTGCGACCTTGGGCAGATTACTTTATCTCCTGAACTTCTGTTTAGTTTGAATTTTGTCATCTATAAAGAAGGGATGATAATAGACCTCCTAGGGTCTTCATAAGGATCACATGAGACTACTAGTACAGGGCACGGTAGTAGCATTTAGCCACGGCTACAGTTATGAGTGACGGTGATGCTCACATAACCCTTACTAGGAGCTCAGTCCGCTCTGCTTCAGTCACTCTTTTCATCCCCGTGACCACTGGTGCTATTATCATCCGATTTCATGGGTGAGGAGACTTCAAGGCAAGAGGCTGTCCCTTATCTTGGTCACACAGCAGGTGAGTGGCAAAGGTGGGGCTCAGACCCCAGCCCTGTGGCTCCCAAGCCCCTCCTCTTGACCAGGATGCTCCGTGGCTTTACCACTTGGGACAAAGCAAAGGCACACAGAGGTCACCTCCCACAAATCCAAGGACAACAGGAGCAAGCAAAGTCTGCAACCCAGCCTCCAAATCATCAGAACCAGTTCAGCGCCCTTCGTGTGCACTCTCTTGCCATGGCGGAAGCTGACAGAACGTTCCCTACAAATTCTGGCTGCCGCTTTGCGCTACTCTTCCTTGCATCTCAAGTCCCGCTTCTGCCCAGGATGCTGGGATTAGTGATGCTGTTTGCAGTGTGGTGCAGTTTACTGTCTCACTCATAGCCATGAGCTCTGCAGCTTTTAGGGACAGCCTGGCTCTGCTCAGTGTTGGCCCACACACACCACACTCCCCACTCAAGCCAGAGCTCCATATCCCAGAGGCCATTCTGAGAGCTAGGGGAAGCTGCAAAGGGAATTCCGAACTCAAAGCACAGGAACAGGTAGGCAGGTGGGAGTAGCATGGCGAAGAGCAGGATGAAGACAGTCTGTGGAGAAATTGATGAAGAAGAGATGAGAGCTAATGGTGAAAATAATGGCTACCACTGTTTTTTAAGAAGCTGTTTCATGGAATGTTTTCAAGTGCATGCATCTCGTGTGTGCATATTTAATGTGCATTATTTCCCATCCTCACAGCCTCCCTGTGGAGTTACTTACGTGATCCCTCCTTACACACACAGAACTTGGCCACAGGAACCCCAACTCAAGATTGACAGAAATGGGATTGAAATCTGCTTTTCTTTTTTTTTTTTTTTTTTTTTAATTTTATTTTAAAGAGAAGAAAAAACAAAACAAATCAAAAGAAGAACAAATTTTCAAAACAACATAATAGGAGGGTAACAATGGTTAATACATTGCGTATTACTATCTTTAAGTTAGTTATTCAGGACACCAGACATTAGCATTCAATTGTCCAAACATTATTGGCACAAACCTTACTCTTCAATGAACTAAGTAAAAATCGTAGTGTATCTATCTTAACCATCCTATATATATATATATACAATTTTTTTTTCCCTTTCCCTTCTTTCTTTTCCCTATTCCAGTCTCTCTTTCCTTTTGACCAGTTTCTTTTTGATTCACCATGTCTATTCTACATTTTGGATCTTATTTACTCTTTCAGTTTCTCATACTAGAGAGACAATACGATGCTTACACATGTGCTTCTGGTTTATTTCACTTATGAGTATTTTCTCGAGTTGCATCCATTTACCTATAAAAGTCTCCAGTTTATCCTTCTTAATGGCTGAATAGTACTCCATTGTATAAAAATACCACATCTTTCTTATCCATTCCTCAGTTGATGGGCATTTGGGTTGTTTCCAAGATCTGGCTATTACAAATTGTGCTGCTATAAACATGGGTGCACATATATCGCTGTGGTATGATGTTTTTAATTCTTCTGGGAAGATGCCCAGAAGGGGAATAGCTGGGTCAAATGGGACCTCCAACCCTAGCTTTTTGAGGAATCTCCACACTGACTTCCACAGTGGCTGTACCAGTCGACACTCCCACCAACAGTGGAGAAGGGTTCCTTTTTCCCCACAGCCCCTCCAGCATTTGTTATTAGTTGATTTCTTTATAGTAGCCATTCTTTCTGGGGTGAGATGGTATCTCAGTGTTGTTTTAATTTGCATCTCTCGAATGACTAGTGATGTTGCACATTTTTTTGTATATTTATTTGCCATTAGTATTTCTTCATCTGAGAAATGTGTATTCATCTCAGATGCCCATTTTTGGAGTGGGTCTTTAAATTTGGGAGGTCTGATTTTTTTGAGTTCTTTATATGTTCTCGATAGTAATCCTTTGTCTGAGGAACAGCTGGCAAACATTTTTTCCCACATTGTGGGTTGTCTCTTCACTCTGTTGGTGGTTTCTCTTGCTGTGCAAAAGCTTTTTAATAAGATGAGATCCCAGTTATTGATTCTTTGGGATAGTTCCCATGCGGTTGAGTTTTTATTCATAAAGTCTTTGCCTACACCAATGTCTTCAAGGGATTTACCTATCCTACCTTCCAGCAGATTTAATGTTTCTGCTTTAATATTTAGATCTCTGATCCATTTTGAATTTAGTTTAGTGCATGGTGAAAGATATGGGTCTAGTTTTAATCTTCGGCATGTGTAGAGCCAGTTTTTCCAGCACCATTTATTAAAGAGGCTATCTTTCTTCCAGCGAATGTGTTTGGCACCTTTGTCAAAGGTAAGGTGGCTTAGTATGTCTGGGGTTGTTTCAGCATCTTCTAATCTGTTCCATTGATCTTCAGGTCTGTTTTTTTGCCAGTACCACACTGTTTTTATCACAGTAGCTTTATAGTATAATTTCAAGTCGGGGATTGTGATGCCCCCTGCCTTGCCTTTGTTGCCCAGAATTGCCTTTGCTATTCTAGGTCTCTTCTGATTCCAAATGAATTTTAGGATTGTTTTCTCTAATTCTGTGAGATATGCTGTTGGAATTTTGATTGGAATTGCATTAAATCTGTATAACAATTTTGGAAGTATGGCCATTTTCACTATATTGGTTCTTCCTATCCAGGAGCAAGGGATATCTTTCCATTTTCTGATATCCT
The DNA here is from genome assembly GCA_028451465.1 of Erethizon dorsatum. NCBI lineage: Eukaryota > Metazoa > Chordata > Mammalia > Rodentia > Erethizontidae > Erethizon > Erethizon dorsatum. The sequence goes on along the minus strand of CM051825.1, from coordinate 146,589,253 downwards.
CTTCAATCTCCTTTTTCAGAGTACTGTAGTTTTCAGTATAGAGGTCTTTTACATCCTTCGTGAGGTTGATTCCTAGGTATTTCATTTTTTTGGATGTTATTGTGAAAGGTATTGTTTCCCTAATTTCTCTTTCAGTAAGTTTGTTATTTGTGTACAGGAAGGCTATTGACTTTTGAGTATTGACTTTGTATCCAGCTACACTACTGAATTTGCTTATCAAATCTAGCAGTTTTTTAGTGGAGTTTTTGGGGTCTTCTGTGTAGAGTATCATGTCATCTGCAAATAATGATAATTTAACTTCTTCCTTTCCAATCATTATTCCTTTTATTTCTTTCTCTTGTCTAATCGCTCTGGCTAAAGTTTCCAGAACTATGTTGAATAAGAGTGGGGACAGTGGACATCCTTGTCTTGTTCCTGATCTTAGAGGGAAGGCTTTCAGTTTTTGGCCAATTAGTATGATATTGGCTGTTGGTTTGTCATAGATAGCTTTTACCAGATTGAGATAAAGACCCTCTATTCCAATTTTCTGTAGGGTTTTTATCATGAAAAGGTGCTGGACTTTGTCAAAAGCTTTTTCTGCATCTATTGAGATGATCATGTGATTTTTGTCTTTGGTTCTGTTAATATGCTGTATTACATTTATTGATTTACGTATGTTGAACCATCCCTGCATCCCTGGGATGAATCAAACTTGGTCATGGTGTATAATCTTCTTGATGATTTGTTGGATTCTGTTTGCCAGTATCTTATTAAGGATTTTTGCATCTATGTTCATTAGGGAGATTGGCCTGTAGTTCTCTTTCTTAGTTGGGTCCTTCTCTGGTTTTGGTATCAGGGTAATGCTTGCTTCCAGGAATGAATTTGGGAGTATTGCTTCCCTTTCAATTTCATTAAAAAGTTTGAGAAGTAGGGGCGTTAGGTCTTCTCTAAATTTCTTGTAGAATTCGGCAGTGAATCCATCAGGGCCTGGACTTTTCTTTGTTGGGAGGTTTTTAATTACATCTTCAATTTCATTGGTTGATATTGGTTTATTTAGGATTTTTAAATCTTCTTGATTTAGCTTTGGTAATTCATACGAATCTAGGAATCTGTCCATTTCTTCTGCATTTTCCATCTTAGTAGAATATAAATTTTCAAAATAGGTATAGATGATCTTCTGGATTTTTACAGGGTCCGTCGTGATATCACCCTTTTCATTTTCAATTGCATGGATTTGAGTCTTTTCTTTTCTTTTTTTAATAAGGTTGGATAAGGGTTTGTCAATCTTATTTATTCTTTCAAAGAACCAACTTTTTGCTTCATTGATTCTTTGTATTGTTTTTTAATTCTCCAATACGTTAATTTCTGCTCTGATCTTTATAATTTCCTCCCTTGTACGGGCTTTTGGCTTAACCTGCTCTTCTTTTTCTAGAAGCTCGAGGTTCACCCTTAAGTTGTTTATTTGCGCTTGCTCTATTTTCCTGATATAAGTATTTAATGCTATAAATTTCCCTCTTAGGACTGCTTTCATTGTATCCCATAAGTTCCAGTATGTTGTACTGTCATTATCATTCAGTTGTAGAAAGTGACTAATTTCTTCTTTAATTTCATCTGTGACCCATTGGTTGTTCAGGAGGATGCTGTTTAATTTCCATGTGTTTAGGGAGTTTTTGTGGGATCTTTCACCATTGATTTCCAATTTCATTGCACTATGGTCTGATAATATGCATGGGATAATTTCAATTCCTTTGCATTTATTTAAGCAGGTTTTATGAGCTAGTATGTGGTCTATTTTGGAGAACGTCCCATGTGCAGCTGAGAAGAATGTGTATTCTGATGTTGTGGGGTGGAACACTCTGTAGACATCTACTAAGTCCATTTGTTCAAAAGTTTGGTTCAGTTCTACTATTTCATTATTGATTTTCTGTCCAGTTGATCTATCTTTTTGTGACAGTGGAGTATTGAGATCTCCCAATATAATTGTATTAGTGCTTATTTGATTTTTCATGTCCTTTAGTACTTGTTTTATATAGCTGGGTGCATTGGTATTTGACGCATATATATTTATGATCGTTATCTCTTCCTCTTGGATTGTTCCCTTTACCAGGATGTAATGACCGTCTTTATCTCTCTGAATCCTTCTTGGCTTGAAGTTCACTTTGTCTGCAAAAAGAATAGCTACCCCTGCTTTTTTCTGGGTTCCTGTGGCATGGAGTATTGTTTTCCATCCTTTGACTTTCAGTCTATGAATTTCTTTCTGAATTAAATGTGTTTCTTGTATACAGCATATTGTTGGATCTTGCTTCTTGATCCATTTCGCCAGTCTGTGCCTTTTGATTGGTGAATTGAGACCATTAACATTGATGGTTAAAACTGATATGTATTGACTTGTCATGATATTTTCCTGTTGTTGGTTCCCACTCTTTGTTTTTCCACTTTCCGGCTATTTAATTATTTGCCCTGCCTGGTGGATTCCTTCTGTTGGGGTTCCTATCTCTTTCTAGAATGTCCTTCAGAACGTTTTGGAGTGCTGGTTTGGTGGTCATAAATTTTCTCAGATGTTCTTTGTCATGAAAGTATTTTATTTCTCCATCAATTTTGAAAGATAGTTTTGCAGGGTACATCAATCTGGGCTGAAAATTATTTTCCTTTAGAGCTTGCAATACATCATTCCAAGCTCTTCTTGAATTGAGGGTTTGTGCTGAAAAGTCAGCTGTGATTCTGATGGGTTTTCCTTCATAGGTGATTTGTCTCTTCTCCCTAACAGCTTTTAAGATTCTGCCCTTCTGTTGAATTTCTGGGATCTTGACTATAATATGTCTGGCTGAAGTTTTTTTTTGATCATGTCTAGTTGGTGTTCTGAAAGCTTCACTTATAGAGGTGTCAAATTCCTTTTCTCTTCCAGGAAAGTTCTCCCTGATTATGTCTTTGAACAAGGTTTTAATGTCGTTGATGCTATCTCCTGCTTTTTCATTTATTCCAATTATTCTTAAGTTGTTTATGTTTGAGTCATCTAGCAGCTGTTGAATTGATTTTTCATGGTCCCTTGCTATTTTTAAGAATTTTTCCATTTCATGATCACTAATTGCAAGCCTATCTTCTATATCTGAGATCCTGTCCTCACATTGGCTTATTCTGCTACAAATACTTTCAATGGAATTTTTTATCTCTTGGATATCTGCTTGAATCTGCCTTATGGATTCCATTTCTTTCCTATGCTGAGCATTCATGGTTTCTATAGTTTTCTTAAGTTCATCTATTTTTTTGTCTGTATCAGCTATAGTGTCCTTAAGCATGGTCTTCGTTGTAGACATTATCTCTGCAGTTATCTGTGAGATTATTTCTGTTTTAATTTTTTCCAGAACCTCATTCAGTTGCTTTGTTGTTACCACTTCAGATAGGCCAGGTGGGTGGCTTTCGGATTGTCCCACCTCGTTGCTCCCTAGGTTTGCCTTTGGTGAATTGGATGTGTGGGGTTGCATCTTGTTTAAGTGTCGTCTCATTTTTTCTTTCTTTAATTCCTGGGGTGATGTTTGCAAATTACCTATAGTAGGTTACTTTATTGCTAGTGTTTAAGATCTTTAGAAGATGACTACTTCTCTGCAGTATCTTCCAAGTGGAGCTTGCTTTTAGGTTTTGAGCTTTCTGCCAGATCCCACCTCTTCAATTCGTTGGGTATGCGAAGTTGCTACCTGTTTGGCCCAGTCCTTGATTCTTTGGTACTGTGCCACTGTATTTTCTGTGTCCCTTAGTCAATCTCAATCATGAAATATCAGGAAGGAAAGATGTTTAGAACAATTATTTCACATTTGGCTATAATGTTAACTAAAGCATCAAACACAGCCTAGAAAATGACAGACTGAGCTAACCAGTTATTTACCACTTTTAGCTGTATAGAGTTGCAGTTATATAACAAAATCTAAAACACACCAGAAAAATTATATGCAGTATACAAGTCCTATGTATGTCAATTTTTCCCTGAGGAGTTTAAATTTAAAATGAGTTAAGGAGGAAATAGAGTATTGGGAGAAGAGGAAGGAATTAGATGTAAGGTTAGAGGACCAAGAGGGATCCCACTAAAATTGGGACACTAGTGCAGAGGACAGGTGGTAAAAAGAGAAGGAAGGGATAAAAGGAAGAACAGATCACAACCACAATCACAAAGAAGTTAGAGGCGCTGTTTACACTCATATAAAAAACCAGAGAGAATAATGAAGGAAAGAGCAAATACACATACAGAAACAATAACGAAGATAAAAGCAATAAAACAGACAGATCAAAAATAAAACCCCACCAAAAAACAAAACTAAACAAAACAAAAACAAAAAAAACCCTTCGCCAGAACAAAAAACAAATCAGTGAGAAGAAAAAAAAAATAAGAAAAAAAAAATAAAAATAAGAAAAAAAATAAAATAAAATAAAAAGAATCAGTTCCAGGTGTTGACTCTGTTGTAGGCAGGTACCTGTTCTGTGCAGGTCCGTCCCAGTAAGCCAGGAGCGCCCTCTGGCGGGCGGTGAGCAGAGGCGCGTACTTTCAGGCAGAGACCAGTCTAGCTGGCCTCCGCTCTCGCCGCCCTTTCACGATCCCTGGGCCTGAGAGGCTCAGCGCGCTGTCCGAGCGTGGATTCCCTGCACTGGTTCCCGCTGCTCTGGTTTTTCACCACGCCCCCCACAATGGCGCCGGGCCAGTCGCTCTCTGGCGCGGGACAGGTGTGGCTGTGAGTCCAGTCTCATTCGCCTGTTGACCTCAGCACACTTTCGTGGGCCTGAGAGGCCCCGTGCTGTCCTGTCCGGAGCACAAGTTCCCAGAGCAGTTTCCGAGCCGCTCTGAGTTTCGCCACACCCCCCACAATGGCGCCCGGCCGGTCGCTCTCTGGCGCGGGACAGGTGTGGCTGAGAGTCCAGTCTCGTTCGCCTGCTGACCTCAGCACACTTTCGTGGGCTCAATTGAGAGGCCCTGTGCTGCCCTGTCCGGAGCACAAGTTCCCAGAGCCGTTTCCGAGCCGCTCTGAGTTTCGCCACACCCCCCACAATGGCGCCCGGCCGGTCGCTCTCTGGCGCGGGGCAGCTGTGGCTGAGAGACACTCACCGCCGGTCAGCGCCGTTCTCCGCCGCTCCCCTGCCCCGCCGCTGTCTCAGGATCCTCCGTGGGGGCTCCCTGGGCGCCAGCTGCCACCGTGTGTCCGTAGAATTGAGCCTCCGCCGGCGCTCCAACTCCCGGGATATTAGAAGGTGCGCGCGCGCGGTCTGCTCCTTCTTTCCGTCTTCTTTGTTGGAAGTCACCCGTCACTGGTGCCGGGGGTCCCAGATTGCGCTTCAGAACTTCTCTGGGTTTCAGGGAGGCATCTCCCCCCCCCCTGCGCTTTCCGGGTCGCTATATTCTCGTGTTCCAATGGTAACTTTTAGAGAGAGTTTCGTTACCTGCTTCTTACTCATCCGCCATCTTGGCTCCCGCCCTGAAATCTGCTTTTCTGTCCAAACACCCATTCTCCTTCCTTAATCTCTGCTTTCCAGGAGGCTTTGCTGTGGGTGGCTGTTGCCTTCACCCGTGGGTGAGAAGATAAGATCCTGAATTAGAGCCATACCATAGCGATGAAGGAAAACAAGAAATACAAGCTATCACTTGAAGGAAGACAGATCTAATGAAATGTATCTAGATGATTCTAAATTGTCCATCCTGGTGATGAAGATGAATGGAAACAGGCAGGAAAGGAGTGGATGGGAAAGAAGTGTCATTAGCCTTGAGTGTGTTGAGCTGGAGCCTCCTGGGGCCATCTTGATAGACACACCCAGGAGCTGGTGGCCAATGTGGGGCTGCTTGTAAGGTGTAGATTTGGAGGAAAACCACCTTCTAGCAGTAAGAGTTGAGCTTTGGTATTGGACATGAGGCGGTTCATGTTTCTGACCCATCACTTACTGACTGTGTGACCTTCAATGCGTCACTCAGTGCCCTGACCCTGATATCCTCATCTATGAGATAAAAGTGAGAATAGAGTCCATACCACATCACATGACAGGTGCATCAACAGGGTGATTTTGGAGCCTCTTGAGGAAGGATAAGGAATTGGGGCCCAGTATGTTTGCTGAGACTGTGAGACAAGCCAGAGGATGGGGGCAGGGGGAGAAAGAGAAGTCAAACAATAGAGAGAGAAAACATCTCAGGCAGGGAGGTGGGATACCCAGCATAACGCGAACGGGACAGACTCCGCCGTTTCCCATCCCATGTCGCCACATGTTGAAAGAAAGGTTCTCCAGGATATTGCAATCACAGTGCAGGCCCAGCTCTCCTTCTCTTCCTTGCACCTGCTACTTGAGACCCCATTTCACCTGGAAAGCCCACAACCCAAACAGGAATTCCGATTGTTAATGGTTTAATAGACTTTAAGTTATTTCTGCGTTTTTAATGGGCTCAGAATCTAGTACCTGCCTGGACTACATAAGATCACCTTAAATCTGAGAGACCGAGGTGCAGTTTAATCCTGGCCTTTTAACAGAATCTGAGTTATTGTTATTGAGGGCAGCGAGGTTAACCTTCCATTTGCCAAAGTGTTTTCTGGCCCACAGAAAGTGATGATGTACCTGGCTCACAAAAATAAGCCCGGGCAGAACTGTGCCTTCTCCCTACAGAGTCCATGGTTGCCCACAGTCTGACAAGGACAAAGGGGAGGCCAGCGTGTGTGTGTGTGTGTGTGTGTGTGTACGTGTGTGTGTGTGCCTCAGACTTACCTGGAAAAGTTGGAATCCATTTCTTATGCAGAGATGTCTTTGCTTCCTGTGTAAATGGTACTCATCCTTTTCCAGCCCCCGCTAAAAAATTCATCATCTATTTATGTTTCTGAGTTAGGCAGTTGTAGCCTGCACAACTGTAGACAACGGCAATGAGTTCTGACATCAGTTGAGGAACTTGATGAAGTCAGGATGGGAAGAAGCATCAGGGAGCTTGTAGGAATTTACTTGGACTTCCGTTTTGGGAGTGCAAGAGACTTTACCTTCTTCATTCCTCCCTCCCTTTCTACCTCCCTTTCTACCTCCCTTTCCTTCTCCCTTTCTTCCTCATTTTCCTCCTTCCTCCTCCATGTTTACTTTTCTGTCCTTAGCATGAGCCTGGGACACAGTCAGGGCTCAGTAAATGTCACTTGAACAAATGTCTGAGTGGGATGTGTGACTCCTCTCACCACTCCCCACTGGATTCTGCCTCTCGAGCACCAACACTTACGCTTTCTCAGGTGGACCAGGTTTTCCCACCCTTCACACTGGCTGCTGCTCTGTCTGGACTTTTCCCTCCATTGCAGCCCCTGTTGCCAGCTGACCTGCTGACTCCATCCATATTTCAGGACTGGCCAAGAGTCCTGTCTTCAGAAACATCTTTGTCTCTCTACCTGGCCAGAGAAGTCCTTTTCCTCCATGCTCCTCTTAGAACTCGGTCTGGCCCATCCGGGCACTAAACTTTGATTGTCTGCTCTTCAATGCTTGCACCCTTCTCTAGTCTGAGCCGCTGAGTTCAGGGACCTAGCACTTGTGCAGGAGACTGAGAGGCCGCTCTGGTGCCAGACACCTTCACACAGGTATCAGTGGTTCCCTTGCCCTCTGCTCCAGCTTCTTCAGCTGTAAGTGGGTGCCTGATAGTATCAACCTCATATGATACTGTGGGCATTAGATGAGTGAAAACATGGGGAGAACCTGGAACAGGGACTAACGTGTTCAAGGGTCATGGAAATGGCAATTATTCCCCATGATTGGATTGTCAAAGGCAGATCTATAAAACGTGTACAGTGAAAGAATAAGGCAAATTGAGATGACCCAGTCCTTCACTCATGCCCAACAAGACCAAATTTTCTCATGCAGACAACCTGGATGGGATTCCAGATTATAGGTGACTTGACGCCATGAGCAGCTGATGCCAACATGCCTACTTTGTGTGAAGTGCTAACTAGACTTCCAAGGGGCAGACCCTTCTGTGGGTCCATTTAAACACCAAAGGACTTGGCAGGATTTAAAAGTTAATTAAGAACAATTTACATTTCTTTACTGGAAGTCAATGCAAGGTAAACCTGGAACCAATAAAGGGAAATCAGGTTGCTCAGATTAAATGAAAAATGTAATAATAATATTGCCCCCTTTTGTCATTTTTAGAAATCCTTAAAAATAAAATGAAGATAGTTATGACAGAAGCTTAAAAGATTAAATTTAAGGTTGTTTATCCTGGTGTCCTCATCACTGTAAATATGTAATTTAAAAGACATAATTTTGGCTCTTAATCCAGTTTGAAGAGTCAAGGTAGAAATAAATCCAAAAACTGATAAAATTAAATAAAAAGAGAGCAATCAGAAGAAGCAATTCCTTGGGAGAAACATTGATCTGTGTTTTTAATTTTTAAAATATAAAATATGTATTCAACTGCCAAGAAGCCAATAGCAATAATAATAATATGTAATTCCTCATGGGGGATTACAATGTTTATATCTACTTCACAGGACCTCCGGGCTCCATTTATTAAGTATCTTGAGGGATTCCTAAGTAAGGTCCCAAAAGCAAAGACTGGGGGCCCCTGTTACTGCACCTGTACTTTGTGGGGTATTCAGGCAAATTGCTGTGGACAATATTAAGGTAACGTAGAACCACCCCAGATTTGCATCAATTCACACATTAGCTACCTACCAGCCACATGCTACTGAAATTGTCTAACTCCTTGAAGTTGCCTGTGGGGGTTATATCCATCATCCCAAGCACCATGCTGACCACAGTGCCAGATTAACAGAGAATTCTCAATCACTGATCCATTGATTATTCTTTGTTGACATAACCAGTATGTTGCTGTCACTTCTATACATTTGTTTCCCTCTTTTGCTACTTCACATGCTAGACAAAAATACTTGTGTATATTTTGTTACTAACTGAGATAAACTCCAGTTTTCTTGTCCAGCCCCGAGCCAATCATCTGCATCCTCTTTATATTGGCCATTATATCGGCTAGCCACCAAGACAACTGCCACTCTGCACACAAGTGACTTGACTTTGTTTCTTTAAAGCATCCCAGCTGCTTTAAAAATGAGAGCAGCCAGCTATAGTAAAATGAATTACCTAGTCTCAAATCCTTATCACACTGACTTGGAGTGACGTGGAGTCCATAGAGCTGGTCAATTATATCGATATTTCATACATGAAAAACATCCCTATGGAAGACCAGTCTGTGCACTTACTGTAACCATAATAAAATGAGGAGTTAAAGATGTAGAAACTTAATATGCACTGCTTTAGCAAGTGTGATAACTTCAAAACCTGTGAATTACCAATCTTCATGGCAAAAGCCTCCCTAGTTACTATTGAGGAAGATTAGTACCCATTTAACTGTCACCCAAATTGGGAAAAATATATAGCTTGAAAATTATCCTACAGATCCAAGAATTGGGCCTTAAATAGGGTATTAGGCTGTTACATTTTGACATATGGCTAAATTGTTTTGTTTATGGCTCTTAGTTCCATGATACTGTTCAAATATAGGTAGAAAGACAACCTTCGATTCATTAATTTAAGTAGATAACAGATGGTTTTGCAGATCAAAAACTACAAAAACTATATTCTGAAGATTAATTTTAATTGAAATGCTTGAGGGGAAATAACTGATCCCATAGAAAGTGTAGATAACTGAAATTGGCCTCTTTTTGGCTTGGGAAAACTCTGAATTTCATTTTGCTCAGCAGCATAGTTCAATAGATACACTCTGTGCCTCATTTGTTATTTTAAATTTTCTTACATAGTCAGATTGAAAGGAAAGAGGTGAAATCAATTTTAATAATATATTTTAATTCCAGTTGTGTGTATATATATATCACATATCTCAATGCGTTGTCATTTCAAAAAAGTAATCAATGTGAACATTGTTAAGGATCTTTTTTATATTCTTTTCATACTAAGACTCTGAAATCTGCTGTGTTTTGTGTTTTTACATAACATCTCAATTTAGACTAGGCAGTTCTTAAATGCTGCACAGCTACAATGGAAAATGCCTACCCATTGGACAGGGTTGCTCTGGAATATTATGGGAACAGGCACATGTTTGAAAGGGGGTGGAAAGGCCTGTTCTCGAGTGCCCACCACGTGTTAGGTGCGCTCATGCAGACAGCTATTTCTCAGATCCACGTAGCCACTCCGTGCCTGGGAGTTGTTCCTGTTTTACATACGGGGAAGCAGCTCAGGCTCAGTGAGATTAAGTAATTTACACAATGTCTTTGGTGACTGGCAGAACTGGTAGTTGGGCAAAGCCTTCAGATCAGATATAGTTGCTTGTGTTTCAGTAATACTAACATTTGAAGTTTCATTAGTGCTCTTCTATAACCCAGGGAAAACTAGGAAAGGACATAAGAAAAGTAAAAAACAGGAATAAAAATGAATCCAGAGTTGAGCAAAACTCCTAAGGGCATTTTAGGTAGGTGGATAAGCCTTTTGTTGTCATGACACTTTACAAAATCTTTCCCATGAATGAAAACTTTGAGAAAAGAACCTCAAAAGCTTCTTCATATAAATCTTTCCATTGTCAAGGTTTTTATTCGCCTTCATGCCAAGTCTACAAAAATGCCTTATATTTATATTTTTACTTATAATTTCTCATATCACTTTCAAATGCATTACCTGATTTAATCCTTTCAACAATGCTTGGCAGGAGAGGGTGCTGTTCTTGTTTTATAATCAGGAAACTGAGACCCATAGATACTGGTCTTAGGTCACAGAACTGGTCACATGGCAGTGCTGCACTCAGTCCCACAGTCAGCTCCTCCACAACCATGGGGGCTTGACAAGTACATGGAAGATAGCATCATCGGAAAGTTAATCTTCACCTACCATCTATCGTAGAATGCAGTGATGTGATAAAATGCATGTTTTCTAGGCTCTATGTTATTCCACTAGCCTCCTGTCTTTTACAGTTACCATAAATCAAATACTAGAGAATTCTAAATGTAAATATAGGTATGATAACATCTTTTTTAGGTCCTCTCCTGTATGAACTCCAAGAACTCCCATGGAGATACTTGGTCACTGTGAGCTCTGCAGTCAACATGACTGCTCTTCTTAGAGAAGTGACAGACAGAAATTCCAAAGTGGTTAGAAATAAAAAGTTTCCAGAGAAAATTTTAGGTAGATGGACAAGCTCTGTGTTGTCATGACACTTTAACAAAAGTTTCCCCGTGGATGGAACCTTTGGAAATAGACGGTCATGGAAAAGCACGTGGTTTGCACACATGGATGTCTCCTCTGTCTGCAGTGCGGCCCTCAGTTCTGAGGGGAAATCTGTCATGATGAGAGGACACAGCCCAGGGGTTGTCTCTATTGGCTTTTCAGCCTCAATATTCAAAAATTAAGTAGCAAAGGCAAAGGGCAGGGGTGGGGTATCTGTCCTCAGCCCAGCACATGGGGAAATCAAATTACATGATCTCATACAAATTTACAAGGCGGGGCCCTGAGCAATTGTAGAAAAGTTAGCAAAGAAATGCATCGTGGCCTGAGCCTGCCATCTCCTCCTACACCTCTGGACCATTGATCTAGCATTATTTGTGGCAGATGCCAGAGTGACGCCTCTTCCCAGAGGCCACATCAAGGATGCTGTTGATCCTCAACTTAATGTCTTGCTCAGTGTCAGAGGGAGCCAGGTCCAGTCTCAGGACATCGTATAGACCAGTGGAAAGGACTTTCAGCCTATCCCAGGGCCTAATTTTATTATAATTGATCTTTTTTTCTTATAGTTGATCTTTTTTCCTGCATCTGTTAAAGAAATAGAGACTTCTTCCTCCTCTATGCATAACCTTTAGGAGTTCCACGTTAAGGAAAAAAGTACTGAGTGGCCACATCCCACTAAGGTCCATACCAGGGGCCAACACTGCTATTTGATGAATCATTTCTGTCCTTTTAATAAGGCAAAAAGTAACAATCATAGCAAATATTGTGTGTATATGGTTATCAAAATATAAGACAGTTTCTTTTTTATAGCAGAAAACAAATTTTGGTAACACTTGCCCTTTTGTAAAATTTTTCTGATACTGTAGATTGAATTCAGTGCCTTCACACTGAGCTACATCCCTTTCCCTTTTCTTAACTTTATTTATTTATTTATTTATTTGTTTATTTATTTGTTTGTTTGTTTGTTTTTTATTTTTTTGAGACAGGGTCTCACTATGTAGTGCAGGCTGCCCTTGAACTCACTTATATAGCCCAGGCTGGCCTTGAACTCACAGCAGTCCTCCTACTTCAGCCTCTAGAGTGCTGGGATTACAAGCATGTGCCACTATGCCTGGCTTCTTAACTTTTATTTTGAGACAGGGTCTTGCTAAATCACTAAATTGCACAGGCTTGCCTCAATCTTGCGATCCTATTGCCTCAGCCTCTCAAAGTGCTGGTATACTTGCTCTTTTTTCTTTTCTCCGTTATGCAAACAAAGATAAATTCTTTAAAAATGACTTTGACCAATACTCCATATTCATTTTCAGAACTTTACACATCAGTAGACCTAAAAATAGGGAGAAAAGTTACAGACACACAAATCTCTTGGCAGTTCTTAGTGAAGCAGAGGTGGGAGGTAGGAGGAGCTTAAATATCAGGAGTTCCCCTAGAGCATGATATGTCTACAGATGCTCCAGGTCCGCTTATCTCCAAAAGGGCTGGGAAGACTTGAGATGATTTTCCAAGCAGAGGGTCCAAAACACGCTCCTTGACCTTGGGGCAACCTTCAGTGGGGCGAGCTCACTGCACAGACCCTGCTGGCCCAGGCCATTGCTGTCCAATCTCCCATAGTGCAGAGGGAGGACTGTAGCCCCTTCCCTGCTGCTGTCCCCTCCACCAGTCAGAGAAGGTGAGACCTGAACCCCACGAGGGGGCTTTTCCTTTCCCTGTTGGCTGCACAGTTTCCCTGACTGCCAACTATTTATGGAAATTGGGTGGTTCCTCCAACTTTCCATCCTTTTGCAAAAAAAAAGCCCTTTTTGACAAAAAGGGTACATTATCAACCAAACCTCTCTTCATATCAGGCAAATTGGAATTCCGATGATAGCAACTTTTTACAACTTCTTTCCTTGGAAGATACAAAGCTATAAACAATGGTAGTTCTCCAAGAGACTCCAGGAATGACTGAGTAAGTACAACCGGGCTTTTTCCGAGGCCCACACATTTGCCCCAGATACTGTGTTTTTATTCATTCTGTGTGTATGTACATGTGTAATGATGAAGATGTGAGGAAGTGTTCATGTGTCGCTTTCATGGCTCTGGGACCCTTGTGTGATATAACTGAGTCTCAAAAAGAAACAAGTGCTATAAGAACAGCCTAACATTAACAAGGTAACACTGACTGGGTGTAAAATGAAGCCCATAAATGGCAGAGTTCCTGGTAAACAGGATGAAGGAAATGCAAAAGATTGGGGTAAAGAATTAATACTTACAGAACCGCCGCCAACTCCTTCTCTACAGGTATCTGCCCCTCTTGCTACTCTAATTATTCATCCTCAATTTATTGCTCATCAACCTGAGCCACACTCTAAAACTTTTCCATTTGCCTTAAGCAGTAAGCCCTACCCCAGCACCCAGTGCCCACGGTCTTTCATCTTTCTCTGCAAAGCAAAGATCATGCCCATGCCATCCATCCTGAGCTTTCTCAATCCCTCTTCCATCGCTGCCCACTTCTATTCCTTCTTCCCTCTCGAGGAAAACCAGCTCTCCCTTCCCCTCTTGACATCTCCCTTTATTTGTTTCCTGGAACCCACTCTTTCCTGCCTCTCTTTTCACTACATCTTCAGTTGTTTCCTCCCCTCTGAATCCTCTGTTTTACTTTCAAACATGCTCAGATCTCCCCACACTAAAGCAAAGTCCCATAGCACCCTTTACCTTCATCTCTCTGTCCTTCCCTTTGCAGGTCTTGCAGAAAGCAGCCTTCACTCCGCGCTACGTCACTGCTCTCTCCCACCTTATTCTCCGGAGTGCTGCTCCTGCCTTCAACATTGTGCTGAAATTGCTCTCTTTTAAAAGGCAGGAAACCAAACAGCTGATTTCCTTACAATTTTTCTTAGTGCCATGCCTATTTGAATTCTCTGAAGGATTTGCCAATTTATTTTTAACCTTTAATTTTTATTTTATTTAGGTAGAATTCACATAACATAAAGTTGACTATTTTAAATGAATATTTCAGTGGCACTTAATGCATTCACGATGTTGTGCAACCGCCACCTGCATCTAGTTCCTAAATCTTTTCATCACCCTCAAAGGAATCCCCATACCTATTAAGGATTCGCTCCTTCCTCCCCCTTCTCCAAGCCTCTGGCAACTATCATTCTACATTTTATCTCTAGGAATCACTGATTGTGTAGATTTCATACACATTGACTCATACAATTTGTGGTCTTTTGTGATTGACTTCTACTTTCAATAATGTTTTGAGGTTCATCCACACCCTAACATGGACCAGTACTTTCCTCTTTAGCACTGAGTAATATCATGTCGTATCTACAGATGGCAGTTTGTTTACCTGTCTGTCTGTTGATGACCATTTGGGCTGTCCTGACCTTTCATCTATTGTGAGCAGTGCTGTTGTGCACTTGCGTGTGCATGTGTTTGTTAGGGTACTCATTTTTGCCCCTTTGGGGTTTACACCTAGGAGTGGAATTGCTGGCTCATATGGTGATTCTATGTTTAACTTTTGGAGAAACCACTAAACTGATTTTCTGTAGCAGTGGAACCATTTTACATTCACACCAGAGCATTTGGCAATTTTGCTCTGTAAAATGCTCTCCCACGTGCCTTCTAAGATATGACACCATCTCTGTCCTCCCACTTTTATGTATGTGGCAGCCCCTTATGTGTCACCTCCTCAGCTCTTCTAATTTCTGCTGCCATTGCAGGTCCCATCAATGTTCTGTCTTAATTTTCCTCTGCTCTTTTCTACCTTCTTCAAAAATATCACCCAACATGGTGGCTTTATCCCCTCTCCAGAATATCTCCAGACTCATGACTGCATTTCTGACTTCAACTCCTCCATGCCTAGCTGCTTGCAGGGTGTCTCCACCTCTTGGGGGAGTGGCACTGTGTCCATACATATCTTAGTTACTTTTCTCTTTGCTGAGATAAAATACCCAACACCCAAAGTTAAAAGGGGAAATGTTTATTTAGCTCACAGTTTGTAGAGGTTTCAGTCCACAATCAGCTGCTTCCAAGGCAGGGTGGCACATGGCAGAGGGCCAACAGTTCATGGTGGTGGAAGGCAGCAAAAGTAACAAGACAGCACAAGACAAGCCTCTTTCCTACCCTTATATTTTATCCAGTCTCCTGGGATTAGGGTGGTGCCAATCCAATCAGTGGACTGATTCAGCAATCACCCTTAATCCCAGCATTACACTACGAACCAATCACACACTCTAGATTCAGCCACCTCCCAAAAAACTGTGTGAGGCTTTGGGGGGCATCTAGACACAAACCATAACAACACACTAAGAGTCATCTTCCTGGGTACTCTCTTTCTTGCCATGGCACCTCATTTTCCTAGCACCCAAGCCCCTCACCTTGAATTGCCTTTGGTGCCTCACTGTTTGAGAGGTCCATAGCAATTTTTTGGTGGTGGTGATATTGGGGATGGAACCCAGGACCTTGTGCATGCTGGGCAGGTGCTCTGCCACCAAACTGCATCCCCGGCCTCAGTGGTGTTCTTTACCTTTCCCTCTATCCATAAAGCAGTCATAACTGATTCAGGCATCACTTTCTCCTCTCCAGGAATGACAGAATCTCTCTCTCTTAAATCTGGCCTCCTCTGTTTGCATACAATCCTAACCACACGCCTGTTACTGTTGAACTGACTTCCCAAAAAACACCTGGGATCATTTCATGGGCTATCAGGCTTCCTATGCCTCCTGAGCAACACTCGAATGATCCCCCAAATGCATTTTCATCTTCTCCTCTCACAGATCCCCATCACTCATGTGATTTCTCTCACCAAAAAAGCTGCTTATCCTCCACGTTCATTCAAAATGATATGGACCAGTCTACATCTCTGCCTCAGGGATGGTGTAGATGGGCTCAAGAGGCTTGCAAGAATGAGGACCAGACTAGGAATTGTGACATTAGCAGAGTGACCAACACTTGACCTACTCTTTAATAACATATACTTTTAGCCAAACAAATGCTGTATGCCAGTAATTGAACCATTACTATAGATTTCGTTCTCTTTATTTTGTTTTTGAAATTTTGATTATTAGTTGTGTGAAAACAATGTTACAGAAACAGAATGTACTTGCAAGTCTTACAAGTTACATGATTTGAATGACTGAGCCCAGAAGCCCATAATCTGATGAGCATCTCATGAAGAAGCTCTGAATCCTTTGCAAATATGCTAGGTCTCTACTTAGAGAGGAACCTCTTGACAAATCTGTGCTTCTTAACCAAGCACCCAGATCCAAATCTCATACCACACACTCCCAGATGTGGCTATCGAAATAACTTGCAGTACCTGTCACTTTATTTATTGTCCCATTACAGAAGAAGTATTCAAATCCCTGGGGAAAACTAAAAGCAAAAATGTGATTGTTTCCTTTGAGTGACAAAGCCCTTTTTTCTAGGACTTCTGTGTTTGCTTGATTTATTTGACTTTGGTTTCCTTGGCCAACCATTTAAATTTATTTTTGGAGGAGGGTTAATTTTGTTCTTGTTGGTGCTAATGCCCTCCTGTAGTATAAAAATGAAAATAATGCAGATATTGTAAGGGAAAGAAAAGGGTTAGATAAATTAGATGCATGAATAATTTATGGAGAAATAATTCAAGCACATAACTATATCATGCATTCTCGGCTTATTTTGTGAATGATCCATATGCCAAGTCCATACAAATTAATGTTTATTGCTAGCAACCTTTACCAAATGAGCAAGAAGTAGTAAATGCCTCATTATCCTCTCAGAGAGCCTTAATAATACATTATTTTCTGTTATAAAACTTCAAGGTTTCTGAATGCACTGTTATAAATCCAAACAGTCAACATTTCTTTGGTAAGAAAAAGCACAGCATCCTATAGAAATAAGATGTAAGTTTAACAATTCAGGGCCATATATTTCCATCTTTCCCTGAATTCTACCATATGTGGCAGAAAACTGCAATCCATATTTTTATAGAAAATATGCCATGAAGACCCATAAAACATTTAAGAACATTTAGAAAGGCAAAAATGGAACTTTCAGAAATAAAATCTTAAGTAAGAAAATAGAAAACACAGCCATCACCAATGATTAATAAAATAAATATTTTATAAAATAGTATTGGGAGAAGTAAATGGATTGTATAGATAGGGCCAAAATCTAAAGATATCCTGATTCTTTCCATGTAAGAAGATAGTGGAAGAGGCAACAAAAGGAGGCATTTAATAATTCTGTCACTGGAGTCAAGTTTCCTGGGTTTAAATCACAGCTCTGGAATTTATTAATCTTCTGGCATAGGACAAATTCTTTTGATTTTTTTTTTTTTGAGACATAATTTTTTGTTGGTAAAATGGGAAAAAATATAGTACTTACCCCCTAGGAATGATATGAGGATTGAATGAGAGAAAGCAATAGAGTCTTAGCGCCCAGGACATAGAACTAAAAGACGTTTAGTGAAGAGAGCACAAGCCATGGTAGAATCTGTTTTAATGTGGTATTCATCGTTAAAATTCCAAGGTGCAGAGACTTCAAGCTTTGACTGTAACTTAGCGTGGGAGCTAAAAAGTGTCACAAGCATAATTCAGGGTTTCAGCAGGTGACACAAGGAATCAGTTTCTTTTCTCCATTTTTCCACATTGTATGCATTCTCATTTTTCTTTAGTCTTTCTCCTTGTTATCCAAAGGCACACTCATTAGGATATACAGACAAGATCTATTTACAGTGAGTTAATTTACCCAGGTAAAGTGATGTAAAGAGAAATACATGAGAACCCAGGAATATAAATGGATACATACTCCAGTTAAAGCAAAGTTTGTCAGGCTGGATTTTAAAACAACAGCTATATATTGCTTAGTATAGATATACCTTAAATGTCAAGTACAGACTAAAAAGTAAAGAAATTAAAGAAATGTATTGCATTAATATTAACCAGAGGTTGGTTGCTAAGGCTATGCTAATAGAGTAAATAGACTTTAAGGAAAGAACGATTACTACAGATACATAGGGGTAGGAAGTGGGAGATAGGTCTTTCTCAAATGAGTAGGGCAATAAGACATGGAGGGAAGGGGAGGGAAGGGGATAAAACAATTAAGACATGTTATGTACATGTACCAACTCCCCACAAGGAATCCTCTAAAAATATAAAATCTCAGTGTACCAAAAACTACAAAAGAAGAAATAGAAAATGTGCATAATCCTACATCTACTAAATCTAAACCCTGAGACTAAGAACAACCCCAGGCCAGCTGACATCATGAAGGAACTATAAAACTTTTAAAGAAGAAACTTTAATCTTACACAAAACAGAAAGAGTAATGCTCTTTCCAATTCACTTTTTGTAAGGCCAGCATAACCTTTATCACAGCAGATCTGACATGAACACTGAAAGAAAGAGAAATTACAGGCTGATATCTTATAAGCATATGAGAAGAGGAATAAATTAGGTTTCAATGAAAGTGAAAACCTGTTCTCACCAAGACATCATTGAGAAAGTGAAAGGCAGGCTGCAGATTGGGAAAAATACTTGTAATATATGTGTCTCTTATGGGGCATTTATCCAGGACCCATGAATAACTCTTGCAAAACTGTAACAAAATGGCAGATGAGTCACTAAAAACAAGAAAAGGTTTTAACAGGTCTTTTACAGAGTAGGATGTCTAAATGACCACTAAGCATATTAAAAAAAAACTTTTGTTTTTTATTTTATTAGTGTGTATTAGTTATACAGAAGAGGGGATTATTTTGGTACATTTATATATACATATAACATACTTCGGCTCTTTTCACCTGCTACTATTCCCTTCTTCTTTCCTCCTCCCTCCTGGCAACCCTATTCCTCTTCTCTGATAGTTTCCCTATGACTTTTCCCTAAAAAAGTCTTTTAACATCATTAATCCTCGAGGGAGTACAAAGTCAAACTGTAAAGAGATTACAGAGGGATACTACTTCACACTCGTATGTGCACACACACATGCTCACACACCAAGAAAACTGAGGAAACAATCCATCTAACAATACCAAGCATCAGCCCAGATGTGTGCAGCCAAGCTCACACTGCAAAGCTGAGCATTCAGTGACCTAAAAATTCTGTTTCGATATCTAGACCTAAAATAACTGTATACATCTTCCACTAAAAGACACCTGAATGTTTAGAAGAACACTGTAATAACAGGCAAAAGCTGGAAATAACTCAAAAGCCCAGCAAGAGATGAAAAAATACATCAGATGAGTACTACGTGTCAATGAAAAAGAACTTAGTATGCTCCAGCGCCTGGTTGAATTTAAGAGGCCAGGTAAGGAGACAATGGGCAGAATTAATTTCTGGTAATTCCTGGAAATCAGAACTGTGATTACCTTAGGAAGGGTTAAGACTAAAGACATCTGAGGGATGTTTCTGGGATGACACCAGTGTTGTGGGTCTTCATCTCCGTGGTGGTGACGTATGTGTGTTCACTGTAAAAAATTCATCAAACTGCAGTTTAATATATGAATGATATATGTTATACTTTTTTTCTTCAGGACTGGGCATCAAATCCAGGCCCTTCATGCTGAGCTACATATTTATTTATTACCCCATGCCACCATGCCTTGCTGTGTTATATTTTAAAAAGATAAAAGTAAATACATGAAACATAGCTATCAGATTACTTTTCCTTTTGATGAGTTGGCAAATATTTCCTACTGCTACTCTCTGGAAGAAAACAAAAGAAAAAAACACACTCACTGCTGAGGCTGTAGTCCTGGGTCCTTAGCCTAAGGGACAGAGCCCTTCACCACCCATCCAGCTTCCCTTTCCAACCACTTCCGGCATGCTCTGTCTTGGGTAGTCTTGAGACCCAGCAATGCTGATTGAAGCCTCCTGAGGAAAGACTGCTTCCTGATGCAGAGGTGGGCAGCGCAGGAGGAGACGGTGTGAGTGAAGCATGCCACATCTCAGTACCACTGAGGAGGACGGGTCCTAACGCGTCAGCTTGGGCAGGGCTTCCCTGACAGCAATGGGGGCACACGGCTGACTTTAGACACATTAAAGTGGGTAGACGACGTGACATGTCGTAGCTAAGTGCCGTGTTACACTGAAGGTGTGGCTTTGGTCTCTCCCCGGAGAGAGGAGATGCCAGTATACTCTGAACATTTTCTTTTCCGTTTTTGGCTGAGTATTGTGGGAAAGCTCAGTTTCACTTCATGCATCAAATGCAAAGGTCTGGATGGCAGAGCCTCTGCTTGGTTCACATCAGGGTTTTGCTGCGTGCCACTGGCTAATTCTTTCTGAAAAATGTTTTTTCTTCCCTGATGGTTTCTGTCTCTGTGCTTCGACATGGAGGTCCAAACACCCCTTCATCTTCCCCAGCGCATGTGTTCTGGTGACCTCCTGATTGCAGGGTGCTGCTTATTCTGACAAGGCTTTTGTCAACATTCCAGCCATGACGCTGGGGGACGGCTGAGTGGACACAGCCTGGGCCTCGGTTGCTGGTCTCCTCTCCCTAGCGCTCCTGACCACACAGCGAGAAAGTGGCAATGGTGTTTCCAAAACGATCTTCTGCTGCCATGTGTGTCTCCTGCCAAAATGGAACTGAACACGTAGGAAAGAGAAGAAATGTTCCCATATAGCGCATTATGAACTAGAAAGTGTTTGAAGTCAGCATCTGGGATAGTTCTAAAAACAAATGTGCAGTCTGCGAAAAACAATTAGTGCTGCCACTGGCTGACCTCCCACAAACTGCCTGGGGATGAGATTATCTCTCTTCTAGGACTCATACAAGGCCTTCGAGGATATTTTCTTGCATCGCTTTGCTTTTTTTCCCCCCTACCTGATGGGATCTCTTGCTCTGCGCTAATCCATTTTAATGCAAAGATGGATGTGCTGGTTGTGATGCATCTACCTCAACTGGAGTTCCATGGAAAGCAGAGCCCAAGACAAAGACTTGGTGCAGGCGCTTTCTCAGAGAGGTAGTCCTAGCAAGCAGTAGTAGAAGGGCAGAGGGAGCTGGGAAAGGAGAAAAAGCCATTTAGAATTATTCCAATTTTCTTTAGGGTTTTTATCATGAATGGGTGTTGGGCTTTGTCAAATGCTTTTTCTGCATCTATTGAGATGATCATGTGGTTTTGTCCTTGGTTCTGTTAATGTAGTGTATTATATTTATTGATTTGTATATGTCAAACCATCCCTGCATCCCTAGAATGAATCCTACTTGGTCATGGTGTATAGCCACCTAGATAATTTGCTGCAGTCTGTTTGCCAGTATGTTACGAGGATTTTTGCATTTATGTTCATTAAAGAGATTGGCCTCTAGTTTTCTATTTTGGTTGGGTCCTTTTCTGGACCAGCCTTCTCTGATTTTGGTATCAGGATAATACTTGCTTCCAGCAATGACTTTGGTAATATTGCTTCCGTTGCAATTTCAACTCCTCAGACAAAGGACTAATATCAAGAATATATAAAGAACTCAAAAAAATCAGACCACCCAAATGTAAAGACCCAATAGTTCTGGAAACATTAGCCAAAGAAGTTACATAAGAAAAAGAAATAAAAGGAATAAGATAGGAAAGGAAGAAGTTAAATTATCATTATTTGTGGATGACATGATACTCTACATAGAAGACCTCAAAAACTCCACCAAAAGACTTCTACTACTAATAATCAAATTCAGTAGCTTATCTGGATACAAAGTCAACACTCAATTCCCATCAAAATACTAATAGCATATCTCACAGAATTAGAGAAAACAATCCTAAAATTCATTTGGCACCAGAAGAGACCTAGAATAGCAAAAGCTATTCTGGGCAACAAAGGCAAGGCTGGAAGTATCACAATCCCTGACTTTATTTTTTTTTTTCATTGGTACCAGGAATCGAACTCAGGACCTTGCACTTGCCAGGCAGGCTCCCTGACTTTACATCATACTACAAAGCTACTGCGATATAAATAGCATGGTACTGGGAAAATAACAGAACCAAAGATCAATGGAACAGACTAGAACATGCAGAAACAACTCCAGACATACTCGACCATCCTATCTTTGAAAAGGGGGCCAAGTAGCCTCTTTAATAAATGGTGTTGGAAAAACTGGTTTTCCACATCCTGAAGATTAAAACTAGACCCTTATCTTTCATCGTGCACTCAACTAAAATCAAAATAGATCAAAGATCTACATATTAAAATGGAAACACTAAATCTGCTAGAATATACAGTAGGTAGAACTCTTGAAGACATAGATGTAGGCAAAGACTTTATGAACAAAACCCCATTTCCACCAGAAATATCACAAAGAATCAACAACTTGGATCTCATCTTATTAAAAATCTTTTGTACAGCAAGAGAAACCACCAACAGAGTGAAGAGACAACCCACAATATGGAAAAAAATTTGCCAACTCTTCCACAGACAAAAGACTAATATCTAGAATGTATAAAGAACTAAAAAAAAAATAAAATTTAAAGACCCAATCCAAAAATAGGCATCTGAAATGAATAGACACTTCTCAGATGAAAGAATAGAAACAACAAATAAATACATGAAAAAAATGTTAAACTTCACTGGTCATTTGAGAGATACAAATTAAAACAACACTGGGATTCCATCTCATTTAAAAAAGAATAGCCTTCATCAAGAATCCAACCAAAAAGGCTGGGGATATAGCTCAGTGGCACAAGCGCCTGCCTGGCAAGCCACAAGGTCTTGAGTTCGATTCCCGGTACCAAGAAGAAAGAAAGAAAGAAAGAAAGAAAGAAAGAAAGAAAGAAAGAAAGAAAGAATCCAACCAATAGAACATGCTGGCGAAGCTGTAAGGGAAAAGGAACCCTTCTCCACTGTTGGTGGGAGTATAAATTGGTGCAAAAACTGTGGAAATCAGTGTGGAGAGTCCTTTAAAAAACTAACACTAGGGGTTCCATTTAACCCAGCTATTTCCTTTCTAGGTATCTTCCAGAAAGAGTTAAAAGCATCATACCACAGCATTATATGCACACCCATGTTTATACCAGCACAATTTATAATGGCTAAATCTTGGAAACAGCCCACATGCCCATCAACAGATGAATGAATGAAGAAAATATGGTATTTGTATTGCCATAAAGAAGGATAAACTTGAGACATTTTTAGGTAAATGGATGCATTTTAAGGCCATAATTTTAAGTGAGATAAATCAGCCACACAAGTTTAAATATTGCATTCTATTGTCTGAGAAACCCAAAAGGTAAATAAGGAACAAAATGGAGGCTAGATATTTGGAAGATATTGAACTTGTTTAAATGGAAAGGGGAACAGGGCGTGGGAGGGAGAAGGGAAGGAAGGGAAAATTAATAAAAAAGAAAACAGAAGGAAAAAACGGAAACAAAGATTTTGTAAATGGGGAGGTGAAGAAGGGCTGAAGGGAGAGGAGGGAAATGGAAAAAAAATTAGGATATATTATGTACAGGTACAAATTCCTCAAGATGAATGTGATCATTACATATGTCAAGCATGTACTAATAAAAATTTTTTAAAGCCAATGAGAAAATAAGTATGATTAAGGTAACTTCTGTATGCAGAGGGATTCATTTCTTCAGCTCTACCAGGACCCTGAAGAGCCCTAGGGATTGCCTCCTAGAGTGACCCCCCCAGAAAGATGGAAGGGCTGCAACTTTATCCACAACCCCCTATTCCCTGAGAGTGGAGAGTTGTCTCAGGGCACGTTCCACCCTGTGTAGGGGAAGGTCCAGGGCACAACGGCCTGCATCCAGGTAAGCCTGGGAGGGCCAGGTGAGGATGTGCTCACGAGGAACTGTCCAGCACGGCTGCTGCTGAAATCGGAGGTGCCTGACAGGAAGTAACATGGGCAGCTGGGCATCTGCCACAACCCAGGGCATCAGGGAGATGCACATCACCAGAGAGCATCAGGGCATTTCTCAGAGTACACACAGGGTTGTTCGGTCACCAATGTGGCTTGAGCCAGGCTGCTCCAAAACAAACGAGGACAACTGACTTTCTGGACCCATAATACACACTGCACCTTCAACAGAGTTTGGAAACAAGGATGTTCATCTCTTGTGGAGTGAGCAGGTATTTAAATCACTTGAACATTTTTTGTTTTACCATCTGTAATGGTTGATATATTGTGCCAACTTGAGAGTTTAGAAGTTTAAGGAAGCGACTCAACAAGGGGCCAGGTCCCCACTTTGTAAACGTCCTCACCCTGTGCAAGAGGAGGGCATGGAGATGGTGTGAGTGCTGCACCCACCCTAGGGGGTGGTGGCCTGCTTACAATATAAGGGAGGAAAAGAGGCTTGCTCTTCCCACTTTTGCTCTTGCTGCTTCTGCTGTCTTCTGCCACCTTGAACTGTTGACCCTCACCATGTCACCCTGCCTGAGAGCCAGCTGATTACAGACTGAAACCTCCACAAACTGTGATTTAAATAAACCTTTCCTTCCTTAATTTTGGGTGTTGGGTATTTTGTCCCAGCAACCAGAGAAAAGTAACCAAGACACCATCTTTCTGAATACAAGATGTGTTTCCTTCAAAACCAAGTGGAGCTATGGCTTCAGAATTCCCCTAAATACTCTACAACCTGGTTTCCTATTTTATCAATCTCTTTAATAAACCATATTTAACAAGCCATATTTTCATAAACAAGAGATAAGAAGCTGATCCTTTTTTTTCTTAACTTTGTTGGACGGAATTAGAGAAAACTATTTGACCTACACAATCAGTCCATCTAAAAATATATGATCTGTCACCAATTGTATAGATCTTCCTTCTTGAAAACCTAGCAGTTCTACATAACACCCAAAACCAATTTGAATTATGATAGCAGATTCCCTTAAGAAGAGGAGGAGTGAAAGGGAAGGGAGGTGTGGGGGGCATCTGCACATATTCTGAGCCCTTGCTCAGAGCCATGAACTGTGTGCCGTCCCTCTGCTTGCTAATCTAGTGTAGTCTAATTCACAGAGAGGCCACTGAGGCAAGGGAGGTCAAGTAATATATATAGTGACTTAAAAGTGGGATAAGTTAGGAAGCTGCCCAGGGAGACAGAGTTCTGCTCTGAGTCCAGAGCCTAGGGATGTAGTTCAGTGGTAAAGCACTTGCCTACTATGTACAAACACCAGCGTTCGATCCCTGACACTGCAAGATAGATGATAGACGATAGGAAATTAAAACAAAATGACACTGAGCCTGCACTCATAAACTCCTTGCTGTGCTATGCTCTTCGCTATCACTATAAGCACCTCGGATCTCTGGGTCAGGACACATTGGTTTAGATAAAATAATGAAATAGATCAAAGTGCCTTATCTCATACCTGCTTCTATTTTTACAGTCTGCTGTGATTCCTTAGGTTCCAGCTGGGACACTGTTGTCCTCCCCTGTGCCTCACACAGCTTCGCTTGCTTCTACTTAGCCTTCCCTTCATTTCCCCCTAAACAAGCGATTCCGGCCTTTTCTTCTTGTGTAATAGTCAATTTCTCTCACCTGCGAGCAGTGTGTTCCTGTCACCAAGGTCCTTATGCTCAGGGGCCAATGCCTGTCATTCCTGTACAGCCTGCAGAGATCCTGGCCCATGGTGGCTGCCTAGTAACAGTCCCTTGGAAGAATGAATACAGGAGGAGTTGGGTGAACTCAAACATTTCTCTACTTTATAGATGCGAAACCTAGTCTTGTCTCTCTGGTGCCATATTCTTCCCCAAAGTCACACAGAACAGAAGAGGACTGGAGGTAGAGTTCAGGTGGTTTTCAGACACCCGATGGAGGGTATTTTCAGTAACTTCCCATAGTCATGAAGAATGTGGTGAGTGTCTTCCGAGAGAATCCTAGACGTGGCTGTCATGGTGAGCAACCGAGGCTGCACATCAGAGCAGTGAAGAGGCTACTTCAAGGAGTGTGGATTTTGTGTGTTCCTTCAGTCGTGTCACATGAACTCCCAGAATCACAGCTTATGCAGATCCTTCCAAAATGGTTTCCCATTTACCTTCTCCCTGGGGCAACCCCAAAATACAGTGCGATGAGGAGCTGTCAGTTCTAGATGCAGACAATGAGCAAACCGTGCTTTTCCCAACTCAAAACTCCTCCTGCACACTCACTGTGGTGTGCTGGGAACTTGCCCTTCCACGGACTGACAGACCAGCGTCAGAGGATCCAGGGCACCTGCCGTAAAATTGACACCAATGCCTTGATGTGACAGAATTCATATGGCTATTTGCACCTCAGGTAAATGAAATGAGAGATCCCTAGCTATAAAGCCAGCTAAGTGCTAAATAGCAATTGTTATAAATACAGTATATAAAATAAGTAGAAGAAAGAAAAATAAAGAAGCCCCATCCCCTGTATGACAACTGCTAACAATCTCTGTCCCAATGAATAGAGGGTGATTAGACTTCAGGTTTGCCAATGCATGTTTAATGCCCAAGGTAATGCTGGCACTGAGGTGCAATATTTGGCCAGGAGATGATTATCTGGGAGATGGCCGTCTTGGGAGGCTGAGGGGACTGGGATTGGGCGCTGGAAGCTGAGATAATGAGTCTGGGCAGGATGACAATTTATAGAGAACAAGAAGATGAAGAAGGAGCTATTTTAGCTAAATGAATGGTATCAGGCTGGCTGGGGCTTTACAACCAGATGGAGTTGAGTGGCCTCACTTGGTCAGTGGATCTGCATTTTCATCCGGAAGGGTAGAGTCTGACCCAGAAATAATGATGTTGAAGATCTGTCCCTTTTGAGTGTGTGGTTAAATATCACCTCTTCACAGAAGCCTTCCCTTATCAGCTTACTTAAACTGGGTCCACTCTGTTAATTTTCTGTCACTGCACATTGTGTGTGTGTGTGTGTGTGTGTGTGTGTGTGTGCATGCTTGTGTTTTTTTCCCACTCTTAGCATTTGTCAAAAAGTGTAATTTTTTAGGGCCGGTGAGATGGCTCAGCGGCTTAAGCGCCTGCCCGGCAAGCGCGAGGGCCCGAGTTCGACTCCCGGATCCCACATACGAAAAAGGGGCCGGTGATATCGCTCAGCGGCATGGGCGCCTGCTGGCGCGCGAGGTCCTGAGGTCGACCCCCTGGTACCCACAAAAAAAAAAACAAACAAAAAGTGTAATTTTTTAAAGCGTTATTTCTTTTCTTGCTTTCTTTCCATCTCCCATCCCCATCAGTTCTCTACTTTGTCCTTAATATTAGCTTAGTGCCTGGCACATAAGCAGTACACCATAAAGAGGCATTGAGTTAATAAGTGCATTTCTAATTGAAGACCAGTTAGGCCATAAATGTCCATAAATGTCCAATTATTCTTGTGATGTCTGATGGCTGGGTTCCAGGGATCAATAGGAAGAGTGACAGAGGGTGGAGGTTCAGTTTTCTTCCCTGTGAAATGGGAAGCAAGGGAGTGACCCCCAGAATAAGGCAGGATGAGTATGCTGGCAGCTGTGTGATTAGTGGCTTAGAGCAGTCCCACAGTGAGAAAGAGGTTTTTGCTTACCTAGTACTGTGTAACAAGCTATCTCAGACCTAGAGACTTAAAACAACAACTGTTTTATTTGGTCATGCTTTTGTGGGTCAAGAATTCCAGTAGAGTTGAGCTCATTGTCAACTGTGTCTTTTACTCAGTTATTTTCAGCTGACAACTTAGCCAGGCTGGAAGATTTCAGAAAGCATCACTCACACATCTGGCACCTTCGTGCTTATTCCTGTGGCCTCTTCCCATACGCTCTCTTGGGCTTTCTCCTAGTGAATCAGATGTCCTGTGTGGTAGCTGACTTCCAAAGAGAGCAGTCCAAGCATGTGAAGGCAGAGTTACCGCTTTTTTATGGTTCAGCCCTGGAAGCTACACAGCATCACTTTCGCCATGTTCTATGGGTCAGAAATCAGTTTTATCTCAATGTCAAGGAGAGAAGAAATGGACTCCACCTCTTGATAGGAAGATTAGTAAAGAATTACAATCAGTTTTAGCTCATCCCACGGAAAGCTCAATTAGGATGTTGTCACAATAAATGAAGACTAAGGTTGTAGCAATGGAGGTGGGGAGAAGTGGTCGGCTACGTAATTGGAGGAGGTAATTGGTAAGGTTGTCTTGAGCAGCTAGACAAAGGAAGTGTCACTTATCTCTCTTGGTTTCCTATTACACTAGGAAAACCTACCACAATATTTATGGCCTAAACAATACAAACTTAGTCTCTTACAGTTTGAAAGATCGGAATTTCAAAAGAGTGCTATAATGCTGAAACCAAGGGAAGCGGGACTACTTCCTTTTGGAAGCTCTAGGGGGATTCCACTCCTTCTCTCTTCTGGCTTCTAGTTGCTATTCATGGTCACTTCCTCTGTCTGCAGAATTAGTGTGTAGTGTCTTTTGGGTGAGTGTTCAGAACAGTGAGGTAAGCTGGGAAGAGGCAAGCCAAAGGGACAGAGCAAAGAAAGCCTCAATCAAGCTGAGTATGAGAAACTTGCGAGATGTCTAAGAGGAAATGCCCACAAAAGTCAGCCTGATATATGAGTCTTACATTCAGGGCTGGAAATACACACTTTGGATGAATCAATATAAAGTATGTGAAGGTTGTTGAGGTCATTTACACAGAAATTTTATAGTAGCATTTTCTAATAGAAATATAATAGAAGCCACATATGTACATTTATATTTTCTGGTAGCCACGTTTAAATAGTAAAAAGAAACAAAACAATTAATTTAGTAACATCTTCAACAGGATCTATCCTGAAATTGCCATTCTATCATTTAATCAATAAGTAAACAATGAGAACTTTCAAATAACTTTTTCCACACTAAGTTGTATAAGTTTGATATGTGGACACAGTTTTCAACCTGGACTAGTTCTGTTTCCCTGCTCTGTGGCCACATCTGGCTCAGGATGATAAATCAGATAAATCAGAGCTTTAGAAAGAGAAAAACTCTAGAAGTTAGGCCTGTGGAATCGCAGCACTTAGAAGAAGTATGAAGGTAAAAGAAAAATCAGGAAAGAGGAGATCCTGAAGAGCAGGTATGGCTAGCTATGTTGAATGCTATTGCAGAGACGGGCGGGATGGAGTAGGAACAATCCCAGAATTGCTGCTAATTAGAAGACGTGGAGAGAAAGACTGCTTGTAGGTGCTTATTCTTGAATATGTTGTATCTCCCACCTTCTCTCCCTATTGCTTTTGGGTGGTACAGGGAAACGTGCAGCAGCAATGCAGCCTGTGCTAGACCGTACCACACCGGCATGCAGCAACTGGCACGTTGCTTTGGGATCTAGAAATAAGAACCTGGACTATCTTCAGCCAGGAACAGCTGCAGTTTGTGTCATCCATGTGTAAAATAACCACCTTCAATCCTGTATGTTAGTGTAAAGCTTGCCTTCTGCAAAACGTCTGGAGTATAACAGCTATAAAGTAAAATGCTCATAGATTATATTGTGATGTGATATCCAGAAGTAATAAGACAGTGACAGCTTAAAGGTCTTTCTAAAACTGGATATGAAATTTGAATTTGGCATATGTGTGTGTGTGTGTGTGTGTGTGAAATTTTTTAAGCAATTTGGATTTTGCTCAGCTACATGATGATGTTGAGTTTTCTTCAGTGTAATCAACCATCCCAATTTGTAAGACACTGAGAGGCTTCCTGAGCAGGAAACTGTTTTACAACTGAGATAGTCCTTCACAAGCTGTCCTGGCTTTCCTGAGATCAAGGGAGTTCCCAAAATTTTGGGCTTTTGAATTAATACCAGGAAGAGTCCTGGCCAAACAAGAAGTCAGCTACCCAAGAAGCTGGGAAGCCTTGTTTCCAAGAGCTCCCTGAGGTTGTCAAAGGAGAAGAAACCACCTCTCAGGCTGATAACTCACAAAAGGAAATAAAACACCCCGATGCCAATTTATTAATTTGCAAAGAGAAATCAGCATGACCAGGACCAGAAAATTTAAAGTGCATGTGATCAGCATTTTTTCTCTGTATATGAAGCCAATCTATTAATTTAAAAAGAGGATGACTATCACATGCCCTGAAATATACAAATTCCAAATGATCAGCAACTTTTTGCCCAGTGGGAAGTCAACCTAGTAATTCACAGAGCACTGGCTGTCACAGAGGTCGGGATGCTCCAAGCCCACATGGTTGGCACACTTCGTGCTTCTCCTCCACCCTTCCTGGAAAGCCTAATCAGAACCACACAGCTGCTTGCTGAGCAGGAATGCTGGTGCAAGTGAGTGTTTGAGAGCAATGGGCTGAGAAGGCCTGCTCATGTCCCTCCACTGGGGGGCCCATCTGTCTTTGTCACTGAATGCCAGAAGCCCTGCCTCAGCGGCTCCTCCTACCTGTAGGATAGGAATGGTCAATGATGCCTCCATGAACTTCCTGTTCTCTGGGCTGACTCACCTTTTAGGCCTGACTCATAGGTGTGCTAACACCTCGAAACAAGTAGCTGAGTTCTGCTTGCTTAGGTACCATTTCATCTTTGTTCACTTCTTGTTCTCATTGTAAACAGCAGCCTTCATTCACTCCCTACCAATCCTAGGGCAGCAGAAGGTAGTACACACTCTGTCTTTCAGTTTTTGATCACCATTGGTGAGATGCTGGGTAGCTCAGTGGTTAAGGACACAGCCTTTGAACTGAGAAAAACCTACCATCTCACCATCTTCTGGTCCACTACCACCAAGAGACTGGCAAGGCATCATATCATCCTGAGCCTCAGTCTCCAAGTCTGTAAAATAGGAACCTTCTAAGTCAGTTGTGTTACGTATGAAATTATAGCAAACGTGTAAAGGAATTAACATGATGTTTGAGACTTTTTTTGTTTGTTTCTTAAGTTATAACTTTATTTTTTAACTTTTCAAATTTTATTTTAGTTTATCAGTACATATATGTAGTACATAATGTTTTCATTCCTTGTGGGAAGTTGGTGCAGGTACATAACACATCTTAATTCCTTTTTCATCCTCTTCCTCCCCTTTCTTCCCAAATTTGATGCTAACTAAATAATAGCAAATAAACATACTCCTGACAACCATTTTCGGTTAAAAATTTGAAATATTAACATTTTACAAACCAGACAAACTAAGATTAATGGACCAAGAGCTTGACTGAAATTTAGAGATAAAATGCACAATGTTCTTAGTGCTATTGATTTATTATGGTCAATGAAAACATGATTGGAAAACAGCATGTTAGGAAAATATTAGAGTGGGACAGGATAAAGAAAAGTCTTTCAATGATAAAGACAAGGAGGAGGTGCAGTTTGTCTGGTTCTTCTCCTTCCTGGCCAGTCGTCCTCAGCCCTCCACTGCCCCCAGCCTCTGCATGCTGCGGAGTCCCGGGCCCCACTCGTCTGTGTTGCTCCATTCTACCCTTTGCTCCGGCTAAAGATCTTGAAGGAGGACCCAAGCCTCATGTCTACAGCCTGGGCCCAGGAAGCCCTCACCCCCTCTCTATCCTCATTATATCAGGGAAACTTCCCAGCTGCTCCATTAGATGAGGCAACACTGCTGTTTTATGGGAGATACAATTACGACTTAGCAAAATGACAACCTCAGCCAAAAATGGACAAGCTAAGAGAGAACTGTGCCATGATCAGAACTCCTGGGTTGAATCATAGCCAATGGCAATTTCCAATAGGGTGACAATATTATTTTCTTATATTTCTAAGTGCCAGATATTGTTCTAATCAATATAAGCACTGTCTCCCTGTGAGTCTACGAAACCCTAAGAGATGCCATAAGGATGTCCATCCTGCATTACAGAGGCACTGCACCTTATGGAGGAAAGTCGATGGACCCGGTGTCACTTAATTCTGTTAAGTGGAGCATCTCCGACTCTAGAGATCAGTCTCACAGGAGTATGTTGCCCTGTCACATGGTGGTATACAGAATCTGGCACGTGTGGACTGTGCAAGCCAAGAAAGAAAAACGGTTTTGTGCAGGGTTCTCATACTCACGGCTCCTTTAAATACTAAGACCTTGTCTTCTGAGCTAGCTACCGACAGTTCTCATCACTCACTGATGAGCCTGTGCCACCACCCACAGAGGCTGGCTCCATGGTCTTCTCTCTTATGATACTATGTTTAATATGCCCATAGCTCTGCCAAAAAATTAGGCAGGCTGTTGTCAGGGAAAGGTTCGGACTCTTACATCCCTTCAGTGTCTGTGGCTATTTGCAAGCTGCAGGCTCGTTGTGCTGTGGTCTGTCACCACTCTTCTCTGCCTTAGCTGTTCCCCACCCCTTGTTCTTCCATTTCTGCTCAGTGCCTAAACTTCCCAAAGGAAATGTAGTCTTTTGCATCATGACGCATGATTGCCACCCACTGGCAAGAATATTTACACTGAGCTGATTTCTAAGGTTTGGGTTGGGACAAAAGCAGTCCATTTTCCATGCGCAGCTCTGTCCAGCATCCCAAAGTCTGAGGAGCATTAACTTCTTTAATTTAAGGCAAGATTTCATACTTCTAAATTGAAGTAAATTGTCCTCTACATCATCGAGTAAAATGATTTCATAACTGCACACCTTGAATTATTTGTGGCAACGTGCATCTTCCATGAGAGCGGTAATTAGTAGACTGGATAGCATCCAGATGAGGCCACTTACATTTATCAGGGTCCTAACCCTGGCCCTAATTAACACATGTGACTCCCTCCCAGAACTGTGATGCTGCAGGTGAGTTTCAGACTGATTAATAAATGCAGTTCATACAAATTGTACGGTTTGATCAAATCATCCTGGAAACACTATTTTCTTTTTAAGAATTCCTAATAAAGCTAATACCTGTTACACTTCAGCAGTTTTTTTTTTTTAGGTGCTTTACAAGTATTTTACACCCTCCAAGGTATAAACCAAGAGGAGAAACTGAGGCATGAAGCGGTTAAGTCATCATGCAAAATCATGTACCTAACAAAGCAGAACTAAGTAAGATTGAAGCCTAGGAATCCTGGCACCCAGGTCTCGTCCACTTGGCTGGGCCGTGTCTCAGACTACTGGTGCTTTCTGCAGCCCTCCCTCTCCGTCTCTTCTTTATCAGCTCTCTCGTGATTCTCACTTTGACCACCCGATCCCTGATAACTGATAACCCGGCAGGGCCCAGGCCACACATATCCCAGACTGCAGAGTCGGTATGGCTTCTGTTCCCATGTGAGCAAGCAGCAAGCAACTATCTTTTAGAGGAAAACAAAGCGTTTGGACTAAACGTTGATTCTGGTCCTCTCTCTTGAGATGCAGGCAAAAGTCAGCAATCTGTGGCTGCTGTAGACAAAAGTAAGGGACAGAGGAAAGACTGGGCCACTTGGAAAATTCCCCAAATCTTTGAGAACAATTTCATTTTTTCCCCTGAGGAACTTGATGGTTCTTTAGATAGAAAAATTATTTTCTCCTACAATATCACTCTAGCTGTCCTGGAATCTTCTTGCTTCTTGGCATGCTTATTAGGAAATTCTGTTCTTGCAGTAACAAATCTCAGCTTTCTTAGCTTCTGAAAAACTGTTAAAGCACTATATACCCTTTCAAATATATTACTGGAAATATATGTGGACTCTGTCTCTATATCTATATATTTTGACATGAGCCACTACAAACTTGATACTGTTTGACAGTGTTAGATATGATGGCCTTTGAGTTCCCTTCTAGCTATAAGTGACAATGAATCCATGAACTTGGATTAAATAGTACCAAAAATATATTGAAAATTTCCTTTATCTTCCTTTGTTCTCAAACAGTAGCTTAACATATATTGATTTTATTTCACAACTTGCACGGAAATGAGTGTCTCGTTGACATTTTTATGATCTGTAGTTTCCATTCTTTTTAATAGCCTTGGTGCAGTATTAAAAAAGTACCTTGGTCATAAAAGCTGTGTTAGAAGTGAAAGTTGTTTTAGGAAAGCAAACATGACTTATATAATCCACTTTCTCAAAAGAAATTCTTGGTAGTAACTTGGTTCAGGGTGGAAAACATCAGTGAGATTGGACAAGATGATGCTTGACCTACAGCTCCTTTAAAAGGAAAGGCCAAATTGTTCACATTTAACTGTGAGAGGATGTAAATCAGGAGCCAAGGGAAAGCCTTAGAAATTCAAATGAAAAAATATAGTTCAGCAAAGGTGCTGCCTTAAGGTGGTAGTGTCTGAATCCAGTTGGGTTAGGTTATGCTGCAATGATAAGCAGCTCCTCAAATATTAATGACTTAAACAACAGAAGTTCATTTATTGCTCCTGATAGGTAACCACGCAATCTGCCATGCGGGGTCACGGCAGCAACATCTTAACATGTTGCACTGTATTCTCCTTGGCAAAGAGGAACATCCAGATTTTGTCTCCCAAGTAGATGCTCTCCTACAACTGATGCTCCATACTTGTACCTGTCACCCATTGACCATGACAATGGCATACCCCATCCAATCACAAATGGGATGGAATGTGCTCAGAAAAGAGGAGACCGGTTATGGCTGAGCATTAGAAGCCTCCAGTACAGCAGTGGGTGAGGACTGAATGCTTGATCTCTGCCAAGAGTATTGCTTGGTAATAGGCCAGCGCCCCACCAGCAACGTATGATTTATCCCTCACACAACCGTGGAGGGCTTGTGTTCCCATAACTGCTCTTTCTCATGAAGGAGGCTGGGAATTAAGGAGGTGGCGTAATTTGCCTGGTGTGCTCCCTGGCTTTGGGCAGGCCAGCCCTAGACACACTGCACTCACTGCTGCTCTCTGCCAGCACCTCCAAGCATGGGCCGCAGCACTCACCACTGGCTCTCAGAGGGGCAGGAGAGTGTTTGCTGCTGCCGACCCAGCTTTGCAGCAGGGAGAGAGAGAGGCATATCTGCTGCAGGGAGCTGCAGGCCTCTCCCCACACCATCGGGAAACTAGTAATGCATGCAGTTAGCCTGAATAGGCATTGTTTCAAATCATAAGCATAGATGAAAAGTAATTTAATGTGAGAATAAATACAGGAGGAAATATAACCACATTAAATGTTTGGACTAACATTTTAAAATGCACATCATATACAGTTGCACATATGATCAATTTAAGAGGATAAGAGTATGCACAAGAGAATTCTGGAAGTTTAAATTATTGTAAAATAGTTTATAACAATAGTTATGTATCATATTATGATATTTTACATATTAAATTTAATCTGTTCATACTATACATCTCTATGCCATTCTATTCATCCATCTCCCTAAACAATGTCCAATAGAAGTAAAAGTTAAGCCACATATGCAATTTAAAGTTTTATTGTGTTGGCATTTAAAAACTCATAAAGATATATGTAAAATTAATTTAACAACATATTCCATTTAACCCAATATGTGCAAATATGATCACTTCAATATATAGTGAACTTAAAAATTCTATCTTTATTGTTCTCAGTTTTTGAAAATCCACATGTACTTTATCACATATTTCAGTGTGGATGCTAACTTTCATTGGAGTGCTTGCTCGATCTGTATTCGTAGTTCATATAATACAGTACACAGTTGAGAAATAAGACTCACATGTCCAAGTGTTCTAAAGATATTTAAAAGCGTTCTGATAATTGGATTCATCCACTGACAGTGACTAAATTGATGTGCTTGTATATAGTGCTAGAAATAATGCATGCGTCCTATATCTACATTATAATACGATCCTGTGCTTGAGACTATGAAACAATTCTCCAAGGAGGAGTCCTGTTTTCTATTCAGAATCAGTAGAAACGCCTGTCCTCTCGCAGCCAGCTGGGAAGAGTTTCCTGTCTGGAGCTAAGATGCTTGTGCCTCTGTGTCAATGGGACCGCAAACCCAGAATCAAAACACCTGTATCCTCCATACACATCTTCTACTAGCTGTGTGATCTTGGGCAACTCAGCTCAGGTGCTCTGGGTGCCACTGGAGAAAGGAGGGTTTTAGTCTCCCCAAAGCATGTTCTGTGTGCCAGCAGAATTACCATTCACTGTTAGAAGTGCAGAATCTCAGACCTCACCCCTGTCCCCCTAGGTTGGAGCAAAGTTGTAGAGGACTGACCTAGAAGATTCTTAAAATTTCCCTGGGCTCTAAAATTTTTCTTTTATATCCATTAGACTGAAATGCAGGTATTTCAAGGTAGTGTAGCCTGTGGGACAGTAGTTTCATTTCCCAGGATCTGAGCGAATCATTCCAAATGGTAACAGCACCCAGATGTTCTGTGCCCTTGCCTTGTGTCTAGTGCTGTGCTAGCAGCTCACCAAACCTTCAGTCCAACCCTGAGACGTCCTCTTACATCCCCATTTTATAGCTGAGAGAGGGTAAGGAACCCAGGCTGGTGTACACAGTGATTGCACAGCTGGGATTTGAGTCCAGGTGGGGCCTGGTTCTGGAGTTTGCATGAAGTCACTGAGCTAGTTAGAAACAGCTCGTGAAGGAACCAAAGTCACTCAGTGCCAGTGCTTGCGTTCTCTCTTAGGGGTGTGTGTGTGTGTGTGTGTGTGTGTGTGTGGTGCATGTACATGTAATCTTTCTTAATCACAGCACCATAACACCTCTCTTTTGTATTAAACAGACTGTTGGAACCTTGACCTTCTCTGTATATTTAATTAGGCACTGCTATTTAATTAACCTTCACAAAAGTAAGGCAAGCAGTCACCCACATGGTGATGAGCACTCCCCACATCTCACTCCCTGTTAGCCCTCACTTTAATTCCCTGGGGACACACCAGCTACATTTACAGACACTGCTTTCAGAATCCCTTATTGCATATTATGTTCATGCAAAGAGAATATATTGATCTTTGACAGCAGAGAGAAAATGTGGCTTGCCTGGTTACAAAAAGAACCTAAATAAGTTACCCTGACATTCTAGCTCTCTACAGTAATCTTCAAATATAATCATACTGTTAATATAGATGCTAATGTAACAATATAGCATAGTATAATACAATATATAGTTAGCAGTGTGCATAGCAGATATGTGTAATGTGTTGTGCAGTGGAACAGCTGCCCACCACTGCTGATTTCTACTGTGGGAAGCTGCAGACATTCCCTCATAACCATTGTCTCAACTAGTGCTCACTGGTACTGTAGCCCCATTTGCAGATGAGAAAACTATAGCCCGAAGCATAAGCCAGTTGCAGATAAATGGAGTTAGTATTTAAACACAGATCTGCTAATTCTGGATATTAGACAAACTGCCTGAAAACTACTCCATTAGACAAAGTGTAGAAAAGGGATTGTTTCAGGCCTGCTGGTGTCCTGCCCTCATGCCTTGGCTCCCTGGAGCTCATCTGAAGCTCTGGGCATGGCAGCCTGTTCCCCTCACCTGAAGATATCCTGGGCCAGAATGGCCCTGGGAGTCCTCAGCCAATGAGGCAGAAGATCTGTGAACAAACACTCCAGTAGGTACCTGGTGGGATGCATTCCACACTGTCTCTCAGAGGGTCCCTCCAGTGGCCCTCAGTAGGACCCTGCCCGTGAATGCACCCTTTAGAACATCTCTGCACCCTGCCCCATTCCCCCACTTTCCAACTTCTGCTTCCTGGCATCACTTGAAAGTCTTCATGATAGTGTCATCTTTGAGGGGCCCCAGAGAGATGCTAAATGGTCCTATGACGATGAACTGTGGTGATTTTGCGCCTGTGTTTTACTTCCTGTGAGCTCCCTTTCAGCAGTATTTAATGTATATGAGAGCTGAGCTTGTCCTTCTCAGCCACGTCCACCTGGCTTGCCCTTGGGGTGAAGGGCAAGGTCTTTGAGGCAGTGTGACCCAGCAAGGTCTGAGAAAATCATTGCAGATGCGAAGGGAGCAGGTTGTGGTTGCCATACATTGCAAAAGCATGTGCTTTGATGCTCTGCTGGGCTCTGGATGTTCAGATTTCCATTTCCTTTGATGTTCTCTGCCAGGCAGACTTCGGCACTGTGTCTGTATTGAATTACACAGGAGGCCCCTGAAAAACAATTGCAAGGAAATGCTATATTTGGGGTTTTCTGAGTTTTCCAATAGAGACATATCAATCTTTCCTGGGAAGACTTTCTCTTTTCCTTCGTGATCAGATTTCCTTGTGCTTCTGACAAAGGTTACAGATTCCTGAATCAGCTCTGCAGATAGAGGGCATGTTCTGGGAGTCAAACCAGTTAAAGCTCTTTGATACTGAATGTATCCTGTGCAGAACTGCTGCAAAAATCCACTAACTGCACACACAGAACTAGACTTCCATCTTAAAGTAGGCTCAGCTTCGTGACGACACCAAACCATGAAAGAGAAGGAAAAAATGGTCTACTTGTGTTAAGGGAAGTATGCAAAATGGCTGAAAGCTGACAAACGGCAGAGCCAGGACTCAGGTCTGCTCCTGGCAGATGCCTGCCTGGTGAACATAAAACTGAAGGGAAAAAACCTGCAAAAGCTATGACAAGACTAAGTGGCCCATATGGGCATCAAACTCAACATGATGGCATGACCAGGCATTTTTCCTCTGGCACAAAAAGCCTTTGAGCATTGTTTGAGAATATTCCAAAAACAAAATGATAGAGCCAAGTTTCCCAAATGTTTTCTATAAAACCAGGAAATGACTAAAGCATTTACCCTGATTTCTATGCAGTCCCAGTGTCTGGATGGGGACCTGTTTTGTTCATTTAGAGCTTTTTGCGAGATTAGGGCTACTCAGACTTGCGGGCCTGGTGTGTCCTTCGTGAGACACAGGGAACCCATTCAGGAAATAGCTCCTCAGCCATCATTCCCTGGTGTTTGGGAACATTTTCAAACATAAACATGAAGGAATTTTACACTGAGCATCCATGTACCTATAACCTAGATGCTACTGTTAACATTATGCAGTCAAGTATACTTGCTTTTTTATGTTTTTTATTTGATTGATGGTCTTATCATTGACTTGTAAGACTTCTTTACTCTGGGCACTGGTTCTCTGCCAGGTATGCTTTACAAATAATTTATCTTAGTCTGGAATTCACCTATTCATTTTCTTCATGGTGGTTTTGATCAACAGATATTTTAATATTAATAACATTTAATTTCAATGTTTTGTACTTAGGGTTAGCCTTTTGGCATATAGTCTAAGAAATATATGCGTGCACCCATCCTAGAAAATATATCGCCCTCTTTTCTTCCAAAGATCTTCCCCTCTGTTTCTCCTATACTTTCTCCAAAGTATAATCTTAACTTTCACATTTAGACTTAATTTTCGATCCATTTAGATTTTATTTTTATGACTGGTGTGATATTTTGTCCTCCTTAGAATCTAGTTCCAGCACTATTTGTTAAAAGAAGAAGAAACACCTGTCATTTTCTTCACTAAATGAACTCAGTGCCTTTGTCAGTATCAGCTGACCCTGCAGTGTGAGTCTGTTGCTAGGTGTCTTCTCTGTTCCGCTGGTCCCTTCGGCAGCTCTGCGCCAGTTCTATGGTGTTTCAATGACCGCTGTTTTGCAGTGAGTCTGAGGCAAGCTTGTTGTTTTTCGAGTGATTTGGATCTTTGCATTTGCATGTAACTCTTAAGATCAGCTTGCCAGTCTCTACACAAAGCATGGTGGGATTGCGATTGGGATTGATTGAGTCTGTGGACTGCTTTGGAGAGCATTAACATGCTAGCAACATCGAGCTCATGAACATAGTATACCTTGCCAGCTACTTACATTCTCTTTAATTTCTCTCAGCAGTGTTTTATAGTTTTTAATCTGGCAACTTTGAACATAGTTTGTTGCATTTGTATCTAGGTATTTTATGTTTTGTTTTTGTGGGTACCGGGGGGTCAACCTCAGGACCTCGCGCGCCAACAGGCATCCGTGCTGCTGAGCGATATCACCAGCCCCTTTTTCGTATGTGGGTTCTGGGAGTCAAACTCGGGCCCTCGCGCTTGCAAGGCAGGCGCTTACGCCGCTGAGCCATCTCACCGGCCCGGTATTTTATGTTTTGACACTATTATTATTATTTTTTTTTTTTTTTTTTTTTTTTTTTTTTGGTGGGTACCGGGGGGTCGACCTCAGGACCTCGCGCGCCAGCAGGCGCCCGTGCCGCTGAGCGATATCACCGGCCCCTTTTTCGTATGTGGGATCCGGGAGTCGAACTCGGGCCCTCGCGCTTGCTGGGCAGGCGCTTAAGCCGCTGAGCCATCTCACCGGCCCAACACTATTATTAAATTACTTTATAGATTTTATTTTCAAAATATTTACTGTAATTATATAGAAGTCATTGATTTTGTGTGTATGTGTGTGTGGGTACCGGAGGTCGACCTCAGGGCCTGGCGCGCCAGCAGGCGCCTGTGCCGCTGAGCGATATCACTGGCCTTTTTTTCGTATGTGGGTTCCAGGAGTCGAACTCGGACCCTCACTCTTGCCAGGCAGGCGCTTATGCTGCTGAGCCATCTCACCCGCCCAAAGTCATTGATTTTTGAAGGTATGCTGCCACCTTGTTAAATATGCTTATTTGTTCTAGTAGTTGTCTTACACATTATTTAGGGTTTTCTACTTAAACAACCATGACAACTTACAGTGTATAGACATGTTTACTTTTTACTTCATGAACTGACAATTTTATCTCACTTGCCTCCAGTGCGATGGTGAATGGAAGCGATGTGCGTGAGCCCCTTTCCCTTGCTTCTGACATTAGAGGAAAGTTTTTCAATATTTCACTATCAAGTATGATATTAGCTGTGGATATTTTGTAGATAAATTATCATTGTGATTAAATTTCCTTATATTTGCAGTTGCTGACAGTTATTATAAATGGGTACTGAATTTTGCCACTTTTTCAGCACTTATTGAGATGATCATAGCTTTTATAATTTTATTTAAATGGCAGATTTCATGAATGACGTTTCAAATGTTAAACCAGCCTATATTCCTGGGACAAAGTGCAGCTGATCATGATGCATTTTATGTATTGTGAGATGCAATTTGCTAATATTTTATTATGGTTTTTATATGTTGACTAGAAATATTGTTTGATGATTTATTTTTTACAATGCTATGAGAGGTTTTGGAATTACCATTATTGTGGCTTCATAAAACAAATTAAGTGGTGATCCCTCCTCCCTCTGTTTTCTGAAAAACACCGAGATTGGTGTTTTTTCTTTTATAAATATCCGATAGATTTGATCTGTGAAACTATGTGAGCTTGAAGCTTTATTTTTGTGTGAAGGTATTTTTCTGTGCATGTATGTTTCACCAAGTTAAATTTCATTAATAGATATGAGATTATTCATATTTTTCCATTTCATCTTGTGGCTATGTTTTTAAGTTTAATTTTAAGGAAAATTTTGGTTTTATTTATCAAGTTTGTTGGCATAAAATCTTTATAATTTTACTTGCTTGTTTTAGTGTAGGGTCTGTAAAGAAAATCCCTGTTTCATTTTTGATATTCATAATTTGGACCTCTCTTGTTTCCACTTGTCATCAGTCAATCTTGCTTTTTTAAAAACAGGTTTGGCTTTGTTTCTCTATTATTTTCTTGTCCTTTTATTTCATGTAATACTTTGTTATTTTCCTCTTCCTGTTGTTGACACTTACTCTCCTCTTCTGTTTGTTTTCTTAAGGTAGAGTCTGAGGTCATTGACCCTATTCTTCTTTTCCAATATAATCACACAATTCCTTTGACTTATTGCTTTAATTGTACCCCACAATTCTGAGATTTTATATTTCATTCTCATTTAATTTGAAGTAATTTTTTCATATTTTATAATTTCTTCTTTGATCCATAAATTATTTATAAATGTGTATTGAAGTTTCAAATATCTAGAAGTTCTCTCTCTATATATACTGATTTCAATTTAATTTTTAATGACTGAAGAACATATTATGCATGATTTTAGTATTTGCAAAATTACTGTATTGAGATTTGTTTCATGGTGTACAATCTGATCTATCATGTGTTATTGAAAATAATATCCTATAGTTGTTAGCTCTAAATATTAGGAAAACTGTGGTTGAGAATGTTGTCCAGGTTTTCTGTACATCGTTGATGTTTTAGTCTAGTTTTTTGGTCATTAAGCTCTGTTTATGGCTATTTAAAATTGTCTAACTTTCCTGTTAACTGCCATTCATTCCTTCATCTATTGGAAACTCTATTACTTAGGTCTATAAATATTTATGATTGCTCTGTCCTCTTGATGTATTGGCATTTTTATGATTATTGA
The DNA here is from genome assembly GCA_028451465.1 of Erethizon dorsatum. NCBI lineage: Eukaryota > Metazoa > Chordata > Mammalia > Rodentia > Erethizontidae > Erethizon > Erethizon dorsatum. The sequence goes on along the minus strand of CM051825.1, from coordinate 146,547,106 downwards.
AAGTCTCTCTTTAGCAAGAGGCTTTGTCTTAAAGCATACTTTATCTGCTTTTGCCTGGCTTCTTCACTCTTCCTAAGCGTGATGTCTGCGTGATGTATCTTCGCCTATCCATTTACTTTTGACTTACTAGAATCTTTCAGCGGGCTTCCTGTAAGAAGCATATAGTTCAGTGCTGCTGTTGTCTATCTGGAGAATTTCTATCCTGCCGTTGGAGGGTTCAGTGCACTAATATTTAATGTGATTGGGGAATTGGCTGGACCTTTAAATATTTGTTTCAAGTTTGTCCTCTCTGTTTTCAACCATCTGTTCCCCTTTTCCTGCCTTTTTTTTGAATACTTGAATTTTTTAAGAATTCCATTTCATTTTATCTATTAGAAGTTTGGCTGTCTCTCTTCGTGGTTTTCTTTAGTGGTTGCTGTGGGGATTATAACATATGCCATTAACTTCCCACAGAATGAACACTGTATCATGTTACATAAAAGGTGGAAAATTTGCAAATTTATAGGTTTCTTTATTATTCCCCATTCTTATTCTATAGTCATCACATATATTACATTTGCATACTATATATTGGACATCGTCAAATACAAAATTTTCCTTAAAGAGTCATACATTTTAATAAGACAATAAAATTAGTATTTAATGCTTACCCAGATAATGCCTATTTCTGTAGTGCTATTCTGCCTGAAGGTGCGGTTTTCCATTCAATATCACTTTCCTTCAGCCTGAATCACATATTATAGCACTTCTGTTTTGCTTTGTTTTGTTTCATAGCAAAGGTCTGCTGCCAAATTAATTTCCTTTTTTTCCTGAAAACTTTGTGTTTCTTTTTGCATTTATTCTTACATGATTTTTTTTTTTTTTTGGTTTGGATATAGAATTGTGGATTGACTTTGACTTTCATTGTTTCTGATGAGGATTCATCAGCAATAATTTGAACTTTCTTCCCTGTATAGTGTGTGTGCATGTGTGTGTTTCTAGCTGTTATCAAAATTTTCTCTTTGAGTTTTCAGCAGTTTGACTATGATGGATTTACATTCAGTTCTTTTCATGTTTATAATTCTTTGCATTTGATGATCTTTTGAAACTATAATTTCACTGTTTTGGGGATATAGTCACTATTTCTTCAAAATTTTTTGCCCATCTCTGAAAAAAAATATTACCCATGTTATAATTTTGAGAGATTCCTGAAAAGCTATGTTCATGGTTTTTTCTTTATATTTAATAATTTCTGTTGGCTTCTCAGGTAATCTTCTTTCATCTTCATTTTGCTATTAAAACCAAACAGTGAACATTTTACTTTATGCATTTTATATTTCATTTCTAAAATTTTCATTTCTTCATTTTTGTTGTATTCATAGCTCTGCTAAGATTCCCAATCATTTCATTATTACAAGCATATTCTCCTTTAAGTCTTTGATTATGTTATAGCTGTTTTTAACTTACTGACTGCTAATTTCAACATTTGCATAGCATTGGATCTAGTCCATTGATTGCCTTTTCTTCTGAGAAGAGTCCATATTTGCCTGCTATTTTTCTTTAAAATGTCAAGTAACTATTGGATTATATGCTGAACATTATAAATAATGTGTTGTAGAAAATCCAGGTTCCATTCTGTTCCTAAAAGGAAACTGTGTTGCTTTTACCTTGGTTGCACACTTAACACTCAGACCCACACACTCTGCTGAGATGAGACATGTGAAGACTGGGCACACCTGCATGGTCTAGGGCCAATTCGGCACTTCAGGAAAGTTTATTTACACAAATTGGGGCTCCCTGTCACTGAGACGCTCCTGCCTGGGGTTTCCCCATTTGATTTTTGGGGAGATTGTTTTCAAGACCTTTGTCAGGTGTCCTATAAGCCACCGAGACTATGGATTTTCATCAGACATTTAGTTGCCTACTAGGCTCTGACTGGTCTTATTATCAGGCTTAAGGTCATAAAAACGGGAAGCTTACCCAGTGTTATTTCTTCTCCCAAGTGTTTGATCCCCTTCAGTTTCTTCATGCTTTAGAGTTCACTCTCTAGGTCCCAAGCTAGCTTTTTATTACATGTGGTCAAAAGTTTATAGCTGTTACCTATCTGAGGATTTGCCAAACAGGAGCTGCTCAGCAATACCACAAGTAGAATCTCCAGCGCCATTTCTAGTGGTTCCATTGTAAGGATGTATAATCATTATTTATCTCATCTCATGTTGATGGCTACTTACATTATTTTTTATTGATTTTTGTTATAACTCTGGCTGTGACTTAAAATCAACCTCACAATGGCACATATTGGATTTGGAACTGCAGCAAGGGACAATTTGTCTGAACTGGTTTGTTCATCTGTAAAAATGGATAATAATAGCAATAATAATAATAACTAACTTGTGCTTTAGTGAGACATATATATAGAAATAATACTTCCACCAAATGCAAAAAGTGATTTAGAGAAAAAAATATATTTCAAGTTCTGAACACAATGATACCCTATAATAAAATGAAATTAAATTTTATTTGCTTTTTTTTGTCCTTGTTATTACCCTTGCTGCCCTCACTTATAAGTATACAAATAAAACAGCATACATGCAAATTTGTTACTTTTTTGTATACATAAGTACAAGTGTATGAAGAGAATTTTCTGGTGGCAGTCAAGTTGTTTTTAAGAACATGGTTTTAATGGCTACATAGTAGTCTAAAAAACAAGGCACTGTTTTATTTGGATGATCCATGTTTTCTGAAAAGAATAGAAAGTTATTATCTCTATTATGTAAATTTCTGTTGAGAAAAATCCTACAAAACTACCTTATTTCTAATCAAAGCCTAGTGCTTATGGGATGTTGTCAACCAGATAGAGTTAAGCAGCACATTTCAGAAGCTAGAAGCCTCATTAAAGTACTTTCATATTTGGACTAATAAAAATGACATATCTGCTTCATCCCTTTTTAAGGAAATTGAAGTGCTTCATCAACTTTATTTCATTAAGGTCCTCACAGCAATCCCATAGCATGGGTGAAGGTCAAGGAGGCTCTGCCTTTTGCAGAACAGTGTCAAGTGTCATGGTGATAAAGTGCTCTCTCTAGAATTAGCCACAGTGGAGAAGTGCCCTTTATCTCATTCTCCAGGTTTCTCTAACGAAGAAATGAATCGAGGTAGCCATGGTTCTCAGATGGGGGGAAACAGCCTAGTTGCTTGGTCCCAATTTACTGATGCAAAAAATTCAAACACAGGAAAATGTCGATGCTTGTGTATCAAAAGTATAGAAAGAAAAACTGGTTTTCCTACCTCCTTGTTTCCATGCCAGATATTCACTGAGTGAATAAATGAATGGGAGTGGGGATTTTAACTACATCTTCTCCTGCAAGCGCCTGTACCTTCTTGAGAGCCAGATGTTCCACTAAACACTGTGCATACCTGATGTCTGTCTGATGCAATCCTTGTGATAAACTTGTGAGGTATACCCTATCATTAACCCCACTTTAAACACAAGAAAGCTAAGAGTCAGACAATTTGAGTAATCAGTCCATTGTCTGCGTATACCAGCTAGGAGTCTTAAGTATAAGAATAATCTTCTATGTCTGGCATAGTATTGACCAGTGTCACATGTATGCATCAGAATAGATGAGAAAAAAGCAGCAGTGAATGGAGAGGTTTATTCTAACTCACAAGTGAGGCTACTAAACGGATGGTATGGTGACCTCTATGGAAAGTTAGTGGGTTATTTTGTAATTAGTAAAACAGATCTTTGCAGACAGAGTCCTTCAACTTCACAGAAGTAGATTCAAATGAATCTAATCATGTCGGCTAGTTTTTAGAGGGCACCTACCATGTATCAACCAAAGTAGAAGACCTGAGAGATAATACACTGGTGAATGATCAGACGTGGTCTATGTCACAAGCTGGGTAGTGTAGACGTGAAGACAGGCATTAGACAGGAGATCGCATCTGGGTTAACAGGAGAATTCAAGGTGCTGGGGACAGACAGCAGGGCCATTTAACCTTCCACAGGTCACATTTCTAGAAGTTAGAGAAAAGGGTCTGATCGTGCATTCATAAACAAGTATATAGAGAGAACACTTTCAGAGAGTAGGAATTTCTGTTTTATTTCGTTAGCGCCACTATAACACAATGCCATTGACTGGGTGGCATAAGCATCAAGTGTTTATTTCTCACAGTTCTGGGGCCAGAAGGCCGAGACGAGGGAACCATGTTGACGTCTAGAGGAATGCCTTCCTTTTGGCTTCAGACAGCTGTCTTCTTACTGTATCCTCACGTAGCACAACGAAAGCACACACTGTTCCCCCACCCATCCCAGCAGCTCCCAAAGTCCTGACTGGTTCCAGCATCCACTCTCAAGCCAGCAGGCAGAGTTTTGCCAGAAGACAAAAGTTTTCCAGATTCAGAAAATCTCATTGAGCCAGAACAGAGGACTAAAGCCTTCAATAGGTAATCTCTCCCTAAAATTTACATATGCAAGTAGGTATAGAATCACGAGATTTAGCATATGCGTTAAGTACATGGAAAGGATCAGGAAACATTTTTTAAACCGCAGGGTCAATATTCATTAGCAAAACATTTAATTCTGCTGTTTTAACAGTAACGAATTTACACATTTGTTTTATAAGGCACGCAAAGGGGAAAGACAAGTTTTTTATATCTATTCCCAGATGGTGTGTTTTGAATGGTGTCTTTTCTTTCAACAGAGTTTTTTAATAAGATGGTTTGTTTGCTTGTTTCTTTTATTACAGGGAAATATGTAAGTAATAAGTGTGGGAGCAATTAACTTGATTCTTAATAAAAGTGATACAGAACTACAAGAGGAGCTCATATTCTTTCATGCTCCCTAAATAGTGCCACTAAATATACAGGAATTGGATATTTGTGAGTTCAGACTCTACCATAATAAAAGAAGGAATGGTAATATGTCATCATGGAATGCACACTTTCAAATACAGTATTTTACTTGATTCCTGAAATATACATGGGGCAAAAGCCCAAAGAGGTTATTAGGTGTAGTCGCTGGATGTCTTGCCTGTTTCAATGTGGCATTAGGAAAATTTATGTGACTCCATACTGAGCAGGGTGCAAAGGATGTGATGAAACTAGAAAGGCAGCAATAAAGATGGGGAATCTAGGAAGAAGGCGGGACAGGGGAGCACCATTCTCACCAGGGCAGTTTCACACACTGAAGAAGGAACCAGATCACTGCCACAATGTTGTGGATGTGGAAATTGAGATTTGGAGAAATTGCCGATATGTCCAATATCAGAGAGCTAATGGGTACCTGAACCCAGACATCGGCCTCACTGAAAGGCTGTTGTTCTCTCTATTCCTCTATGCTGCCTTCCAGTAATATGAGGAATGAAATTGGTATTGGAAAATATGTCAACTGAAGGAGAAACTCCATAGAACTATAGTTGGAAACTTCTTTTCAATATGAGCTTAGAGCTGTGAATTGATGAGACTTCCACTCCCTCAATGCTTAGAACTTTCTTAATCTTAGCAGCTCACTGGTTTTTAACATGCCTAGTATTCATCATCTCATCAGGGAGATAAATATAATGAAGGGCATCAGCTATTAAAACACTCCTCTGCCTATCCCAAGTTATGTTTTATTAAGTTGAGTTGTCAATATTAAATCATCAAGAAAGATGGCTCCAGGTAAATCTCACCATCTCATCAATAATGCTTTACCAACTCTAGCTCTTTAGAGACTGGAAATTTACAGTGAGTTTAGCGTGCTGCTGTGAACTCATCATAATTTTTATTACACTTTGTGGCTGTGCTGACTTCCAGAAGAGGCTGTCCTAAAATCTTAATGTGACAAAATCAATTTCAGATTTCATTAAATTCAGGTGTCACAGGTGGCATTTTTCACACCCCAAAAAATTGCTTGTCTCTGGTTTTGAACTAATAATTACATAAACAAAAGATTGGAGCCAATTGATTGCATTATTGGTGGAGGGAAATTTATATGAGTGGGGAAATTTAATAAGGGATAGTCGAGGAGAGGATGTATGCCTTGCAAAAAGTTTGCTTTCACATGGAAGGTCAGGGGTTTAATTTGCTTCTTCTTGCCCTTTTCATTTTTATGGTTATCCACAAATATTCACTTTCTTTTTGAGAATGAAGTGCTGTGTGTTGCTGAAGTACTGTGCGTCCTCTTGCTATAAATGTACCTTTGTGGAGAATCTATGACCCGCGTTTAGGAGGCGGTGTCTTTCTAACTTTTAAGAATGTGGGAAGAAAATGTACTCTTATATTCAACAAACACTGAGCATGTATCAGTTAGGGATGCATTTGGCTGCAAGTAACTTCATGGCTGATTAAGAATAGCTTATGTAGGTAGAGGTTGCTTTACTTGCTTAACAAGAGGTCTCAGATAGGTTATCCCTGGGGTTATTTCGGCAGCTCAACAGTGCCAGAAGAAAGTCAAGTGAATCCTCTCTTGTCCTACCATCCTTCATTTCCCAACCTTAGTCCTCATACTTGTCCCTCCATGGTTGCAAGATGGCTGATGTACATCCAACTATCATTGAGAAGGAGGAAAGTTGAGGCAGCCATGTTTGTCCACCAGAAAGCACCAGAAGAAGTAGTCCAGGTCCTTTTCCATAGGCCAGGTCCTTGTTACACAACTACCCCTAGCTGGGAAGGAGACTGAAACAGCAAGCATTTGGCTATGCCATTCCCCCCTCACTGCCCGCCACCCAAACAAAGTTCAGGTTCTATAGAAGGAGAGGTGGAGCGATAAGTTAGACAAGCTGTAAGGAGACCCTACTGACCACGTCGCCGTGGGGTATATGGTCAGATGCATACATGTGGGGAACACTAGCTTTCTTTTTTATTTAAGGGGCCTGTCCTCTCATACTCCCCATCTGCTAAGATGTATGGGGGCTCTTGATAGGAGGACTAGTTATTATATTCAGCATTTTACCAAAGTAAACATAGAACCTATAATCTTTTCTATATAATACCTGTTGATTCTGAAATGTTATGAGTGGCACCCCAAAATGCTGCATAGTCTTCACTCAAACCCTTATAAAGAGTATTAAATGCATTTGTCTCAAATCAGTACAGCCTTCCACATTTAAGGCAAGTGTTTGGCTGCTCCAAGGGAGAACGAAGTGAGGCTCCAGGGCCTTTGCCTGTGCCTCTCAATGGGTTGCTGATGGCCTAAGTGAAAAATGATTAGGAAAACACCAACCTCAGACACCACACCACTGGTGTCTTCAAGTTCATGTCAAGTTTAAGCCAAAATTAAGAGAGAAATTTTCTCAGACATGGTCTTGAGACTACAAGACACCCAAGACACTTCCCCAAGCAAATACAAAGGAATTGTAAGCCTAGAGACTGCAAGATGTGATGCCAGCAGCTGGGAGCTGCAGGGGTCAGATCCTGGATCTGCCATTTATGAGCTGTCTGATCCTGGGCAATATCCTGAGCCTTGGTTTCCTAATCAGGAAAATGGGAGAGTTCCTGCTGCTGGAGCTACACAGAAGACTCCATGAGCTGATGGCTTTGAAGTGCCCACTGCAGGAAGGAGAGCTGCTCAAGCCACATCCTCCACTAGGGGCTGAGGCAGGCTGAACCTCTATCTTTGTTAAATCCAAATTGTATTCCTTATTCCTTAAGTCTTGTACATCTTTAACTCCTGCCTTTCAAAGCATGATATTTCAACACTGCTGTTTTGACCTTGGTAATTGGACCATTCTTTGAAATCAGTGTTTGTATCTGCATTACTAATAGTATTTGCTCCAAGAAATCAGTACCCATCACTGTCCTGAATCCAATTCATAATATTGCTTCTAGGAATAACACAGATAAAATAAAACAGGCAGTGGATAAAATGATGCACAGTAAATATGTCATGGAAGGAAAATTGACTGAAAGATCAAATATTGCTGGGATCACAGAAAAGTACAAAAATATATTATGAAAAATTAGACTTAGTAAAAAAATGAGAACAAAATAAAATGACAGTGGCTGAAACTAACCAGAGGAAATTTTATTACTGACTAGAAACTGATTCAAGAATAAAAAGTTCTTGTCAAAAAGATAAAACTGCAAATTGGACTTGGTAGAGTAGGGTTACCAAAAAAAGAACCCGCAAGTCAAAGCTGGCATTGGCAAAATTTAATTTGGCAAAAGACAATCAGTGAATCAAACAGGTGGTGTAAAATCTATTTATAGCACGATTCACTCTGGTGAAAATAATTTCAGCAAAGTAAAATTGATTTTTTAAATTTGAAATTATTTAACTATGCTGTGCAGAAAACTGATCAATGACTTAATTTGGCTTAAACGAGTTTGCTTTTAGAAATATTACCAGACGAATATTGTTGATGCAATTCTGATTCATTGTAATTGCTTGGAAATATATAAAGCTAGTAAAGTTCAATTAATGGGATTAATACATTCTATACTTATTGTAAGTATATAATGCTTAACATGCCACCCACTCCATTAAAAAGTTCCTATTATTATTTAATTAACATTCTTATGCTTTCATTGAACTTTTAAACCTAAGAACATTTATTTTCAAATTCTTAAATCCATTTATTATTGAATACAAAAGGAGTGCTCATCTCAAATGGTCTCGTCTATTCACCATGGGTTGCCCTGCTAGATGGCTTGGAGTTGGTGACAGGAGGAACAAGGGAGGAAACAGTGCTGCCAGCCCTGTACCCAAGCCTTGCTTTGGAACAGGCGTCCTGCCTGGGAAGCCTCCAGGAGCAGGGTGCTGTAGTATTTAGAAAGTCCCTGCTGCTCTGAGTCTGCCTTCATTCAGACATGAGTTCCCCTTCTGGCTCATGACAGCAAGACCCCAAATTGCTGCATCTTTGCAACGTGGTGCTGACACGTCGTGGGTTCAACCCTGATGTACTGTTTCCTTATGCTGAGGGTGTCTTGTTGATTTCCCGGGCTCTCTCCTTCCCTGCTGCCTATTAGCCATATAACTCACAGAGATAAGGCTTTAAATGTCAGGATCGACAGTGTAACAGTGGAGTGCAAAACAAGCCGTTGACATTCTTTGGACACGATTTGCAATACCCTTTCTTTTCCTGTTACATTTTCATGGTTCCAGGTGACACCTGACCACCAAACCATGTCACAAAGCCTGGAGTTTTAATGAAGTGTGTCCTGACCTAGGATCAGCAGCCCCGAGGTCCGAGAGACATTTCTGTTAGGACCTTGGGCAAACTGGTTCCTTCTCTGAGACTGGGCCCCAGTTCTGAGAAGTAAAAGTGATGTCACCGGCTTCGTGGGCATCTTTTGAGAATAAACTGCTTCAGTGCCTGTATTGAACATCTGGAAATTGTGATCATATACATGGCTCAACATGTTTTAATCTCTATTTGTTCACCTGAAATTCAGAATTTTATAGATTAGAAAATACCATAAGCAAATAAATGACCTCTATGGCAAATTTCTTGCCAGCATGTAGAAGCCGGTAGGTCATGATCACTAACACCATGCAGCAGTTTAGAACAGAGATTATCTAGGTACAACCACAGGCCAGGCATGGCCCGTCTCCTATTTTTATCAGTAAAACTTTATCAGAACACAGTTTTGCCCATTCATTATATATTGTCAATGGCTTCTGTAGCACAAGGACAGAACTGGATAGTTGCAACAGGAACAATAGGGCTACAAAGCATATAATGTTGACCATCTGGTCCTTTGAAGACAAAATTCATTGATCCCATGGCTCAGTTTTTCCAGGGCTTCCCATGTCTTTAGACTTAGCTCTAAACACATATTTGGCTATACATCACAGCAGTCTATAAGAGGGTATCATCTACATTTTACAGATGTGTAAATTAAGGCTCACAGCCTAGGACTGATAGAGTCAAGGGTTAACTACAGCCCACTACCATCGCATATTTGGTCACTAGCTTACAGCCTGTAAGTCCTTCACATATTTTACTTTATTAGAATGTTTTCCAATGTATTATGTCATTGCCATATTGTTTAACCTTCATTCTTTAAGCTCCTACTCTGTACGTGAGCTGTTCTATCTATTAGGGCACAACCGTGAACAGATGACTTCTTGCTTAGGGAGCTACGTTCCAGGCTTTCTGCACAGACCTCTCGGGTACCAGGGACCTTCCTCGTGTGCTTCCTGCCCATCACTTTGGCTTACCAAGTGTGACCACCTCGGTTACCACATCCTGCCCCAACAGCAGATCACATGGCTTGGTCCCTGACCTGGAGGTAGGAAGGGAAAAGAACTTGCCTTTGGGGACACTCTTGGTTTTTTGGACTTGATACAGACTGGAGATACAATGAAACACGGTAATGTGATGTATTTGCTGTGGACTATTTTTTGTGGCACTGGGGATTGAACCCAGGGTCTTTGCACTCAGCTACATACCCAACCCTTGTTTTGATTTTATCTTGTTAAATTGTGAGATAGAGTCACTGAGTTGCCCAGTCTGGGTCACTTGAGATCCTCCTCCATGTACGTCTATCTCATGACTTTAAGGGTTAGATGTAGGAGGAAGGGTCCTAGGAAACAAGGACAGAGTAAAAACGTTTCAAGATTTAAGCAGACAAGTGAATCTCACTGTGCATACGGAATACCAGGGGTTTTGTAAAAATGCAAGTTCTGATTCCATTCCTCTGGGGTGGGGACTAGGACCCAGAATTTCGAATAAACTCCCAGGCAGTGCTCCCAGGACCACGCCTGGAGTAGTAAGGTGCCGATGAACAGCCCAGGGCCCTCTAATACACCTCGATATTGTTGCTACAGATGTGCAATAGGGGCAGTTTCTCAGACTTGAAGGCCAGAGTTTGGCAGGCCCCTCAGGCTTGGACCAGAGCTCCAGTCGTCACATGCAGACTCCAGGCACCAGCTGGCAGTCGTTCCATCCACACAAGTTACCGCTTCCTCCTCAGCTTCCCGGCTTTCTCTTCTCCCACTAGCTTCCTGTTCACCTTAATTTCAGGCCCCCACACCCCCCAGCTCAGCCCACAGCGTGTTCCATGGCCCAGACCACTGCAGCCAGACCCCCGGTGGACTTGCTGAAACGCGCTTCGTCCTCTGCTCAAGCCTAAGTGAGGAGCAGCAGTGGCAGCATTCTTAGCACAGACTCGCTGCTCTCAGTAATTCTGTCAGATCTACTCGCAGGCTCCCAGACTGTCTGCCCAGACCGCACGAGCTGGCGATTAAAGCTTAGAACAATAATTAGACCCTTTGTTTTGAAAGCAAATTTTGTTTCCAGACCAGACTTCAACATTCGTTACAATACAGCCTAATAAAAACAAATCTGGAAGCATATGCTTTTTAAGCTTTTGTGTCATAAAATCCACAACAGCACTAAAACAACTTTGGAAAAAGTAATCCGTGACCCCCAGCAAAACATTCTGTGAATCTTCCCCCCATTTCCCATCCAAGTGTACCGCAATTCCATCAACACGTACAGGGACCAGTGTGTACTGTCATTTTCCGTGTATTTCTGTGTCGCTGCATGACCTTTGTGTTTATTATGGTTTTTTTTGGTTTTGTTTTGTTTTGTTGTTTTTTTTGTGGGTACCGGGGGGTCGACCTCAGGACCTCGCACGCCAGCAGGCGCCCATGCCGCTGAGCGATATCACCGGCCCCTTTTTCGTATGTGGGTTCTGGGAGTCGAACTCGGGCCCTCGCGCTTGCCAGGCAGGCACTTACGCTGCTAAGCCATCTCACCGGCCCTGTGTTTATTATGTTTAAAGACAATATGTCTTATAGCTGACAAGCATAATGTTTGTAAATGTAAAGCATGTTTCTTTTGAGGAACATTTCAGTAGGGTCCTTTCCCTCCCTCCCTCCCTCCCTCCCCTTTCTTCCTCCCTCCCTTCCTTCCTTCCTTTTTCCTTCCTTCCTTCTTCCCTTTTCCTTCTCTTTGGCCTCCCCATCACTCTATTTCCTCTTTCTACATTTTCTTCTATTATCAGAAAACAATGTTGAATGGACATTTCATAATCTCGTACCATATGTTGAATTATATCCCTAGGTTAAATTTTCATTCAGCAATAGAAAGTACATATTCACCCCTTAAATTGGGAAATTCAGTGACCAAATTAGTATGGCATTGCCATTCTCTCTGAAATGTCAAGGGGGGATTACCTAACCTTCTTTTTTTTTTGCCTCCCAACCATCTGGGTAATTCTGATATTAATTCAAGTCTCTTACAGCTTCATTCATTCCTAGGGGCCACTGAAATGGGTCCCAGCTGAAAGCAAAGTCAGTCAAACTAGGTCCCATGCTTAGTTCAGCCACTAAGTCATAGCCTTGTCTTGCACAAATTATTTTCAGTTCATATGATTCTCTAAGTACATGATTTATATATCAATTCCTGGCCACATATGGTTATCTTAGAGAATAAATACACTTAGCTTCTTGTGGAAAGAATTTTTTGTCTGTTGTTGACTACTGTATCCCCAGCATCTATAACAGGGCCTGGCATAGGGTAAGCATTTGATAAATGTTTACTTTTCTATTTTGTGAATTATTTTTAAAAATTATAACTCAGAAATAAAAGAGAGATCTTTACTCTGAATAGTTTGAAGCAGTGGTTCTTAAGCCTTTTGAGAATAAATACATCCATGATGACATCTGTGCATTTGTAAATATACTGTAACTTCAAAAATAACCTTAATGGGTCCAAATAATCCTGAAATTTTTCTATGGATACTAGGTAATTCTGACATTTGAATCCCTGGTTTAAAATAAATTCTAATTTATTTGAATTCATCCTACCAAGTAGAAGAACTGTGAAATAGTAAGCAATCCATGCCACTTGAAACCTTCCATCTTGATTTCAGTCTGTCACAGTTGGCATTATTATTTCTATGTTATTATAGCAACTGCTAGGCTCAGAAAGAGTCAGAAGATTCACCCAAGTTGACACAATCATTAAGTGTGGAATAGGGCCTAGAACCTGGCTCTGTGATTCCCGTCCAACGTGGGTTTGTTAAATGTCTCCTGTTAACCACCGTGATGATTTACACCACCTTTGCTTTCTGGGCATTTGATTGATAGTCATCATTAGTGCAGATAATCCAGACTCCTGTGTAATGATCAAGACATTTAGGCCAAGGAAGTTCTAATGCCATTCTCAGCTTCATCTGGAAAATTCTAACTAGAGTTCATTAACCTGTCAGCCCTTCCCAGCGCCACACTGATACAATAAAATAGTGCAGATCAATAGAGGCCTCAAGCAGGCTTCATCTGTCTTCCTTTGTTACTCCTCTCTTCTTCATCTTTCATTACTATTATTTTCTTTCTCTAGCCCTTTAGAGGCAAAACTCTTGGCCCTTGAATTGGCAATTCTGCTTTCTCTGTATATTTGAAGTTGTTGGGAAACCAAATACACACAGCCTTTCCCAGACTCACCTATTGCGGTTCCAGAGAGTAAGAAGCTAACCTTATCTAAAGTCACTCAACAAATCTAAACTTTTCGACAAGATCTAGTAAATTATTTTTTATAAAGTATAAAATTGCTCAATAACTGTGGGTGAGTTTCTGAAAGCTTTGCAGAACTGTTTCATTTATGAAAATAAAAGTGCTGATATTTTTCCCAAGCTTCGTACAATAGCTACAAAGATCACTGAGTTGAAGGCATTAATGACTACTGAGAGAGTATGAGGATGAGGATGGTTATAAAACCCCTTAGCTTTTCTTACTTTTAAATACTTGCTCACGTGGCTCTTTTAGGAACTTTTGGGCTCACTCAAACTTCATCTACCAAAGGAACTGTCAGACCTTGCCTAGTCTTGGTGAGATAAAGTAGTTAGTTCTGTCTCCTCTTGGTTTCTGTCTTCTGCAGCGCTTCTTAGATTATTGGAACAATTGACTCCATGACATGTATTTCCCCAGCTGGATGCACTTGGATTTATCCTGAGGAAACACTACAGCTACTTTAATATGCTGATTTATTACCAACAGCGTGAGAATTGGTTCAAATCACGTCGTCCCTTCCACGCATACCCTCGTTTATGTATTTGCCAGAAGCTTGTACCACCTGCCTTCTTCCCTGGGCTTTTTGAGGGAATTCCCAATCAAGATACATAAAACAAAGAAAGAAATGGCTACTGAAAGTATTGAGTGAATTAAATTCCCAAAGCACTTGCAATAGTATATTTTAAGACAATCCTACTAGAGAGGCAGAACAAAACTGCTAAAAAAGTTTAAGCAAGAGGATGTTTACTCCTGGAGAGAAGAGTTTCAGAAATGTCTCATGAAAGAAGAAGCTTTGAGCTGGGCTTTTAGTAATAGGCAAGATTTCAACCAAAAGAACTGTTATTAAGGTCAGGGTATTTAGGCCTGCCATTAAAGACTCACAATATATTAGTTAGCAATCAGTCTCCATTGCTGTAATAAATGATCCCCACCTTCCAGTCTCAGGACTGCACCTTCACTGCGGAGGCAGCTGGGAGACGGAGATAAGCTCCTGGACGAGGCCCACATGCCGGGGCTGTGCGCATCAAGTCATCTGGTTGTTTCTCTGCTTTGCCTTCTTTATTGTTGTAATTGGATTAACAGGGAATAGTCTCTCTGTGGTGACTGGAACATAGGAAGCTTTGCAAATGTTCTCGGGACTAACACCTGCTATCCTTGTGTAGGGGAGTTGAAGGCGTATGGAGGAGAAGCTGGACTGTGGTGTGGCTGCAGAATAGACCTCTGCTGGTCCTGTGGGGATCTCTGGGACCGAAGGACCCCTTCAGAGTTGTGCTGAGTTGGGTCGAGGAGCTGAGAGTGCATACTCCTCATTGATTTATCATTGGAGTCAACCTATCTCAGGAAGGGAGTGCGATCTTGAGCAAGATGCTTGCTTCTGCTGAGAACCAGGCCTCTCAGTGGACAGTGGTTGACTGCCCACATTTCAGTAGTAGCAAGAATGAAGGCTTCAGTCCTGAGTGGGGAATCTGGGCCACCAGCAGTGTCATCCAGTGCATCCATTTTGGTAGTGTTGTATCATCAATAACAGCTCCCCTTCTTGTAAAATATGCTTAGCTTTAAAACTGATGACTTCTGTCTGGCTTGTCAAGGAATAGCAAACAAAATCCTTGCCAGATAGCTATAGATCTCAAATGACTGGCTATACAAATAATTTTCTATAATTATACTCTCAGTCAACATTGACTGTGTAAGTCATTGCAAACTACTTTGACGGTGATTCTCATCTTGTATGCACATTCCACAATCTTGAGGGCCTTTTGTAGAATTAATCATCAGAGCAGTGTCTGTGATTTACAATGCATCCCTTTATTGATTTTCTGGGAGATATGGTAAAATCTTACTCTTTCCCTCAAAATGAATTTCATTATTAACTTAAGAAGAAGCTTTCCTCATAGTATTCTTGTAAATGTTTGAAAACTAGCTCTCTAGGAAGAAAGAAAAGAAAAATGATTTATAGTGTCTGCCAATTACTGTGGTATAAATACTCTCAATGTAACTGATTTAAGGGTACCAATGTGGGGTCATGGAGTGGGGAGGAGATGGTATAATCCATCTCTTATTCCCTCAAGTCACCCAGCCTTCCCCAGACTTTCACCTCAGTAACCACGTCCACTTGGCTATCAACACGAAGGTTGGATAGGAATGATCTCCCCCACGCACAAACAAAAAGAGGTAGAACAACAATTAAACTGACTAAAAGTTGTGCAATTATTACCATTTTGTGCTGGCAGTACCTTAACAATGCCAGTGATAAAGTACTCCCCAATTGTGCAATGGACCATGCCCATCTCTGCCCTGTTGGTGGACACATACACATCCTCTCCTAGGTATTGGAAATGCTATGTTAAAATTGCAAATGTAGTATTTTATCATGTTATATTTTCATTAATTTTCTCCCACAGCACACTGACTTTTTCAAAGTTACATACTGTATTTAGGCAACACAACACTGGCCCAAATCCTTGCCATATGGGACGCGCTAAGCACAGTTTCACTGACTTGTTAGTTGAAATGACAGAGACAACCTGGTCAACTGAACAAGAGCCATGAATTCAGATGGTAGGATTCATGAAGGTTTCCTTTTTTTTTCTTTTATTTTAAAGAGAAGAAAAAACAAAACAAATCAAAAAAGAACAAATTTTCAAAACAACATAATAGGAGGGTAACAATGGTTAATGCATTATGTATTATTATCTTTAAGTTAGTTTTTTAGGATACCAGATATTGGCATTCAATTGTCCAAACATTATTGGCACAAACCTTACTCTTCAATGAACTAAGTAAAATTGGTAGTGTATCTATCTAAACCATCATATATATATATATATATATATATATATATATATATATATATATATATACAATTTTTTTCCCTTTCCCTTCTTTCTTTTCCCTATTCCCCTATTCCAGTCTCTCTTTCCTTTTGACCAGTTTCTTTTTGATTCACCATGTCTATTGTACATTTTGGATCTTATTTACTCTTTCAGTTTCTCATACTAGAGAGACAATACAATGCTTACACATGTGCGTCCGGTTTATTTCACTTACGAGTATTTTCTCGAGTTGCATCCATTTACCTATAAAAGTCTCCAGTTTATCCTTCTTTATGGCTGAATAGTACTCCATTGTATAAAAATACCACATCTTTCTTATCCATTCCTCAGTTGATGGGCATTTGGGTTGTTTCCAAGATCTGGCTATTACAAATTGTGCTGCTATAAACATGGGTGCACGTATATCACTGTGGTACGATGTTTTTAATTCTTCTGGGAAGATACCCAGAAGGGGAATAGCTGGGTCAAATGGGACCTCCAACCCTAGTTTTCTGAGGAATCTCCACACTGACTTCCACAGTGGCTGTACCAGTCGACACTCCCACCAACAGTGAAGAAGGGTTCCTTTTTCCCCACAGCCCCTCCAGCATTTGTTATTAGTTGATTTCTTAATAATAGCCATTCTTTCTGGGGTGAGATGGTATCTCAGTGTTGTTTTAATTTGCATCTCTCGAATGACTAGTGATGTTGCACATTTTTTTGTATATTTATTTGCCATTTGTGTTTCTTCATCTGAGAAATGTGTATTCATCTCAGATGCCCATTTTTGGATTGGGTCTTTAAATTTGGGAGGTCCGATTTTTTTGAGTTCTTTGTATGTTCTCGATAGTAATCCTTTGTCTGAGGAACAGCTGACAAACATTTTTTCCCACGTTGTGGGTTGTCTCTTCACTCTGTTGGTGGTTTCTCTTGCTGTGCAAAAGCTTTTTAATAAGATGAGATCCCAGTTGTTGATTCTTTGTGATAGTTCCTGTGTGGTTGAGGTTTCATTCATAAAGTCTTTGCCTACCCCAATGTCTTCAAGGGTTTTACCTATCCTACCTTCATGAAGGTTTCTTGAACAGAGGGTGGTACCTAACACTATGATGGGCACTGTAGGGTGAATCACACAAGCTCTAGAATGTATCTTCTCTTAGAGGCAGCAGAGGCATTCAGGGAATGGATAAAACACTCAGACAGGTACAAACAAAGATCATCCGAGGTACAGAGGAGGGAGATAATGTCACCACCTTCAGGGGGCCTGTTCACGTTCACTGGAAGCCAGAGTATTTCAGCTGTTTGTCAAAGGTTGAGCGTGCATTTTAAAAAAATAGCCACAAGAGAAAGATCCAGGCAGAGGGTACAACGCAGTGAACAGTGCAGTGTCCTTGTGTTGAAATTCACAGATCAAGAACTCTGTGAACACCAGTGGAAATGGGTAGAGTTATAAAGGCAAATCCTTAGGGCCGTCAGCCTATACCAACTACCACTGCAGACCAGGACTAGATACAGACTTTGTCATTGTTAAGCTTGCCTCAGTTAATTGTCAGGTCGGGCCAGGGATATAGCTCAGTGGCACAGCACCTGCCTGACAAGCGTGAGGTTGTGAGTTCGATTCAGGGCACCAAAAAAATCATCAGGTCTCAGGAGTTCAGTGGCCAGCCATCATGGGTGTAATATGGGTCCACATCTCTCCCTGGGAAAGAGCAACCCAGATACCAAATAGGAATATATCAAACATCGTCCCAGAGAGAAGGCACGGCCAGGGCTCTACAGCTTGAATGCACACGCCTTGATAATGCCCCATTCCTGGAGAGGTTACCCAATAGCTACTGTAATATGAGATGCAAAGCGTCTGCTCTGTACCATAGCTAAAGGACTGATCACAAAAATGAAAGTGCAATTACAGAAGAATTATCCCTGGGCTATGACCACATTTCATGAGTATTTTATTGCCACCACAACTCATGATTTCAATTTTCAGGGCCGAGAATCTCTGCTGAAGCCTAATTTAAATTCTTGCTATGAGAGCCTGTTCTTTACAGACCTATGTCAATGCAAAGTGAGTCAATTTGGGTTTAATTCCTATGGACGGACCTCAATTACGTCCTGAGAGAGGACCAATGAGATAGGGAATCCAAAGGACGCTGTGCTACTCACATGTGATATTTTTACTTTTACTTCTGATCAACCACAAGAATAGGTTCGAGACTACTGTTCAGTTCACATTAAAAATGATGAGTTTTACACCCGGGTTTTAATATCTGAGTTTCTGTTTAAAGGAAAGACTGCCACTGCCTTTGAAAGTCAGGAACATGACAGATTATTTTCTAAGTCTATAAAAATATCCTCAGACCACCTTTGAAAAATAAAAGAAAACTTAATCCTGTCCTTTAATAATGTCAAGAGTGAGTGTATCTCTGGAAAAATATTGATAGAGACTCAAACGAATACTACTCTCTACTTGTCACCGTTTATCTGTGCCTAGAAAAGGTACCTCCATCTTGCTAAAACTCAGTTTCTCTCAAAAAAGTTGATATTAGCACAGAGGAAGGAGCTTAAGTTGTCTTCGTTTTTATCATTAAGAAGATATCTTGACTCTAACGGATATGAACCTTTCCTGCATGTGCATGTACACTCAATGCCCCTAAAGTTCATGTCCTAAGAATGTACAATTCTTGGCATCCAAATAATCTCCAGTGACTTTAGTCTGTTCCAATGCTGATCTTGCCCCAGGAGTTTTGCCCTTTCTTTTTTTTTTTTATTTTTTTATTTTTTTATTTTTATTTTAAAGAGAAGAAAAAACAAAACAAATCAAAAAAAGAACAAATTTTCAAAACAACATAATATGAGGGTAACAATGGTCAATGCATTACGTATTATTATCTTTAAGTTAGTTATTCAGGATACCAGACATTATCATTCAATTGTCCAAACATTATTGGCTCAAACCTTACTCTTCAATGAACTAAGTAAAACTGGTAGTGTATCTATCTTAACCATCTTATATACATATACAATTTTTTTTTCCCTTTCCCTTCTTTCTTTTCCCCATTCCAGTCTCTTTCTTATTGACCAGTTTCTTTTTGATTCACCGTGTCTATTGTACATTTTGGATTTTATTTACTCTTTCAGTTTCTCATACTAGAGAGACAATACGATGCTTACACATGTGCGTCTGGTTTATTTCACTTATGAGTATTTTCTCGAGTTGCATCCATTTACCTATAAAAGTCTCCAGTTTATCCTTCTTTATGGCTGAATAGTACTCCATTGTATAAAAACACCACATCTTTCTTATCCATTCCTCAGTTGATGGGCATTTGGGTTGTTTCCAAGATCTGGCTATTACAAATTGTGCTGCTATAAACATGGGTGCGCATATATCACTGTGATACGATGTTTTTAATTCTTCTGGGAAGATGCACAGAAGGGGAATAGCTGGGTCAAATGGGACCTCCAACCCTAGTTTTTTGAGGAATCTCCACACTGACTTCCACAGTGGCTGTACCAGTCGACACTCCCACCAACAGTGAAGAAGGGTTCCTTTTTCCCCACAACCCCTCCAGCATTTGTTATTAGTTGATTTCTTTATAGTAGCCATTCTTTCTGGAGTGAGATGGTATCTCAGTGTTGTTTTAATTTGCATCTCTTGAATGACTAGTGATGTTGCACATTTTTTTGTATATTTATTTGCCATTAGTATTTCTTCATCTGAGAAATGCGTATTCATCTCAGATGCCCATTTTTGGAGTGGGTCTTTGAATTTGGGAGGTCTGATTTTTTTGAGTTCTTTATATGTTCTCGATAGTAATCCTTTGTCTGAGGAACAGCTGGTAAACATTTTTTCCCACGTTGTGGGTTGTCTTCACTCTGTTGGTGGCTTCTCTTGCTGTGCAAAAGCTTTTTAATAAGATGAGATCCCAGTTATTGATTCTTTGGGATAGTTCCCGTGCGGTTGAGGTTTTATTCATAAAGTCTTTGCCTACACCAATGTCTTCAAGGGATTTACCTATCCTACCTTCCAGCAGATTTAATGTTTCTGTTTTAATATTTAGATCTCTGATTCATTTTGAATTTAATTTAGTGCATGGTGAAAGATATGGGCCTAGTTTTAATCTTCGGCATGGGTAGAGCCAGTTTTTCCAGCACCATTTATTAAAGAGGCTATCTTTCTTCCAGCGAATGTGTTTGGCACCTTTGTCAAAGATAAGGTGGCTTAGTACGTCTGGGGTTGTTTCAGCATCTTCTAATCTGTTCCATTGATCTTCAGGTCTGTTTTTTTGCCAGTACCACACTGTTTTTATCACAGTAGCTTTATAGTATAATTTCAAGTCGGGGATTGTGATGCCCCCTGCCTTGCCTTTGTTGCCCAGAATTGCCTTTGCTATTCTAGGTCTCTTCTGATTCCAAATGAATTTTAGGATTGTTTTCTCTAATTCTGTGAGATATGCTGTTGGAATTTTGATTGGAATTGCATTAAATCTGTATAACAATTTTGGAAGTATGGCCATTTTCACTATATTGGTTCTTCCTATCCAGGAGCAAGGGATATCTTTCCATTTTCTGATATCCTCTTCAATCTCCTTTTTCAGAGTACTGTAGTTTTCAGTACAGGCCATCAGATTGACAGTCATACCCTCAGTTGCTGTTCTAAACTGCCTTTTATAGGAAGTAACAGCCAAGTACACCAACAACAATACACGGACAAACTGAAGCCACTTTAAACATTCCATGTTAAACGGGGAAGGAGGATGCTCTTTCGTAGACACAGAAGCTACTACTTTCAAGGCAGTGACCTCCTGTCTGACCTCCCTGCCTCTGGCTTGGGTGCTGTGATTAGCACTAATGGAAAATGTCCATAATCCTAGAGAGGAGACATCTACAGAGTCGCTGCAGTGGACTGATGATCTACTCTCCAGTGCTACCCAGTGTGTGCACCAGCAGACAGAAGCTCCTGCAGGAGAAAGGGAGGGAGGTCACCAACACGTTTCTGTTATGTAGCAGCCCAGCGGGCAGAAGAAAGAAACAAAGTAATACCAAGATTCTTGGTATACTCTTTCCACCCTAGCCATGGCTGAGATAAATGACAGGCGTTACTGAATGAGAGCCTTCTAGAAGCTAAGTACTTTTCTTACATTATTTCTAATCTTTAAAATTATAGCACCACACTGGCTGGTCTTCCAAACCTTTGTTTCTTTTCACTTTGCGTTCTACCTACCTAGGTCTCAGCCGCTTTGTGCACATGATGAAGCTGAGGGTGGTAACTTACTGATAAAATGCTGTTTTGAATACTGAAAGAGGCAATGTATTGAGAAAATTTGGAAAGTGCTTAGCGTAGTGCCTGATGTGTGGGGAGTACTCAGTAAGTGTAAGATGCTGGTATGGCTGTCTCTGGATTTCTTCTACCTGGGAGTTTCCATTGTGTCCATCAACACCAGCCAAGCTGTCCCGCAAGGCAAGTTAGTATTCAGCCCACCGTCCCATCACTCACTTGCAATCTGGGTTTCTGCTAACAGTCAGTAAACACGGTTTAGCATCTCAATGGATGTTACTGCTCCACACAGGCTCATTTCGCCTCCTCAACTAGATTAATTTATCACTCATTCAATTCATATGTTGTTTGAACACATACCAGGTGCCAAGCTCTGTTCTGGTTTACTGGGGTTAGGATAGCAAAAGAGAACGATAAAAGCCAAGTCCCAGCCTTATGGCTCTTTTGTGCTGGTGGGGGAAGCTAGGGACAGAAATCAGTAAAATATGTTCTATTTTAGATGGCAACCAGTGATATGAACACGGATAAAACATAGCAGGGAGCTAGAAGGTATTGGAGCTAGGATGTAATTTTGGATTTTGAGGTCAGGGGAGACGTCACTGTGTGGGCAGAATCATGTCTCCCACTTCATGGGAAAGGAAACCGATTCTCAGAGAGGGACAGTGGATTTCCTAACACCACGTGACATTGGTTCAGAGGCAAACATAAACCAAGTGTGTCAGCTTCGTCGGAGATGCGTCTCTACAGCAGGCAGAGACTGCACTCGATCTGTATTCCTGGATTGAAACCAGTGGTCCTGGAGTCCTCTTTCCCATTTACTGTGTCTGAAACAAAATTTTTTCTCACCCTTTTCTGGGGTCTTCCTCTCCTGCATGGCCTATTTATGCTTTGTCTAATAAGCTTTAATGCCCCACTGCAGCAAGAACTAAGGGCTAGCTCATGCCTCCGGAGCAGTGTCACTGTGGGGTACACTAGCCAGCCCCCTCCTAGGAATGAGAAGTGGCCATTCCCCTGGGGGACCCAGTCCACATGGGCTGCAGAAAAGAGTGAATTTCAGCCCTCACCCACCTCCTCCAAGGGCTTTTGTGCAGTATACAACCTTCACCACAATAAAGGGCAACCTGCTACCTCCTCTGATACAATTTTGTATTTCACACACCATTTAACTAATGGAAGTCACATAATAGGTACACAGTGAATCATGGCTGAGTAAAGTCTTTCTCATTTTTCATCTCCTAATATGATGAAGACCCTTTATATTTCAGCTCATGACAGAGGACATGAATTAAGGTATTCCACACAGAAAGTATTTATTGAGCTCCTACTATATGCCAGGAGGTAGGCTGGGGACACAGGGGATACAGCTCTGGAAAACGGACAAAATCCCTGCATTTATGGGGATTACATTCTAGTAGAAGAAAAATATGATAGATGAAATAAACATATGTGAAATATGTTGGATCTTTACATTGCAAAGAGAGAAAATAAAGTATGGAGGGTGTATGAAGTTTTAGGGGTAAATGTTCTAGAAAAGCCTTGTAGAGTGGTGAGGGCAGGCCTTGTAGAGTGGAGTGTTTAATCCGAATAAGTGAAGGAGCTACTGTAGTAGAAGATAAGGGATCCCAAAGGTGCCCGCATCCTAATCCTTGATACTTATCAATGTGTTGCCTGTCACAGCAAGGGAGACGTGGTTAAATTAAGGACTTTGAGATTGGGGGATTATCCTGAAGTGTCCTGGTGGGCTTAACAGAATCACAAGCAGCTCATCAGATGGAGAAAGAAGCCAGAGCCCGAGAGAGACTGAAAGATACCCCACCGGCTCTGAAGATGGAGGAAGGGACCATGAACCAGGAGTGCAGGTGGCATCTAGAAAAGGGGATGGGCTCTCTTCCAAAGCCTCCAGAAGGAAGCAGCCCTGCCCATGCCTTGACTCTAGCCTAATGAGATTGTTCTGGGCCATCTGTAATCCAGCAAACACTATAGCACACTAAATTTGTATTGTTTTATGGGAAATTAATACAGCAACTATGTAGATAGGTAGGGAGGAGCAAACCATGTTCTAGAAGTCACGGATTTTCAAAGATACTTTCTTGCTGATAAAACAGACTTCAGTATGAAGAAATATTGGAAAATAAATGTAACAGAATGGTCCCTTCCTGTGGGGCAAGTTCACAGAAGAACTGGGACGCCAATGTCGCTGTCTTGGCCCCACAGTAGATTTTCTGAGCTCCATTATCAAGTAGTTTTTGTATTTGCCAACCCTGATTGTGAAGGATTAACCTGATTCTTCTGTCTTTTAAAGAAGAATGAGTATTACATGGCAATTGAGTATTTATCATACACTCTCCTCTTCTAGAAGCAGTTGTTTTACCACCCTGACATCAAACCACTGGGCCCAGGGAAACCTCTGATGTTGAAGAATATCAAATGTGCTTTCTTCTCTTCTCTCTTTCCTGTTTCATGGTAGATCTGATGCACCTTTAAACCTTCAAAGGATTCAGTAATCAGTGACATGGGAGACATGTGACACTGCACACATCATTGTGAAGATGAATTTATTAATGTAAACTGTGTAGTGTGGAATCGAGGGTTGGAACTGAATTAAAATGTGAGGATCTGTAATCCAACAAAAAAAAAACAGAACAAAGGGAGGAGAGAGAGACAGAGCTGGCAGATGAAAGACACTTTGCTGAATCGGGAATTCGCTGAAAAGAGCTACATAAAAGAGAGATTATTGCCTAAGTAGGTTAACATAACCCTGGTGTCTTAATTAAAATGTCTTCAAAAAAGGAGAAAGAGGGATAGGACTGGAGGTTTATGGGAGGACTATCTGAAAAGGAAGAAATTTTCAGGGGGAAGGAAAGCAAAAAGCTGGGATTGAAGTTGAAAACAACTTCCTAAACAAAATAATCTTGAATTTTAACCATATAGAGAATATTTAAAAGTTGGGTGGACAAAGGGGACAATTGATTTCTGCAGCCAGTGCAGGAAATAGCTTTCTAACTTAAAACTGTGCAGCCTTAACATCAAGAAGTTAACAACCAAAAACAAAGCAAGTAAATAAAAACAGGAGGAACAAGGATCTTGAAAGTAGACCAAATCCAGAGAATGAGTTCTGTCTTAAGTATGGTCTCAGCTTTCCATTTCCTCCCTTTGTTACTATAATTGAGGAAGACACATGCCATTCTTGAGGAGGGGGTGAGCTTTATCTGAGTTGCTGGGGATGCCTGCTTCCCCTAGATCACCCCACAAGTTCATCTGAGAAGCTTCATGTTTCCATTTTCCTTAGGGTGCCAGGTAAAGGAGCCCCTGGTTTTATATTTGATAAAGTCATGTGCTCTTCTTCTGAGTCATCCTGGAATGACCCAGTGCCACCCTCCATCATCTGGATCTCTCCTGAGCTGACACATGCAATGTGGAGCCTCACTGCAGGCGGCCACTCGATCTGCATCAACAGCCAGCACTGCCTCCTGCCACTTAATGAGGCGACTCGGCTGCCAGGGAGAGCAGAGCACTGTCCCTGCCACTCTGATGATTCAGTGCATCAGGAGCTAAGCGAGAAGGCAAGACTTGTGTCTTCTCTGAGGTCACCCTAAGGAGAAAAACTCAAAAGTGCCTTTGGAATAAGAAAAGATAATATCAGCTTGCCATATGATATAAGATAGCATTCATTACATAGATATTATTTATTAAAGTTTTTAAACAATTAAGCCTGAATTTCCATATGAATGGGACCTAGCATCAGAAACCAGAAATTAATAGAAATTATTTTGAAGCCACCATCTAACCCCGAACCCACATAATGTCCATACTAGGCTCCTAGTGTGTGCGTGTGTGCCTGTGTGTGTGTGTGTGTGTGTGTGTGTGTTTTCAAGTGCATTTCCCAGGCAGGTACAGAAGACCAGGGATGAGAGAGGTATGAATAGGTCAGGGAAGAACACAGAAATGAAGCCACGAAGTCCTGACAGACCACACCAGGCGTCTCTACGTTATGAGCAGACAGACACGTTGCACTGGCAGAGTGAAATCTGTTCCAGTGGTGACCGCTGGTTTGGCAATGTGTCATAGGACCTTTGACCCAGCAATTGCACTTCTACTAATCCATTCTAAGGAATCCTCACTAGAGAAGAAACCAGCAAGCAAATAAAACTTTATATATAGTGCCATTTCGTTTATATTTTATTTATAGTAACAAACAATTAGAATCAGGCAAACATATGACCGTAACAACCAAGGAAGAGTTTAATTGTTCAATGTTCCATTGAGCAACTGCTAAAATTATGTTTGCGGAATTTGCAACGTGAATGGGAAGAACACAGAATTTATCAATAGGTTCAAAAAGCAAATTATGGAATTATTCAGACCCCCCAATCTTAATAATGTAAGAAAAATATATGTGAAAACCTAAAAGGAGTAAAGTATTCTTCTGTTTGAATAAAAGTTATCTTTCTTCTGCATGTTAGTATATCTTCTAAAATGAACCTATTCTATTTAGAATTAAGAAAAAAAGAAGTTTTTAAAAATGAAGTGTGATCTGACATGCCAGCATCACCCGCTATAGTCCATCCCTTAGATAAGCTGGAATAAGCCAAAAACTTTGGACACATGAGCTCAAGAGCACACACCTGCACACTTTGGAAACTATAAAACCTGAAGCATACAGGGATGGATGGGTTATGGAGAGAAGTCAATACTTGAGATGTGAGACCGGCGATGGCAGGTTTCTCTGATTCTGTTGTTTTTCTTCTTCCCTAGCTTTGCCTAAGGAGTGAGGTTCCAGTCACATAACAGAGAAGTGGCCATGCAGGTAGTTAAGACTTCTGTAGAACCCCAACTTTCCAGAGAAGCCAGGAAAAGGAACCCCCTCCAAGGGAATGTTGGAAAGGAGAGAGCTGTTGTGAGTGGTAGTGTTGATTCACTCTTCAGTTCCAGAAATAGTTTGGCAAATAGTAGGTGCTTAGGAAATATTTGTCCATTGAATGAATTA
The DNA here is from genome assembly GCA_028451465.1 of Erethizon dorsatum. Lineage (NCBI taxonomy): Eukaryota > Metazoa > Chordata > Mammalia > Rodentia > Erethizontidae > Erethizon > Erethizon dorsatum. Next base: position 146,520,608 of record CM051825.1, on the reverse strand, counting down.
ATTTTGAGAAAATATCCACTTTGGAAACTGATGTACTGTCTCCAAGAAGACCAGCATTGCCAGCCTTCTCTCCAGCATGGGGAAAAATCCCTTTTCTGCATTTAACACCAGAGAAGATAGTTTGCATTTTGTCTGAAAAATATGGAAGTTCCTGCAATTAACCACTAAAGTCCTCTTAGATGAGCACTCACAATCCGAGAGGGTCAGGAACTAAAAACTGAGGGAACAGCCAAATTTTGTCTATCACTGTGCGTTGTTTCTGGCACATTTGCTTATTGAGTGGAGTTGAGGATGAAGTTTGTCCACACTTACATCATTCATTCTGTCCTCTAACTGCCCCTCCTCTTTGTCTGTCTTTGTCTCTGTGTCTGTCTTCCTCCCCCCTCTTGGGTGTATAGTTAAGACTTTGGCTATGAAACAGAAACATGAGGCATTTCCACTGTACTATGGCACACTGGTGGCCACAGAGGACACCAATGACTCAAAGGAACAACAGCTTTAGATAGAATAGTGGCATTGACTGTGCCCCACCCATCCATCTTTGGCTTTGCCACTAAAGCTCATGAGGCCAACTTCCAACTGCCAGTTTTGCATCTCACCACCACAAGCCCAGAGAATAAACATCTCGGGGAGCCTTCAATAAATGACCAATGGGAACTGGCATCTAAATCCTCCAACTCCCTCACTCCTCTGAGTCGTGCTCACCACTGACTCCTCGAATGCTCAGTTGGCAACTTGCTCATTACCACTCCCTTCGTTAGCTGCCTTCCCCTCCCTGTCTGGCTTCTCCATCCTCCTACTACCAAGATATTCTGGGATTAGCCACCAAAATGAGCTACTTGGTCTCAAATCCTTATCTCAGGGGTGCTTCTGGGAAGCCCAGATTGAGAATGCTGAATGCAGGTTGTTGCTATTCTACCATCCATGAAAAGGGATATGAAAAGGGAACAAAGTGTCATGGAACCCTTCAGGGTGCTGCAGTAGAGCAAGCGCAAGGCGATGATCATGGGAGAAAATGGGATCGCAGGGAAAGAAGAGCTTGAATCCAGGGAAAATCCCCTAGGTGGACTCTGCAGGAGCCGGCAACTCAGTTGGAATGCAGCATGGTGGACACCAGAGAATCTATTCCTATGCTGTACACATCTAACCCTTCAACAGCTGAGACCCTCCAGCATGGGCAGGAGTGGTTGGGAGGGACAGCATTCTCAATTCCATTTAGGATATGTGGAGTTTGAGGAGCCTGGAGATAGTCACTTGTCATTTATTGTGAAATGTCCACAAGGAAAGCAATGACCCATAAATACCCACTGAATTGTAAAGAATTGTTTTTCCGAGGGTGGCTTTTCTAACAGGGCCTTCTTCAAAGGCCAGTTGCACATTGATGAGCTCATGCGGACGAGGCCAGCAGAGTTCCTGGGCTTCGTGTTCTCACATCTAGAATACATACTCAGACTAATACAGCTATGGGGGCAGGAGCACATGCGTGTATTAGAAAAACAAGCCCATCTGTAAAGTGTGGCAAGATGCCCCCAGGTGTTCAGAAGTAGCTATTTAACATGAATATTTGATCAATGTCAGAGCAGATGGAGGGAAATTGTATCCATTATATTCTCATCACCATCACACGTGGCTGAACGGACTTCTGACTAAAGAATCTAAATATGTTTAAAACATTTTTCACCTCCAATGAAACTAGCACACCCTGATTTGTGTCGTTAATGCTCCTGGTAGCTTCATGAACTATTTCAGAGGGAGTTGTGTCTCAGTCGTGTAGTTTGGCAAATTTTCATCCCCAAAGCCTGTGCTGTTGTTTTATTGTTTTAAGTAGCAGTTCAAATGTGAGCCAGATGACATTTTAGAGACAATGGTAAAATCTGTAGGGTCATTATTTGTTGCTGTGGTACTTGTGTTTTATTTTTGAAGTTGAGCTTTTCAAATATGGGGCTGAATGCAGTATAACAAGCAGTGGGAAACAAAGCTTGTTTAAGAACATTTGTTCTTCAGGGATGGCCCCCAACTCGGACAGGGGTGGGTCGAAGACAAGGTCGATCCCAGACTTTTGTATAAAGCCACTCAGCAGCTTCTGGTACCCCTTAGGATCCGGAACAAGCCCTCTCCTGAGCCTCCTGGAGCTGCCTCCTGCCCAGCTTTTCTGTCTGGTCATTTCCTGCCTCTGCCTTCTCTCCTGCTATGGCCCAGGCCTAGAACCCAGGCCCCTCCTGCTTCCCTTTATTCCCTTGTCGCTCTGAGATTAATTACCTAACTGTCACTTCTTCTGGAAAGCAGTGGCCTCCTGCTGAGCCACCCAAGTGGTGACTTAGTTTGTCTACCCTGTATGCCAGGCAAACACGCTTGGAACGCTCCTCCGTTCAGACCATGTCACTGACCCTAGGTCCCACCACACAGAAACTTCAGGCACAGTTCCGATTGTTGCATACACCTGGGTTGCGTTTAAATACCCAGAGTTCCTTGCAATGACTTGTTTAATTGGCTTCTTTCTTTCAAAACGGGGAGCTCAAATGGAGACTTTTATAGTAAATGGATGCATCTCAAGACCATACTCGTAAGTGAAATAAACCAGACGCACATGTGTAAACATCGTATTGTCTCCCTAGTGTGAGAAGCTAAAAGAGTAAATAAGATCCAAAATGTACAATAGATATTGTAAAACAGGAAGAAACTGTTCAAAAGGAAAGAGAAGTTGGGATGGGGGAATGGAGAAAAGAAGGAAGGGAAAAGCAAAAAAAAATATATATATATACATAATATATATATATAAGATAAGATAGATACACTACTAATTTCTCTTAGTTCACTGAAAAGAAAATTTTGTGCTAATATTGTTTGGACAATTGAACGCTGATATCTTGTACTCTGAGTAACTAATTTAAAGATAACAATATGCAATGGATTAACCATTGTTACCCTCCTATGACATTGTTTTGAAATTTCATTCTATTTTTTTCTCTTTAAAATAAAAATTTTAAAAAAGGGGGGAGCTCTGGGGAGCTGGAACTTTCCCTGTTTTGTTTACCACCTGGCAACTACCACCATGCCTGGTCCATAGACTATGACCAAAAATATCTGGACAAATAAATACTAAAATTATACAGAAATGATAAGCAATGTGACCTGGCTTCAATAAGCGTGTAGTCGTGTAAGAGGACAGGACAGTGGCATGGTGGAAGAATGTCCAGGGCGCTGTGGGAATCTAGAGGGAGGGGAAGGTTACTGAACTTAGCAGAGTGAGTGGGGAAGTCTTCCTGGAGAACAGATAGAGTGTGGAGGTGTTAGTGACGTGCAGGAAGCAAGAAGGAAAAGCGTGGTGTGCTTGAGGAATTGCAGGAAGGTCCTCGCTCTCCCTGCTGGAGTGCAGCTCACATGGAAGCAAGTTTCTGAAGGTTAGGCAGGACAGGGTCATGGAAGTCATTTCAATTTAGAGGCTACACCAGGCAAGCAAGTGCTTTAACACAAGGGAGTGGTGTGATGGAATTCACATCTGGTCAGAGCATCGGGCAAGGGACTAGAGAGTGGAGTTGACATGGGACACAGGCAGGCACTGCTGTGAGCTGTCATGAAAACTGAGACCACATCAGTAAATAAACCCTCATAAACCCAACTTCAACCAGCATTCATAAAAAAACAACCACTTCTCCCTATTTCGTAGTTTCATAATTTTATGGACTCAAAGTCCTACAGAGAAAAAGGAGCAAAGAGAAACCGTTTGAACTTCTCTGAAGCACCCAGTCTTGCTTGGCTTTATCTCATACACGTTAAGTATACCTCTTAGCCACTCCGTTATATGAAGGACATGAACAACTCCTGCCCCTTAAATATCAATGTGTATAAAAATTGGCTCATACACGTAGTTTTGGTGAAACTGAGTTTGCAGAAGAGTTTTCCAGCATTCTGCCATTTTGGTGAACAGTAACTTTTGATAGCTCTGCTTTGCTGTGCTTATTCATTTTATCTATCTCTGGGTCTTCTTGATCTCTCTTCCTTTGCCCACCTGTCACTCCATGTGTCCCAGAGCAAGCCAATAAGACTAAGAGACAGTGACATTGAGACAGAGAGAGACAGAGAAAGGAAGTTCCTGGTGGTTAGAAATGTATAGGTCTACATAGTGTGTGTATACACATATGGTTTTCTTTCTTTCTTTTTGTTTTTTTGAAGAGTGAATGTGTGTTTAGGTGTTTATGGGACTTGGTAGAAATGGCAAGAAAAGATAGTCTGTTTAACTCTTTATCTTTCCTTGGTGGGTAATGTGGTCACTACCTTTTATTTTTCTTTTACCCATATTATACCAAATACCTTTAAAAGTAAATTACAGGGGCCGGTGTGATGGCTCAGCAGCGTAAGCACCTGCTTGGCAAGCACAAGGTCCTGAGTTCGACTACCGGCACCCACATAAAAAAAAAAAAGTAAATTACATATGGATATATATTACATTGATTGTTTCCTTGTGATAGAGTTCTAAATGTTAAATTGCTTATAGAACTTGAATACTTACAGGCTATCTAGGGTAACTTTTTTTAAAAATTTATCTTTGAAGCACGAATGGCCCCCATATCAGACCTTTGCAAGAATTGTGTACTTTGTTTTTTGTCTGTTTTATTTTTTAAGTGTCTTCCAACTTTGTAGTGAGCAGAATAGACTACAAAGATGACTCAGGGATATTTGAAGAGGAACTTTAAGCGCAACTTATAAATTACAGTAATTATAAAGAGAGAAACGTGTAGAATCCATGCCTGGCACAGATGATTCTGGGAACAGGTGGTGTTTGGTTTAGAGGAAAGAACATACAAGGAATATAAGAGCCAGCGTTCGGGCATCACAGCTGGTTCACCTCCAGGAGCTAACTCTTGTCACAAAGAAGGAAAGACTTCGCTCATGTAACTCCGGAAAACAAAACCGGTCCCATGATACAGATTTCAGCATAACAGAAAGAAGAATTTTACAAAACTTTTCTATGGATTCAGTTGCCTTATAAACCTTTGAGCTTCCCAGGAGGAAAGAATTGAAACTAATGTGGCAACTTTATTGTTATCACAAAAAATATATTCATGTTAAGGAGCAAATCAAAGTAGAAATGTAGACATTCTATTATCTTATTTATCAAACATAGCTGTGGACCAAACGCTGCGCACTAGGCACTGTGCTGAACCCACGACCTATTTAATATTTTAAAAATATTTCTGGACACCTGCTACGTGCTAGGCTTATGCTAGGTGCTAAGGGACACAGCTGCCCTTATGGAGCTACTAGGTTTGTGTGGAAGATAGACATCAGTAAAATAATGGCACCAAGTGAATGTGTAATCACGAGCTGGGACAAGTTTCTAGAGAGAAAGCACAAGGTGCAGGCATCTCTACCACTAAAGAGAAGGAAGAGCCCTAAAATGGTGCTTGAGCTGCGAGTAGAAGGATGGGTGGGGGCCAAGCAGGTAAAAGAGGACGGTCCAAGAAGGAGGGGCGTCGTGGCGAAGGCCCTTCAGTCAGACGGTGCTGGTGTAGCTGAGATGCAGAGGCAGGACAGGGATGTCACCTAAGGCCAGAGACATCCCTGGGAGCTAAGCTTGCTGGTTCTTCCTGGTCTTAGTAACACTGGGAGCTTCATCCTTTGTCAAGGGGGTGCATATGCCATATTAATGAGGGGACAGGGAGTGTTTTTAGATGACTCTGGAGGCTGGATGAGAACTCCCGGAATTACCACCCTCATTTCAGATGCCCTGATGAAACCAGTAACTTCATTTCAACATTAAGGACTTGAGCCAAACTAATTTCTTTTCTGCCTTAAACATGCAAAACAGGAAAATGGTCAAAAACATGGCCTGGGGGATGTGAACCTCCCTGGGTGCTCCGCATTCAGATGCTCCGATATTGGAGCTCCCGTGAGAAGATATTGTTTAATTTGGGGTTGGCCATCCCCAAAGTCTCTGATGTCCAACTTTCATTATTGGAGATGTTGTTTCGGATATGGGTGGTGAACATGTCTAGATGCATGCCTGCCTAGAGAGTGGGTGACCATGGCCTGTACCCATCTCTCCCAGTTTCATAACAGCAGCCCTGGAAAAGCATGAGTGGCATAATTTATAACAGCAGACTGCCCTCACCCCGTCCCATGAGTCCACCAGCCAGCATCCTCCCTGCCCCCAACATTAAAATTAGTTCCATACCCCCTCCGTGAGGTGCCCTGCGAGACCAACAGGTAGTTTCCGTGTCCCCCCATTTGATTGGCAGCATAGCTCTGTCCAGTAGACCCACAGTGATGACCCAGCGTGGCTGACATTTGGCCTCCAGCATACTGGGAAAGTAGGTAGTAGGAAATGCAGTAAGCTGAATGTCTTGGCTCTCCCACCTCTTAAATTTGCTCCAGAAAGGTTGCTATTTGTTGACTATTGCATCCTTAAGCAGGCAAACTTCAGCTGTTCGAGGTAATATCGCAAACTTTACATCTCACCTAGAGAAGAGCAGTCGGCTGAACCACACATGGGATTGCGTAGAAAATGTGAATGGAATAACCCAGAACCCTACTCCTAGCATCCCGAGGCTCCGTGTCATGAAATTAGCTGGAAGATGGAATACACTGCAGATTAACCTCTGCAGGCCCATTCATTTGCAGAAATTTGTAGATAATTAAGCTGTCCCCACTCAGCCTAGGTAGCTGCTCCTATTAACCAGGGGCTAAGATACACTGTCTCCCTCTACAATGTTACAGCTGTGATTATCTTACACAGGAGTTAACTGGTCTAAAGGACTCTCCCTACAGGCATAGACCTGGACTTGTCAAGGGGGTCACCAGCACCAAACCTAGAGAGGAGTTGAGTCCTGTGTTTACAGAGGGGGATCCAGAGACAGAGGTTCAGGAGCTAAGCAACTTTGGAGACGTCTCCTATATCCTTGAATCTCAGGAAAACAGCCATGATGGTTCTGCCTATGAGTTGTTAAGTGTAAATGAGATGATATAACACACCTAGCACTGTACCCAGCATATGATAAATAAGCATTTCCTCCATCAGACTCAGTGAGGATGGCAGGGAAGTCTTGGGGCTAGAGAGGTCAAAAAAAGCCAGTTATGCCATTATGAGTCTTGAGGCTGGAATCTAAGCTTCAAAATTCCCCAAAGGAAAAAGCCTCAGCCACTTCAAGTCAAACTCAAAGCATCATAACATTGCATGGAACCAGCAATGGCTCCAGCTGCCTTGGAAACAAAACTGACCTTCTCGCCTTGACCTCTGAGGCCATCCACAACTGCTGACCTGGTGTCTGGAGTCTCGCCTTCCTCTGCCCTCTCTTAGCTCCTTGCCTTGCAGAGAGAGGGGTGCTTGTGCTTGTACCAGTCTTGGCCCCAAAATTAGGCCAGTATGAGAGGAGCTGTGACTCCTTTACAAGGTTTTGTGGTTTTCTCTCTCACTTATCACGCAGTGCAAAGACAGGAAATGGCAGAGCAAGAGGGTAGAGAGCCAGGGTGTGCACGTTCCCTGGCTGCTTCTCTACTGTTTGCGTGTGGCTTGGGAAGACTCCTGGACAGGGGCCAGCCAGGCTGAACTTCTGGCTTTGTGCTCAGGTGAACAGAGAGCCAAGCTGTCCTCTCAGGTGTCACTGTGTCAGGGTGGCCACGTGCCTCAGCAGGGTGTGTTGGGAGAGAACAAACCCTGGAGTAGGTCCCAGCTGTGGATGCCAGTCCAGACCGAGCATATTCCTTTTCTCCTCTTGTATGGGGACACCTCGCCCATGTAGTTCTACTCCAGGCTCCATAGATGTCATCGTGAGCCCCTTGAGAACCAGCTCTGTGATTCTCAGGTCTATGTGCAGGAGGATTTCTGGAAGAGGTCTCAGCATCTGGCCGGTCACCTGCTGGGGAGCAGGGACGGCAGCATGTGGGGGGAGCTGGCTAAGGAGAAGTTGCCCTGGCTGTGGTGAAGGCCTCGGCCAGGGCGCCAGCCTGGGAAGACTCTGATCATGGTCCCCCCTGGTGACCCTGCACCCCTCAGAGTCCTCTGATGCCGCTGCTTCCCAGTCCTCACAGCAGTGGAAAGAGATGGAGTCCGTGAAATACCGTAGGAACACATCGTATGATTCCTATGCTCAGAGAAGGCAAGGATATAAGGACAGAAAGTAGCTTCGAGGCTGCCCAATAACCACTGCATTGCTCACCTCAAGAGGGGGAATTATTTGCTATTTAAATTATACTTCAATATTTAAAAATACCATAGGTTAGAGGGGTTCCAGCCAGGCAAGTTGACTCCAGTTCTCTCTCACACAAGTCAAATGCTAGATGAGCATTTTAGGAGGAACCTCTGTGTTCTGGGAGGACACAGTTGGGAAAGATAAGAAAGACAACAGATGTATCTTGCTTTCCTTGCATCCTTTAATCTGTCCACACGGCATCCATTGCTCTACAGGTCAAAACGCTCCCATGGCTCACCCCTCATGCACTGTAGAAACCAAAGCCCTCTTGGTGGTCTACACAGCTGTACAGGATCTGAGTTCCCCTTATCAGGCCTGACCCTGTCTTGCCTGCTCACGCCTTGCCTGGGCTCAGGCCAAGTCCTGCTGTTCTGCAGCATGGACGTGCCTGTTCCCTCCTTCAACCTCGAAGGCCACCTTCTCAGTGGCTCTTTCCTGGCCTCCCCACAGTGAAGCTCTCACCCCTCCCCTGTAATAGCTGTTGCTCTTTTCCTCTGTGCATTTTCATCTCCTCCCTCTAGCTGGAACCTCAGGGAGGACAGGAAGTTGTTCTGTTATGCACTGTACTCTCCCAGGTTCCCAGAGAAGGACTCAGTTGATGTTTTTTGAATAAATGTATGAATGAATATTAATCTCTCCCTCTCTCTCATTCTTCATTATTCCTGCTTCCCTCCTTCCTTTGCTTCCTCTCCCCTCCCACCCCCAGGTCTACTCCTGTCCCTCACAGTGTCAGGGTCCCCCCTGTAATTCTGGCACAGTCCTCCAGTCTTCCCTCTGTGTGATGTGACACCTCCAGGTAGCCTGGTACTTGCTTCTAATTGTTTTCTGGTTTCTCCTGAGTTTAAGAAGCAGGGAGAAGGCAAGTGAGGGAAACCGCAATACCCAAAGGCAGAAGGCAGAAGGACGGGGCCTTAAGAGATGAAGGGGTATAAGGAGGGGAGACAGCTGTCCTGCAGGGATAGGGCTACTGCCAACCCAGGATGGTCCTGCAGAGGGTTCTCCATCCAGGGACTGGCCGGGCCTCAAGAGGGTCCCATGGGACACACACGACTGGCACCAGTGCAGCCCCGGGCCCTGCTCTACTCACCTTGGGGTGCATGTGGTCTCGGGGAAGCGGTGCTGCACGCGTGTGGTTTGTGTCTGAGTCTGGGCTGGTGATGCGTGTCCCTGTGGGCTTGGCCTGGGAGCACATGCGCACATATGCGTGTGTGTATAAGCCCACGCTTGCGTGAGAACTTGCATTTGACGTGACAGAGAATATCTGACGTCCATGTACATCGGGTGACTCTGGAAATCTGGAAGCGGCTGAGTGTACATGTGTCTTTGTTTAAGATCGGGCTTCAGGCCACCCACAGCCGAATGACTCACTTCTGAAGGGCCAGAGTGGCTCCCCCTCACTTCTGCACGTCCTCCATCCATCCTACATGGGTAAGAGCCACCTTCACAGTGTGTTGCTTCGTAGGGGGCGTGCACCACACGCACGTGTACTTTCCCCTTTCATCCTGGCACCCAGAGGACCTGCAGGACCGAGGCTCACCCCTTGTCCTGCCCCTGCTCCTCTCCATCCTCCTCCTCCTCCTCTGGCTCCTCTTCTTCCTCCTCCTCCTAGCCCCTCCTCCTTCTCCTCCCACCTCTTGCTCCTCCTCCTCCTCCACCAGTTGTCTCCTGGGACCCGCTGCATCTTCCCTCTCTCACCCCCTCAGCTCCGTTCCCAGTCCCTTCTACATCTCCCTTTTCACCCACAAACTGTGCCCTTTCCCCCCTTTGCTTCTCTACCTAAGTCCTCACTTCTCATCTCCTCCTCTGACCCTTGTCAACAACATACTCTTAAAACTGCTCTTTGAAAGTCCTCAGCCACCAGGTCCTGCCAGACCGCAGCTTTTCCCTGCACTGTTCTGTGGGGAGACAGGTGCCCCGCCTGTGCCCTGTGGCTGTGCCCCTTCCTTTCTGGAAGGCCATCTCTCCACCTGGCTCCTCCTTTCCTCACCGGTCTTTCCTGGCCCTGGCAGACTTTTTGGAACCCAGCGGCATGGTTGAGTCACTCCCTTTTCTGTCTCCCCAGAATTGGAGCGAGGTCTGCCTCCCCATTCCCTGCAGCTGCTCTTGCACAGGGGCTGGTGATTTTGTCCTCCCGTGCACCTGTGCTCCCCTCCCCTGTACCCTGATGCTCAGCCCCCCTCCCAACCTCTGCTCTTCCACCTTTGAGAAGCACCGCTGGACTCGCTCCCATTAATTTCATCCCCACTGCTTTTATCTTTCCCTGAAGTGACAGCCACAGCTTGCTGTCTTTAGTGGTTTCTCAACATGGAAGGACAGATACACACATAGGCGTGCGTGCACACACACACACACACACACACACACGTACAAAAATCCACATAGAGACTTGCACATAAACATGGTCACACTCACGCACCCAGATCTACCTATGGTCTGGGGTTGTCAGTCATATCAGGTTCCATAGCTCCTGTGTGGCCCCAGTCACATGGGCATAGACCCAGTGACAGTAGGCAGGACCACAGCATCGGAACATTATAGACATCACATGAGTCACAAAGACAGAGGAGAGCCATGGTCCTAGACCCACGCAGCCATGACAGATATGCACTGACGTTCCTCCCAACGTGAGGCACCAAGTTAAGAGTGGGAGGTAAAAGGATGTCCTGGCCCAGCTGCTCTTTAGAAATGCCCAGAGAGTCACATGCTCGTGGAGCAACCTACCATCAGCCACTCTCACCCACTGCCTGTCCCTTCTAGGTGCTCTTCCCCAAAGCTCAGAGCCTCCTGCTGCTTTCCCTGGATGCGTGGGTCCAGGCCAACACTGCTGTGCCTGCCGCCCTGCCCGTGGGATGCTGGGAGAGCTAGGACTGATGCTGCAGTCTAGAAAGACACTGTGGGTAGGCGTGGGCCTCAGGGACCTGCCCACGTGTGCATCCTGAGAACAAAAATGCCACCCATTCACAGTCCAGAAAGCACAGGCAAGCCCTCTGTTGCAAACAATTGGAAGTTCGTTACGGACAATGCAGTATGCTTTTTCATTATTTTGGACACATTTACACGTACATTGTCATAATGAATAGAGGCCTCTGTTGGCTCCTTATAGAGCCGAATCATCAGTCCCTTACATTTACATGGGGCTTTAACTCTTTTTCAGAGCACTCTCAGACATTCACTCATCTGAGGCTCCCCGTTTTTTAATGAGATTCATATCTTGCACATAGTTTACATATTTTCTATTCTTTTGCCATCCTTAACAAACCACAGACCCTTCCTAGATGTTATGGATCAGTTTCATATAAAACAATTTACTCTATTTCCATTGTCTTCTCATTTTCTGTTCTACCCTGACTTTCTCTATGCTGCTTTTTGGGTTGAGTTGGGTTGGGCTTGTTTTGTATTGTTTTCTTTTGGTTGGTTAGGTTTTTTTGTTGGTTGGTTGGTTGGTTTTATCTTTCCTGCTTCTTCTTTTCACTGATTTTATGTATATATAAATCTCAATTTTCTGTTTTTGTCTGTATGTTGAGTCCATTGTCTTCTTAGAGACAAATGGTCTTTTACTTTGGCTCTTTCACTGAGATTTTGATATGCTTCTATACCCAATCTAGAAGAACAGTTTGTATAAAATAGAAAGCATCCAATAGGTATTCCATATTTCCCTATATATTTCATCCTATATATTCCCTCTGCTGACTGGGTAAATTGGGGCAACTCTTAAATAACCATGATCCCTCTGAATTTTCTTCTTTAGTTGAGGAGGGCTATGATTTTCTTGGGAGGCTTGTTACAAATATTAGAGTTGATATATTTAAAGTGGCTGCCACGTTAGCCAACACGTGGTCAGCATGGTGTTATTATAGTAGCTCGTGGTAGAGATGGTAAAAGCAGCAGAGCTGGAGCGTGACCTTCCCAGCTGCCTTACTGGTAATGACCCACAGAAAACTCCTCTGTAGGGACCCGTGTTTAACCCTGTCCTTGCTTTTGAGCGTTTAAGCTCTTTTTCATTTTTTTTTTTTTTAAAGAGAAGAAAAAAAACAAAACAAATCAAAAGAAGAACAAATTTTCAAACCAACATAATAGGAGGGTAACAATGGTTAATACATTACGTATTACTATCTTTAAGTTAGTTATTCAGAACACCAGACATTAGCATTCAATTGTCCAAACATTATTGGCACAAACCTTACTCTTCAATGAACTAAGTAAAAATGGTAGTGTATCTATCTTAACCATCTTATATATATATATATATATATATATATATATACAATTGTTTTTTTCCCTTTCCCTTCTTTCTTTTCCCTATTCCAGTCTCTCTTTCCTTTTGAGCAGTTTCTTTTTGATTCACCATATCTATTGTACATTTTGGATCTTATTTACTCTTTCAGTTTCTCATACTAGAGAGATAATACGATGCTTACACATGTGCTTCTGGTTTATTTCACTTATGAGTATTTTCTCGAGTTGCATCCATTTACCTATAAAAGTCTCCAGTTTATCCTTCTTTATGGCTGAATAGTACTCCATTGTATAAAAATACCACATCTTTCTTATCCATTCCTCAGTTGATGGGCATTTGGGTTGTTTCCAAGATCTGGCTATTACAAATTGTGCTGCTATAAACATGGGTGCACAGATATCGCTGTGGTACGATGTTTTTAATTCTTCTGGGAAGATACCCAGAAGGGGAATAGCTGGGTCAAATGGGACCTCCAACCCTAGTTTTCTGAGGAATCTCCACACTGACTTCCACAGTGGCTGTACCAGTCGACACTCCCACCAACAGTGAAGAAGGGTTCCTTTTTCCCCACAGCCCCTCCAGCATTTGTTATTAGTTGATTTCTTAATAGTAGCCATTCTTTCTGGGGTGAGATGGTATCTCAGTGTTGTTTTAATTTGCATCTCTCGAATGACTAGTGATGTTGCACATTTTTTTGTATATTTATTTGCCATTAGTATTTCTTCATCTGAGAAATGTGTATTCATCTCAGATGCCCATTTTTGGAGTGGGTCTTTAAATTTGGGAGGTCTGATTTTTTTGTGTTCTTTATATGTTCTCGATAGTAATCCTTTGTCTGAGGAACAGCTGGTAAACATTTTTTCCCACATTGTGGGTTGTCTCTTCACTCTGTTGGTGGTTTCTCTTGCTGTGCAAAAGCTTTTTAATAAGATGAGATCCCAGTTATTGATTCTTTGGGATAGTTCCCGTGCGGTTGAGTTTTTATTCATAAAGTCTTTGCCTACACCAATGTCTCCAAGGGTTTTACCTATCCTACCTTCCAGCAGATTTAATGTTTCTGTTTTAATATTTAGATCTCTGATTCATTTTGAATTTAGTTTAGTGCATGGTGAAAGATATGGATCTAGTTTTAATCTTCGGCATGTGTAGAGCCAGTTTTTCCAGCACCATTTATTAAAGAGGCTATCTTTCTTCCAGCGAATGTGTTTGGCACCTTTGTCAAAGATAAGGTGGCTTAGTATGTCTGGGGTTGTTTCAGCATCTTCTAATCTGTTCCATTGATCTTCAGGTCTGTTTTTTTGCCAGTACCACACTGTTTTTATCACAGTAGCTTTATAGTATAATTTCAAGTCGGGGATTGTGATGCCCCCTGCCTTGCCTTTGTTGCCCAGAATTGCCTTTGCTATTCTAGGTCTCTTCTGATTCCAAATGAATTTTAGGATTGTTTTCTCTAATTCTGTGAGATATGCTGTTGGAATTTTGATTGGAATTGCATTAAATCTGTATAACAATTTTGGAAGTATGGCCATTTTCACTATATTGGTTCTTCCTATCCAGGAGCAAGGGATATCTTTCCATTTTCTGATATCCTCTTCAATCTCCTTTTTCATAGTACTGTAGTTTTCAGTATAGAGGTCTTTTACATCCTTCGTGAGGTTGATTCCTAGGTATTTCATTTTTTTGGATGTTATTGTGAAAGGTATTGTTTCCCTAATTTCTCTTTCAGTAAGTTTGTTATTTGTGTACAGGAAGGCTATTGACTTTTGAGTATTGACTTTGTATCCAGCTACACTACTGAATTTGCTTATTAAATCTAGCAGTTTTTTAGTGGAGTTTTTGGGATCTTCTGTGTAGAGTATCATGTCATCTGCAAATAATGATAATTTAACTTCTTCCTTTCCAATCATTATTCCTTTTATTTCTTTCTCTTGTCTAATCGCTCTGGCTAAAGTTTCCAGAACTATGTTGAATAAGAGTGGGGACAGTGGACATCCTTGTCTTGTTCCTGATTTCAGAGGGAAGGCTTTCAGTTTTTGGCCATTTAGTATAATATTGGCTGTTGGTTTGTCATAGATAGCTTTTACCAGATTGAGATAAAGACCCTCTATTCCAATTTTCTGTAGGGTTTTTATCATGAAAAGGTGCTGGACTTTGTCAAAAGCCTTTTCTGCATCTATTGAGATGATCTTGTGATTTTTGTCTTTGGTTCTGTTAATATGCTGTATTACATTTATTGATTTACGTATGTTGAACCATCCCTGCATCCCAGGGATGAATCCAACTTGGTCATGGTGTATAATCTTCTTGATGATTTGTTGGATTCTGTTTGCCAGTATCTTATTAAGGATTTTTGCATCTATGTTCATTAGGGAGATTGGCCTGTAGTTCTCTTTCTTAGTTGGGTCCTTCTCTGGTTTTGGTATCAGGGTAATGCTTGCTTCCAGGAATGAATTTGGGAGTATTGCTTCCCTTTCAATTTCATTGAAAAGTTTGAGAAGTAGGGGCGTTAGGTCTTCTCTAAATTTCTTGTAGAATTCGGCAGTGAATCCATCAGGGCCTGGACTTTTCTTTGTTGGGAGGTTTTTAATTACATCTTCAATTTCATTGGTTGATATTGGTTTATTTAGGATTTTTAAATCTTCTTGATTTAGCTTTGGTAATTCATACGAATCTAGGAATCTGTCCATTTCTTCTGCATTTTCCATCTTAGTAGAATATAAATTTTCAAAATAGGTATAGATGATCTTCTGGATTTCTGCAGGGTCCGTCGTGATATCACCCTTTTCATTTTCAATTGCATGGATTTGAGTCTTTTCTTTTCTTTTTTTAATAAGGTTGGATAAGGGTTTGTCAATCTTATTTATTCTTTCAAAGAACCAACTTTTTACTTCATTGGTTCTTTGTATTGTTTTTTTATTCTCCAATATGTTAATTTCTGCTCTGATCTTTATAATTTCCTCCCTTGTACGGGCTTTTGGCTTAACCTGCTCTTCTTTTTCTAGAAGCTCGAAGTTCACCCTTAAGTTGTTTATTTGCGCTTGCTCTATTTTCCTGATATAAGTATTTAATGCTATAAATTTCCCTCTTAGGACTGCTTTCATTGTATCCCATAAGTTCCGGTATGTTGTACTGTCATTATCATTCAGTTGTAGAAAGTGACTAATTTCTTCTTTAATTTCATCTGTGACCCATTGGTTGTTCAGGAGGATGCTGTTTAATTTCCATGTGTTTAGGGAGTTTTTGTGGGATCTTTTGCCATTGATTTCCAATTTCATTGCACTATGGTCTGATAATATGCATGGGATAATTTCAATTCCTTTGCATTTACTTAAACAGGTTTTATGAGCTAGTATGTGGTCTATTTTGGAGAACGTCCCATGTGCAGCTGAGAAAAATGTGTATTCTGATGTTGTGGGATGGAACACTCTGTAGACATCTACTAAGTCCATTTGTTCAAAAGTTTGGTTCAGTTCTACTATTTCATTATTGATTTTCTGTCCAGTTGATCTATCTTTTTGTGACAGTGGAGTATTGAGATCTCCCAATATAATTGTATTAGTGCTTATTTGATTTTTCATGTCCTTTAGTACTTGTTTTATATAGCTGGGTGCATTGGTATTTGACGCATATATATTTATGATCGTTATCTCTTCCTCTTGGATTGTTCCCTTTACAAGGATGTAATGACCGTCTTTATCTCTCTGAATCCTTCTTGGCTTGAAGTTCACTTTGTCTGCAAAAAGAATAGCTACCCCTGCTTTTTTCTGGGTTCCTGTGGCATGGAGTATTGTTTTCCATCCTTTGACTTTCAGTCTATGAATTTCTTTCTGAATTAAATGTGTTTCTTGTATACAGCATATTGTTGGATCTTGCTTCTTGATCCATTTCGCCAGTCTGTGCCTTTTGATTGGTGAATTGAGACCGTTAACATTGATGGTTAAAACTGATATGTATTGACTTGTCATGATATTTTCCTGTTGTTGGTTCCCACTCTTTGTTTTTCCGCTTTCCGGCTATTTAATTATTTGCCCTGCCTGGTGGATTCCTTCTGTTGGGGTTCCTATCTCTTTCTAGAATGTCCTTCAGAACGTTTTGGAGTGCTGGTTTGGTGGTCATAAATTTTCTCAGATGTTCTTTGTCATGAAAGTATTTTATTTCTCCATCAATTTTGAAAGATAGTTTTGCAGGGTACATCAATCTGGGCTGAAAATTATTTTCCTTTAGAGCTTGAAATACATCATTCCAAGCTCTTCTTGAATTGAGGGTTTGTGCTGAAAAGTCAGCTGTGATTCTGATGGGTTTTCCTTCATAAGTGATTTGTCTCTTCTCCCTAACAGCTTTTAAGATTCTGCCCTTCTGTTGAATTTCTGGGATCTTGATTATAATATGTCTGGCTGAAGTTTTTTTTTGATCATGTCTAGTTGGTGTTCTAAAAGCTTCACTTATAGGGGTGTCAAATTTCTTTTCTCTTCCAGGAAAGTTCTCCCTGATTATGTCTTTGAACAAGGTTTTAATGTCGTTGATGCTATCTCCTGCTTTTTCATTTATTCCAATTATTCTTAAGTTGTTTATCTTTGAGTCATCTAGCAGCTGCTGAATTGATTTTTCATGGTCCCTTGCTATTTTTAAGAATTTTTCCATTTCATGATCACTAATTGCAAGCCTGTCTTCTATATCTGAGATCCTGTCCTCGTATTGGCTTATTCTGCTACAAATACTTTCAATGGAATTTTTTATCTCTTGGGTATCTGCTTGAATCTGCCTTATGGATTCCATTTCTTTCCTATGCTGAGCATTCATGGTTTCTATAGTTTTTTTAAGTTCATCTATTTTTTTGTCTGTATCAGCTATAGTGTCCTTAAGCATGGTCTTCATTGTAGACATTATCTCTGCAGTTATCTGTGAGATTATTTCTGTTTTAATTTTTTCCAGAACCTCATTCAGTTGCTTTGTTGTTACCACTTCAGATAGGCCAGGTGGGTGGCTTTCGGATTGTCCCACCTCGTTGCTCCCTAGGTTTGCCTTTGGTGAATTGGATGTGTGGGGTTGCATCTTGTTTAAGTGTCGTCTCATTTTTTCTTTCTTTAATTCCTGGGGTGATGTTTGCAAATTACCTATAGTAGGTTACTTTATTGCTAGTGTTTAAGATCTTTAGAAGATGACTACTTCTCTGCAGTATCTTCCAAGTGGAGCTTGCTTTTAGGTTTTGAGCTTTCTGCCAGATCCTACCTCTTCAATTCGTTGGGTATGCGAAGTTGCTACCTGTTTGGCCCAGTCCTTGATTCTTTGGTAGTGTGCCACTGTATTTTCTGTGTCCCTTAGTCAATCTCAATCATGAAATATCAGGAAGGAAAGATGTTTAGAACAATTATTTCACATTTGGCTATAATGTTAACTAAAGCATCAAACAGAGCCTAGAAAATGACAGACTGAGCTAACCAGTTATTTACCACTTTTAGCTGTATAGAGTTGCGGTTATATAACAAAATCTAAAACACACTAGAAAAATTATATGCAGTATACAAGTCCTGTGTATGTCAATTTTTCCCCTGTGGAGTTTAAATTTAAAATGAGTTAAGGAGGAAATAGAGTATTGGGAGAAGAGGAAGGAATTAGATGTAAGGTTAGAGGACCAAGAGGGATCCCACTAAAATTGGGACACTAGTGCAGAGGACAGGTGGTAGAAAGAGAAGGAAGGGATAAAAGGAAGAACAGATCACAACCACAATCAGGAAGAAGTTAGAGGCGCTGTTTATACTCATATAAAAAACCAGAGAGAATAATGAAGGAAAGAGCAAATACACATACAGAAACAAAAACGAAGATAAAAACAATAAAACAGACAGATCAAAAATAAAACCCCACCAAAAAACCAAACAAAACAAAACAAAAACAAAAAAACCCTTCGCCAGAACAAAAAACGAATCAGTGAGAAAAAAAAAAAATAATAAAAAATAAAAATAAAAATAAAAAAAATAAAAAGAATCAGTTCCAGGTGTTGACTCTGTTGTAGGCAGGTACCTTGTGACAAAGTCCTGTTCTGTGCAGGTCCGTCCCAGTAAGCCAGGAGCGCCCTCTGGCGGGCGGTGAGCAGAGGCGCGTACTTTCAGGCAGAGACCAGTCTAGCTCGCCTCCGCTCTCGCCGCCCTTTCACGATCCCTGGGCCTGAGAGGCTCAGCGCGCTGTCTGGAGCGCGGGTTCCCTGCACTGGTTCCCGCCGCTCTGGTTTTTCGCCACGCCCCCCACAATGGCGCCGGGCCAGTCACTCTCTGGCGCGGGACAGGTGTGGCTGAGAGTCCAGTCTCGTTTGCCTGCTGACCTCAACACACTTTCGTGGGCCTGAGAGGCCCCGTGCTGCCCTGTCCGGAGCACAAGTTCCCAGAGCAGTTTCGGAGCCACTCTGAGTTTCGCCACACCCCCCACAATGGCGCCCGGCCGGTCGCTCTCTGGCGCGGGGCAGCTGTGGCTGAGAGACACTCACCGCCGGTCAGTGCCGTTCTCCGCTGCTCCCCTGCCCCGCCGCTGTCTCAGGATCCTCCGTGGGGGCTCCCTGGGCACCAGCTGCCACCGTGTGTCCGTAGAATTGAGCCTCCGCGGCGCTGCAACTCCCGGGATAGTAGAAGGTGCACGCGCGCGGTCTGCTCCTTCTTTCCTTCTTCTTTGTTGGAAGTCACCCGTCACTGGTGCCGGGGGTCCCAGATTGCGCTTCAGAACTTCTCTGGGTTTCGGGGAGGCATCTCCCCCCCTCCTGCACTTTCCGGGTCGCTATATTCCCGTGTTCCAATGGTAACTTTTAGAGAGTTTCACTGCCTGCTTCTTACTCATCCGCCATCTTGAGGTCCTCCAGGATAGCACTTTTTAATCCCACTCTGGCATCATTAGCGATTTCGATAGTAGTGAAGCCCACAGCCAGGCCTGCTGTAGACTGATGCATAAGTCATAGAACTCAGAAATGGGTCTGATGTTGCTAGCAATTCCCTATATGGTAACAGGGTGGTGTTTGCATGTGCACCTGACCCACCCCAGAGCACTCCTGCATAGTGAGTCCACGTCTGTGTGTCTCTCTTTTTCATTTTTGCCCCTTACAAATCGTGCCTCACTAAACATCTTTCTGCGGGTATTGCTATTATTCTTTTGAGTTTCGTGTTTGGATGTATCCATTTAGTGAGCTTACAGCGGGAAGAGATGCACACATTTCTAAGGCTCCTAATAAATAAATAAGATCACCTGGTTGTTTTCTATAGTCGTGTTAGCAGTGTGTCCTCCCAGCAAGAAGTGTGATTTGTTATAGAAGCATTCAGAGCCTTAGCTGGTCTTGTTTCCTGTTTGACTATTCTTATGTATGCTTTTGTTTTTCAAACTATAATTACACGTGCACTTTTATGGGGCCAGAGGCTAGTGGTGGCATTATTATTTACCCCACAATTTCAATAGGAGCCTATCGTCTGAAGATCAAGGTGCTTCCTTGAGATGATATGGAAGGCGATTTTAAACAGTGTGTGATATTATATGGTTTATATATGAAAATCCTATTTCGTTTTCGATTCTCCTTCAGTCTTCTGATCAGGTCAAGGAAAGTTCTCCTCTTGGTGTTAATGCCCCTCATCATCCCTCCAGCCCTTCTTACCTCCCTTTCAAAAAGAAGAGCTATCTTTCTAAAGCAACAGTTTCTAGCTCAAATTTAATAATGTAATTTAGTTTCCATTACACTTATTTTTTATGTTTCCTTCTTTTCACATAATGTGATACTGATACTTTATTGACAATAATAAATTTTTTCTTTGTTGAGCACATTTACTTAATTGAAAAGGTGCGTTACAGATAGGACAAAACTCCTGACAGTATGACTCTAGCTATTAAAGTTAGAAAATATTCCCAGGGGAGTGCATTCCAAAACTTGTCCCCCGCAAGTAACAGCACATGCCCCTGGAAAACCATCGACCGCACATCTCCAGAAGGCCTGGCTTGGTTAAGAGCTCTGTGATTATCCCTTTGTCCCCATGGATTCGTGAATCTAAGGGCCTTCCAGTTGGCTGTGACAAGAGTCACTTTGATATCCAGTAAGTCTCTGGGTTCCTGACCAGGTGAATAAATAATCTACTTGCACAGCAGATCAAGAGTGGGACCACGTCAGCACGGGAGGATGTATAAGTCAGGAGTGACACTGTGAATAGAATGATTCAGAAGTTGGGATTAAATAGCTTAATGAGAGTCACTGTGAGTCATGGTGTCAGCTTTAGTATGATTCTGACGAAGTACTTGGTAACACTAATGGGATTTGATGGAATAAAATTGACAATGTCCAGACGGCTATGTGCTTTCACAGCAAAGGAGCTGTCTTTCAGGGCAGACTAATACACACTGCCGTGGCAGATTTTAATCAGCTGATTTTGTTTCCTCTTTTAGGATATATTTAAATTTGCAAGAACTTCTCCTGTCCCAAGACAAAAGAGGTCCATTGTGGTATCCCCGATTCTAATTCCAGAGAATCAGAGACAGCCCTTCCCAAGAGGCGTCGGCAGGGTAAGTGCGGCACAGGACACGCAGCAAAGCATGTTTTTGTTAAGGGACAAGCGTGCGCGAGGCAAGCTGTGACTGTCATGGGAAACAGCCAGGACTGGCTCGACCCCTGTGATAAGAGGCCAAAGTGAGTTGGCAAGAAAATAGTTTCAAAAGATCATCCAAAACAAAGAACGAAAAAGGAAAGTAAAAACACCTCTGACGATCAGGATTTGGAAACCTACTTGGTAGAAAGCGAAGCTGAAGTGATCCGGAAGTGGGTTGTGGGTTAGGAACCAGACTCTGCCTTCACAGTTGGCTCATTCGGCATGAACAACACACCGGGCCCACTAGGACACCAGCATGCTGACAGAGGTCCTTACTGAGGACATATTTTTCATCTGTTGGGAACCAGGGACAGCACTTTGCCAGCTTTCTAAAAACCAGACCAGATCAAGGTGACCAAAACATGTTAACCAGAAACATGGTTACACGAATGGGAACAACTTTGCTAGGAAGTGGTTAGTTGAATAGTCATTGTTAAATTGGCCTTAATACTGATGTTACCGTGTGTCAGAAAACATTTCAACAAATTGCGCTTAATGATTGAATCGCCATTATTAGAGACTCTCGCTGCATCCTATCTATGAAATGGAAACTTGCTCTGCTGAGCTGGGCAGAAGGGGTTGGTGCGAAACAAAGCAAGGGCTAAATAAGGAACAAGTAATGGACCAGTCATTTCAAAGTTACTTACCTTATAGGATTAAAGCAGAGAGAGCTTCCTGACCCGCTGGGTCAGATGGCCGGGGTCACTTGTGATTGGTCACTTTTAGTCTCCTGTTTTTTGGAAAGCTGGCCTGTTTTCAAGTTCACTTTGATTGTGTGGCATTTGGCATGAACGACTCTATCCTGGTTTGGCCTCGCCTGTCTCTGTCCACAGCAATGTCCTGTAAAATGCATTAATACTAAATACCTCCTCTCCTCCTACGGAAGACAACATGAACAATCAAATTGTAACCATTTTGCTTCTTTCCTAAACTTGGAATTTGAACACTGACTACTAGTTGAACAAGTGATCTTAACGGCTGTTGCTGTTGGTCTGTTGATTCACTGAGTAAATAGAAATGGAATACATTTTATGTGCCAGGCTCCTAGTTTGGGACTGGGTGAATATAGCTATGAACATGCAGACAATAGAGCTTATATTCTATGGGGAGATAAACATTGCCATAAGTACATAAATAAACAAGAGAATTACAGAGTATGACAAATGCTGTGAAAAACAGAAACAGTGGTATGGGAAAAAGAGCACATGGCAGCAACGGCAGGACCAGGCAGTGCGAGAGGGAGGAGGGAACCCTCACTCAGATGGCTGGTCTGAATGAGCGACATTTAAGGAGGATGAGTCAGGCACAGCCATGGGGAAATCTGGATGCACAGCATCTTGGCAGAGGAAAATGCAGGTCCAAAGGCCTGCAGATGGGGTAAATGGAGTGTATTTGAGGAGCCACTTACCTGGTGACCCCAACACAGTGGGCAAGAGGAGAGTATGGGAGCTGAAGTCAACCTGGAGGTGTGGGGAAGAGTCCAGATTTCAGCACAGCTGCAGCCAGAGATCTTCACCAGCTGTCCCCAGGGAAGAAATTCTTCTGGCTGGCTGGTAGACTGATTTGTGGGAACAGAGTGGAAGCAAAGAGACCCACTAAGATGTGGGTTTTGTGGTGGTCTGGATGAGAGGCAGGGGTGACTTGGGCTCTAAGAAATCTATTTCTGTTGGAAATTAGAAGCAGCAACAATCTAGAATCCTGGAGATCATTAAATACTTTAAACTACTGCCATGCCAAATTTGACTTTCATTAAGTAAAATCTGTTTGGAGGTCCAGAATATGACCCAAAGGGAAGCAGAGCTGTTCAGAATGGACAGGGCTGGGCTGACGCGCCCTGCTTCCTTGGACCACCCTATGCACTGTGACCAGGTTTCCGTCTGGATTTCCCTGGAGCCAAGGATTCTACTGGCCAAGGGACTGGAGTCCATATGTCTTTGA
Organism: Erethizon dorsatum; assembly: GCA_028451465.1. Lineage (NCBI taxonomy): Eukaryota > Metazoa > Chordata > Mammalia > Rodentia > Erethizontidae > Erethizon > Erethizon dorsatum. The sequence continues at coordinate 146,497,638 of CM051825.1, read as the reverse complement.
GGACCTGCCCCCAAATAGTTGTTGAGAATTGTATTAGTCTATTTTTCAGACTCTAATAAAATACCTGAGACAGGGTATCTTACAAAGAAAAGAGGTTCATTTTGACTCATAGTTCTGGAGGCCTCATGGGTTGAGAGGCCTTCTTGTTAGCAGTCATTGGTTGAGAGCTTTTCCTGTGGTGTAAACTCTCCCACACACCTGGCCTGGGCTGGGCTCTGGTATGTCACCCCTCTCTGGTTTGGAGGACAGCCTTTGGGCAAAGAGATGCCGCATAGCAGCTACAGGTCTGTGCACTATAGTGGTGTAGTCCAGGGGATGGGGTAAGGGGACTGATGGATCCTGCTCCATCCCTAAACACGGTATAAATAGCTTGCATTGCAGGCTAGGTTTTTCTCTCTGCCTCATTCTCTGTTCCACCTCATTTCCTGGACTGACTTTCTTATATCGTGTACCTTTGCAGCCCACTATACTTGCCTCTCTCCGTGGATAAATACTTGCTGTACTCCAGAAGAAAAATCTCAGAAATTCAACCCAGTTCATGTTAACAACCATATACTCAATGTCTGCTATTTATAAGGCACTGTGTGAGGAACTAGGGATTTAGTGGTGAAGGAAACAGACAGGATCCTTGAACTTGTAGGATAGCAGACAGGGAAATACCAGCACCTATCATTGTCTGTCAGGCACTGTGCTAAGCACTTGCCATTTATTGCATTGAATTCTCATGACAACAACTCCATGAGGGTCATCTCCCAACTCTACAGTAGAGTAACAGGATTCCGAGGGACAACCTGTCCACAGTCACCCAGCTGATTAATAGCAGAGGCAAGCATCCAGGCACCTCTTTGAGATTTCAGAGTCTCTTACCCAGTATGCACAGTGGCTGCACAACCCAATCTCCACGCACAACCCATTCCTCCACGGAATGAAATATCTTGCTGGCAATTTCTGTCTTCGAAACAGCATTAAAACAAAGTGTAACTCTTTAATGTGCACCAAAAGATAAGAGGCATAGAGGTGTAGACTAGTGGACATATGCTGATGCATGATAAAGGAAGTATACAAAAGTGTTAATGGTAAAATTTCATTATGGGCACACAGGTGCTTGCTGTAAAATTCTTTCCACTTTCCTGTAGATTGTGAATTTCATCATAAATTAGTAGTGAAAAATAAAGTTTAATCAAATGTAAGATTACCATATATGATATAGGAGTTGGCATGCTGGCACCAGAACCCTTTTTTCGTTTTGCATTTCAAGAGGGTGAATGGAGGCTATCTATTTTTGGTTTTCTTCCCATTTTTTTTTTCTTTCTTTCTTTCTTTCTTTCTTTCTTTCTTTCTTTCTTTCTTTCCTCTTTTTGGTCATGTTTTATCACAATCTAAATTCCTTTAGAGAAGGGAATCCTGTATACTAAAAGATGAAGACATCAAAAGCCAGATACTGAGGCGAACAAGCCCCTATGGGTTCCTTCCATGGCCCATGGCACGTAGAACTGATATCCACAGGAAGGCTGTGCAGGCAGCTCAAGGGAGGAGATAAAGTCTTGGCTGATGTATAATTTACTTATCTGCCAAATTACTAGATGATAAGTAACTAGATTACTAGAACTTGGGGGTGCTTTCTGGTCATCAGAGGGAGTCATAGTACAACCCTGACATTCTGTTTTACTGCTGCTTGCTTAGCCGGCCAATTGGAAGTGCAGGAGAGGAATGAACCTACAACCTTCTGGGAAACAGCCCAAACACACCCAGCCATAAGAAACCAAGTTTTCCTCCTGGTATTGGCTCTTTCCAAGGTAACTTCCATCCTAGAAAATTTCTTCATGTTTCTGAAGCAAGGCTAAAACATTCAGTCCTGAGCTCACGTCCTCAGACCTGTGAGTTCCTTACTGTTTCTGAATTCTGGGCAGAAGTGGGAAGCTAGGATTGTGTGTCTTGGAGAGATGCACACTGTTCCTTACATGCACCTTTTCCTCTCCCCCTTCAAAGTGTGACTACTTAAAATTTGGGTCATACATAATTTCTCAGCTTTACCAATGTCTGATGATAAATATTTAATTGCATCTTTACAGATTTTTTGAATTCTTGGGCCCGATTGATTGAGAACAGGGGACTTTAAATCTGTGCAATGGCATGGAGGTCTTTGGGAGATGTATTTTATTCTGTTTTATATTAAATTTGAAAGACAAGTCATTTATGAAATGCTTATTAGAGATTCTACTTTCATCACAAACCCTTTTCATCAAACCAATGAAAATACATTTTACTGAAAATCCTTTTTTATATGCCTATAAATTGGCACAATGGGCAGTTAGAAGGACATCTTTAACCCAGGATGGAAGAAATATGTAATTGGACCATGTGTTCTTCATAAAGGGAATCAACATAGATCATTAGAACAAATCGTGAAAATCACTCAACCAGGACTCTGCTTTGATTGTGTCATGAATGTGAGTCATACATGATGATAATTTACAGCAGTTCCAAAATATTCCACAGAGGTCTGGACACGTGGTGTATTGAGAGGTTTCCCCGCATCCCAGCGCTCCATACCTCCCATTTATGCCTACCGAGGACAACAGGCACCAGACGGCTGACGGTCTTGAAACTGAATTTGCTCTGCTCCTTTTAATAGTCATTTGCATTTTTGAGAACCCATGGACTGGACGCCAAGGTGCATCCTTGGGAGCTGGACCGGAAGCTGATGATGAATCCCCAGCACTGTCCTCCTTCTCACCCTCCTGCTGAAAGGCAGACTCCCACGGCATGTCCTGCTCCATCCTGTTGCTCCCTGCGTCCTTTTACAACTCTGGCTCCACACCCTTTATCCAAGTGTACATGTTCTTTTGAAAAATTTACATCAATTTCATTTCCCCCATTTTAGGCAACTAGCTGTTTTTCAATAACTGAAACTTACCACAACATAGAATATAGAAGGGAAACTAGAGCACGGGAGATCTAAGGTGCCCAGAGGCTCGGTGCTCAGGATTCTTCTTGAAATGATTATCACACTTTATTTCTATATTCAGATTACAAATATGCCAGTTATACATATGCTTTTGTATTTCCATGTCTTCTTGAACTCTTTCATCTTCCTGTACGTACTCCCTCCATCCTCATTGGACACAAGCTGCCTGTGTTTATGTTCCAAGGTTGAACTCTCCACTGCAGAGAGCTCCATGCTACACATCCAGGACAGGGACCACTAATTATGAATGGCTAAGGACTGCTTGGAATGTGGGTAGCGTAATCCAGGAACTAGATTTTACAGTTTTGAATCATTTTAATTTAAGCTTGAAACCTAAGGTTTGATTTAACTATTGAGACAACTTGGTATGTGAATCTACCTTTTCAATTGTAAATTTTCATTCACATGCAGATAAGCTTTTTTCCCTGAAAAATATAATATCCAAATTAAGATGTCTTATGAGTGTAAAATATATACACTGAATTTCAAAAACAGTACACGCACACACACGAGCACACAAAGAAGGGAAAATATCTCATTAATGAATTTTACATTGAGTTCATGTTGAAATAAAAATATTGGCATGATTATAATCACCATCATGTGTTTCTTTTTCTAGTTTAAAAAGATGGCTTCCAGACGTTGAAACTTACTTTTATGGCTCTCACTGTATTTCTATTGGACAGTAATAATCAAAAACCTATTTCTGTTACAGTCTCCTCCACAGAATTTTTGTTTGGTCTCTTTTCAACATTAGTTATACTTCTTTGATAGCATGTTTTGAGCAGCTACATAGTTCCTTTTGTACTTTTCTTACCTTTGTATTAAGTGTAATTTATTAAGTGTAGTGGCCTGGCACAGTGTTTAACACATAGTATGGACTCCAGTAGCCTTTTCCTTGAATTCTAGCCACATCTATGGCTAGTTGGATAAGCATTCACTCATTACTGATTAAGTAAAATGATCATAGCTGGGTTTGTTGTCAGAATGGATTTAACAGACCATTATATGATCAGTCTGGATATTTCCAACAAATTTTAATTTTCTGCTATGGCAATGAGACCACCAGTTAAATCACTTGGCAGTCAACCATTATGTTAGTCCATATAAGCATCCTTACCAGATTGTGATAGATTTGTTGTTGATGGGCTTCGTGTGTGTGCACTTGTGTGTGTGTGTGTGTGTGTGTGTATGCGTGTCCATGCAAGCAGAGACAGAGAGACAAAGACGGACAGACAGAGAAATGTGCTGGCCTGTATTTTTGGGTTTAATTATACACATGATATTTTAATTCCACTGAAATGAAAACATTCACAACTGAATAGAGACAGTTCTAATTTATTTTTGTTGTCTAATAAAAGCTATATTCACCATTAGCAAGTGTTGCCCTCCTTCTGGAAAGTTTAATTAATGATAAAACATAATTAAGTTGTTTTGGTTTTCTGCCAAGTACATATATATGCAAAATGCCCTCCATGATATACATCCAGCACATAAAGGCTTCCCAGCCTATGGAGGAAGCAATATTTTTAACCCTGAATTTATCATCCTTTCAGTTCTCAATTTGAGAGGTTCCTAGGGCTTTATTGTTATATACATTTGCCCTTAAAGTAAAATTTGTATTTAATCATTTGTGAACATTAAAAGATCTGGTATTTCATCTTGAATTAACATCCTAGACTTAGGGGTTTTGAGCAATTTTCAATTTCCACTCTAATCTTCAACACCTGATGAGTGTCAGGATTTAAGCCAAACATGGGTATCCCTGCTGCTATGTTTAGTTTTTACAACAGTCTTATAATGTAGGCAATACCACACCCATTTCTCAGATGAGAAAGTTGAAATTGCGATAACAGTCATGCAGCTAAAGAGGGACAGTGCCAAGACCCAAACCTAAGATTCCCAATGCCAAAGCAGCAACCCATCCAGCGTAGCTCCCATGAATGTTTGAAGTTTCCATGGCTGCATAGCACACTCTCACGAATTGTCATCTGACTCTCACGCATACACTCATAAATCCATATTATGCCACTGTTCAGTTGAGTAAACAAACACAGAAGCATACTGTGCAGTGGGTCTGTTCGTGGGGCTGATTGAGGCGTTGTACAAGCTGACCCCGTTATGTGTTACCACCTTTAACGCAGTAGGTCTCCCGATGGAGTTCAGACCAGCACACGGCGTGGGTTAAAGAGCAGGCTCTGTTAGAGACGGGGAAACATCCCAGCTGTGGGGTGGGAGGTGGGGGTGCGGTGGGGTCACAGATGAACGGTGCAGCTCACCATGTCCATCATCCCACAGGGAAGTTGGTACCAGCAGGACACTACTCCCGTGCTTCTCCCTGACCTCGACCATTGATGGATGGTGATCAGACTCCAGGAGTATCTAGCAGTCAGAACATGGGTGGCCACATTTATAGGTGGTGTCTGAAATTCCATGGCTTCGAGCTAGATGCTGTGATATCCTAGTAAATAGTCTCTCTTTCCGGGGCAGAAATAGTCTTTCTGAGCCCTGGCAAGTAGTGTTACTGCCTTCTTTGGTATAGATACTCCCGTAATAGCCAATTCCAAGCTACTGACTTGTAAGATACCTGAATATTTAACAATTGGCTTCCATGAAGGAGTGAGTTGGTTCCAGCACTCTACTGGCCTTGGGGCTCCAAAATATGACATCAGATGCCATCAGAGGGTGAAGTGGCCTGGGAAAGCAATGCTGGTGTGGAGCCTTCCAGCCTGAATTGGTGCCTGACACTCCCACCCATCTACCCCATGTCTCAGCCAGTCTCTTGTCCAGGAGCCTGAGGGTCACTTTTGGACAACTCTGCCACCTACAGAGCATTAAGGACACACAGCCAGTACCAAGAGAAGCAGAGCTTGAACTTGCATTCTTTCACCTCTATCACATTTCTCTTGCACAAAAACCCAGAGTCCCTTCCTGAGGCTGACAGATGCTGTGGCAGTTGTCCCAATTCTACCTGGAAGTTGAGGAAGAGAAAGAAAATTCACTTTAAAGTGAGGAGAAATGGGGCTAGCCTCACAAATGCTTACTTGACGTGCAAGTTTGCACACTGATTCAAGGCCGGAGGTCATGTCTTAGTTTAACAAATAGACCACACGCTGACAAGCAGGGACTGGCTCTCTCTGCCTGGCGAGGAGAGCCACTATCTCACTACAGATGGCCCATTTTTTGCTGGTATCTCTGCTGACAACCCTGTTCAAAAGGAGCCACAAGGAACCAGAGGGAAAGCAGAAAAGGCCAACTTTGTGTAATTAAGAGATATCACTGGCAGTTTTGCTTCTGAGGAGGCCACAACTGACTCAGTCAATAAGGGCTGTGAAGAAGCAGGGCCCAGGGCGCACGGGAAGGAATGGGCCCTTTCCTGGTCAGATCTCTGGTCCTGGCTTTGAGGGAGATGGAGACAGAAATAGGGCTGGAGAGGGGAGGGATGAGTGAGGAGCCCCCTGTACTTCCTTTTCTAGCTCAGAATTAGCTGTAGCTCTCAAATAGTGGGGAGAAGGGACGAATGTGATGTGAGACTGGCTGGCTGGGAACAGTGCCTCCCAGATACGTGGGCTCCATCTTCCCTTGCAAGTGATAACAGAGGAGACACAGAAATCCTCTGATCTGAAAGTAGGAGCGGGACTATCTGAGACTGAGAATGGATAGAAAGGAAGGTGGACGCGATCAATGCCTGATACATACGCGTGTACAAATGTCACAGTGGACCCTGTTAACTTGTACAATGAATATGTGTTAATAAAAAGCCCTCCATTGCAAGATTAAATGTTCCCATCTCTGGGTGTTTCACTGAAGATACTGGTGTTTCCTGCTGCACTGGCTGGTTTAAACAAAGAGATGAAGAAGGACCCTCAGTATAGTTTACCTAAACTGGCAAGCACTCTTCTTATACCGAAAAGTGGCCTCACCATTCATTCATTCAGAGATATTTGTTGAGCAGCTACTATGTGCTGGGCCACTGCACTGGCTGGTGTCTATGTGTTCCCCTTCAAAGAACACCTATTCCAGGGGAGGCACAGTCCTGTAAACAGGAGAATAAGGGCTTGATAGGAGCCGTAGGAGCCTGAGGTCAAGTGGGCAGAGGAAGTGACTCCTAAGAGGATTGATTCCTGAGTGAAAAACACCAGTTTGTAAGTGAAAGTAGGGTAGGGAGAAAGTTCTCCGGGTGTGGGGGAAAGTGCGGTCCACTGTCCGTGGGCAAGAGAAAGGAGCGTGTGTCTGGAGAGCTGAGATTGATTAACATGGCTGCACCATGGGAGGGACTCAAAAATAAAGCTAGAGAGATAATCAGGGGCTAGAAGAAGTGTAAAGCTACATGGGTGGGGGTGGACCTTATTCTACAAATGACGGAGGGTTGTGAATTGAGGAGCAACGTGATCAGATTTGCAGGCTAGGAAGATTGGCCTGGTTGCCATGGGTAACACCTGAGAAACCAGGAACAGGGGAGACCAGGGTCAAAGCTGGACTGTGGGCCAGGTGGGCAACCAAGGGCTCCCGGGACTTGATCAGGGCGCAGAGAAGAGCGGGGACTGGAGAGGAGACCCTGGGCGGCATGGGTCAGGGATGGATGGTGGGGACAGATGAAGTAGTCCAAGGTTCCCGGATGGCAGGGAACATTATGGCTCTGTAGGGCCCTGAAAAGCCCTCCTTGAAGGTGCTCCTCTGCTATGGGTGTGGGTAGGTAGACCAAGACACTAAAGCATCTACCTGAATGTCTCCCCCAGGTTCCCTCTGTGTGGAGGCAGCTGTGCTGCTCTTCTTAGAAATGAAGGAGGGTGTGCCAGAGGGGCAGATGCACCCACGTGCTGTGTTGTGTGGGGCGGGCTACAGGCCTACTGGAGAGCTGCTCTGTCAGGATGGGGTTTACGCAGCCCCAGTGCCAGCCTGGAGGATACTCTGGGCAGAGTCCCACAGCCCTTCCTTGAGTCTTGCCAGGCTTGAACCCATGTCCTGGCTGGTCCCTCCTTACTGGCCTCTTTTTTTGTTTTTGTTTTTGTTTTTTCTTCCAGTTCAGAAATGCATAGCAGCTATGTTCACTTTTGGCCTTCTAGCATTGGATTCATTCTAAATCCCCTTCTTCTTAGTAATTTTTCCTTTGAATGCTGATGTTTGGCTAGGCTAGGCATTAGTTTACACAATTCACATGTTTCATGCTGCCCAAATTTTAGTTCATTTATTTGACAACTTGAAATTCTTTGCAAGTGCTGCTTTTATTTTGTTTTTGTTTTTTTTTTTTTTTTTTTTTGCATCTGGAAATCATTCTTAACATGCCACAGTAAAAATCTGTCTTTGATTATTTAAAAGAGTTCGTTTTTCCTTATTATAGTAGTAATATGTGTTCATTGTAGAAACTTGATAGAAAAGCATACACTTAAAGTAATAACATAAAAAATTTCCTTGAGTCCTTCCCCTTGAAGTCACTACTTCTGACACCCCAGGGCTTTGCTTCTCAGTGCTTAAGGGGCCTACAAATCTGTGAAGATTTCTGGGATCCTCCATGATGGCTCCCTCTCCTCTGCTCCAGTTTTGCGTTTTGCAGCTCTGGCTGGGAATACGAGGGGACGCTGCAGAGAACCGCTGGGGCCGCTGGCATGCTGGGCTCTGTGGCCCCACTTTGAGGGCTTCCACCCTAAACTTGCCCCTGTGCACACGTAATTATCTGGCACACCTTGCCTTTCCACTCATTGTCTTAGAACTGTCTTTCCCGCCCCCCATGATTTTCTCCCACACCATCCTGAAGGGCTGTGTGGTATGCAAGCCATCAATGTAGCCCTCAGTGAGTCCCAGGCTTCTTCATGTGGGGGCTGTAGACCCTGGAGGCGTCCATGTGTAGATCTCTTCCCTTTGTGATCCAATGAATCTTCCTTTGCACTTAGAATACTCTTCAGAGAAAGGAGCCACTCAATGCCAAAGTAGCCCCTGACTCAAGCATGCCTTAAAGCTTGCACTGTCTCCAGTGAATGGCGTGCAGTTGCTCCCGTAACACCTCTCAGTTGTAAATCCCAGTGCCATGACTGTTGCTGCTTTGAAATCTTAGCATATATGTATATATGTGTACATACCATGCACATGGGGACATACATATATATATATGTATGTCGTCAACCTTTACCTTATACAAAGCTTCAAACCATGTACAAGTAGTCCAGTGCTGCCTTAACAGCAGATCTAAGGGCAACAGGAAGCTGACTCACTCCCACCTGGAAGGCTGAGGTCCACTGTGCCCCCTCTTCCCTTGTCCTCCTGCTGTGCTTCCCTCTGGCATGATACCTTCCCCCCCCACCCACCTGCTGCTCCCCGGGCCTAGGCCTTCTTCATTCTCACTGTGCTGTGGACTCTCACATGAGGCAGTATATCCTCTGTCCCGGTAAGGGGAAAAGCATGGTTAATTGGAGCATGGTTAATTTCAAGGAACACACCTGGAACCTAGTTTGGCCCACGTGCCCTCCATCATTCGCACTTGCGTGCTTCCTCATTAAGAGCACATTCATCTGCAGCAGCTCCTTACCAACATGAAGGGTGTCCTCAGTGAGAAGGACGTGGGCTCAGTGCTGGGTGCCCTGCCAGTCATGCAGAGGTCTTCTCACAGCCCTTACACATGAGAAGACTGCGAGGCTGATGGCTGTCTCCTTGCCCCAGAGGGCAAAGCTGGGACTTTCAAAATCTCTTTGCGCAAAATCCAAACTTTTGGCTTTTGTTTTACTGAAAGACTACAGTCATCAAATCAGCACCCAGATCATGAACCAGAACAAGACCACCACCACCCACCAAATGCTGCCACATGCCCCCTTGCAGGCACCAACTCCACATTCCCCCAAGCGTGTCCAACCCTGACCTCTCATACCACGAATTAGTTTCACTGTTCTGTACAAAATATAAATGGCCAGATGGGCTTTGTCTGGCTTTTTTGCCAGCTTGCTGGTGAAATCGATCCATATTGTTGATACACTTAGAGAATCATAGCTATATAATATTCCATTTTCTGAACCCACCACACTGTCTCCCTTCTGCTGAGGAGTGTCTGGATCACTTCCCATTTTCAATGATGAGAAACCACGCTTCAGCGAACAACCTTGTGCATGCCTTTGAGTGGACATATCCGTCTACTTCTGTTGGGCGCGTAGCTAACTGACATTGTTGGGTTAGCTTCAGTAGAGCCCGCCAAACAGTTATAAATTGGTAGTACAGAAATGAACATGCAATTCAATATTCTGACTCTACAAGTATTGTGGGAGTGGGTAACTGGAATGACCTAAGGCTATGGTATCAAGAACACCGAGCAACATGATTTTCCCAGGGAAAGGAAGATTTGCTGTATGGAAATAGTCGAGAGTCTTGGTAGGCACTTACATTGTCGCTGAACACACATTTCCCACATCATCCTCATTAGAAGTCCACAATGAACCACAGGATCTCTGAAACATTCCCTAATTCCCTTCCTAAACCAGAGGAAACTACCTTGAAGCTTCTGCTATTCGTTTTTTTGTATGCATATTTATCAGTGATGCTGTCTCCTCTCTATCCTGATTCAGAGAGATTGTGAAATATTCATTCTGGCATAGGCCCTTGAAGTGGCCGGGGCTCAACATCTCACATTATTGGCAAGATGGAAAATGACTTATCCAGAGCCAAAACTTGGGCATGAAGGGCTTTATCTTCGTTCTAGTTCCCTCTTACCTACACCTCCCAGGCTTTTAGGAGGCTCATCGTAGCTCACTGTGGGAAATGCTGCTGTGTTCCCAGTCTGTGTCTCCACTTTTCCCGACACTAATCTTACCCCTTATGCTTTGCCTACTCTCATCAGCGTTCTGAGAGGGGGTCCAACCTTAACAGCTCAGCTCAGGGCCCCCTGTTCCTCCCAGAGTCATACCTGCGGGACTAACCCCTCCCCTGAGTGGGAAAGAGCCAGCGCATGAGCCAGGAGGTGGGAATGTGGCAGCCCAGGGTCCTGCCCTCACAGCTCCCCGCTTTGCTTGAGGAGAGCAGCTTACTCAGCCACACCGGCTGCCTGGTGGGCACCCCTCCCGAGTCAGAAGTTTGCCCACCTTACCCCTCTGCCTGGACCATTCTCTGCTCAGCTGACTCGGGTTCTTCAGCTGGAATGCTGCCTCCTCAGGAAGGCTTGCTCGACGCCCCACACTCAGTCAGACCCTTCCACGTGTGCAGCCCTCCTTCAGACTGCTGACCACACTGGCAATTAAAGCTGATTGCTCGATGACCTTCTCCCTGCTGTGCTGTGACCCCGGGAGAGCGGAGACATTCTCCTCCTAGTCCTTGGCATCCAGTGTGCATCTGGCAGATTAGGCTCCTCTCCACACATATTTGTTGGATAGTTGGGTAGATGAATGTGCAGATGAATCGTCAAGGAAGGCCAACTCCAGTGACCTCCGCACCATGGGTGAGAGTCAAGGGCAGGGTATCTTGTGCACACCTTTACCTCTGGCTATAGGTTCATGTGCTTACATATTATTTTCTATGCAGAATAAATCTATTACTTTTGAGATGAATGAAAATAGTTTTCCTTTACTGTATCAGTTGCTTTTGAGTAGATAAAATGATCAATTCAGTAGGAGGAAGGACATATTTGAAAATGTCTCTGAAATTTAAATTAATATATGAATATGTATTTATGACTATAAACTCACATTATACAACATGTTATGTAAAGTACATTTTGTGTTGTGTTTATCTCTGTGGAGAGAAGTTTCCATATAGGTAAATATTACAGGTAATTGAAGCAAAAATGTTTTGGAAAAAAATGAGCTAATTTGATGGCAATATTTTATACACTAATTTCATATTCTAGTTACCTGTCTTAAGGGAAACTGAAATCAACACAGCCATTTATTACTTGTAGGGTGACATTTATTACTGTGACTATCAAGATGGAATCCTGTTGAAATCTCAGGCAATGGTCTTGCGTGGAGGGACCCTAAGCAGTGCTCTTTGTGAGATGCTTCATGATGGTTTCTTTTTTTTTTTTTTTTTTTTTTGAACCCAGCTCATTTGCAGTGAGCTACATCCCCAGCCATTTTTATTTTTTATATTTAATTTTTAATTTTATTTAATTTTTAAATTTATATTTAATTTTTGGAACCAGGACATCACTAAGTCATTCAGTTGCCCAGGCAGGGCTCAAATTTGCTGTCCTCCTGCTTCAGTCTCCCAGAGTGTGTCATGTACCTTTGTGTGTTCTTTTTATACTTTCCTCATCTCCTCTATTCCCAGAATGATGTTCTTCAGCCCCCACCTACGCTTGCTGTCCCTCTGCCTGCCTCTAAGAAGACTTGCTAATCTTTGCAATTTGCTGTTTTGATGTAGGTAGGGGCTGGGAAATTCTTGCCACCAATCCTGTGTTCTCAAAGTGGTGGTGTGAGGCTGACTTGCATTTAGTTTATGATCTGCTGGTGACCAGATGTTTGACTCCCGGACAGGTCACTGAAACACTCCACGTCCTACTTCCCGTTACGTGAGACCAAGCTAGTAACACCCGCCAGGGCCGCATTTGGGGAAGAGCTGATCGCACTTCACACAGAACACAGTTACTGACCCCGATCCATCTCCATGTTTTTCTCTCCCTTCCTGGGCAAGATCAGCCTACAGGGACAGAAATGGCTCCGGTGAGGAAGTGATGCAGGTTTGCATTTATCTGGAAGCCCAAGGCATTTTTTATTCCTGCAGTTCACTCTTCGTAAGAGTTGAAGTTACCCTATGAGTAAACACCACCGAATCAAGATGCCACTGTATTCGTAAAGGGTGCTAACTTGACTGAGCATTGCTCAGACAGAATACTTTAAAATGAAACATTTTTAAAAACAGGAGTCCAGCCTACCCCTCAGCTATTGTCTACATCCTGGCTGAGGGGTTGGGAAGACACACTCCACAATAAATTCAAATGTAAGCACCACGGGATATGCTGTGCTCACCACTGTACATTTAGTGCTTAGAGCAGAAGAGATGCTCTGCAAATTTTTTGACCAAATAAATACCTATTTCCTGAAGATTTTGAACTGGTTACGAGTGCCAAGGTCCTGCTACAGGGGGTTAAAAAAAGCAAAAAGAGACACATTCAGACCAGCTATTTTTCTATTTTTCACATGCTCAGGGCTAAATTTCCCTGAAAAATCACATATAATTCCAGCTGCCAGGATGAGCTCATTAGCAGGACTGAGGATTCTGGCTTTGCTGAGTGGAAGACTCCGTCTGTTCAGGTGTCTGTTTTGAGAGCAGCGTCCTGTGTTATAAACATTGGTGGGGATGGGCTTCTGTCTTCATGGCCAGCAGATAGGGTGCCTGGCTGCCCTGTACCCTCTAGGGTAGGTAAGTGGGAACCCAGGTCCACACCTTAACTAGAAAACAGCCATAGAAACGTGATGCCGTGCCGCTTTGGCATTGTGGGGTATGCAACACAGATGGCCCACGCTGCGAGTGGAGACGCAGTGGATGTGTTGCTCCTTGCCCTTGCTCACAGAGGCACGGAGTCATATATTCAGCTTTTGGTCTCTGTCCATATGCTGCTCCTCCAATTTATTTGTCCACATGAAAGGAGATGAAGCTCAGAGCAGTGGGACATCCAATTCTGCTTTAATTGCGGTGATGAGCTATTTGCCAGGGTGCCTGGAGCAGCAGTGCTGCCTTGTTCTTGACAAACTCAGAGCAGGGGTGGTGCCAGCTCCCCTCTCAACTACCCATCATGGAGGCCTTGGGCAGCGGCAGCATTCGGTTTGACATTTATTGTTTGAAACCCAACACTTATGACTCAGCCAAGCTTAATGAAAAGCAGAAAATCACTATCAGAGAAGAGACGCGGTTCTGAAGATCGGGGGCTTTTGAGCAAAGTTTCTTTGCTTGGAGCGTTCCTGGCATGTCACGGTATTGTTGTGATTAATGGTAACAATGTAGCCATTACTTTTGCATTGGTTCAACGGGGACTAAGGACCATATCAACATGGTTCAGCAAGTGGAAACAAACACATCATTATCCAAGGTCCTGTTTCGCCACTCTTCTTTTCACTTGCTTTATTTTGTGAGGAAAGTGCTGTGGATTTCTCTGGACCTCTGAATCATTCTAGACTTTGTCCTCTCTTCCATTTCTTCTCTCTTTCATTTGGTATTTATTGAACAGCTACTATGTTAGGCCTCAGGAACACAGGGCTAAGAGAGCAACATGCTCTCTCGCTCATTGATATGGCTTACATTTCATTTCACCCATAGGTACAGGGAAGGCCCTTTCGAGGACATGCCATTTAAACTGAGACTCAGAGTTAAAAAGATGCCAGATTTGTAACTAATGAACGAACATTCCAGGGAGAGGGACAGCACCTCCAGAGGCCTCTGCAGTTCAGTGACTTAAGCACCCCAGTTCACACAATGTAGGGGTTTGTTTATGTCACATAGCAAGACACCTACAGGTAGGGAAAGGTTTTCCTGTGCCACTGTGTCAGGTGCAGTGCAGCATCTCTGCAACTTGTTTAGCCCTCCCTTACGGTCATAGTGTGCTGCAGCAGCTCAGTCTACCACACCCAAGGTCAAAGCAGAGGGCAGGGAACTCTGTCTTCTTCTTTTAATGTAATAAAGCAAAGGTTTTCCACTAGACATCTGCTGATGTTGTTCCATAAGATCCCTAGCTGCAGGAGCTACTAGGAAAGCATGATTTAATTGGGAATACTGGTGATCCAAATGCAATTGGAGGTTTATCGAAGAAGAGAAGAGGTCATGGGCATTTCAAAAAATGGTTTATTTGAAGTTGTTTAAAGAAAGCAGAAAGGCCAGGGAGGTTGGACTCCAGTGATGGACCGATAGAATGGGGTAAGGTGACATTTGAGATGTGTAGAGGGGGCAAATCCTCCAGGACCTGAAGCCATGAAAGATACCACTTTCTGCCCTCAATCACGTTATAATTTGTTCCAGCCCCTAAGGGTTTCTCAAGCCCACCTGCTTCCCTGCAGCCTCCCGTCGTCGGCAGGGCTCATTCAAGACCGAGTTTTGTCTTGTTCGGAACTATTGTTTCAGCCTTCTTGCTGGGCTCCTGGGCTGCAGCTCCTGCCTGCTCCATCCCATCCCTTATCCATGGATTTTCAAACGTAGATCTCCCTAACGGTCCCTTAGAGCTCCCAGTTACACAAGCTCCAAATTTCCCTGTGGGACCTTCCAGGCATTTCTGACCTGGCCCTCAGTCCTGCAGTGGACTCCTGGCCGCCTTCTCCTCCCACCAGCAGTCGCAGCCACCCTGTGTACTGGTAGCCGTAGAGCTATTCTGCATGAATATCTGCCCTCCGTGAGGTTCTTTTCCTCTAGTCGGTCCTCAAGTGGGAGCAAGTGTGTCTCTGTTTGAGCTTTTCCTAACTTCCCCATGGCCAGTGACTGCTTACTCTTTTGTCTTCTACCTCACTTGCCTTCTGTCCATGGGAGAGTACTGAGCTCTAAGGTGCTGTGGTTTGTCCCCTGGGTGTCTTCTTCCCATTGGCCTCTGAGGTCACGGGGAGGTACGCCCTCACTCACTCGTCTTGGTCGGTCTGTGAGCAAGGCACCCTGACCACAGTCAGAACCATGACTTCAGTGGAACTAACTTGGAGACCGGTGGCCAGCGCACACCAGGGTGCCTGTGGTTTTACTCTTCCAGAGACCAGAAAGAAGGATGGGACAAGGGCTGCGAGCCCAGGCAGCACAGTGTGGATGCAGCCCTTTGTGATTGGCTGGAAGAACTAGAGGGCAATAGGAGCAGTGGGTAAAATCACGAGCTTGGGGTCAGAGGGCAAGGGCTCAGATCCCATCTCTGCCCCTCACCTGTCAGATGTCTCTGGTCAAGGTGTGCAGGGGCTGCCTCTGGGCCTCGCTTTCTGCATCTGCACAATGGAGGCGATGGCAGTACGTGGCCCATAAACCTTCGTAGATGGTTAAAAAAGAGGATCTTGGGGAGTACTCTGGCACATGATTACTCACACCATATCAACAATTGCAGAATAGTGTTATGGTTATAATTATTATTGTTATTATTTTAATGAGTATTTAATTCAGTTAATAGCTTCACATGGAGGAACTTTAGTTGGGAAGACTCAAAGATGGATTTCCCCTTATACTCCAAATATTTATCCTCAAAGATGCTCTTTGGCTCATTCTAAAATATTTACTTATTTTAAAAGCTCCTTTAACTTATTTTTGTACCAGAGGGAAGTTCTATTCCCATTCTAATAATAATGACCTGAAAAGAAATCTTACTATGATCATCATCTTAAATTAAGGTCATTGAAAGCCACTATTGAAGAGTGGACCTCAAATGTATCAGAAAATTAATTCAATTATAAATAACAAGAATCGACTGTTCTTGAATGTGCATGAAGTATAGAATCATAGTTAAATATTTAAGAAATATGTCCTTATCTTGTTACTATGGCTACAGGTTACTCCAAGATAAGTGGTTCTATGGTAACAATGGAATTATATTATTTCCTCTCTGTATTGAAATATTCAGCAACTAATTTCCTGTAGCTTCATAATAAATCATATTAATGACCTCAGTAGTGGAAATCAGGCCAGTGAGATTGTCTCTGTGCTGCGCAGTTACCCCGTTCAACAGAACGGAGCACTCACAGATACCCACTTGCCTGGGAGGAATGAGGAAGCTCTTAACGAGGAGGAGATGGCAGTAACTTCTCACAGGGAGGTGCTAACTTAATCTCGTGTTTAATAGTACTTATTAATGGGGGCTATGATAGGCTTCTGTGACAAAACTCTAGGCTCATAAGGAAAGGACCGAAAGGGAACATGGTAAAATTCGATTCGGTTCCACCAGTGGTTAATGCTTCTCTGTTATGTCCTAGGTACAGATTGCGTAGGATCCCTCCACATGCCAATATCCTGCTTTTTGTCTAGTAAGATTATTGTAACTCTTTTTGTCTACTACCAAACATGTGAAACTGTTGGAATAAAGAAGACCGCACGTGTCACTGTTCTCCACAATCCCTATCGTAACTCCAGTTTCTTAAAAGTTTCTCATGAAGTCCTAGAGACACCAAAAGAGGAGAAGCAGGGGTATGCCAGCTGGCCCCAGCTCATGTCCTCCCTCCCCAAATGACTCTGCATTCAGTGACATCATGGACACAGCTTACAGTCAACGGTGATGGGCAGATTTATAGTGTAGAAATGGAAAATGCTCAAACCAGCTGCCCCATTCCAAAGCTGACTGTTAAACTTTCACCATCACTCCAAATTATGTCATGATTTGAGATCATATCTCCAACTTTGACTACTCCATCCTTCTTAAATATGCGTCTCCTTCTCCTTAACCCTTCCCGTACATACTTGTAAGACAGGTTTTTGCCTCTGTAAATTAGCAGGCAGTTTAGATAATAGCAGTTGGTGAGCTTCTCTGTATTCCCTTCTTCCTGAGACAAGCCACAATCCTCTCCTGCCCGGACCTAATCTGTAATCACCTGACTAGTCTCCTTGTATCCACTCTTGCTCCCCTTCTAGTCAATCTCCATACAGCACCTGGGGTGATCCTCTAAAATTGCAAGTTACTTAAGCAAACAGAGGGGGAAAAAATGGTTTGAAATTGATGAAAAATAAAAACAAGGAAACAATTGAAAAATTAACAAAGCTGCTTCTTTGAAAAAATCAATACCATTGATAAATTTCTAGCCAGGATAATGAAGAAAAAAGAGAGAAGACACAACTTACCAATATCATAAATGAAAGACGGGGACTCACTATTGCTCCCTTGGATGTTAACATGATAATAAGCCCCAAAATTTGATAGGTTAGATGAAGCTGAACAGTTCCAACCACCAAAATTCATATGAGGAGAAACAGATACCCTAATTGCTCTATATTAGTAAATCAATAATAACTTTCCAAAAAGAAAGCTCCAAGCCCATACAGTTTCAGTGATGATTTTTACCAACACTTAAGGAAAACAAAAATACCAATTACTCACAATATTTTCCAGAAAATAGAAGCAGAATAGTCCCTAACTATGCAGCCAGGACTGCCTTAACATCCAAACCACAAAAATGCTTTACAAGAAAGAAAAACCACACACCAATATCTGTATGAAGATAGATTCAAAAATTCTCAAAATACTTGAAAATCAAGCCCAACTCTCTCTCCTTCTTGCTCTCTTTCTCTTTCCCCTTCTCTCCATATATATAATATATATACGTATATATAACATATATACGTGTATATAATATATGCATACATATATATATATGATATGTACAGCATAGTCCTGTGGGATTTCTTCCAGATGTGTACTCCTGGTTTAATATTTGAAAATCAATCAGTGTAATTCATTATATCAAAAGGATAAAGAAAAAAATCATATGATTCTGTCAGCTGGTACAGAAAAGGCATTTGTAAGAATCAAATACTAACTTATGATTGACTCTCAACAAACTAGGAATAGAGTAGAATTTCCTCAACTTGATAAAGAACATCTACAGAAAACCTGCACTGAACACCATACTTAGGGACGGCAGGCTGGGTGCTCTTTCAGTAAGCCTGAGAAGAGGATAGGTTGTCCCATCTCTATTCAACATCATAGTGGAATCGCCAGTCACTAACGTGGTAAGACAAGAAAAGGAAAAAAAGGGCATACATATTGGAAAGGAAGGCATAAAGTGATCTTTATTTATAGGTGACATCACTATCTGTGTAGAAAGCCCCAACGAATCTACCCGAAAAACCCCTCTAGAACTATTATTTGATTGAGTACAGCAAGGTTATAGGATATGAGGCCAATATGCAAAACTCAATCAGTTGCTTTTATAATTATGTATAAACTTATAAGGTTAACTCTAACAGTACAGAAGACATATGCAGAAAACTACACAACTACCATGAAATAATTCAAAGATCTAAGTAAATAAATACTTTGTATTCGTGGACCATAAGACTCAATACTTTTGAGATATCAGTTCCTCCTACTTGGTTTATAAATTTGATGCAATCCCAATAAAAATACTGGCAAACTATTTTGTAGGTATTGACAAACTAGTTCTAAAATAAAGATGGAAAGGTAAACAATTGAGAACAGCAACAGAAGAAAATTGAAGGACTCACAGTACCCAATTTCAAGGCCTGGTATAAAATTTAAAATTAGTTACTGTGTGTAACCAGGACAAGGCAATACTAACAAAAGAATAGATACTGAAATCAATAGAACAAATAGCTCAGAGATAGATCACATGAATACATGCAACTCTGTGTTTATTTGTTTTTTACATAGGTATAAAGACAATTCAGTAGAGAAAGACCATCTTTACAACAAATGGTGCTTAGACAATTGGATGTCCATATGCAAAAAAAAAAAAAAAAAGCAAGAATGATGTAGACAAATGCAAAATTATAAAACTTCGAAAGAAAACATAGGAGAAAGTTTCCAGTGTCCTTTGGTTTAGTTATGAATATACAAATAGGACACCAATGGAAAGATACTTGAAAGAAAAAAAATGTTAGGCTTTATTAAAACCTTCTGCTTTGCAAAAGACACTAAGTGACTGAAAGAAGTTGCAGACAGAAAAAAATGCAAAACATATATCTGATAAAAGACTTGGGTCCAAAATATATAAAGAACCCTTAAAATTCAACAAGAACACACACAAAATTATTTGTTCAAAATATCTGGATAGATACTTCACCATAAAATATATATAGATAGGAAACAGGCATATGAGAAGATGTTCAACAAAATTTGTCATTAAGGAGATGAAAATTAAAACAAGATAGTACTCCACACTTATTAGGATGGAGGTAAGGGATACCTATTGCTGCCAAAGGTACAGAGCAACGCAAACTGATCACTGCTGGTGAGAATGCAAAATAGTACAGCCGCTTTGAAAATAGTTCGTCAATATCTTAAGAAGGGAGACACAAGCTTAAAATATGACCTAGCAATTGTGCTCCTGGGTATTTAGCCAACTGATTTGAAAATTTACCTCCACGCAAGATCTTGCCCATGAATGTTTAAAGCAGCTTTAAACACTGAAACCTGGAAGTAACAAAAATGCCTTTTAATAGGTGAGTGGATAAATTCCTACAGACCTAGAACGGATGCTAAGCAAGTATAAGGAGAAATGTGCTATTAAGTCATGGAAGGACATGGATGAATACTAAATGCATATTTCTAAGTGAAAGAAGCCAGCCTAAAAAAGCTACATTATATGACTCCATTTAGATGACATTCTGGAAAAGACAAAACTGAAGAGGTAGTAAGAAAATCCATGATTGTCAGAATCTTGAGATAGAGGTGGTAAGGGTTGAATAAATGAAGCCCAGGAGATTTTTCTAGGATGGAAGAACTGTTCTCTACAGTGTTGTAAAGATGGATACCTGACACTGTGCATTTGTCAAAGCCCATAGAACTTCGCAGCACCAAGATGCAAATGTTTTCAATCTTTTTAAAAAAAATAACCTAGGAATTTGGGGAACCCTCGGATGGACTGAAGAGTATGATAAAAACAATCTAATGGTATTACAAATACAAGAGACGATCTCACAAAAGGGAGTAAAGGGGAAAGTGCTGACCTAAATAACTGGAAAGAGTGGAGTCCCTAAAGCTAAAAGCAAATGAAACTGTGGGCAAGCACCATACCTAGTTGATGAAGTTCTTCCCCGGGAGGGTGCAGGTTAGCAATTCTGAAAACAGCACATATGTATCCTGGAATTGAGTAATTAGGTAAAAATATGGAGGATACTGGAAATCAGGTTTCTGTTGGCATGAAGGTCACAAACACACAAGAGGAGGAAGCTCTGGAAGGATCCATGTTCCTAAGGAAGAGTCTTGCAGACTTCAGCACGAACCATGCCTGATGCTCTGCTGTTGCTGTCTTGAAATTCTTACCAATTTTGAGCAGGGAACCCTGCATATCATTCTTCCCTGGCCCCTACAAATCATGCAGCCAGTCCTGCACCTACCAACTAGGCTGTAAATGTTGACATTTCCCAGGGTGCTTTGTGCGGGGCTCTCTTTTCCATTACACCCTCCTCTCTCCTTGTCCAACCTTGCCCATTTCCATGACTCCAACGTTACTCAATACCCTGACATCTCTCACAGCTACAGATCTGGTCTCTTGAGCTCTACTGATGTACTGACCTGAATTTCTGTGTCTCCAGGGTTTTCACAGACTTCTGAAACTTACCATATCTCCAAAAGAGCTCATCGTCTAATTCACCTGGCTAATAAACCTCTTATAAGATGTCTTATACACATAAAATATTGAGTAGAGCAAAATTACAAATAAAGATAAATAAATCCCAGGATTCCCTTGGGTCTTTTCCTTTCCCTAACCCCACTCAGGTGTCACTGGAGTTGTTAACTACATCCGAAAGGCTTCTGCCTTTATTCATAGTCCCCATGTTCACTATCCTTCATTGCCTTCTCCAGGCCACACAAGAGAGACCCTCCTCCAGCCTCCTGCCATCCAACCCTTCCCAAAATTCCTTCGAGTGACTGCACAAAAACTCAAATTGGATCATACCTGTGTCTTACTTAACACCTGCAGTGGGCTGACACTGAATACAGATGACCTGCAAACTTGTTAGTGATCCTGGGGCCTCCCAGTGCCACCTGATCCCTCTCTCTGCCGTTCCCACTCCCAGTTTTCCCACCCTGCAAACCTGTGCTCTCCAGCTGGGGTGCTGTGGCACCCACACACACTCTCCTGAGTCCAGAATGCTCTTATCCCTCCTCTCTCCCAAGCCTCATGGGAGACCCAGGAGTAGAGCCAAGAGAACTGAGCTGCAGTGCCAAATCACTGTCCTGATCTTGTCCTCCTGCCTCTGCCTGCCTCCCATCTTAGTCTCTGTCTATGCTGCTCTCCGTGTCTAGAAATCCCTTACTTCTCCAGTGACATTGCTTTGACCTTCAACCCCGGATGTACTCCCACACTCCATCCTGACTCCCAGCTCTGACTGTGACTCACGCCTGCCTATGTGCTGCCCAGCTCCCACTTAGAAATTACTTCCTCCAGAAAGCTATCTCCCAGTCCCGTTCAGACACTTGTCCAAAATTGCTTCTATCACATTTGGCAGCTCTTATGATTTAGGAAAAAGTTTTCCTTCCTGTAAGACAAATTTTCAAGGCAGGACAAAGCTTGCTGAGGAAAGCTTGGTCTGGATTTCAACCCGTTCTTTCCAAGTGTTTTGTGCAATGCATAACATATGCCACTGGCCTTGCCCCCCACCCAGTCATTTCCACTGTAGCCTGTACTCTTCTATCACAATATCTTGCATATGTTTCAGTCTTCATTACCCGGCCTAATTTCCTCACTTGTTTTTAGCATTTTCAATGTATTGCCAGTACCCATCACTTTCTCTGACATATATTTGATGCTAAATGCCTATGAATGGATGAATGAATGAATGAATGATTAAACAAATCATTTTTTAGTGAATGAATCTGTAAATGAATGAATGCACAAAATTCCTGCTGTAAAACTTTTTGTCAAATTTACCAGAATGTTTATAGTTTTAGGTCTTCAAGTACATTTCATACAGCTCTACTCTTGAAACATCACTTTTAACTGAAAGGTTAGACTGTATGTCTCCAATATCAGTGACCATATATTCTTCATCTCTATGCTCAGCATGATGCATAGCACAAAAGAAGTGTGCGAATTTTGCTTAAAATTAAATGAGATAAATCTTATTCTAGTTCTGTATCACTCAACTCTATTACGCTTAGATGCACGGATGCTAATCAATCACTACTTTATTCCAGATGTTTAGGAAGATGAATAGGGCATAAGATTTCAGTAAGAAGTTCACAGGCCCCTTAGGGAGATGGGCACATAATTGAACCATGGCGATACAAGATGGTCCATAGCGAAGGTGTGGTCCATGGACCAGCTGCATCACAGAATTGCCTGGGTTGCTTCATTCAACAGGGATTTCCAGACTTCCCCTCTTACCCAATCCATGGGAGTTTCAGGGACACTCCTCCATCCTCTTCATGTCCTTTCCCCATCTTTCCCACCCAACTCACTCATTCCTTCCTCTAGCAGAGGTGGAAGGTAAATTCTCTCTATACAATGCATGAAGGGTGGGAGCAATCATTGCCTGAACCTGCAAACTCGTTACTTTAACCCAGCATGTGTCATGTGCAGTATGATTTGGACAGGAAATGCCAAGGAATGTTTCCTAAGAGTTGCTGATGTGTTTCAAAGGGGTCACTTTATTTTCAAGGATAGCTTTTAAAGAAATGCCAAAACTACTTAGCCTACTTGAAATAAAACCAGTAAATCAGCAAGAAACTTTTGCAAAACAAACAAGACTTGGGGTTCAGGCTATTGGCATTGACTTTTGGAAATCCTGTCCTTCCTAAGGAAAACTAGACTGAAAAAAGAGCTTAAGTCTCTTTGTAAATGAGCAATATCGTTTGTGATTAAACTGCTTTAAGAAACACACTCAGAACTGTGGGAAATTCTTGGCACATCTTTCCAAAATTTCTCTTTGATGTTTTACGTGCCCAAAATGGCATGTGTGAAATAATACTCAGAAACCACCTGAATGATCCACAATAAGGAAATCATTATAAGTTATAGGGTTGATATGATGGACTATATTATGCAGTCATTAGGAATCATTAGTTTTGGAGCAGCCATTTAATTGGCCATCCAATCTTGAACGAGAATGAGGGTAAAAGAGGACTCTCTAGTAGTAACGTCACCAGCACCTCAGCAAAAGCAATACCATTTTGGACAAACATGATATGTGGTGATTGTGGGATTAATTACGTCCTCCCAAACACACACATTGAAATCCTGAACTCTGGCACCTCAGAACGTGACCTTCCTTGGAAATAATCATTGCAGAAGTAATTAGTTCCAATGAATGCATACTAGAGAAAGTTGGGTCCCTAATACAGGATGACTGGTGTCCTTATAAAAGGGGGATATTCGGACACAGAGGGAGACACATAGAGGAAACTATGTGACTATGAAAGCAGAGATGGGGTACTACATCTATAATACCATGGGTCACCAGTGACCACCAGGAGCTAGAGACAGGCAGAGAGCAATCTCCCTCAGAGCCTCAGAAGCAACTATCCCCACCAACACCTTGGTCCCAGACTTCTAGTCTTCAGAACTATGAGACAATAACTTTCTGTTGCTTAAACCACCCACTTCGTGGTATTTTGTTTTGAGAGCCCTAGAAAATGAATAGGATAGTCATCGAAATTAATGTATATTTGAAAAACAAGAAAAATTGGGGGTGGGTAAAGAAGGGGAGAATGAAGCTCAGTGAAACAAAAGGAGTTTGTTCTCTCAACTGCTACGATGGACAATTGTGTTATTGTTGTATGAGCTCTTACCCATGCCTGGTCCCTCCCCTGGTGGTGTGACTTCCTGTGGAATAGGAGTGGATGCCACATGTGCATTTTAGAAGCTGGAGCTTTATGGACCGTGCTGTGGTCTGACCATCTTCAGCCCTTGCTCAGAGGCCAGTATGTCCTGGAGAAGCTGCTTCTTCAGCCTGGATCCTAGAATGAAGATGCCCTGAAGGAGAGCTGAAACTGAGCTGGAGTGGACCTGTGAGGAATAGGTCTTAGTGTAATTCACTAAAATTATGTGGTCATTTGTTATTGCAGCAAAGCCTCGTCTAAACTGACTAATTATACATACACTGAGCAACTATCAGGTACCACGCCAGAAATGAAATAACAGACTGCATACTAATCCTGACAGCAAAGAGCTAAAATTAAATCGCACTTTATTTGCCTTTAAAATATGAAGCATTTTGGTCCCAAATGTGTTCTAGTTTTTGTAACACCTGCAAGTAAATGTTAAACAGTGTTAGTTCAATTGGTTTTGCTGTAGCAAAAATCTTTAAAAGCACTCATATTCAAAATAGTTCTTGGAATTTTGAACTATATGTACAGTTATAAAATTTAGCAATTAAAATTTTATAGTTTGGGGGGGAGACTCCTCTGAAAAATAAACCTAAGTCAATTATTCAGTTATTTAATTCTCATTTGGAAAATGAGATGTTCAGACACTATTAAGTTATATTAGGAGGGGAAAAAACCACTTCTGTGGAAACAGGCAAATTTATTTCATTTACTGTAAGAGAATATTAATTGCAAAGAAAAAGCTTTGAAAGCAACCAGATTTGTCAAAGGCAAGTAAGGTCCTCCGTGAGAAATGCTCTGCAGTGGAAGATTATACAAGGAATGGATGGCGGGAGACAGGGCTGGAGAGCAAGTCTGGCCAGAGGTAGCAGGGTTGTGTCCTAGAGTTGGCCATTGTAAAGCAAAAATTGCATGGTGTCAAAATCATCCTTGAAAGTCCCTTAAATGGCCCTCAAATTGTCCAGACCTGAGACTTTAGAGGTTCAAAAGCCAAGAATTAATGCTTTTTATTTCTCTGGGGCAGTGAAGGCCAAGGTCTAATTTGAAAGGGCAAAGGACAATGGAGAATATAAAGGTCTCTGTGTTTCTCGTCCATCATCTCTTGGTCTCCTGTTCTCTCTCTGGATGACTATCCCTCAGGCTCTGCTGCCTTGCTCTTTCCTGGCTATAGCCAGCACATGTAGCCAAAGTCAAATAAGTTACACGTGCACGTTAAGCAGTTGGTCTTTATTCTGTGAAGGGAGATGCATAGGGGTTATGGACCCTATTCTGGATTAGATATCAGGGGAAAGAGCTATCTGACAGAAGTTGGGAAGACTGAAACGCAAACAAATATAAATACAGTGTGGCCCAGTCTATGCAAGAGCTAAGGTATGCATACGATGCCGTAAACAGTTCTCCCACCACGGCTGTGCCTTAGAGTCACATGAGCTTTCAAAAGTCTCGATATCCAAAACACACCCCAGATGTGTATCCAGTTGCCAAGGATATGGGAGTCTCTGGGGTGGACCCAGGTATCGGCATGGCCAAAAGCCCCTCAAGTGAGTCCACGTCCAGCCAAGGTTGAGAGCCAGGCTGGAGCTTTCAGGAGGTGCAGGCTGGGTAGGAGTTACCTGGGGGAAAGAAGCCTTCCAGGCTAAAGGCAGCCCAGTACTAAAGTTTCCTCCATACCAGGTGACTCTGTTTGTGCTTTGA
Organism: Erethizon dorsatum; assembly: GCA_028451465.1. NCBI lineage: Eukaryota > Metazoa > Chordata > Mammalia > Rodentia > Erethizontidae > Erethizon > Erethizon dorsatum. The sequence goes on along the minus strand of CM051825.1, from coordinate 146,471,611 downwards.
AGAGAGCACCGGTATAATTAAAGGAAAACCAAGCTGCTTGAGTTGAATCAATACCTACATAGCACATGGGCTCACATCAACGTGTTGACACCTTTTCATCTCTCTGTTTAATGCCACTGGCTTTTTAAAAGCAGAGGTATTAATGGATTCTATCTGATGATGATGCATTCTATAGTTGCTGCATGCATCCCTCGCCAACACAATGAAAGCGTTTTCTTCTGAAAGGTCTAATCCTTGCATTGTGCCACATCCATGACACCGCAAGAACACACTGGTCTACAAAGGGGGCATGCACTCTTGAGGTACAAAGCACTTCCTTTAGGGGAGCAGTTGTCTGTGTGTCCCCGCTGATGAAGGGTGCTCTTTTAAGATGAAGAAAATTGATTTTGTTGTGGTTGTTGCATAAAGGTTGATATTTTCAAAGACTGCAGATAAGAGGCGCCGCGGGCAGCTAACAAGCTCCTAATAGGACTAGAGCAAGTTTTACTCACCTGCCGCCGGGGCTTGACTTCTGCATCCTGGCAACATGAAACCAGGCTTTGACAGCACTCACTTTTGCTGAAGGAGCCTCCCCTAGCCTCCTTCCATAAATCTTAGGCTGCTTTATTCCTTATTCATTCAGCACAGATGTTTTTATGGCCATAATATATTTATACTAATTCAGAGACTTGCCATCAAATAGATAGGCACAGCTCCGATCCGGAAGGCAGCCGAGCCCTGCTTCTGACAATGCAGATGAAAATAAGGCCTGCTATGCAGCCCACAGTTCTCTTCAAAGGAAAATTTTCTAAAAATCAAAAAAAGGTGTCATAGTGACTATGGTGGAGTTTTCCTTTTTTTTTTTTTTCAACTAAAGGGCAGAGGATGTCAGGACGCATGACGTCAGGCCACTGTGGCGCCTTCAAAATACTGCTTCCTCAGGTTTCTTATTATCTGATCCCGGTTCCACAGATTGGACCACAACCGACTTTTGAGATTAACTTGAGTCTCCTTTATTACTTTTTAATAGGTAATGGCCACACAGCTCATATAATTATCAGTATTGTGACTCCAGTGAACCCTTGAGATGATGGGAAATACGTAGCAGTGAACCTTCTCAGCTGGCTACTGTCCTCGAAGGAGCAGGATCCATGGCCCTATAATGTCCCCTGCCCACCCACTGGGCAGCGAGCAGCAGCTGTGGAAGATTGAGGGTCCTGCAATTTGGGATGTGTTTCTATCTTGGCCGATGGGATGAGTCAGAGAGATTTTGGAAACATCTTTAGGCTAACCCAATTTACATTATAGTTACATTTTAAAGTCTTTATAGTTGCATTTTAAAGTCTAAATGCAGTTGATTGTGAAAATTGTGTCACATCATTTAAGGGAACTAGAGCGTTCTTTTTATGGAAATGCAAAAAGCCCCAGCAGGAAAATATCACATCGCCTAAGCAGTGCAGGAGAGAGCTCAGGCCTGGCTGCTCCTGCAGACTGTCCTAGGAAAGATAGCCAGCGGCCCCAGCTGACATGCTCAGGGGACACAGGGCAGCCTTGGGTTCTCTCTGCAGGACTTGAGCTGCTGATTCCAGGGGGACTGTCCAGAAAAGGTCCTTTCTTCAAGACGGCAGTTCACACTCTCCAGGGAAACAGATTCTGACCCGCATCCTTCTCACCTCATTTTTAACAAAAAATGTCTCCTAGATATTCTTTGCTTTTTGCTTCTCCAACAAGCTTTGCATCTCCCACCCTGTCCCCCTCCTCTTCTAATACCGCCTCTCACTCTGCATCACTGGCTGTGCCTTTACCCTGGAATAACCTACTGCTGGGCTTCCTTTAGGTTCCTTTGCAGCTGACTTCTTTCTCTACTTTGCTCACTTTTCTTGGATAATGCCATTTATTCTCAGGGCCCTCATTATTACATATATATTAATAATTCACAGCCTTGAATTTCATCCTTTACCTCTCAGTTGAATTTCAAATCTATTTTCACTCTCAATCCCTAGACAGCCAGCTACCTTGAACTTGATGTGTTCTTATTTTATTCTTTGTCTTCCCTTTCATGTCTTGCTGTGTATTTTCTGTCTTGGTAAAATCTCCCATTTGCCCAAAGTAGAGGACTGAAAATAATCTGGCTTTTAAAAATACCCTGGAAAAAATAGACCATTCATCAGTTTGCTGATTCTATATCTCTAAGCAACACTGTGAATTTCTGTGACTCTAGTGGAATTAAATTTATTCCGTGCTTTTTAAAATGAAGCCAATGAAAGACCAAAGAGATGATTACAAAGCCTGCACTCTTCTGAAGCTGCTGAATACACAGATTTATTTTGGCGAATCATGTCTTCATATTTCACAGATTCTTTCTACACAATTAATGGCTTCAATGGGTTCTGTACTGTGGGGCCTATGATTTTATAATGATGAGCTAAGGTCCGTGTGAAAAAGATAATCAAGTTGGTTGGAGAATCAAACTGGCCAAAAGTGGATATCGAGGTCTGAGTCACTCCCTGAATTTTTGAGCAGGTGTTAACACCAAGGACCCATAACAGAAATAGGAATTGCCGACATTTTAAATGTTGGGGCACAGTGGCCATTAAAAGGAATATAACTGATTTCTTATTTGAACATGCATGGTATGGATTCAGCCACTGTATTAACACCACGAGACAGCAAGCATGTGACACTGCGGCAGGAGAGGCTGGAATGGTTTTTGGACTTCTTATGTAATACACCTTAGCACGGGATAGTGGATGTACCCTAATTCAAATGATCACTTCCAAAATAAAACTATATTAAAAAAAATATTTGGGTGAAAATGATGTATCAGTATAGATTCCTCAGTTCTAACAAATGCACCCCTCTGGTGGGGACATCAACTGCCGAGGAGGCTATGTGTGGGGCAGGAGATAAACAGCAAATCTCTGTACCATCCTCTCTCTTTCACTTTGAACCCCAAGCTGCTCTTAAAAAAAATACAATCAAAAAATGAGTTCAATTAGTGTGGTTTCCAAGCAGGTAGCAATTAGGATTGTGGTTGTCATAGGGACACATCTAGGGCAGTGAATATAAAGGGCGAGAGCTTTGTTTGATCAGAATGGCAATCTTCCGTTTTTTTGAATGTCAGCAAAGGAATTTGACCCATGATGTACGGACTTAGATCAAAGGCCGTGCTTAGCATATGGGCAGTGTGGCACTTATGTGGCCTTTCAAAAGGCCAGTTCTACAGTCATATCCACCGCTCATAATCCTACAAACGACTCCAGCTGCTTTCAGTGATGTGACTTCTGATCTAGAGGGGAAAAAAGTAGGGATGATATTTTAGAAATATCAATTTTCAAAAATCTCTGATCTGCTGGCATTAACTGATGAGCTCAGAGATGCTTGGAAACCTCCCTCCCTGCACAACAACTGTAACCATGGCAACCTGCACTTTAAAGGATGTTGAAGATGTTTTTAAACATAAGGTGAGAAAAACAGTTTCTATACAAATGTTTGCCTGAGCCCTCACGTCTAATTCCACCAGGACACTTGTTTTTCCTTTACTGGGATTTGAGGCAGTGCTGCAAGTTTTCCTGTTGGAGGAGAAACTGGGCAACCTAGAGCTGTCACAAATCTGAGACCTTTGCCATTGCTCTGCAAATGAGATTTGTTCCTTGCCCTACGCCTCAGTGTCAGCACGCCTCTCATCCTCATCTATTACACATGAGAAAGGCTGGCCGCTCTTTCTGAAGGCTTCTGAATCTTTGATATCTTTTTTTCCCACATGATTTTCTAAGGCTATATTGGACCAGCACACATTGTGCAACAAATTAATTAAGAGCTCGGGTTTCCAGGGTGATACGTTAATATCTCTAGAAAGCACTGGATTTGAGTAGAAGACAGAAACCAATAACCGAGTCATGTTTAGAATTTGAACATTGAACTTCTATACTGAAGAAGTTATGCAGTGAATAAATGAAGATGTGTCCATTTTCTGACCGGTCAAACATTGGCTGTTGTTGTTTTTAAATGAGCAATTCTAATTCTTTTGGAACGGGGTATAGAGGTAGATTATAATCAGATTCCTGTTGGCTATTTGGCGGCAGGAGCATATATAGTTCAAACACCATAGATACTAACTAGATAAACTTGAGCATTATGGCCTTTTCATTCTGTCTGCCACTCGTTTACACTTCCTCTCTGGGCAAACAACCATTATTTCCCTCCTCACCTAACTCTACATTGGTTTGCATATTTATAGAGTTAACAGGGTCACCCCCCCCATCTGTGGCTCTTTTCCTGTCCGCATTCTTTATTTCTTGATCATTCATCACTGTCACTCTCACAATATAGCTCTCCCCAACTAATTACATTAATCAACAACACAAAAACCTACTCTACAAATCTGCCAAAACAGGAGTTTCAAAAGACTGATGTGCTACAGCAAATAACCCACTGTGGTGTTAGGGACATTACATCTCAAAAAAAGTGAGGTGGCAATTGAACCAACAAATTAATAGACTTTCTTCTGTACTTAGGAACCCATTTCTTCTAATGCCAATTTCTGTTTCCATTTTCATGGTTTTAATTCAGACACGAGGAAAGCCAGCTAGCCCTCTTTTGTTCAGGGATTTGGTCTGTTTTGCAAGGAATTAAAAGAAAATAAGCCAAATACAAACCACATCTTGGACATGACACTTACATGTGTAGGGCTTCTTTACCCATCAAATAATCAAGTCCCAGACTTCATCTTACAGGTAATGGAAAATAATATCGTGTCCCACCTATGACATCTGTGAGGGTCAGGTCCTTACAGGAAGCTTTTCATCATCTTCGTTCTCATTGTCATTAGCAGCAGGGCTAGCAGAAACATCATTATAATCATCAGCCTCATCATGCTTTTTTTACATGATGTCATTGGATCCTTCCAACAAAATGCCAGGCCATTTTATTATGTACAATTTACCGCTGAGTAAACTGAAGTTCAGAAGCATTGAGTGGTTTTCCCAAAAATACACAGCAAGTAAATGATAGAGCTGGAAACTGACTCTATCTTTCTGGAGGACTAAAGCTCGACTGCCCCACCCAGCACCAGAGCTTGGGCAAGGCAAGGTGTTGAAGAGCCCCTGCATCTAAGAGGAAGGGGGTCCCATGGGGGAGCTGCCTAAATCCACTGGGTGAGCTTGAAATGCATAGCAAAGACCCACCTACCACCGCCAGCCCTTCCCTCACACAAGATTCTGGTGCAGTAGATCTGAGCTGAATCAGAAATCTACTTTTTTTTACAAACTTCCCCACTTATTCCCATAGAAGTAGTCCGTGGAGCATACTTGGAGAACACCTTTATAGATGGATCAAGAACCTTTTTGTTTGTTTTTGTTTTTTGAAGTTGGGTCTCACCATGTAGTCCAGACTGGCCTTGAACTTGCTATGTAGCCCTGGCTGGCTTGAATTCATGGCAATCATCCTTCCTCAGTCTCCTAAATGCTGGTATTACGGATATGCACCACTACTCCCAGCTGTGCGTCAGGAACCTTTGAGAGGCTTGATTTCCCAATTTGGAGCTAGCTGGAGCAACTCAAAAGTCCAGCATGCTCACCTACATGGGGAAACTTCTTTGTTGCCTACCATTCTACTCCCAGATTTGATGCAGAGCTTAGCTCTTCCTTCTGGGACATCCGTCTTCTCACCCATTATGTAATTAAGCCTTGCACTTCACTTAACATAAAATAAAAATAACAGTGGCTTCTAATCGCTAACCACTTGCTGCTGCAAGGCTCCAAGCCCTATACTCACTGCCTTCCTTTGCAGTCCTTGCTGTCATCATTGCAGAGAATCACTAGGGCTCACCACATCCTGCCTCTCCTCCTCCCTAGGCACATGGAAATACCTATTTTCCAGCCTATTTGTGGTCAGATGGCGCCATTTGGTGACTTCTAGCCAAAGCACACCATCTCCATTCTCCCTTCCCCTGCTGCAGGGACCTGGATGCATTTCAGAGGCCGCAGCCTTCAGCTGCTGTGCAGCACGAAACCCCCAACCCCCTGAATTCTCAACATGAACAACGGATAAGCAAACCTTGTTAAGATGCTGGGATTCAGCTTTGTTTTATTCTTTTTTTTTTTCTCTGTAATATAGTCCAGCTACCATCACCAAAACACTCTCTTTCTCTTCACTTTTCTCTTCCTCCTCCCTGTCCTGCCCCACCATCACAGTAATCACATTTATTAATTATAACTAAAGAGTTTAGCATAAGCTAAACACAATACTAATCACTCAGCAAACATTATCGGATTTAGTAATCATACAAAAATTATACAGAAGACACAGTTTTTATGTATTTATAGCCATACATCTAGGAACAGAGGGGATAGAAATGAAAACCCAACAACCTGATCCCAAAGCCCATGCTTTTAACAAACACAGTAAAGCAGGCTAAGTGCCAGGGGGGGTGCTTTAGATTCTTATCACATGTAATCCTCTGCCAACCGTAATAAGCAGGCACTGTTAGCTTCGCTTTCCAGTGCCAATGCTGGGGACCAGAGAGATTGGATGTTCAGTCCAAGGCCACACAGTTGGTAGAGACAGGTCACAGCCCAAGTCCCACTGACTTTTTAAAAATAATTTTTTATTTAGTATTTCTTATGCTCAAACCAGAGTGTCTGAGCAGTGATTTCTGTATCTCTGACTCTGTGTCAGAAACATCTAGAAGCCTAGAACATATAGAGTAGGGCATTTAGCTTAGGGGCTCAAGATTCCGGAAATCTGAATCACAACTCCAGCTTTAAATGACACCTGCATCATGCACCACTGTGTGACTTCGGGTGAGTTACTTAGCCTCTCTCTCTGCGAGACAGGTCGAATGAGCTAACCCTGAGAAAGTGTATAATTCCGTGTTTCACACCAAACAGTGGCAAAGGACTGTTATAAATAAAGGGTTCACTGATAACTCTGGTCTAATGGGTTAACAATGGCTATCCAGGGAACCCACAGCTCCCTGACATCTCCTACCACAAGCCCTTGGATGCTTCTCCCCATAAAATGAAGCAGGGGGCCACATGCTGTGATGTACAGTCCTCTGGGTAGAAGTGGGTTGGGCTTGCAGTTCCAGCCCCTGGAGGCCCTCTGAGATCACCCCTGCTCCTGCTGAGCAGTCCATAGTGACGCCTGAAGGACCAGCGAGCTACCAAGTGGGATTCAAGGATCTGGTGAACAGATTGGGACTACAAGGGGCCTTGTCCTACATTTCCTGGAAGTCATGAGATGTGGGCTGGGGGCTGCTGGGAGAAGCTAGTGGGCTGTAGATGGAGGGCTCATTCCAGTTTTGCTAAGCAAGGGGAAAGCCACTTTTCTTTGCCATTGGTGTTCGTGGGATGATCTAGGGTCACTTTCCTCCTTCTGTAGGTATAGCAGAATCTGGGCTCCAAATCTAGCTGGAATTGACAACTTGACATCCTGGTGGAGATGGAAAAGGATAGCTATGATCAGTGACAGAGACCACCAAGCACCAGTGTAATTTATTAAATGCCTACACTATATAGAACCAAAAAAATGGCTTTATATAGAGAGTAAAGTCCTTTTCAAGTTATTAGTATTACATTTTACAGATGAGAAAACTGAAGCTGAGAGAGTTTGAGTCGCTTTCTACAGTATTGCCAGGCAAAAATGTGGCTGAGCTGGAGACTGAACCCAGGCAGTCTGGTTCCAAAGCCTTGGGTTGGCCAACACACCCTGAACTGGCAACATGGCCCATGCTACAGCCTGGAAGAATTTTGGGTCCCCTAAAGAAGGACTGGAGGGGCTGGGGATTTAGCTCAGTGGCACAGTGCCTGCCTGGCAAGCATGAGGTCCTGAGTTCAATTCCTGGTACCCAGAAAAAAAAAAAAGGACTGGAAACCTAGAAGGATGGGCAAGTCCAGCAAGATACTGTGAACATCAGGTGGGATGCCTCAGTCTATCCTAGAGATGCAGAGTACCCCTTTAAACTAATCTTCTAAGACACCCTTCAAAAAGGAATTCTGTGGGTGAAAACACCGGAGAATACTGCCGACCCCCGCCTTGATGGTGCAGCAGGCGCGGTAAATGGTGGATGTTCTAGGAAGTGCTGCGGTGAGGAAAAAGAGTTTTGCATTGAGCATATCCTTTCTAATTCACTTTTGATCACAGCACCCTTTTTATTGTGCAAACCCTATTAGTACCTGTGGGAAGGCACTTGCGGCAGCTGTCCAGAGGGGCCTCGCAGGTGGGGTGGTGGAAAGTGCTGGAGCTGAGGTGCTGAGCTCAGTGCTAAGGGGACAGTTGGCTGTGGAAGAGGCAGTGACCCCAGGAGGGGAGAGAAGATAGGAGGCTAATAACAGTCTAGGCTAAGGGTGGAAAGACCTTGAATTAATGATTTAAGCCAAGAAAGGAAGGAAGGATAAGAAGCAAATATCAGTGACAGGGCTAAGTTTAAAAAAAAAAAAATATATATATATATAGGCAAAGCTAGCTTGCAACATGGCTTACAAATGAGCATTACCTGCCAGTTTGACCTTGAAATATAAGTTAGAGAAGTGGAGTTGAGGAGAGATGGTAGAACTAGAAATGAGGATGTTTGGATCACTGCCTTCTCCCCTTCCTGGAGGGATGGTGGCAAGACGAGAACAATGAAGAGGATGCAGGAAAGAGCCTCCAGCATGGCCCCTCTGTATGATGCAGCAGAGAGAAGCCTGAAGGGTGCCCTGATAGGAGAGGTGGAGGGCCTTAGAGTGACCCTGGCAAGTGGGCATCAAACTAAAGAGCCCCCGCTTTCAGTACTGGGAATTGAACCCAGAACGTTCGTACTGAGCTACATCCCCACCCCACCCCCTTTTATTTTTTGAGATGGGGGTCTCGCTAAGTCACCAAGTTGCCCAGGTTGCGCTTGACCTAGTGATCCTTCTGCCTCAGCCTCCCAGAGCTGGGATTACAAGCACCCATCACCATGCCCAGCTGAAAGAGTTTTTCTGTTTTTTTTTTTTAAGTATAAAAATGAAAGTTGAGATGTGCATTATTTACAGGAAGATGGAAACTCCCTCAGCCAGAGAGCATTTGACATTAGAGCAGGCAGTGATGCTGACAGTCTGGAGATGGTAACTGGATCTTAAACTATTTGGGACAAGAGAGGGTCTCCAGCAAACCAATTTGCAGCAGGTGATCCCCAGCATTACCGGAGTGAATTTCTGAAACTGTAAGTGAACGACCCGGTGCTGCCCTGGTGCACTGCAGAGTGGAATACCAGCCCTGACTATTTTATGTAAACCTCCAGGGCAGAGATAGACAGGACTGGGCAGGAGGGAGAGAGGGCCTCAAGTGGAAATGGGTTTGGAGGACCTGTCAGCCTTGAGTGGAACAGTAATTGGGCCTAGATGAGAAAGGGGTAAAATGAAGCATATCTCCAAAGCTATCCCAGTCAGTGGGTAATTAACCTCTTGATTCCTCCCTCCCCTCCTTCCCAGATCAGATTTTTGTTATCTCAGAAACATTTAAACTTCAAGAAAGTGTGACGAACATAGGCTTTCTGAGCTGGCTTCTGCTGACATGCCATTTGATTAATTTATGTGGTTGGGAAGGCAGTTCAGAGAGAATATAGATGGTGTTCTTACCTGCCTCATTTCCATATTTAATGTATTCAGGAGCAGTTACCATAGAGCATCCCATGTTTATACTCAACTTTGTGTCTTTTGAAGTTCATATTTAACTTTGTGTTGATAAAAAAAACATTTTCCAATTCAGGTTTTTTTTTTTAAATGCCCATTGGGCATCAAATAGCTTTTACAAAATGAGACATTTTTAGCCTTGCTGTGAAGCAAGAGTAAACGCACTCTACTGCCATTCATGGAAAGCTTACAGTGTTGCAAATCACCCAAATAAATGAAAAAATCAGAGCAGTTGCCTCTTGCACCCCCTAATTATCTCCCTAAGATTTTACAAATGAAGCAGTTGGATTGTTATATTTGAAAATGCCTCTGCTTGCTGCATTTTAGGTTCAAAAAGTGGGAACTCACATGAAAATGAATGTGCTATGTAAGGAAACACAGCAGATATCGCTTCGTGTTTTAATAATCCCAGTAAGGCATTATGAATATTTTAACTCAGTTATTGGCAATTGTATTTACAATGATGCATCCCCGCTATTTACTTAGGCTTCGACTGGGTACTAGATTCTTGTCTGTAAGTGAAATGTGGGTGTATTAAAAAGGAAAAAAGAAGTGTTATGGGATGGAGTAACCTGAACTCCACTGTGCATTTTGTTCTTGAGCTCTGACCTCGTAGATATTTTGCTTAAGCTTATGGAGCTCCGCTTTCTCCCACCCTCAAAGTGTTTACCAACCCCTTTTAGGCCAAATCTTATTTCTCATAATTTTTTCTTGACTATTCTGTTTTCATATTGCCTCTCCCTCCCATGCTCTGCTGGACATTAAGCACCATCTAATGGTCAGTGTTATTCTTTTAAAAAATTCTGTGCAAATGCCTCTGCCCTTCCATGGCCCAATGCCAGTACACGAGTAGCTGATTCATAAATGGATATCAGATAAAAGAATCAAATTTACTTCTCCAAGATGCTGACTCCAAAGTTGTATTTCAAATTGTCATTCTGATTGTAAGAGTAAAGTATGCTTGTTGTTGGTTAATAAATAAATACATAATAAAATAAAATAAATAAAATAAATGAAATTTCACCACTCAGTGATAGCCTCTGATAACATTTTGCTCTTTATTATTTTTCTATCCATATAAGAGTCCTTAAATACATATGTTTAAATGCATGTATTACACATATACGTATATGTGCATATTTAGGATCAATTAATATATTAAGAATGTATTCCTGCTTTGAAAATTTTATTTATTGTGTGGGAATGGTCTCTTTGTTAACTTCTTGCAACTCATGGCACTAAATGTCCACATTCAAAAATTTTTTTGAGGTTCTATTTTAAGCTTTCTGCATTTATTGGTTATTTAGTTTCCAATGAACATTATTATCAATAATTCCGTGATGCTGATTCAGATACATAGATGTGTGTCCACAGTTATCTAATTTCTTAATGTAAATTCCCAGAAGTTGAAGTTGTATTGGAAAAATAAATTCCTTTGGCAAGTGATACATAATTAACAACATGCTTTGCGAAGAAATCATGCTGACCCTTATCCTCACCTGCAGCACCGGCGGCACCTGTTTACCTCATGTTTGCCAGCATTCCGTGCTAAGTTCCTTAAATCTGCCATCTTGCTGGATGAAAATGATAAGGTTCTCTTACTTTTTACTGTTTATAAAATACTGGTCAGGTACTTTGTCTTCTTTTTTCTGGGTCTTGTGAAGCAGCCACGTTCTCAAGCCCTTTTCCTTTTTGTGTTTGAGTGTTAAGGTTTCCCTATCGATTTGTCAAGACTCACTATTCACTATGGACATTAATCTCTCCTGTTATGTGTTGCATTTTTGCCATGTTGTTATTTGAATTAATTTTATTTGATGTGTTCAGATACTGAAATTTTCATCTTTAGTTAGACACAACACCGTTTTTCTTCATGACTTACTCCTTTGTTTATACAGTTAAATCGCTGGCCTATTCCAAAAATCAGAGTCATGTTAATGGATGTCTTTTTCTAAATTGTTAATGGCTTCACTTTCACTGTTGATTCTTAAATTCATCTGTAATTTCTTTTTGATATATTATTTATGATCCCATTTTGAGTTTTTACTCTCCAAGTTCACTTTTCTTCTAACTGCTTTCTTAAAGATCCATTCTTTCTGGTTTTTGTGATACAGCCTTTGTGTGGTATGAAGTTCCAAGATGCTGTTTACTTTGAAACTATCTGATGTATTGAATTTTGCAACAATGCCACATTGTTCCAATACTCACAGCTGTATAATGGGTGTTCATATTTCCCATAGGGCAAGCCCTTCTTTAAAATGGTACTATTTTCAAAATTGTCTGAAGCTTTGTTTTGTTTTTCTCTAATTTTTCCTCTGGAAGGAAAAACTAGTATCGTTCTGTCTCCACCCTCCATGCTGGTCCCTTGTTTTCACAAAGCTGATGTCATGCTGTGGACACAAATGGGGGTGAGAGGTGGTGAGAACTCAGGCTATATGGCAAGGTTCAGTTGACCCTGCACTTGACCAGAGACTGGAACAGAGAGAGGGGCCCCTTCCACTTTCCAGGCCGAGATACTGCTCTGTTCCATTCAGCAAGCACAAGAAACTCACTAATTTGTTTCCTCCCAAATCCATTCCATCAGCCTTTGACATTCTCCTGGTAGCTGTCAGTCTGTGTACTTAGAATTGTTGGAGTTTTGAACATATTTCTTCAAACAGGTTTTAGAGGTGGAACAAGAAATTCTGCTTTGGGGATGCTGAACAGATTTCCTTTTTTAAAAAAGAATGATTTCTAAGCATTCATCCCTGTAATATGTCTAAATTTTAAAGGCTCGTTGATTGATGGAGTAAAATGAGAAGTCCAAGAATCCATAATATTTGCAGATGACAGGTATTGGAGATGTAGCCATGTATTCATTTCCAGATTGGACCACATTTTCTAATATTGCTGTCCCTTTTAACTGGTTCTTGAAAAATGGAGAGAGAACAGAGCCAGCATTAACCAAAATGACCAAATTAACAAACCTTTCCCTTAGCTCCTTTCATTTCCATTCTCTTTCTTACCACTCAGCCTCCCCCCACTAGCCTTACCTGCCCCTTTTTTATGGGAAGCTTTTCTAATAAGGTCACCTATTCCATTAAAATGGACTGCTCATAAATAATCTTTGTTTCCTAGATTAAGATTTGGCAAGCCCTGTGCCCACACAATGGCTGACACAAGATAAGTGCACAGTAAATTTTGAAATATCTGTGTCTCCATCTTCATTTCCTTGTTTTGGTCTCCAATTTCCTATATGCCATCAGGGAATTTAGTGACACTGCAAATAGCATCCTCTTTCCCACATATGCATCTCCCATTTCCTCAGAGTCTGTTTGTCTTTCTGAAGTGTGCAGTCCTGAGCTATATGTTTTCAGGTAGTAATATGGGAAGATTAACAGTTTCCTGGCATCTTTCTTATGAAGGTTTGAATACCGCTTCCAGTGCAGATCAACACACAAAATTAAACATTTAACTTGCAGTTTTATAGCACTATCAGCTTTCTCGCCATCTCTTCCTCCCCATTCTCTTATTTTATCCTCACTGGAACTCTGCACTGGCATTAGCTCCCATACAGAGGGTGGCAGTAATGGGCCAAATCGAGCCCTCCAAAAATATGCTGAATTCTTACCCCTCAGTACCTTAGAATATGCCTTATGTGGACATAGGATCTTTACCAAGATAATCAAGTTAAACTGAGGTCATTAGGATGGGCCCTAGTCCAACATGATGGGAGTCTTATTACAACAAGGAAATCTAGAGATAGACTCACATGCAGGGAGAAAGGCCTGTGAAACCTGTAGGCAGAGATCAGAACAGTACAAGCTGAGAAACACCAGGATTACCAGAAAACCACCAGAAGCTGAGAAAGATTCTCCCTCACAGCCTTCAGAAAAACCAACCCTGCTGACACCTTGCTCTCAGACTTTTTCCCTCCAGAACTATGAGAGAATACATTTCTGTTGTTTAAGCCACTCAGTGGATAGCACTTTGTCGTGGCTGCCCTGGAAAATGAATACAGTAGCTGATAAAAATTAGAGGAGGCCAAGTAGTCCCCCCAAGGCAGAGCAGATGATTCTATGCACTGCACCTTGTGCTGCACTAGAAATCCTCATTTCATCATCTGTAACGAGCTGGGGTCAGGGGCAGCCTGGTCTGACAACGAAGAGAATTTTATGGATTCTGGACCAAGCCGTACTTTTCCCATCCAACTTGGCACACTTCTGGCAGGTTCCAGATTGTCTACATTGGCTCCCTGGCTGGTAATGGCCATTGCCAGGACAGTTTCCTGTCTCTGGTAGGACTGGTGCTTATGCATGCCATAGCTACTCCATGCCTAACACAGCTAACTGCCTTACACAGATTCCTATAATTCTCATCCTCACTTGTGATGTTGATGCTATGACTATTTTCATTATAGATGCCAATTCACTTATAGATACCCAGTTGTGGTTGTAACTTCTCCTAGGAAAATAGCCACTGTGTTGCGAATCCAGTATTTCAACCTTGGCATTTTGACTTTGAAGCTGGCATTTAGACCACTCGGAAGTCTGGAAAATGTGCTGTAAAGAGAGTGGGAGAGCCCGGTGTGGTGGTGCACACTTGTAATCCCAGCAGTCGAGAGGCTGAGGCAGGAGGATCACCTGGGCTACACAGTGAGTTCAAGGCCAGTCTGCACTATATAGCAGACCCTGTCTCAATCAGAACAAAACAAAACAAAAAACAGAGAGCGAGAGAGAGAGAGAGAGAGAATGTGTTATAGAACTGTGCAAAACTTTAAATACTATTATCTTTGGGAATCTTCAAAGGAGTAATAAAGCAAGCAGCTTTTCCAGTACATAGTGACCCAGGAGGTCTTTTATTTTTTAACCAAGTTTCATAGACTTGCCAGATGCAATGGAAGACCCAGTGCAGTTGAAATTTTAGATAAACCATGACTAATATTTTATTATTATAAGTCTATTTTAAGTATTGCATTAAACTCACTAATACTTAAAAATTGGTCACTTTTTATCTGACATTCCCATTTAATTAATCTGACAACATACATGTCAGGTGCTCTGAAAAATATAGGATAGACAGCCAAAATTCCACAACTCTCCACTGTTCCCTGGTGACATCTTTCTTTAGGAAACAAACAAAAATCTGCCCCAAAGAGTTCTGCTCTTATACCCTTCCCTGTGACCTTCTCAACATCTGTGGTGGGTTAACTAATGGTCAACTTGTAACACCCATCTGAACTGAGTCAGCGTGGTGCTGGGTGTGGAGGGCCCACCTGAGGATTGTTGCCAACAGCATAAAAAGAGAACTGGAGGGGAAGATGGTGTGCTGTTGATGCTCCTGGAGAAGCTTGTCAGGCTGGTGTTCCTGATATGAACTCAGCTGTTCTCATCATCACAGGAGCTCAGGTCCTCGCTGTCGCTGAGGATGGCTGCAATTCTCTTTGAATGGTTCTCTTTGAAAGAGCACTTGTCCTTACCTTGAGTGTCACTTTCCGGCTCCAGTGCAGACCCCTCAGCCTGCTGGCACAGATCCTTCATCCCGCTGGTGCAGACTTTCTAGCTTCCACTACTGGCCTTTGGGCCTTCCCAGTGCAGATCCTTGATAAAGACTTGCATGAGGCATTGCCATGGGCTCTAGGTCTTCAGCTGGACTCGTAGAGGACATTGCCATGGAATCCAGGCCCTCAGCTAAATTCTTTGGATCTCTAGTGCATGGACAGATCTCTTGCGCTCTTCTGCATTTGACTTTTTTTTTTTTTTTTTTGTGGATACCGGGGGGTCGACCTCAGGACCTCATGCGCCAGCAGGCACCCGTGCCGCTGAGCGATATCACCGGCCCCTTTTTCATATGTGGGTTCCGGGAGTCGAACTCGGGCCCTCGCGTTTGCAGGGCAGGCGCTTAAGCCGCTGAGCCATCTCACTGGCCCCCCACATTTGACTTTTTGTGTGAATATTATAAAATAATCCTATAAATTATGTGTCCTGTATTAAATCTATTCCCTTTGAAACCCTGACTACAACATCCATCCTGTTGCCCCTCATCCTACCGCCAGTGGAGTCCCTGGTGGATTCTGCTTCTTGTCTTCTATGACTGAGGAGACACCATTCCAGACCCAGGGGCAGGCACACCCTTGGTTGTTCCAAAGAGAGCATCACACCAGCGCACAGTGACCTGGCCAGACAGTAGCACCAATCTCCCCAGCTTCATCCAAGGAGATGCAGAGGGCATTATGGGAAAAATGCACAGAAAACCCAACTCTGATGACTGGAGATTGCTTTAGTAGGCAACCTGCCCTGTGGCATTTCTGCTACATCCCCATTCCAGGGGAACTGGAGGCTTATCAAGTTTAGTAGGAAATGGATTTCTAAGAGAGATCGGGTCAGCTTAATGTCTGTCAAATCACCCGAGCATGTCAGGAATCCTGAATCCCATCATCCATCTTGCTTCAGAACCCATCCCTTCCTATTAATGCTACATCTGAAGATAACACCCAAAATGTTCATAACCCCATCTTCTTTCTTGGTATTACCTTTCGAAAAATGCAGTTGTCTTTCCAATGTAGTCCTGCTATCTTGACCAATGTCTCAGTTACTTTGACTTTTATAGGTTAAAGCAAAGCAGAAACAAATGACCAAGCATAATTCATAACATTTTTGAGACAGAGTGAACTTTACATTTCTTGGCCAGGATAAGAACCCTTCATGCTCGTACGCAGAAGCTCAATTCAGATTCCAGAGCTGTGCTGTCTACTAAAGTAGCCACCAGTCACATGTGGCTACTTAAATTTGCATTTAAATTAATTAAAATTAAATAAATGAAAATTTCAGTTTCCTTAACACAGTGGCCATATTTCAAATGCCCAATAGCTGTGGTGACAGGTGTCCACTCCATGGAATAATGCAGAAACAGAACATTTCCATCATCACAGAAATTTCTATTGGACTGTGTGAGAATCTCATCTTATTCTCAAACATGGCAAAGATCACGATGTATATGATTGTTAGCATGAATACCAGTTGTATTCTAAGAATGCCCCTAAGAAATTAGGAGACGGACTTCTAAAATCGGGAAAGCATGAGGATTATTTATATTTTATATGGAGCTATTCACAGTTTATTATTATGGTGACTTGGTTAAAGATGACAATTTATGTTCTCAGCCCCCAACATAGCCCACGAGCAAAGGTAGAACCACACAGCCACTACTAATGTGTGTCTACTTCTTTTTCTAACGAGCTGGCATGGGAGGCTGAACAAAAGGAAGAGATGAGTTGCAGAGGTGGGCAGATCTAGAAGCCACTATGCAGGGCGGGGGAAGGGGACCATCCACCAAGCCAAACCTCCTAATGTGAGCTGGAGGACTATCAAGTGACTGAGCAAATCCCAATCTTATTGTCCCTTATTTTGAACATAGCTCTGAACAAACAGACTTACTCACTGAAAAACTATAAGAAAACACAGATAAGTAAAAAGAAAAACTACTTTGTTCTTACCCTGCTGGCCAGATAGGTCACAAACTCCTTAAATGCTTTATAGCTCTCTATACATTCTTTTATCCATATATGTATAATATTGCACGGAAATAAGATCATAAAATGCATACGGTTGCATACATAAATGCAACCTACTTTTTAAATTAATATGCTTCAACATATCCTAAGTCAAAACGACTTGCAGAATGTTGCACTTCAAGGTTATGCATTAGTTTGTCTTACAGGTACTTTAACTATAGCTAGGCATTTGGTAGGTTTCCAGTTTTTCCCCAATTTTAAGTATTATTCCATGGAACATCCCCAAAGTTTTGCATATCCTTAATTATTTCCAAGAACCAAATTTCTGGAAGGAGAATTACTTGCTCAAAATGGGGCTAGAGATTGGTATTTATTAAGGCTTGGGATATGGGTCTTCAGTTTCTTTTATAAAATGGAGGCATTGACTTCAATCCTTAAGGACGCTTCTCATTCCGGAGTTGTTTGACTCCTGGATGGTAGTCTATGGGAGCCTTATCTGAGCAAACCCTGAGCTCCCTTCCACCCCTACCAGCCTGAGTCAAAGATGGCCTGATATTCCAAACCAGGGGCAATGACATAGTCACCCAGGGAATGACAAGGAGGAGGTCCCCTCCTCCTGGAGACAAGCACAAGGCACTGCTGTCTGCTAGAACTTTCTCTGATGATGGAAATGGTCTGGGTCTGTGTATCTAGTATCATAAGCTCTGGCCATTATCTGGCTACCAATCACATAAAATGGGGACAGTGTGATAAAGAGCTAGATTTAATCTTTTTTAAATTTTATTAGCTACATGGGGCTAGATAGTGTCTACCATATTGAACATAGCAATTCTAAATATATACCTCAAATATATACTTCAGACCGTTGATAATTGTTTTATCTTAAATATGGCAATTCATAACATTGCCCAAACGTCCATGTCATACTCCCCTGCTTGCTCCAAGTTGCTTTTACTTCCCTTGTTATTTCTTCCAAGGTAGGGACTACTCCTTGTATCACCAAAGATGACCTGAGCCCCACCAGTCTGCTATAGCACAGAGGAGATCCTCAGTGGATGAACAAGTAAGGGCAGTGACATTTCTCAATGTTTAACTCGGTTATGACAGACTGTGGCACATCCCCAAGCCAAGCTAATCATCCAGGTGTGGCAGTTTCATCACTTGGGGGCTGTAATGATAATAGTACCTGACTTAATGTTGGTGTGAGGATTAAATGTAAGAAAAACACCACTACTATTATCTCCAACCTTGCTCTGATTGTTTGTCAGAACCCACGACTATTACCCAAAATTTGTTTTAAGGGTTTTAAAATCCACAGTAGAGTATTACATCACTAGATTTGCCTTGAGATGAGAGGAGGGTGGGGGTGTCAGTGTGCATCGGATCCTCTTGCTATGTGCTTTCAGCAGTACTCATCACGATGATAATGTTTTGCATTATTATTATTATCTGCCTAACATTTGCTTTCCTACCATGCTATACACAGAAAGGAGAAAGACTCGTGTTTATCTTGCTTATTGCTGTATTCCTGGTGATAAATCCATAGTAAGCATTGAATGCATCTTGAAGATAGATTGAGGATAAGTGGGGAGAAAGGTGGGAATGAAGAAGCTAGAGAAAGCCCAGAACAGAAATAAAAATAGTATCAGGATCCCTGAAATCCAGCTGTTCAGGTAGACACCTAACTGTTGGTCCAATAACAAGTCAGGATCTTCTCTTCTCTGTCCTGTGAAGAGGGAAGGCTGATTTGGATGACTGTTTTCCAGCCTTAGCACAGTTGATGTCCTGCTGTAGGAGCTCCGTACACTGTAGGGTACTGAGCAGCACCCCCGGCCTCTGCTTCCTGGTGTCCTAGTCACAACAGCGGAAATGGCTCCAGACGTTCTTAAATGACGCTGGCAAGGCAAAAGCCGTCCCAGTTGATTGGGGGTATCTGAAGTTCCTCCCAGCTCTGATAATCTAATTATTTGGGACAATAATTTCTAAGTATGTGCATTTTCTGGCATTTCATAGATCATTATAGAATTATAGGAATATTCCTATGTACTCATGCAAACCACTGTGGCCTGATTATCACTTTAATATTTGGATCACTGGGCCATTAGAATGCTGATTTGAAACTCAACTTTCTATTTTTAAAAATGATCACTTTGTGAATTATCTGTTATGCCATTGATCTTATTTAAATGATTGTATAATTCCACCCACTCGGTATTCATGAATACTTTGTAGTTCAGTGTCAAAATGCCTGCTAACGACCCTAACAATTGTAGCTTGTGTCTATAGAGCCCATTCAGCCATTGACAGGTTTGCTTTGTTTTTGTTCATCTTCCACTCTTTATCCCTGAGTGAGACCTTTAATCAGTGCTCATTAAGATTCACAAATAGCCTGGCCTTGGATCCTGCATGTGTTCAGTTCACTCCCTGCTAACTTATTAAAGTTGCTCACAGAAGCCTCATGGAAGGATGCATTTGTTTTCTGGAACATTATGTTCATGCATCTCAATATTCAAGGAAAATGTACCTTGGTCAAAAACGGAAGTGTACTATTGCAGAAATATGTATTCATAAAATCTGCGTGCAGGTTGATAAATGCATCACTCTTTTAGTAATTATAAAATTGGAGTCTCACATCAGGGCTGTGGTGTAGCAGTTGCCTGGTGTACTTTCAAGCCCCTATGTTGGAAAGCTGCCTTAGGAAGATGATCCGGGATTCTGAGACACACAAGATGGCCTTGGGGATCTGTAGGTCCCAATGATGTGAAATCAATGTTTCCCATGAGACTGGGCCACTTACTCATTGTGTTCCAGACAGTGTCTGAAGCATTACACGCTCTTATCCCTGAATTCTCCCAACCCGGCCAGGTTAGTACTACCATTAGCTCCATTTTACTAAAAAGAAAAAGCAGTCTTACTGGAGAGACCTTAAATAACCACAGAGCCAGAGTATAAATTCAGATCTCTAGATTTCTAGAATCTGTAGTCTCTTCCATCACCGACATTCCCTCTAGTTTTAGTACAAATCACTCACTTTTCCTGTAAAAGACACAGTCTTTAGCATCAATCTAAAGTTGGCTCAACATTTATATTCCTATCAAAGCAGGTTATGGTGTTAAAATTTGCAAATGGTTATAAATAAGAAATGATTGAAAAATAACTTCCTTTTGATTATTGTTTTGTGCATACGGTTTTAATACATAGATTTTTCTGTAGTTCACAGTAGCTTTGAGAGCATAATTTCCCTCCATTGAAAGTAAGCTTTGTTCTAACTAATGAGGAAACACAATGACTTTGGAGCCTGGTGATTATGGTGTTTTTAAGTTTCATTTAACTCGTTGTAGTTTAGAAATAAGATTTTTTTATTTGAAAATATTCTCTTCATCACACTGCCCTAAATCAGTCAGCATTTTTAAGAGAACTGAAATAGCCTCGAGACTATTTGTGAATTATTTTTACTGTTGTATTCTTTGGAAGAAGTAAGTGCAAATTGAAATTTCAGTTAAAATATGGCCATGAGTATATCCCTTCCATGTTTTTCCTTTGTGAATATGAAGTTAGAAGCAAGCAAACCTCCTAGAAATTTCTTAATAAACAGCATCTGTTTTCATTTTTAAATAAAGAGTGCCAACGAATGGACCAGTTTAAATGTCTCAGAGCATCAAACTTAATCAACCCGGGAACCACGATTTGCTGGTAGCTACATGGATGATGCCAATTCCAGCTTGGTCAGATGTGGAGAGAAGTGTGCCGTCACTTGAACTCCTTCAGCTGTGATCTAGAAGGTGTCCAAATATATGCACTATATAGCCTGTGTGAAAACACACAGCGTCGCACCATTCATTATTATTTGGAAACTGCCTGGATCCTCAAAACTGTGCCCCATTTTTCAAATGCATAACTATTAAACAAAGCACGTCAATTTTAATGCCAGAGTGATGATCACTTTAGGTAATGTTCTTTAAAATAAACAAAGGCCATTTAATCCATAAAGCCACAGTCATTTGTTGGTTTGCTTATTTTAATCCACAATTTGCAAGGAAATGTATTTTTTTTACAGAGAAAACAAAATCCTATTAAAGGCAGACTTCTCTCAAATGAAGTCATCACAGTATGTTTAAATTCATGCATTATAATTTTGATGACTTAATGAACATTATATTTGGGAACATTGTTGGTTTAAAGAAATAAATCTGGGGCCGGTGAGATAGCTCAGCGGCATAAGTGCCTGCCCGGCAAGCGCGAGGGCCTGAGTTCGACTCCCGGAACCCACATACAAAGAAAGGGCCGGTGATATTGCTCAGCGGCACGGGCGCCTGCTGGTGCACGAGGTCCTGAGGTCGACCCCCAGTACCCACACACAAAAAAAATAATAATAAAAATAAAGAAATGAATCTCTAACATATTATTTCCCACTAGCACTGGGTATTTCAAATCCATTTTCTCAACATAATGATGTATTTAGATGAATGATACTATTGGCTGAATTTTGATCACACTGTCCAGTGTTTGGGATAAAATGTGTGGACAGAGTCAGGGTCATTGTGTCCCTGCCTGCTTGTGCAGCCAACAAGAAATGAGACCTCACGGAGTCACTTGGTGCTGGAGGTCTAGGTTCCTGCTCGGTCGCAGGTGAGCACTGCAGTGGGCCCACATACACTAAGGAACTTGTCATGGCATAGATTGGGTCCCCATGCTTACCCACTATGTGACTCCCACTGGTCTGTAGCGTGGTTCAGAGGTCTTCCTGGCTAGCGAGCTCCGGGTTGTGCTGTGCTGGTGACCAGCATGGTCACTGCCGGAAGTCACATCAAGCTTGAAGCTTCTTTGACCATATTTTGGGCTATAAAACTTAGTACTTCTTTTGCTTTAATAAAACAAAATTTTCCCTCAGTAACATCACCTTTCAAATGTACTTAAGCCAGAATCTTATGCTTGGCTGGTTTTATGAACTCAAAATGGAAGGAATTAGGGAAGGTGCAGTGTTGGAAAGGAGGGGAAGAAGAGGTAAGGCTAAGCAAAAGCCAAGGATTTTGTGGATCAGGAGTACTTAGCCTGGTATGTGTGCCTTTAGTCTGTGGGTAGATTTTAGGAAGTCTCTGAACAGCTGAAATGATAGGCAAAATATGTGTGGGGGGTATGTGGAGTGTGTGTGATGTGCACAGATGCATTTTCCCAGACAGAAGTGCTACTCTTTGCATAGATTTCCCATGGCAATGTTGGCTGCAGAATGGTTAGAGCTGTCCTTGTAACTGCATGATCATTCAGGATACAGAAACCCAAATGAACTTGTTGCCTGCTACTTAGCAATTGTTCAGTAAATATTAGCTCTACCCTAACTGCTATTTTATGAGTGTCTTTAAAGTGAACAAAAGCAGCTATGTCTGATGCATTCAGAAAAGAGGTGAAGTCCAACTTCTCTCCCTGCCTCCTGTTAATCATGTCCTATCTGCATTTTTTGCTGAAAAGGGACATATAAAGCTTGCTTTTTCCTGTTGGCTCTGGTCTCCTACTGAAGCCATAACTGTAGAGTGTTGAGAATGCAAGAGAAGCTGAAAATGTTCCGATGACAATGTTGGATCCCCATCTCACTCTACCAGGGGATTGCAGGGGTCTGCTAGGACATAAGTCATCTTTTCAACCCCTCTGGGACAGTTCTGTGAGTTTTGCTGGATGGCATATGTGTTTACTCTATGATCCCCATGTGAAAGGCGAAGGTGATGACCGTCACTGAGGGCCGTGAATTATCCTTCAAAGTTTGCTGATGCCAGGAACCCCAGCTAGTCCCACCATGTGTGATTAAAAGGATTGCGTTTAAGAATTCATACTCTGAACACTAATTGTGATAGCTAACATTTGTATAGCTTTTTGGGTTTACAGAGTACTTTACTTCTATTTTCCCATTTAATCCCCACTTAGGACTAAAAAAGTTAGTGGCACTAATGGGAATGAGCAAAAACCAATTTCAGAGAGTGTTAAATACACAAAATTATAAAGTAAAATGAGAGTGATTTCCTCTAGTCATGAGGAAAAAATTTGTCTCTTTTTGATCTTCATATATTTAAAGGTACTTGCACGTTCACGTTTCTGAATTTTCCGGAGTTTGTTTGCCCTTAGGTTTTAGATTTCCAGTATAAATGGCCAGTTGTGGCAGTTTTCTGCCTGATTTGAGATGAAAAAAGATCTTCGACCTGCATGATTAAAATTAGCTTGGATTTCTTGGATAATGTTCCTTTTTTATTTTTACAAACATAGCCTTCATCTTAACAAAGTAGGAAGGAACACTTAAGGAAACTTCCTGTCTTATTTGTATTTCACCCTTAAAAAAAGAAAAAGAGATATAGTGGAAGTTTTTAGTCATTTAAGTGGGAAGTGCTTTATTTGAGATAAACACACAAAGTTATAAGTATTGTTGATATTAGTCAAACATAGCAGCTTTTGGCTGTTGTCCGAAGAGCTCTCATCTGCTGAGTTGCAGACCTGTGACCTCTAGATAAAGTTTCAAAATGCAGAAAATATTTATCTTCTTGCTATGACCTTCCATGCACAAGACATGAGCCATGGATTTGTTTCCTAGGGAACTAGCGGGTGAGGAAGATCTATAATTAAATCTGTGAGTTATATGCTACACATGGGAATTGGGTACACACCAAGCCCTTTAGAAAAATCCAGTAATATAAGTATGGCTGCAACTAGTGGTATTAAACCTAGCTTTTCCTCAGACGTTTCCTAGCAGAATCATTCAGAATGTGAATATGGGAAAGCTCTTGTGTTTCTTTCAGAAGTCAGGGTGCGTGGAGGCTCCCAATTCATTCTGGTCCAGGTGTCCCCACCTATTCTGTCAGCACTGCCAGTGGAAGGAATGACCTGTCAGAGGCAGTCAGGTCTTAGAGCATCACCGTGTCAGGACCAGAAGGAATCCAAGCGAGAGGCTGTCAAGAGTTTTCGGATCCTCAGAATATGTTTCTCAAATAAAATCTTACTCAACAATTCAGCAGGTAAAGCAAATATTGTAGAATTGGTTCGGGGTGGACGCAAGAGGATAAGAAGGCTGGAAGCAGTGCTCAACCTCGTTAGGCCTTTCAGCCCCTCCCCAACCCCCACACCAAGGTCAAGAAGCAAGCCAGCCCCACTTCTTGACTTGAGCATCAACATCTCAGCCAAGGCACTGACTGGCAAGATGGAGCAGGATTCAAGAGGAGACCTGCCTTCTCCTTGTTTGGTTGTCCCATGGCTTCGGGAGGTAACAGGATTCAGAAAAGAAAATACATCAGAAAAATGAAGAGTTGTTTCCAACCTGGCTCAAATATTTTTCATGGTCAATTTCCCTGTCTGGAGGCTCCTGAGGGCTCAGCTTTCACTCCAGTGCTTATGTTTCTCATCTGTTGAACTCAGTAACAGGCCTTTCCCTTTAACTCTAAAAAATATAACTCGACAGACTCCTTTCTTGTAATGGCATTGTGCCCCGGTGTCAGCCCTCAGCCAGGAGGACGCTTCCACAGTGCAGACAGCCTCCCAGGATACCCGAGAGGTGGCGAGCACAGATGCCGTGCAGTGCACAGAGGGTGTGGATGGTGACGTCAATAAGACCCACCATTTGCGTGTCATTTCCTGCCCATACTAAGGGGTTAGCAAGTGCTGCCCTTTCCATGTTTGCGTGATGTGCATGTTCCATGTGCCTCTGTGTGTCTGTGTATGTGAAGCAACTTGATTTTGTTCTTTTTACTGTTGTTCACTTGTTTTTGAATACACACACACACATATATGTATATATATGTACATGTATATGAATGTGGAAACAAGTGTGTGTATATTGTGTCTGCCTATCTGTCTGTAATGTTCCCAACAGTCCTCTGAGGTAGACACTATTATTACCCATGTTTTATAGACAAAGATACTGAAGCATAGAATCCTAAAGCTTCTGCGGCTGATGGCTGATGGAGGCAGAGTTCATATTTTTATCTACCCAGCCTGCCTGGCTCCAAGTTTGTGCTCTTCGGTACATTACACTGTCAGTCTCTCTCTCTCTCTCTCTCTCTCTCTCTCTCTCTCTTTCTCTCTCTCTCTCTTTCTCTCTTTCTCTCATTTATTTATTTATTTATACAACCTATTGACTGCAAACAAATCACTAAGCTGCTATCAACTTTTTTTTCATGTGATAAGGAAATAGCGCATCCAAATATGCTCTGAGGCTAAAAAGAGCAAGCAAGAAGCAGCTAACCTACTGTACACAGTAATTTCTCAATCAGTTATGTATTGTCATGAAAGTCATCAGCCACGATGTGCCCAAACCAATATTTTTTTTTAATTCTAAAGCAAATTAAGGTGAAGGCCTTTAGGATCCGTTTGTGAAATTTGATGTTAAACACTCTATTTCCTCTGAGGGTTTTACATCGTATAGGTAGTTTAATTCCTCACAGTGGTATGTTGTGACTTTCATCATGGAACAATACTATTTCACCTAATTAATTTTCCTAAATACAATACACTCCTACCTTTGTCCCATAGGATGTTCGCTTAAATCTATTTCTACCACTTACATGTTGGCCCAGGCTACTACTGGAAGTGATTGCAGGTCACCGTAACAAGAGTAGAGGTGATCGATAAGATAAACAGGCACAGCTGTTTGGTTTAATCATCAGGAACATGATCGTAAGTGGTAAGGTTCAGCACAGAGCTGACTCGTCTCCCCTCGCCGATGGGCTGATGCATGGATTGGAATTTCTGTCCTTGACCCCACCATTCCTGCACACACGTTCCCTGGGTCCCTCGGTGTCAGATTCATGGGGAACGTCTGGAAACCCCTCCCTTTTGTTCCTGCGCTGTCTTGCAGAAGAAAAGAAATTATACCTTAGAGCAGATATTTTCCTTATAAAATAGCACTTAGTCATGAAATTAGCACTTTTCAGATTGCATTGCCTCGTTTTGAAAGGCACCTGCATTGTCTAACTTTTCAAGACAGCTTTTCAATCTGCCTCTGGGGTTTGAGGCTCTCTTGTTTTGTTATCGTTTTTGTTTTATTTTTCTTTTTGTTGTTGTTGTTTTCCCTTTTGTTTGTTTTTCTTTTGCTTTGTTTTGTTTTTAATCCATTCCCACTTCTGTACATACTGAAGACTGTGGTACAAGTCAGGGTTGAGAACCACTGGGATAAATTACCTAAAGTTAGATTTCTTGGTGTTTAAATTGTATGAGTTCATTGTTGCCTAGGAAAATCTAAAGCTTGACTCAGATGAATAGGGACAGGGGAGAAATCTGGATGGGGGATGAGCTGGAGCAGGAGAGATGCCTGTGGGAGCAGGCAGATGGTGCCCAGGGGAGACAGGGAAGACACGTGGGGAGATGGAGGTGTTTAATGAACACTGTAACCTACTATTTCATAAACATAAAGCATTTCATCTCATCCTCATAACATGTGCGAAGGAGGAGGGATGTTCACATTACTAGAGCACCTTCATGAGCCTGGCATTTTTAGATTTCTTTTTTCTGTGTTTTCAAGTTTTATTTTATTTTGATTGACACATAACAATTGCACACGTCTGTGGAATACAATATGATGTTTCTTGTTGAATGCCTACAAATGCCAGCTGAGGTAGGTTTCAGTTTCCCTTTGTCAGTGGTGGAACTGTGACTTGGGGCAAAGGTGGGTACTCAAAACCAGGCCCTCTGACCCAGCCTCTTGCTTGACTGTTTGGATTCAGCCCAGCCTGAAGCCTCCAGGCCCTCAAGATGTGAACTGGCAGGGAAATTAGGGCAGGGACACTATTGGATGAGGTAACTTTCACTGGGCCAGGAGAAGCCGTTTGTAACACAGAACGCTAGTGACCTGAGAACAGAACAGAGCATGCCCTGGCTTAGAGACCACCGTCCTGTAATTACAGGAACCTGACCAACTGTTAATAATGCATAAGGCATGACAGTTGCTATGACAATTGTGATAAGTCAGGGATATGGAGGATGGAAGGCTGGAGATGGAGACAAGAGCCCTTGATGAGAGCTGGGGAAGAGGAGATGCAGGGTGCATCTGTCCAGAGCCAGCATCCTAGACACAGGGAAATAAGAATGCCAAAGGCTGAGGCAGGTGTGTTCAGAATGTTCTAGAAAGAGCAGGGAGGCCTGTGTGTCTGGAGCAGAGAGGACATGGGGAAGATATGAGACAGGAGAAGAGGATGACCAAATCATGGAAGGCCATCTAACCCAGCATGAGACTTTGGCCTTTATTTGAACCAAGAGCCAAAGTCATGGAGGGTTTTGAAGGAAGACAGACATGATCTGGCCCCTACCTTTATGAGGTCATGATGGCTGTGGATGGAAAATATTGAATGTGGACATGGGCAGGGTGGGAAGAGCTGTGTCCATTCAGAAAGTAATGGGGGCTTGGCCCTATTAGCGAAAGGGAGAGTAATAAGAAAATATTACCTCAGCTGTGTTCCACTGATTGCCACCACCACAGGCCAGCTCTGTGCCTCTGTGCATATCCATGCTTTCCGTTCTACTTTGTCCCCATTCCCCATGTCTCCGGGAGATCACTTCAGCGCAGAGAGATTCATAGACAACCAAGGGTCCTGCGCCAGGCTCTGGCCCTTGGTCAGCTCCTCACCTGACCTTCCTCTACCTCAACTGGCTGCTTCTAATCCAAAGCCTATGGAAAATTTAAGACTTTTAGAATTTCTTATTGCATCAGCATGAACATTATTAAATTGCTCATAAACTCAAATTTTGTCTGTTTAAAAAGACGATGAATCTTTCCTTTTAAAAATTGAGGTGGTTAGGATTAATGACCACCCATAAAATTTTATAAGCAATTATTACAGTTTACTGCACCTCCCTCAGCTGCTTGTCACTTCACCTTCTCGTCTCTGTCTTGTTTGCCAGAGTGTGTTTTTCCGCAACTGACCAGAACCTTGGGCTGTAAGGAAGTGAGGTTGGAATGAAGCCACTGTGGAATTATATTTTTAAACATTGGCCATAACAATTGGACCTGGGACTTAGAAGTTCATTGGCATTTACCCATTCTGCTTTAGTGAAACAGGCGTGGCGTACTCTTCATTCTCATCAGCTATGTTTAATAGACTCTTCAAAAAAGAACATAATCCTCTGTTTCAACAAAATACATTTATACGCTTTTTGCTTTCTGGTAGATAATGCAACAGCTTTCACTTTTTTTTCTGTGTGTGAATTCCATCCTAGTTAGGCTCCCTTTTTGACTTTATGACCCAGGCAGTTCCTGCTTCCTATTGTTGCAGAAACTGATACCAAACTGAATGGAAGACTCTCTGCACCGAGGATAAGCAAATTTTTATTAACCCTGGTGGGCTGGTAGGAACCAGTTCCATTCCAAATCACCAGCCCTGGCTCAGAGCAAAACAAAGACTTACGTACGTTTGTAAGCAGAAAGTACAAGAGCTGATAACAGATTATTTTATAATTGGTTACATACATTTGGTCATTAGTAGTTAGGCAGTTTCATCCTGGGCAGGTTTTGTTAGGGGGAGTTGTTTATTATAAGGTGGGAAAGTCTAGAGAGGGAGCTGGGGCTGAGCGGGTGGGTAAAATCAAGCGTGTCTTTGGCTGGGCTAGTCCGTCCTGAGCAGAAAGTCCTTGAAACAAGATACATTTACAGGCTGGGTATTGTAGCTGGGCTAAATTATCTATAAGTTGCAGCTAGCGTACTGTGGCAAGGCTAGCTGAGTCTAATGGTCTAACAGTGAGACAGGCTGGGCTAGCATAGCTTGCCTTACCATGGTGTCAGGCTGTTAGTTTTTAAAATTTCTATTACGCTATGACCTCCAACCATCCCAGACTCTGGGCTGCCACCCACGCCTCAGCTCGTTATATGTAATAGCTCCTTTGATCAGGATAGCATTCCCCCTGTGCCTCCTAGATATTTGTTTCAAAGTTTTTAACTCCTGTACAGACCATCTCCTCATTCTATTCCCAAAGTTTAGTGCTCTTTCTTCTGGTTGTCCCCAATATTAACAAAATGAGTCAAAAATAATAACGGGAACCACTAAAGTGAATCTTTTGGTCAGGACAAGGAGGTCGTATGTGTCAGAAACCCATTTAAATACCTAAGTAAAGGGTGTGGGTTGATTCTCATGATCAAGAAGCTCATCTTGCTTTAGAACAACTGGATTGAGGCCTCAAAGAATTGTCCTTTGTGCTCTTCCTTCCCATTTTGGCCTGATTTGCTTTCTCCATGTGGTCCAGGAAGGTGGTCACAAACAGCATCCTTCTGGTTGCATGATCAAAAAGTAGGAGTAGCTTCCCTACCAGGCCTATTAGAAAATGTCCCAGAGAAACACTGTTCCAACATCTGACAAATGCCTATTGCTCAGGCCATCTCCAAGGCCAGAGAAATGGGCTCAGTATCTCCCCTTGTGAGTGGGAGTGGAAAGAGTAGTGCCACCATGATCATGGCACCAGCCGATTGTCACAGGGCAGGGTTTGGGGGCTGATGCAGGAAGAGGTTGGAAAGTCTGCTAGGTAAAGAAATTTATAGCTACCTTCTTTTCCTATAATTCTACTAAAGTCAGGTTGCATAAGCAGCTCTAGAATTTCATGTAAAGGGAACTCATAATGAAGACAGACCCGCACACTTCTTTCCACTGATGTCTTGAGTGTTTTCTCTAAGTTCTCGCACTACACTAGGTGCACAGGGATGGTAAAATGATGAATAACACATTGTTGACTCCAGCTTCAAGGATACTGTTCACTAGGAGGAAGGGCCCTGCTTCAATTACAAAGGATGATCAATTCACAGGCCTTTCCTCGATAATCACTAAGAAAAAGGAGAAATAGCCCCAAGGGTTAATATGCTTGTCTCTTGAATTGAGTTATTATTCCAAGGCAATAAAATTTGAAGATTGCAATTAGTTAACCATTATGAAGACAAATCTTCAAATATTTCTCTCACTGCAGTGACATTTCAAATGCTTCCTGCTCTACCAAACAGTCAATTGGATTTTTTCCCCATCTTTTCATAATGGCTAATTGCTAAGCAATTGATTGAGTTCCCTTTTGTTACTATGTAATTTACTAAGCTGGCCAAAACATCTGCCCTGACCGTTTCTCAGGTGGCTCATTTTGGTCACCTAAAGGGCAGGTTTAGAGTAGAAATGTTATTTGCTTAAACTCCTTATAAATGATCAATCTAATTGCTTAACATAGTAGTTCAGAGCAAAGGTTCAATGGATGCACGGGCTTAACTGACCCTCAGGGAAGGTTTCTTTACCTGTCTAAGCTTCAGGGTTTTGCCTACATACAGAGGATTTAAGAGTCTATCTCACATATCCTTCTACTGAGAGCTGTGTGAGGTGATACTTTATCAGCCTTTAGCACCCCCTAGGACACCTTAAACATAAAAGAATCACAGGGGCTTATACTTTCTCTGAGCTGCTGCTGGTGCATACTTACTGGAACATGGACAAAAATCCTTAACCTCAGTTTCCCAGTCTGTAAAATAGGAAATAAAGCCATAATAAAGCCTCCCATCTCTTTGAGTTTATTTGGTGATGAAAAAAGAGAAATAGCTGATGGTGCTGGTGTGGCAGTAAAAGGGAGATCCCTTTGGAGATCATGAATGATCTAAGAGACACAAACAAACTCTTTTCACAGTGTTACATAGAAGATGTGATGGAAAAATACAGTTACTGTTTAAATTTTTAAAAATTCTTATTACAGTAAAAGAAACATTGTCATTAATCCCCCTCAGAGTACTCCCCCCAGGTTTGTATATATTATCCCATCATTCTTACCACTTTCTGAAGCAGTTCTTTGTTTTTTGGTTTTTTTTTTTTTTGAACCGGGAGTCGAACTTAGGACCTCGCACTTGCAAGGCAGGCGCCATGCAGCTGAGCTATATCCCCAGCCCCCTGAAGCAGTTCTAGAAGTACTCTTTCATGAGTGTCTTTAGTTGTGTTGTTGTGGCTGCCTCAGTGTCCTGAAATGCTGACCATCCATGGTCATTTTGACTTCGGGGAAGAGCCAGAAGCTGGTACCAGATCTGGTGAATAAGGTGGGTGAGGACGCAGCACTGTGTTTGACAAGCCTGACTTTCTGTTGGATGGCACTCAGCAACAGCATTCGCTGCATTTTTAATCAGACCTTGTAAAGACACTCACAAAAGAGGCCTTCCACAACTGCTTCACAAAGTAGCAAGAACAATGGGACAAGTGTTTTTGAAGTGATGGGGAGCATTTTGAGGGGGATTAATGGCAATGTGTCTCTTACCATAGTAAATTTTTTAGCTTGTGCATTCACCGTATATTCTGATCACCCCTTGTGTCTTGGTGCATGGGTTCAAGGTCGTAGCAGCTGCACGTTTGTATGTGACCAATGTTGCACCATAAGATTTAAGCCATCAGTTTGGTTACAATGCATTTTATAATTATGTGTGATACTTGATGGTGTATTGTCTATGAGAGATAATGTGAAATCCGGTAAACACTGTTATATTTCTTTTTTAATAATTTCTAGATTGTGATTGAAAATACATTTAAAAGTATGTATTTTGTGGCCGGTGATATGGCTCAGTGGCATAAGTGCCTGCCTGGCAAGCACAGGTCCTGAGTTCAACTCCTGGTACTCTCATATTTAAAAAAAGTACGTATTTTATTATATAAATATAATAAATGCAAATTTTCAGTTTTTGAGCATTTTTCCACATACTAGTAATGAATTATCTTTTGGATATCCATGGCTTCTGCTGTAATACTTTGGCCACAGCCTGCTTGAAGGTTAAAAGATGGAGCCCAACAGCACTGCCAGGAACACTCCAGCACTAATGCGTCGTCACAGCACCAGCCAATGTGCACGGCCCCGTCCTCGTCCTCTAACTGCTTCCATCCCGCAGACACTGCGGAGGCTCAGACCTTTTCTAGGTGTTTCTCAAAAGCAGACAGGCCAGGTTCTTCTTTGTGTGATTCCCAACCATCTCCTCACATAAAAAAGACTTTATACTTTGAGGAAAGTAACTTCCCTAGAGCTGTTTCCAAAGAAGAAACGTAAATCCAGGTGCCGTAACCAGCAGGACTGCAGTATCCATGATGGAGTGCATGAAAATAGATCTGTTACTCCATGCCACTGCCTTTAACAGGGAGCTGGAAATGTGTGGCTGTGTGCGTGTTCGCCTGGTTTGCCACCAAGCCTCCCTGAGGTTGTAGACTCCAGGAGGTTGAGGGACTGTGTCCCCACTGTCGTCTTGTGCTGGCGCAAGCTGCGTGTGCCTCTGCACTGGCCCTCAGACAGATGTCAAAGGAGTGTGGTGGGAACACTGTTGCTTTCCACTCAGGACTAACTAGATCTAAAAGATGAAGGCCTGATTTTCATTGCAGAATTTAGGTGGTGTGTGTGTCTTTAACCCGAAACCACAGGAACTACCTCTGTTAAAGAAGAGAAAGGATGGAACTGTGCACATGGGCAGTGGAGCTGGAGATGTTTGCAAATGGAGTTGTGCATCAGGAGTCAAGTGGGACCTGGTGTCTGAAGCGCACCCGTACTGAGCCGCCCCAGATGCTGGCTCTTTGCCTGCACTTGCTCATTGCTGATCTCCCAGGAGAGCCTCTGGGGGAGGGGACCGGGTATTAAACCTATTTCATACCAGCGGGAACTGAGGGTTACAGAGATTTGGTAATGTTTTCTCTGACACACAGATAATAAACAGATGAGCAAGAAGTTGCAGCCCAAACACTGCATACCAGCTCCATGCCTTGACTCTTACCTCCTGGAGCCGGAGCGAGGATTATTTGTTTCCTTTCTTTCCAGGGGGAGAGGGTCGTTTCTTTCAGGGCAGAGCTCAGGTGCTCCACAGAATGGAGGGGCACTGGGACTACATCCCAAAAAGAAGCAGATGGTCTCCTTGAGTACTGTCCCACATTCTCTGGATCCAGTCCATTTGTACAAAAGTGAAGCTCCAAGGCAGCATACTTAGAAGCCCCCAGCTTCACCACTGCACTGAGGTATTGTTATATCTGCCCCTGCAACTTAAATTACAGCTCCGTGTCTGTCTTCCTCCACCTCTTCACCAAGGAGTGCTAGAGAAAAGAATTCAACCTGGTGTGCAGCGGCCTAGATTTGATTGAGAGCTCTGCTTGGAAAATCCACTCCAACTCTTCAGTGTTCTGTGAAGTGGGGCTAACAGTGTCTATTTTGGCTATAAAAATCTATACAAAAATATAAGAGAAGCCCCTAGTAAGCTGCCTGTCCCAAAGCAGGCACCTAACCAATATCAGCTTTTGCCTCCTCTTGTCTCTTATGTCCTCCATATGGGAATGGACGGTCAAATATTTTCATTAGAAAAGTGGCCACTCACAGAAGAAATACTTTTTTCTGCATCCAAGTATTTATAGTTTGAATGATCCTGGGCTTTACAATCTTTAAGGACCACTGAGCTCAACTTATAAGAATGTGAAGACCAGCTTTGCTAAATTATATCACACTGTTGTAGCCCACAGGTAGCCCTGGCTTCAGTCCTTGCTGGAAACATACAGGGATTTTCTTTCTCTCTCCCTCCCCACCCCCTCCCTCCTTCTCAGTCTTTCCTCCACCTCCTCCTCCTCCTCCTCATCCCCTGTCCCCTGTCACCTCCCTCCCTCCCTGTCTTTCTCCCTTCTTCCTTCCCTTCCTTCCCTTTCTTCCTTCCTTCCTTCCTTCCTTCCTTCCTTCCTTCCTTCCTTCCTTCCTTTCTTTCTTAATGCTGGAGATGGAAGCAGGACCTCACTCATGCCAGGCAAGAGCCCTGCCCCTGAGGTACACCCCATCCCACAAATAGAGATCTAAGTGCACCCTGACCTGACCACCAGAGCCTGCTCTGTCTTGGGTCCTCAGAATGAAACCTTGGCCTTAAGGACTCTCAATGCAACGATGGTCACACTTGCTGTTAGGAGGACAGCCCTAGCATAGGTTTAAAAGTAAAACCTTTGGTTTTGTTTCTCTCCATAGAACGCTACTTCCATTAGAGAAAAAGTAGAAAATGCAATTAGGAGAGATAGAAATGTAAATGGGACTCTGTCAGGCCCCCGAGCTGACATTGATTATTTCACCCAGCACATATTCCTCACTGCCCACTCAGGGCCACCTCCTATAGCAGCTGCTTCTGTCGCCAAAACAAAAGGGGCTAGATTAGGCTGGTTGGTTTGACCTTTCCTTTTTCTTGGGTAAAAAGCAAATGACTTCACTAAATCTTTTTTTCCCTTAGGATGAAAAGCAATTCAAAAAAAAAATTTTTC
Organism: Erethizon dorsatum; assembly: GCA_028451465.1. Lineage (NCBI taxonomy): Eukaryota > Metazoa > Chordata > Mammalia > Rodentia > Erethizontidae > Erethizon > Erethizon dorsatum. Next base: position 146,437,265 of record CM051825.1, on the reverse strand, counting down.
AGTAGCAAACTGCCATCTAAAATAGGTAAAATAGGAGCAGACATTACTTACGTGCCCTCACTAGTTGGGTAGTTGGGAAAAATACCTGAGTGCAGGTGTGTGCACCACCATGATGGATTGGGGCAGCCATCATCATCTCGGGAGGCCCGGTTGCTACATTATCCACCATCCCACAATCTCCTTTTCTTCACTAATGTACACCCCTCCTGCTTTATTGTACAAACCCATATCGCAGTGGAATTTTAAAGCTAACGGTAATATTTTTCACATATAGGTAAAAAGCATGTGCGAGAATGTCCAAAGAGAAATGGCTATAAGAAGATCCTTTCTCTGCATTTGAGTCACCCTACCATTGAGAATCTATCAGAAGGAATAACAAAAAATGCAGAGAAATTTCTTTTTCACAAGAAGTGTTCTTGGTAGCTTTATTCATATTGTTCATAATTAAAACAGTCAGGTGTCCCTCATTATTGGAATGGTTGTTCAGTGATGGTATACTTAGTTTAAAAAATTGGAAGGCCTTTAAGAAGGAGTTGGTAACAATAAGGAAAATGTTCAAGACATACATAATATGTCAAAAAATAAGGATATATTTGTGCTTTAATGCAATTCTTGTCAAAATCCCAGCAAGAATTTCTGTAAGCGTAGACAAGCTTACTCTGAGATTTATGCAGAAAGGCACAGGCCCCAGGACAGCTAAACAATAACAGTGAAGCTGGTGGATTCTCTCTTGTGATATCAAGAAAACCCAGCTCCAGAGCTCAGGAGAGTGCAGTAGAGGAAGTTCAAAGAGATCTCAGTGGAATGGAGGGGAGGAGCCAGGGAAGGACTCACCAAGTTCGCCCCACTGATTCTTCACGAGGGCACAAAAGCAGCTCCAAGGAAGAAGGTTGACACCATCGGCAAGTGGTGCTGGAGGAATTGGCATCTATCGGCAAACATCAACCCAGACCTGAGCTTCAAACACATGTTAACTCAAAAGGGATCATGGACATAAAGTGTAAAACCTTGTCACTCTTAAGAAAAATGGAAGAAATTCTTAGGGATGTAAGTATAGGCAAAGAGCTCTTAGACCTGACCCCAAAGACATAAGCCATAAAAGGAAAATCTGATCAACTAAAACTTATCAAAATTTAAAATTTTCCTCTGTGAAAAATCCTAAGAGAATGACAAGTTATGCAATAGGAGAAAATATTTACAAGCCACATATCTGACAAATGATCAGTAACTTGAATACATAAAGAATCCTGTGAACTCAACAGCAAAACAGTCTAATCAACCAAATTACTACTGTAAATGGGCAAAAGACAGGAAAAGATATTTTACCAAAGGACTTACAGATGGCAGATAAACACATGAAAAAATGTTCAAGCTCAGTAATCATGAGGGACATGCAAATTAAAACCACAGTGAGCTACCAGTCCACACCTATTAGAATGGTTAGTAATAATGCGTAATGCTGGTGAGGACACAGAGAAACTGTATGGTTCAGACACTACTGGTGGGAATGTAAAATGTTATAGTATTTGGGAAGCCAGATTGCAAATTGCTTATCAACTAGAGATGTGATGACCATGTGACCTAGCAATTGCACTCCACGGCAGTGTTCCAAAACAAAGAAAACTGTGCTAAGCACACTTAGCAGCTTTATTCATAATTGTGAGAAAATGAAGAAAATCCAAACGTCCTTCAACAAGTAAGTAGATAGACAAACTGATATATCCATACCATGGGATACAGCTCAGCAATAAAATGAATGAAGTATTGATACATACAACAGCTTGGAAGGTTCTCTAGGAAATTATGCTGAATGAAAAAGCCCACCCAAAGGCTGAATACTGTATTATTCTATTTATATGATATTTTCTAAATGAAAAGAGCATGGAAATGGAGGACAAATTAATGATTGCCAGAATCTAGTATATGATTGGAGAGGGCTGTCCAATGTCCAATCACCAGGACAGAGGATATAGGCTAGAAAACTTGCTGGTATTGGAACTATGTGGTAGTTCAATTGTAGAGATGAATACACAAACTTAAACATGTGAGAAAACTGCATAGAACTGAATGCATACACACACAAATGAGTGCAAATTAAAATTAGAGAAATATAAGCAAGACTGGTGAATTACATCTGAGGCAATATTTGGATTATGACATTGTACTACAGTTTTACAAGATGATGGTCTTAGGGATAACTGGATAAAGGGTATTTCTTACAACTGTATGTAAATTTACTATTATTTCAAAATTTAAAATGAAATTAAAAATACATATTTATGTGGTCATGTGACTCTAAAACACTGAAAGAGAGTCAGTACATAGTCATGACTATCGAGCGGGGCATTGAGCGTCTTGTTTTGCTATCTTTTACTTTGGTTTATTTCTCAGATTATCCCTGATGTACACGCATCAGATTTGTAAAGAGTACAAAAAGAAAACTTGATGTTTTAAAAAGTAGATTGCCATGTACGATTTACAGCCCTGTTTTTAGTTTATTCTAAAACTCCCTGCAATCATTCTTCTCCTTTACCTAAAATGTAAAGATAAATCACATACACGCATGCGCACACACTCACAGGCACAGGCACGCGCACAGGCGCACACACAAACACACAGGCATGCCCTACTCAAGGAGAACATGGAGCCTCAGTGTTCAGAGCTCACCTTGACAGTTTGCAGCTAAAAGCAGAGCAGGCCATTGTCAGTCCAGGTGGACACTGGACCTGGGGAGTTGAGAAGGTGGTTGAACAATGGCTCCTCTCATCATAGACACTTCATTGTGGTTTCTTTGTATTGGCGATTCTCATCCAGTGCCTACTGCACAGACAGAAGGCACATCCTGATGGATAGTTAAAAAGAGTTAAGCGCTAGACAAAGAAAATAATGAGAAAGAGGTTGTTTGGCAACATATTTTATCTCCACTCCACTGGTTTTGTGGCTCCTATCCTTTAATGCAGACATAACTGGAGGAGCCCAGAGCGTGTGGGCGACAGAACCCAATGCACAGTCTGTTGATGGAGCAGGCTCACGAGCCTGTAAAAGATTCAGCTCTTCCCCTTAGGAGAGGTAGCCAGCCAGCATTAATATTTTAGAAATACTAGAAGGTAGACGAGGAGCCATTATTCATCACTAGCACCTCCATGGCACTAAAATTAAATAATGGATTTTTTTAAAGTCAGAAATGTAAGAGTTGTGGAACTATAAAAAATATTCCTCTCTTGGGGATGTTGCATTTTTTTGCTTTTATCTTTTCTTCTCCTCTTGAGAACATTTTGATTTACTTCTGTGATAAGCTTGTAACAAATAGGGAACTTGGGAAGCAGAATGAGTGAGGCTGGGAGGAAAGGGGTAGGCAGCTTACAAATGAGCTGGGTAAATGAGTTTCTTCAAGAAAGAAAGTTCTGGAGCTCGGTATACGTGCATTTTCCTTTGTGTGGCTTCTGTCTATCTATCTCTATTTACCTATCATCTATCTATCTATGTATCTGTGTATCTATCCATCTATCCATCCATCCATCCACCCATCTATCCATCTATTTCTCCCTATCTGTAAGGACTGCAGCTCTGGGCACTGAAACAGTGAACACCCACAGTGCCACATGGGCTAAGAGGCAGTTCAGCAGGAACCTTGGAATGAAAGCCCAGCCTTTCCCTTCATAATCTAGCCAAGGCCTGGAAACACCAGCTCTGCTCCTCGAGGAAGCATCAGTGTGAACTGTGAAGAATCAAGCAGCAAGGAGTTGGTATGTGACCATCACATATCATTCTTAATTGACCCCAGGTTTCCATACTTGACTCACAGATTTCCATACCTGGCTTTGCCCCCAAATTAGCTGTGTGACCTCTTAGACACATGATTTCCCCTCCCTGGTCTTTACCTCCTTTGTGAAATAGAATCAGTAGCAACTACTCATAAAACCCACACACAGCTTTAGCACAAGCCCTGCCATCCATAAGACACCAGCGAGTACAATTACATAGGATGCAACTTGGAGACTTTTAAAATCTTCTTAATTATAAAATTACTCTCCTTGACTTTTATGGACTATTGGGTTTATATGTGCTCTGATGATGTGTTAATATTTACTGAGGGCCTACTGTGTGCAACTCAGAGTTTTATGTGTTTTATGCACCCAGTCCCCTTCTATAATCCTCAGTACCTCAAAAATTTGGGTCTATCATTCTCATTTAACTGAAAGGAGAATTGATGCTCACAGAAGGGTAAAAATATCCACCCAAGATTGAGAGCCAAGGGCATGCCAGAGTAGGTAAATGGAACCAAAAGCCAAGGCACTGCAGGGGCAGGAGGGACGGATGTTATTTAGCACCTAGATAAAGTAGGTCCAGGGATGAGATAACCCTTGCCCAGCTGATGGGGAGGGAGTGGCTGAGCTGGGTCTCAGCCCCTCACTCTTGGGGTTTCTCATGATGATGATCCACATGTTTTGGGCTGCTCTAAGCTTCAGGCTCAGGGAATCCAATCATAGCAGGGGGGAGTCAGCAGGGCCCTCAGTCTCTGGAACTGATGGCCCGTGCAGCATCTCTATAATACGGGGCTGTGAGCCTGGGCACTGCGGGGTGATCTTGTGTAGCACCTGACATCTGTGCCACCAGCTAAAGCTCCTTGGCTTTTCAATTGAATCTGTTCATTCTATTGACTGGCTTTTCTAAATCAATACTAAACCAGTCCCTTCTTATTCCCTCTCTAGATGATGCTCAAAACTGTACCTCCCCATATTTCTAAGTTTCCAGCTGCTTACTGGGCTATATTTTGCTCATCTTCTATAGACAAGACTGCCTCCCTTTTCTCTCAGCTATGCCTTTCCTCCTTGGTCCACTGTCTACACATGGCCTCTCCCGAGCCCTCTATCCCTGTGGAAGAGAACTCACCACACATCATGATCGCCTCGTGCCAGTTATTATGCAGTTATGTTTACCCAAGGTTGTTCTGGGGCGGGGGAATCCATCACCTAACTTGAGAGGAACCTGAAATCCAGACACCTACCCCCAGAGACTTCCATGTTTGGTGCATCTTCTGAAAGAGTTCCCCAAAACTTTACTGCCTCACACTTGATATGATCTGTTGCTGAAATTCCCGTGTGCGTGTGTGTGTGTGTGTGTGTGCTTGTGCGCATGTGTGTGTGTGTGTGTGCGTGTGTGTGCATGTGCGTGTGTGTTTGGGATCACTGCATTAGGAGGATCACTCAGAGTGCCTCTGTTGGAGGATGCCAGCTGGTCTCTTGGAGCCCTGGCTTACGAAGCAGAGCTGGTCCTTACCAGAAATTGACAAGCCATTCTGAAACCATGGGAGGTGTGCTTATTCACTGATGTATGCATTCATTCCCATTTGTTTCTAACCATGTGATCTCTCATTTTAACTTCTCTTTACATAACTTCTTTATTTACTAAAAAAAAAATTGAGCATCTACCATGGATCATGGACTATTGACAGCACTGAACAAAACAAAAATCCCTGCTAATTTGGAGCTTCTGTTTAAATGGTAAATAGAGACAACAGACATGACTATGTCAAGAAATATGTCAAGTACTGAGGGTTTTGTGAGGGAAAGAAAACAAGGCAGTAGGCCCAGAGGATGCTGAGGAAGGGAAGGCACTCTAGTTTTTAATAAGGTGGGCAGAGAAGTTCTCTCTGGAGGAGACAAAGATAAGTGTACATTGCAATTTGCAGAGGAACAATGTACTGAGCCATACAGCTATCTATTTGGTAAGATCCTGGTGAATTAAAGACATTTACCAGGCACCACAAACGGGGCTGTGATATTTTGACATGGGAGCCTAATTTGGAGACCAGTGCTGAGGAGTAGATTAAATGATAGTGGACAACATTATTGACCAGCCACAGGGTGACGACATTACATTTGAGCCTGCACTGGCTTAATATACAGCGTATTCATTACTCTCCTTCATTTCTCCCTGCAGACTCTTTTCTTTGCCAGGGTCTCTGCATATGGCCCAGGGGGGTCTCCCCAAAATAGCAAACTTGACTTTCATGCTGATAAAACTTTCAGGATCCTCTGTCTCTTCCTGTCCCACTCCTATGCTTCCCAAGGAAATGATGTGATCTGACTGGCCACGCACTGCCTTTAGATTAGAGCCTCATCAGGTCAGAAGAGGGCAACCAAGGGCTAGGGATAGGGATAGGTCCGAGCATGTTTTTAGGGGAAATAGCGGCAAATAGGACAAGAGGATGTGTATGGACACAGCAGAAGTTGGGGTTAAATACAGAGGCAGGAAGCAGGCTACAGAGAACCTGGAATGCATTACCAACCCGAATTTTCCTGACATCAAGGGAGCAGGGGCCTGCAAAGCTTTTCATCAGTGAATGATCCAATTGTGAGAAGTAGTGGTTGCTCTAGGGAATCCTCAAAACTGTGTATACACCCTTCCAACCATGGTACATGCAAGGTAGAAGAGACTGTCAGGCTTTCAAATGGAAATGACTGAAATTTTATTTATTTTTCGACACTGCTTATGTTTTGCAGCATCAGTCTTACCTTAAAATTTGTCCTGAATCATAAGAACAAGAAGAAGTGTTGAAATTCTCAGTGAGAGGGCAGCCAACATGAATTTCCAGGGAGAAATGGTTCAATTGTCCGTGTTGATTACTTCCAAATGGGAACAGCTCCAGGTTCATAATGCTGATTTTGTTACATTGCTTTCTCTGAACTGTGGTTCAAATGAGTGCATAAATATTTGTTTTAGCTTTTCTCTGGGACCTATGAAAATCTGAACTGATGGAGGAGACAGGAGCAGAGCAATGACAGGAAAGAAAAGTCTGGCAAGTTAGTGAGAGACTAAGTATGAATATTTCAACCGTGTCCAAGGGCATGATTAATTTATTATCCTTTTAGATGGCAAAATGCACACAGGAACTTCCAAATTATGCCATTACTATGACACAGCCAGGGGGTGAGATAATTTAAAGATGTTCCTGCCATGAATTTGATCTACGGAGTGAAAAAGTGACTCTTTGGATACACATAAATCCGGGAGGCAAGGCTTGGAAGTCCCTCGCCCTGGCTCTGCCACTGACAAAGGCTGGAGAGGAATATTTTGGATCGATCTTAATGAAGCAGTGTGACATAGGGAGTCCAGACAAGAGCTTTCCATTAGGGCCAGGCCCCACACCTTGTTGGCATTCTTATGGGTACTCCGGCCCAACCCAAAATATGGTCATAGGGATATGGCTAAAGCCATGGGCTCTGGGTAATTGAATTTGAACCCCAAGTCATTATCTAAGCTGACTTTGGCAAGGTTAGGAGATTTAGTTTCTCCCTCTTTATAGAGAGGAGATTAATATCAGTACCATGTGTCAAATGCTTAGACTAGTATCTGTGTACACTTATTGTTCAATAAATGCTAACCTCTGTTGTCATCAGCACTAGCAACATCAAGTAATAGTAAAAAAAAAAAAAAAAGAACATTTTCCTTAAGTGATTGCACATGTTTACATACCTGACCATGTCCTGTCTCAGATCACCCACTCACCATACCCCTTTTAGGGTAGTCAGTGCTTCCTGTTTTGCAGGAGGTGAGCACAAGGCTCTGAGATACCCAATAGCTGCCCATCAGTGCACAGTGTTTGTGAATGCTGACCTGGGATGCAGGCCAGTGCCCTCTGAGTATCAGTCAGGACAGGTTAGGCTTTGCTGTGGGGATAAGCAACCCCAGATTTCTGCTAATCCAAGTAACAAAGGTTTAATTAAATTCCACGTCCACTGAGGGTTAGGTGGTGGTTTGCTTCTCATTGTCTTTATTCTTCCTTTGGGACCAGATCAGTGAAGTCACCACTCTTTGGAGCATTACTAGTCACCATGAAAAATGCAAAGAGAATTTAGTTGAGTACACCGGAGCTCCGAAAGCTTTTGCCTTGACATGTGTCACTTTCATCAATCTTCCGTGGCCAAAGCATGTCAGGTTGCCACAGGCAACTTTAAGTAGCCAGGGAAGTACAGAGCTAGGTGCCTGGGAGAGGAGGAGTTGGAGTCTGTAGGGTCGGTCTCCCTGACTACTCTCCAGCACCATAAATCTGATTCCTAAATAGCAGAGAACACAGGTGTGGACACCTAGAGTTTTCACAAGAGATGTGGGGGGCCATTTGATTTGTAATAGAGCAACAGGAGACAAAACCAACGAAGGTACTTGGGAAGGACATGGCAAGCAGGAGAGTGAAAATCGCCAAATGCATTAAGAAACCAGATAAGCAGGAAGTGACCTATTAAGGACCCCAGTTGGTCTTTTGGGCAAATGGGATGCATCATTATGGCACTGGGAGACAATGAATGGACCTGGGGTCCAGACAAGCAAAGCACAAGGGCTGAGTGACTCAGTAGTGGCTTCCTTTCTCACTGCTCTACGGTGCCATCTGCCCCCACGTTGCACAACACAGGCCCTTAGAGTCACTGGACTGTAGGCTTTGAGGGCTAGGAGTGATCTGGAAATAAAACCTGTCAATAAATGTATTGAAGGGAAGAAAAGAAGGTGTGGTGTGGGGGAGAAAATGTTAGTAGACTGTGTTCAAAAAGGATAACACCTTCCAAAAGCTATGGGAGAGAAACTGTCAGGCTGAGTGGGTGGGACAAAGGTGGCAGACACTATTGGCAAGCACAGATGAGCTCCTGCTGGGAGAGCTGCATTGGCCAACTACGTATTCAGATACGTGGGGGCCTGGGGCTGGCATGAAAGGGTGGCTGGCTTATGCTCTGCAATGCCCAGGGATGTCCTTTGGGCTGGCAACCCTTCTCTCCTTCCCTGCCTCTAACCCTTCTCAGAAGCACACACAAAGGCTAACTGCCTGTCAGGCCCTCCCTGACCACTCAGCCTCACTCTGATGGTTTATGATAACCTCAGCACCCACAGGTGGCTTTGCATAGCATCCCACGCTGGTCCCTGTATCCTGCACCCAGTCCCAAGCTCAGCGTGCTACTCATTCTCGGGGCACCCAAGGGTGCTGCCTCCTTAGGAAACATTGAGACACACTCACTCACTTGACAAATGTCTGAGCAACCACTCAGTGCCAGGAAGTGCTTAGCTCCGCGCGATAGCAGTGAATACAGTCAGACTCGGCCACTGCCCCGAAGCTTATGGCCTAATCAGAAAAATGGACACTAAATCACAAAATGTATGTAACGGCCTAACAGATGTTGTGAGCAAAGGTAGAAAGCTTCAGAAGAATATACTGGAGAAATGTCACTGTGAGGGACCCATGATTTGTCCCATTTAGAGACACAGGACATTGACCAGACTTGTGTTTACATAGAACCTAGTGCTTTCAGTTCACAAAGGGGCCTGACCTCTGTGCACCTAACATAGGAAGTAAACTGCAGAGAAGACCGACTGGGTAAAAATCAGTGGTGCTCAATATGGAAGTCAGTACGGAGACTCCTCAAAAAACTAGAACTAGAGGTTCCATTCGGCCAAGCTATTCCCCTTCTTGATATCTTCCCAAAAGAGTTAAAAGCATCATAGCACAGTGATATATGCACACCCATGTTTATAGCAGCATAATTTATAATAGTTAAATCTTGGAAACAGCCCAGATGCTCATCAATGGATGAATGGGTAAAGAAAATATGGTTTTTATATACAATGGAGTACTACTCTGCCATAAAGAAGGATAAATTTCAGATAATTTTAGGTAAGTGAATGCACTGTAAGAGCATACTTTTAAGGAAAATAAATCAGACACACATGTTTAAATATCACGTTGTTTCTCTTGTGTGAGAAACTAAAAATGTAAATAAGGACAAAAGTGGATGATTGATGTTGGGAAGTAGGAAAATGTTCAAATGTGAAGGGAAACAAGGGAAGAGGAAAGGGAAGGGATGGAAGGAAAGAGGAAAAAAATGAGAATAGAAGGAAAAAATGGAAACAAAGCTTCTGTAAATAAAGAGGGGAAAATGGGTGAAAGAAGGGGAAGGGAATGGGGAGAAAAAGAATCATGATATATTATGTACAGGTACAAATTCCTTATGATGAATGTGATCATTATGTATATCAGAAGAGTACCAATAAAATTAATTTTAAAAATCTATGGGCAGGTGAGATGGCTCAGCGGCGTAAGTGCCTGCCCAGCAAGTGCGAGGTCCTGAGTTCGACTCCCAGTACCCACATACAAAAAAAGGGCCGGTGATATCGCTCAGCGGCACGGGTGCCTGCTGGCACGCGAGGTCCTGAGGTTGACCCTTGATACCCACAAAAAAAAAAAAAAAAAAAAAATCTATGGTACTCAAGTTAAATTACTTTTTCCCAAATGTTACAGATCTGGCAGTCAACAGGTAAGCAAGGATGGAGAAGGTGTGTGTGGCGCAATTGCTAAGTGTTACCAGACATGGAGATGGAGCTGTGTGCCCCACAGACAGAACCTCGGTCTTTGCTTTCCTCTGTGTAAAACACACAGCAGCCCCAAGTCCACCCACATGGTTGGGCACCCTTCTCCATGGTCCATCTCCAGAACCTCATCTGTCTCACCTGAAACTCCACACCGTGGACCACGATTCCCATTCTCAGCCCCAGTAACCTCTATTCTCCTTTCCATGTCCATGAATATAGTGTTCCAGGTTCCTCATAAAAGTAGAATCATACAGTATCTTTCCTTCTATCGCTTAGCAGAATGTCTTCAATTTCATCTGTGTTGTAGCATGTACCAAAATGCCCTTCCTTTTCCAGGCTGAATATTGTTCTCTTGTATGTAGGCACTTAATTTTGTTTATCCATTCATCTGTTGATAGACACTTGAGTTGCTTCACCCATTTTGGCTATCGTAAATTATGTGGCAGAATATTCATTTTTTCCTTTGTCTGCCCATAGCTCATTTAATAAAGATGATGATATTGCAGTTGACTAATAGTAAATTTTTAAAAGGCTTCTGAAAAGTAGAAATATCACATTATTATACAATAAATTTGAAATAACTAAAACCTCTGTAACACTTGGAAATTAAGAAATGTTGTCCTAAAAATGAATAAATGAAACCCTGCAGCCCAGAGAAAATAATCAAAAAATTATAAACTGTCAGAAAAGAATGCCAGAGGGCCGGTGAGATGGCTCAGCAACATAAACACCTGCCTGGCAAGCGTGAGGTCCTGAGTTTGACTCCCGGTACCCACATAAAGGAAAAAGGGCCGGTGATATCGCACAGCTGCACGGGTGCTTACTGGCGCGCAAGGTTCTGAGGTCGACCCCCGGTACCCACAAAAAAAAAGAAAAGAATGCCAGGAAGAAAAACAATGAATTCTGAATCTTACAGAGCTCAGCTTTATCTAGGCTTAAGCATAACCTCAAATGTCTTCGTCATAAAGTAAAAAGGGAAACAGGTATGAGGCATGGATATGGAGTCGGGTATTGCCTCACTGTGTAGCTGGAGTTAGAGGCCCCTCCCCTGGCTCTGTCCTCCCTTTAACCCGAGCAGCTTCCACAGGAGGCTGGAAAGCTTTTGCGTGCAGCCCACCCCCGCTAGTGTGAGAACCCGGGTCACAGGGTGGACATCTGGCTGCAGTCCTCCGTGGACCAACTGGGCCATGGCTCAGTGCTTCTACAGCAGGGTGCTGGGGCTCCTGGCCCAGGGCTGTCTCTAGTCCCCTGTGTTAATGTGTGACCTGGAGGCTGAGAGTGATTGAGCAGCGTGAGGGTGAGAGAAGGGCATGGATGTAACAGCCGCCCAGACTGTGAATGGCTGAGCGTCTTCAAGTTCAAAGGCAGGCCAAGGACCAACCTACAGCTGAGAGTCGGTTAACCTGTACAGATCAACTTAGAGAACCAACCCAGTGATAAACACAAATAACTACATGAAGGCAGCAAGTGGGTTCTTCCCTATTGAACTTGGAGTAGAAAACATATTCTAAACCAGTATATTCATCAAGCTCCAGTCATTCCCTTACATATTTAAAAAGTTCTTTTCACTATATTGATCATGCAGGCTTTTCATAAAACTGAAAATATTGTAAGGGTTAAAAAATATCCTTCCTACCTTCATGCTCCAAAACATAATATTATTTGCATGTTATTTATTTACTTTGGTAATTGGGGCAGGGGATCTGATCATTTTCTAGTTTAACTCAGAAAGAAAGTCTCTACTTAAAAGGTCCTTTTGCAAATTGTAAATATGGGGACTCTTAGGAGAGTCCTAAGTCTCTTTCTATCTCCTAACCATCACCAAGTCCCAGGAAGCTTAACATTGAGAAATTGTAAATGAAGAAATAAAGAAGTACTGATGCTGCACATGTAAAGTGACTGCATTTTCAAAAAAAAAAAAAAAGAGATTAGTACAACAGCCCTTATTTTTATTTTTAATTTGTGAGTTTATGAAGCATTTTATGATCAGATAAAAACGTGCAAATAAAGTTTCGCTTCTTCACTTATCGTGTTAATCAAGTATCTTCTATGTTCCGAGCCTAGGAAATGTGAAAGAGAATAAGAAATGTGAAAGAGAATAAGAAATAAATGTGAAAGAGAATAAGAAATAAATAGCCAGAGGGACAGTTGCCACTGCCCACCAAGCAGTCTCTCTCTGTGCTTTGGCAGATCCTCGGTAAGGAGGGCTGGGCCCAGAGGAGGGCCAGGTAGAGTGTCTGCGGAGCAGGGCAGAGATGGGGTGAGGGGAAGCTGTGGTGGTTGGGCAGCGCCCAGCACTGAGTCCAGGAAGATGAGGAGGGCCCCCAGCCAGACAGGATGTGGACTCAGAGTCCATCTGATGAAGTGGGGGAGCTCCAGAGGTCTATGGCTCATGGTTGGAGAAGCAGGTGGAGACCCATGAAGGAGCACCTCACTTTTATCCTGACAACAATGAGGGGCCAGAGGAAGTTTCAATCTGGGTATAGCTCTGGTCAGGCTTGGGTTAGTGTTTTAGAATGACCCTTCTTGTTGCAAAAAAGAGAGGGGCAAAGAGAAAAATCAGAAACATGGAAGCCAATTAGGAGACGTTTATAACATTCAGTTACTTATGCATAGTGCAGCTGTTTATTGGCCACCTACTGTGTACCACCCACTGTGCTAGGCCTTGAGAACACACAGGCAAACAGCTCTAGTGGAGACCTGAGCAAGGAGCTGATGCCAGGGGTGGCCGAGCTCTTACAGCAACAGTGACCCGAGGTCAGGGCTATGTAGCTTTGACGTATCAAATACACTTTCCATAGACAAAATAATGGTAAATGAGGTCGGTAGAAGTCTGAACCCACCAGGAAGCACCAGAATGTGCAATTAAGGCCACATTCGCTAAAGGCAGCGGGGGGGGGGGGGTCTGGTGTTGGATTTTTGGGTCAGAGCAGGACAGTAGTAAAAAGACTGGTGCAGTATGGATACATCTTCCTCTTGCAGCATTGTTAGTAGTGATGGCCCAGTGCTACTTTTTCACGTCCTGGTATGTTCTGTGGCTACTAAGATGTTAACATGAGGAGAAACTGGATGAAGGTGTATGGGAGCTCTGAACTCTCTCTCAACCTTTCTGTAAACCTAAAATTTTCCCTTCCAAAAGTTTGTGTGTGTACACACACGTACACGTATGTGCCCATGCACAGTCAGTAGAAAAAAATACAAAGTTAAATATAGCTAATGATCATATTTATGTAAAAATACTCGAAACCACCATATAGTCTATGAATTCATGTGTATGTATGTGATTCATAAAATAACTCCTTAAAAACACCTACAACTTGATCCCACTGGTTACTGGCAACAGAGGATAAAGATGAGGGCAGGACTTGGCAGGGGAACCAAAGGAGACAGTGGCTTTGTCCCCATTGTGTCACACTGTGGAAGAAGTGTGTCCTGCAGCAGGAGCACACTGGGACCTGCTGCAGGCCTCGTCCTCTGCCCCCTCCCTCAGTGCAGATGACTCTGGTCCCCCTGCTCCAGGCCACCCACACAGCCAACCAGGAGGCCTCTTTGCCCGGGTGTTTAGTGACTCCTGTGAGCTGTTTACATGCCCTTCCAGGGAGTTGGCTCCGGGGTCTGCTTTCTTTCTCATAGTTAGTTGGAATGGAAAAATTCCAACTCAGAGGACAGGAAAAATCCCACTGTGAAAAGAAGTGTTGAATTACAGAGGATAATAGGAAAGCCCAGCTAATTGTGAAGCCTGCTATGTGGATAATGGGTGTGAACAGCTGCTGTGGGCATCAGGGCTGTCCTGGCTAGGGGAGTGCACTGATTTCTTATGTGGGATAGTGTTCCTCAGCAGCAGCAGCAGCGGGGAGCACGGGGACACTTGGTGCAGTGTGTGTGGGTGGGGTGGCGGTAGCACCTGGGTGATCTTGGGGGCCCTTCAGGACACAATGAAGTTTGTCTGGAAACTTGATTTCGTGCAATTGCGGTGATGCGAGGTTGAGGATATATAGCTATTGCATACCTTGAATCACCACTGCTCTGGGAAGCTGGAATGTGTGTGGCTTGCTCTGAAATCCCCAGGGACCAAGACAGAGACAGCCAGTGAGCCAGGACCCTGACCTTCCCCCTGCATCTGCAATGAGCTGAGACTCCTGCTGGTCTCTGAAGAATGGCTCCAACTCCCCAGCCTTCCAAGCTTCCTCCAACCACTCCCCTGGCGCCTTTGACATATGTAGAGAAGTTGGTCCATTCTCTTAGAGAAACAGCAATACTTTTGCCTTACTGAGCTCCTAGATGACAGGTTTTTAAAAGTGTTCCTGTGTTATGCTTAAAATAGGTCTAAAAATAAGGTAGCAAACAGACCTGGCAGACCCTGAGCAGAAAGCTCCACACAGCTCAGTAAAAGCCAGCTTCAGTGAGAATGTGCTCCCATGGGCTGTGTGAGAGGATTGCACTAGAGAAAGAGGCCCCACCCTCCCTGTGCAGCAGTCCCTGAGGCTCGGTGCCCTGGGGACACCATACTGTCCCCTGAGGGCTCCTTTCAAATGCACAGAGCTCTGAAGATCAGCAGCCAGGTTCAACAGATGTTTAAAATGCTGGACTTTAAGAGCACAGAAATAAATATATATACATGTGGGGAGAGAGAGAGAGAGAGAGAGCAGCATTCAAGCAGAGCCTTCAGCAAGCACTAGGCACACTCCTTCCCGAGGGAATAAGCACTTCGGGCCCAGCAGCAAGTGCTAATTAAGCTGGATTCTCTCCCCAGACCCAGTACTTTTGTTAGGTCAAGTGGCTGGAACCCCCCAAGATGAAGGAGGAAATGACCCAGACCTCAACCTGGCAGCCAAAAGAAAAGTCACCCCCCAGAGAATTTCCAAGACTAGGGGCTGGACAGCAGAGAGAGCAATGGGAGGGGGTGATGATGACCCAAGAGGCCCTGTCTGCTCTGTTTTTTCTAGAAGGTTCTGGGTGCTGTGTTCTCCACCCTTTGCAGCAGGGAAGGGTTAGGAAAGAGAAGGAAAAGTGCAGAGGGGCTCCCCTGGCCGGCCCTTACCAGCCAGCCTGTGTGTGGCAGGCAGACAGGGCCGCACGGCCCTTCCTGGGAAGGTAGGGGCTCCTCGGCTACCTCAGGACACCGAGTTCATGTCCTTAGAGTGTCTTCTAGGTCACAGGACCTGTCTCCGGAGTGCTTGGGGAGGAGGGGAGGAGCTTGTGCCCACAAGGAGGAACTGTTTAGAGGGGAGGGCAGCAACCATAAACGCAGCAGGAACAGAGCAGAGCCTGTGCCCAGCTGACCCTGCCCACCTAGGCAGTCCATTTCTAGGGAAGTCTGTTTTCGAACCAGAGTGGTCTGTGAGTTCTGGTTTTGAAAAGGAAATATATTCCCTTAGGAAACCATTTCTTTTTATATTATGGCTAAGATGCTTTTGATCCTTGGAGGTGTCTGTCTGACCCATGAACAACAGTGTACTTTGGCTGTGATTATGGCTTTTGCACTATAATAATTAGCTATATTATTGAACCCCTTCTATATCCTTCATCTATGTCGTCTCTTTAACACCTCAAAAACCCCTAAGAAATAAGCAGTGCTATTCCCATTTTACAGATGAGAAAATAGAGAGCCAAAGAGGCAAAGGACACATTCAAAGGGCATGGACAATGACATCTGTCTGTCTGCACAGTAGTGTTCTTCACGAAATGGACATTATGTCTCTCCCTGCTATGTGCTGTGCGCTCTGCCGGGCACTTGCATCTATTAGAGAGCCCAGCACACTGTGGCTTTTGACTTCCTGGAGCTTCCAAGCAGGGGAAAGTGAGTGAGGAGGAGACTATCAGATGGATTAAATCAAGTAGTTATTAAAAATTCTTTTCATCAGAAGGTATCTCGTGCCTTATTTTTAACAATCCTATTTTCCATAAATCTTAAAAATGAAAACGGAGATAACTGGTGTTTAATTAAAACCTCCAGTGTAGTTCAATAAAGAACATTTTAAATCAGGGGACATAAAAGTGCATTGTCACATGGAATCGTCTCTCACGTGGCCTCAACAGGTCCTGCCAGACCAAGCCGCAAGTTCAGGCTGCCGTAGGCACCACTGCCACCTGTGCCAGGCCTCGGGATTGCGGGCTTGGCAGCTGCAGAAGCAGCCTCTGGAGGATGCTGATTTACACTCGCAGAGACGGACAACGGCATACAATAGGCGCCTGTGCGTTTGTGAAGTAGTTACTGCTGGTTCCGTGTCAGCTTTTATTTTCCTTTGTCTGTATATCTTGAGTATCTATTGTGTTTATGACCTTTAAATTGTTTTGTTATAATTCAATTAACATTTGCAGGTACTGATAGTGTGATATTAAATATACATAAAACACGTCAGTGTAAACTCTGGAACCAACATATGCAAATAATAGCTCTTTCTTTAACTGCACAAATTCAACTGCATTAAAAAGACCCACATAATTTGGTCCCTAAGTTCCTTTCAACTCACCTTTGAGTCCTATTTCTGGAATTTCCTAGGCTCTCCGTCCCCTATTGCTGCTTCTCTCCTTGCTGTTCCCTCTGCCCAGAACTACCCTCCTACACCTCGACCTTCTGAATTTACTCATTAAGCATAAAATCAAGGTCAACCATCTGGGGATAATTTCCTTAAAATTAGAAATGACCGTGTCCCATACTAGTGTCTAGAGAAATGGAAGACATGTTTCTTTTTTTTTTTTTTTAGCTTTTTTTTTTTTATTTTAAAGAGAAGAAAAAACAAAACAAATCAAAAAAAGAACAAATTTTCAAAACAACATAATATGAGGGTAACAATGGTCAATGGATTACGTATTATTATCTTTAAGTTAGTTATTCAGGATACCAGACATTAGCATTCAATTGTCCAAACATTATTGGCTCAAACCTTACTCTTCAATGAACTAAGTAAAACTGGTAGTGTATCTATCTTAACCATCTTATATACATATACAATTTTTTTTTCCCTTTCCCTTCTTTCTTTTCCCCATTCCAGTCTCTCTTTCTTATTGACCAGTTTCTTTTTGATTCACCGTGTTTATTGTACATTTTGGATCTTATTTACTCTTTCAGTTTTTCATACTAGAGAGACAATACGATGCTTACACATGTGCATCTGGTTTATTTCACTTATGAGTATTTTCTCGAGTTGCATCCATTTACCTATAAAAGTCTCCAGTTTATCCTTCTTTATGGCTGAATAGTACTCCATTGTATAAAAATACCACATCTTTCTTATCCATTCCTCAGTTGATAGGCATTTGGGTTGTTTCCAAGATCTGGCTATTACAAATTGTGCTGCTATAAACATGGGTGCACATATATCGCTGTGGTACGATGTTTTTAATTCTTCTGGGAAGATGCCCAGAAGGGGAATAGCTGGGTCGAATGGGACCTCCAACCCTAGTTTTCTGAGGAATCTCCACACTGACTTCCACAGTGGCTGTACCAGTCGACACTCCCACCAACAGGGAAGAAGGGTTCCTTTTTCCCCTCCAGCATTTGTTATTAGTTGATTTCTTTATAGTAGCCATTCTTTCTGGGGTGAGATGGTATCTCAGTGTTGTTTTAATTTGCATCTCTCGAATGACTAGTGATGTTGCACATTTTTTTTGTATATTTATTTGCCATTAGTATTTCTTCATCTGAGAAATGTGTATTCATCTCAGATGCCCATTTTTGGAGTGGGTCTTTAAATTTGGGAGGTCTGATTTTTTTGAGTTCTTTATATGTTCTCGATAGTAATCCTTTGTCTGAGGAACAGCTGGCAAACATTTTTTCCCACGTTGTGGGTTGTCTTCACTCTGTTGGTGGTTTCTCTTGCTGTGCAAAAGCTTTTTAATAAGATGAGATCCCAGTTATTGATTCTTTGGGATAGTTCCCATGAGGTTGAGTTTTTATTCATAAAGTCTTTGCCTACACCAATGTCTTCAAGGGATTTACCTATCCTACCTTCCAGCAGATTTAATGTTTCTGTTTTAATATTTAGATCTCTGATTCATTTTGAATTTAGTTTAGTGCATGGTGAAAGATATGGGTCTAGTTTTAATCTTCGGCATGTGTAGAGCCAGTTTTTCCAGCACCATTTATTAAAGAGGCTTTCTTTCTTCCACTGAATGTGTTTGGCACCTTTGTCAAAGATAAGGTGGCTTAGTATGTCTGGGGTTGTTTCAGCATCTTCTAATCTGTTCCATTGATCTTCAGGTCTGTTTTTTTGCCAGTACCACACTGTTTTTATCACAGTAGCTTTATAGTATAATTTCAAGTCGGGGATTGTGATGCCCCCTGCCTTGCCTTTGTTGCCCAGAATTGCCTTTGCTATTCTAGGTCTCTTCTGATTCCAAATGAATTTTAGGATTGTTTTCTCTAATTCTGTGAGATATGCTGTTGGAATTTTGATTGGAATTGCATTAAATCTGTATAACAATTTTGGAAGTATGGCCATTTTCACTATATTGGTTCTTCCTATCCAGGAGCAAGGGATATCTTTCCATTTTCTGATATCCTCTTCAATCTCCTTTTTCAGAGTACTGTAGTTTTCAGTGTAGAGGTCTTTTACATCCTTTGTGAGGTTGATTCCTAGGTATTTCATTTTTTTGGATGTTATTGTGAAAGGTATTGTTTCCCTAATTTCTCTTTCAGTAAGTTTGTTATTTGTGTACAGGAAGGCTATTGACTTTTGAGTATTGACTTTGTATCCAGCTACACTACTGAATTTGCTTATTAAATCTAGCAGTTTTTTAGTGGAGTTTTTGGGGTCTTCTGTGTAGAGGATCATGTCATCTGCAAATAATGATAATTTAACTTCTTCCTTTCCAATCATTATTCCCTTTATTTCTTTCTCTTGTCTAATTGCTCTGGCTAAAGTTTCCAGAACTATGTTGAATAAGAGTGGGGACAGTGGACATCCTTGGAAAGACATGTTTCTAAATCCCACTGTCACCTGTTCAACAGCTGTGACCATGGCCAACTTGATTAATGTCTGTGCCTCAGTGGTTACATCCATTCAACAGGAATAATCTCACCCCCACCCCCACCTATAGCTGCAAAGACTTGGCTACGAGGACGGAAGGTGTTAAGCAATGGTGCATTTTGAGGCTACTGCTGCTTTAGGCAAACCTGGGTTCATCAGGCGCCTTCGGGCTGGTCATCAAGGGACATATGTGATACACTGTCTCCCAGACAATCTTAAATGTCATTCTGTCTCTCTGACCAGGTGGTGGATAGTGACAGACCTGAAGGGTCCAAGTTCCGGCTCACTGGAAAGGGAGTGGATCAAGAGCCCAAAGGAATTTTCAGAATCAACGAGAACACAGGTGCTGTCTCCGTGACACAGACCTTGGACAGGGAAACGATTGCTGTTTATCAAGTGAGTAGCCCTTGCCTGCCCACTCTGTGTGCACAGATGTGGCTTTCAACCAGTGTTTTCTTCTTGCTGAGTTCAGTATTTCTGTGCCTCATCGAACTCAAGAGTGCGTGGCTTTAGAGTATCTCCGTGGGAGCTGGAGTGAGTTGAGCCCTGCTGGAGTAAGAGTAAGGGTTCCTGTGTCATCAGCAGAGCCCCAGGCCTGTGTCAGTCTCTGAGGATCAAGACCTGGGCGCTTTTCAGAGGCCAACTTAGCTTTCCAGAGACCAGCTTGATGATCAAGAGCAATAGGAGCTGTAATCTTCAGGTGTGACAATTACCCTTTCAGAAATCTACCCTAAGGAAATACAGATAATTCGCTATGATTTTTGTACAATAATGCTGCCATAGGATATGGTCCTTAGAGTGGAAAAAATTGCTAAGCATTCATCAGTGGGGAAGTGGTTAAAGCCCAGCACCTTTAGCAAGGCTGTTTTCCATGTCATCTAAAAGACTTTCGACCAAATGTTAGTTACATGGAAAGATTCAAGATGTCACATGGAAACAGAACATCAAACACATGTCGTGTCTTCATCACCAAGTACTTACACATAACAGGATGGGCAGACATTTAAGAAACATGATAAAAAGAAACTTGAAGTACTAATAGTGGGGTGTGGGTGTTATGATGGATTTTTTTCGTTGGTATTCACCTACCCAACTGGCTTTCTGTGAGCTTCAAGTGAAAAGAAGGTAGTATAAGGGTAGGGTGGGCACACAGTGCTGGGCACACATGGGTGCGTACACAGCAGCACATGGTGGTGCCCCACAGGGTCCCCTCTCAAAGCCTTGCTGGAGGCTTTGCTGAGCACCTCCAGGGGACATCACCCATCAGTGAGCACTGAGAGCTGAATGTCCTCCACACAGACGCAAGGGAGAGTCTGGTCGTGTTAGAAATTGAATGTTGACACCCCCGAAATTTCCAGCTCAAGTGGTCTTGACAGTAGCCAGAGACAACTCAGCAGCTCTTGGTGTCCAGCTGCTGTAAGGGTAACAGGCAGGTGATCATGCATAGAGCCCTCCTTTTCCTGGGTCTGTCATGGGAACATCCACAGAGATGGATATTGTGTGTAAAACACACTAGAAGCTAAGAAAGGTGCCATAAACTCCATCATTTCAGAGCACAGTGATTAAGAACTCTGAGGTTAAAAAAATGCCCTCTAGGTCTCACCACCACTGCTTCCTGAGCTGTTTGATCTTGAACAACTCACCTAACTTCTCTGATCTTATAATTTTTGCTCATAAAAATGCACATCTTACTAGCATCTCTAAGGATAGTAAAAGATGAAATGAAATTATTTTTCCAGACATTTGGTACAATGCCCAGCATTTATCAGGTATGCAATAAATCAGAGCTATTTTTGTTAATTCTTTTCTTAAATATTTTTGAAGTTTTTAGATAAGTCCCACGAGTTTCTAACATCAGTTTCCTGACTCCAACCATGAGAAGGGTGACCTCCACCATAGACATGATTTTTCCTTCCAACTGATGTTAAGTGAATACCACAGCTTTGCCACCCCTCCTTTAAGCATCATAGAGAGATTTCTGGGTGAGCCTGTGGCTCAGGAAGCCCCTGGGGAATTAAGGAGACACAGGATAAAGAATGAAGGAGAGGAGGTGTTTGAGGGGTGTGCTGGGCCCAAGAAACAGAACTAGTGTGAATCAGAGAAAGCAAAAAGTGTCCGTGGCCAAGTGAGACATGATGCAGCGGGGAAGAAAGGTGTCTTTTGGTGGTGATTACTGCCTCTGAGCTGCTGTAATGATGGGCAAGGGATTGCACGTGTCCATGGCCACACAATCCTCTCTGTTTGTGGAATCCAGAAGTGCTTCCCCCCAAAAAGTCAACTTGCTGGGCATCCTTCCATGTTCACAGAAAGACTCCAGGGTGCCTATGCCAGGGTCTGCCTCAGAGCAAATATTCTCCTTACCTGGCAGTGGCCTTGCTCTCCAGGGACCGTGAGAAATCCCCTTTGCTGAGGTGAGACACATTTGGGGACAGTCACACTAGCAGGGAAAAGAACTCCAGCGACCACCATCAGGAACTGATGAGACAGCCTATGGTCCAGCAGCCCTCTTGGTTTTGAGTTGCCAAGGATACCAGTGGAAGCTTCATGAGGAGAATTCCTGAAGCACATCATCTCCTTCCCTCTGGCTCCAGGAAGCCAAAGGCACAGCTGTCAGGTCTGACTGTTCGGGGATTTTGCTGCATTTGGGAGATGGCTGAGGGGACCAGAGAGGTCTGACCCAGCCCATGTCTGCTCAGCAAGAGCTGCTCTGTGCACAGGGCTGGGTCCACAAGAGAAGTCAGGCTCCTCCCCTTTTCTTTCCTTCTTTTACTTCTCTTTTTAGCAGTGCTGGCGAAGGAACACAGGCTCTCCCTCAGGCAAGGCCCGTGCTCCACCCTGAGCCACGGCCCAAGCCCTGCTGTTTCTAATGTTCACAAAGGCACGTGCGCTAGGGTGTAGTGAAAACCCCACTAATCTTTAAGTAAATTTATTTTCAGTGCTATTATCTGACAATTGTGATTAAGGACAAAAGCTCTGGAAAAGAAAAATCAAGCATCCACATTTCAGCCCCACTGCTTCCTGAGCTGAGTGATCTTGGAAAAAACCCATTCGCTCTCTCTGATCTTGTGATTCTTGTCCAGAAAATGAGCCTAGCACTACTAGCACCTTGGAGGATTATAAAAGAAGAAATGACTAGTGTTTCCTAACTAGTACTTGCTAATTAGCTAGTAAAAGAGAACACAGTCTGTAGCTTGGAGCTTCTCACGCTTTTCAAAGTGAGGCCATGGCAGTTCCTAGGACTGTACGAGCTGTGAGCCCTGCGCAGGTATCTGCCTTCCCTTCCTAATGTGGGAGCATGGGGGCAATAAGGATGCTCTCGTGGAATTCCCCGAGGATTAAACAGGTGTTTAGGACAGTGTCGGGAGCATCATAAGCACTGTACAACCTTAGCTGTCCCACACAAGGGCAGGACAGCATTGAGGCCAAAGGCAAAGGACGGTGAGTGAGAGCTCTCTGGATCTGGGTTTTGGCCCAACCTCGCCACTCAGGCATGAGCTCCCTGAGAAATCTGAGTTCCAGTTGTAGTTCTGTTACCTGCTTACAGGATCTTGATGGACTGGTCCATACAGCCACTCATCCTGTGTGTATTCCGTGGAGGACCTGCAGGACAAGGTCCCTCCAATACGGTAGGGGGACAGTAGAAACACGGCACCCAGATCCCTGCCCTAGAGTGTCCTTCGCCTCAGCGCCCGGGCTTTGCTGCACAATGTGACAGTTTAAATACTTCCCTGTGCTGTGTAAGAGACTTGCCAGGAAGCTGTGCCTTGTGATCTTGTGGCTTGGTGCACCCTGGCCCAGGGCCTCATGCGCCCCCTGGAAAGGCGGCTAGAATGGGTGGAAGGAGGTCTTTAACATGAATACCAGGGCCACAGTGGCCAGATCCGCCCGGCCCGCTCCGGCTCCAGCTGCAGGAGGCCCCGTTCCTCAGGTAGGCTTCCCCTCAGACTGTGTCCTGTTTCCTCCTGTCCTTGCTGAGGAAGGTCACCTAAGCTGTCCTATTTCTAAATGTAATGAGAACTGGATTACTCTCTTGTGGAAATACTTTGGCACAGGAATGTGGCAATTCCAGTCCATCTCAAGTGCCTGTTTAGAAATCACTTTCTCTCTTAGTGGTGTAGTCAGATCCACTGTGTTCATGGCCACCAGTGTAGTTGGGAGAAAATCTGCTTCTTCAGAGAACAGAATCCTAGATCTTCAAAAGTCCGTGTTTTCGTTTCTACTCTTGCAAGTTTAGAAAGCAGAGAGCGTGTGGGTGCATGTATTGACATTATAATTGCGCCAATGTTGTTATTTGTTTTAAAGTTAAATGCTCCTCACATGCAAGCACATGCCAGTGCCTTAGCATTTCCTGAATCCACCAAGAAAGCATGTTGATGGAAGCCTCAGTGGTTTGTGCGATACGAAAATAATGTGTGATCCATTTGCCCTTGGACTCCAAATGAGTCCTGTCACGGACACTACTGTTGATTAAACACAGTGTGGTAGATGCGAAGCCAAACTCTTCATGCACATCTTATTTAATCTGTTTCACACAAAAGGCTGAAGTAGGCGTTAGCACCATTTTACAGATAAGCACATAACTGTTATGCAACCTTTGCAAGGGCTTACAGCTGGCTTGTATTGGATTTGGGATCCATATCCCTCCCCCTCAGGCTCCAAATCCCTGCGTTTTCAATCGCTAAGAAACACTTCTGCCTGTTTTTACCCCCAACCTCCCTTTGATATCGAATCAGTAAATTCCTTTGCCCTTTCCTAGGAACTCCACCTACTAGGGCTAAGAAGGGGTGTGACTGGCTGGATGATCTATCACTTCTTAAATACCATCTTGCTCCCTGACCTGCTGCCACCTTACCACGCCCCCTGCCCCAGCTCCCGTTTGGGTTTCCTGAGCTTCTGACCTAAAGTGGCACCTGGCAAAATAATTTAGCTCTCACAGTATTAGGAACTGACATATTAATGCAAAGCCTCCTGAAATATTACTCATTATTATGCATTTTGCCAGCATTTGAGTGATTTGTGAACTCTTCATTGGAATAAAGTACTGTAAATGATTCATGAATGACCAAGTTTATGAAATTCTATAAAAATATTAGCAGGTGGTAATGGTTCCCTCACACTGTGAATATAATCTGCTGGCTGCAAATTTGTCAATATGGGAGAACAGGGTGGAGTGGGAGACAGTCTGGTGGGCAGGTGGGGGACCAGATGGAGGGTCTGGGATGGTCTCCGCAGGGGGTGTGAGGCAAAACAGGAAGCAGAACAGACCGCGGAGGTGGGCAGGTGTCATCAGCAGGAGGCTGTCACCCTAATCCAGTGTCCACAGTGGGAGAAGCACAGAACACTGGTGAGGTGAGAGTGGGTAGGAGAAGGGAAGAGCATTTGGGAACAGAATGAGAACTTGCAGAGCAACTATTTTGTGCCCAAGTATTCCCTATGTCTGTCACATACACAGACATATGAATATTGCTAATCTTCTTACCTTAACTGATGAGCTGACTAAGGATCAAAGGGATTCCCCAGATGTATTGTTACATCAATGTTGGTTCAGCCATTCCTGGAAATTTACAATATGCCAGGGATCCTTGCTAAATACCCAAGTGTGATGATCTCATTTAACTTGCATAAAGATGAACTTGTCAGTGTCGTCATGCGCAGTTATGAAATGGAAATACCTGTGTTCTCGGCCTCAGAGCATGAGCATGGCCTCAACACCCTCTTCTGGGTATTTGGCCATGTCTTCTTTTTTTTTTTTTTTTTTGGTGTGTGTGTGTGTGTGTGTGTACCGGGGGTCAACCTCAGGACCTCGCGCGCCAGCAGGCGCCTGTGCCACTGAGCGATATCACCGGCCCTTTTTTCGTATGTGGGTTCCAGAAGTCGAACTCAGGCCCTCACGCTTGCCAGACAGGCGCTTACGCCACTGAGCCATCTCACCGGCCCTGGCCATGTCTTCTGCTACATGACTTGCTCTCCTTGGAGCCAACTTCCTGCTCCAGTTTTGACTTTGTGGTTAAGCACATTACCATACAATTAGAACAGTTGAGTCAGGAGATTATCTTCATTTATGTGGCTATACTTCTTTTTAACCCACATGTAGTTCCACGACAAATGAACAGAAAATACATTAGGGTGAAAAATGCTAGGTGTGTCATAATGTCAGTGTCCCTGAGACATTTGGGACATTTACCGATTTACCCAGAGCAGAGAGCTCCCTAGGTAATTAAGTACTTAGCAACAATGTCTATGCTATCATGGATGACGTGCCCATTACCTCAATGGGATTGTCCTACTTCAGCAAGATCTGTCCATGGGATGCTCCCCAGCCCTCAATTGTTGGGACAAGCTATGTAAGTCTTTTCGATCTTCTGGTCTGGTCATCTCTGCGGCCCTTTTCTTAGTTCAGATTCTCTGAGGTAATCCAAAAAGTCACTTTCAACTAATTTATGAAGAAATTCATTTATTAAGAAACCAACAGAATTGCCAAAAGGGCCAAGTGATCTGGCCTACATAAAAGATGTTGACTCCAAGTTCTTTAACTTCGGCCCTTGGGACATTCTGAGCTGAGGAATTCTTTTTTTTTTTTTTTTTGTGGGTACCGGGGGGTCGACCTCAGGACCTCGCGTGCCAGCAGGCGCCCGTGCCGCTGAGCGATATCACCGGCCCCTTTTTCATATGTGGGTTCCGGGAGTCGAACTCGGGCCCTCGTGCTTGCCAGGCAGGCGCTTAAGCCGCTGAGCCATCTCACCGGCCCTGAGCTGAGGAATTCTTTGTTTGGGCTCCCTAACCAGTTCATTGAAGGGAGTTTAGCAGCACTCATGAGGTTTAGCCAGTAGATGCCAGTGGCACCCCCAAGACTTGACAATCAAAAATGCCTCAGATAATTCCAATTGTCTTAGGGGAGGAAGACAAATTTCCCCCACTTGAGGGCCACTGTTAAAGGGGAGTCACCACTGCTGCCACCCTGCTCTGCCACACTGTCCCTGCACTGCTCAGAACAGGATGCATCAGCTCTGCTGGGCTGCCCGGAAGAGCCAGTGGCTCTTTTCCAAGGGCCTGCAAAGCACAGGGTCTGTTTTGCATTTCTCATGGCCGTGGCGTGCACCGGCATTTCTGGGGAAACAACCCAGATCACACACAGGCCTCTAGCTGCAAGACAGCTGTGGATTTTAGTTTACCACAAAGCCAGCCAGCAGGGCCTGGGCTGGGTGGTGTCACCTGAGCATCTACAACACCATCATGATAGCTCTGTCTCCAGTGGGAGCAGCTGGTGATGAGCTGGGCTGGGGAGGCTGGTGACCAGCTCATGCTTGGTGCCACGTGTCTTCAAACCTGGGAGCCTAACTTCTCTTGTCATTTTGGTCCTATCAACTAGTCAATCACACATTGCCTAGGACAGCCCCAAGTGGGAGGAAGCAAAGCAGGTGCATTAGAAGCCTAAGCTCTGAGGACAGACCTGTCCTCCCAAAAGCTTTGAGGATTTTGACTCTGCTATCGGATGAGTCATATGAAATTGCCATTTTTATAGGCGAAAACAGAGTAAGCATTGGCCATTTCATGGTTCATCCTAATACAGTGTCACCTTATTAAAGTCTCAGCCTCTGTTTTCTGCCCCCTTAGAAGTAGAGTGAGGTCAGAGATCACAGCACAGTCTTCCAAGGGTCTGAGAGCCGAGAGTGGGGTCTGCCAGGGCTGGGCCCAGATGACTACTCAGGAAGTGGCTGGCACTGGGAGCCATCCCGCCATGGATCAGTTTGGTAGTTTAAACTCCCTACAGGCAGAGAGAGGCACAAACACCACAGTCACCCAGCATCCAGCTGGCAGTTGAACACTGCGTGTCTGGGCCACTCTAGAAAAGGGTCGTCTCACTAGGCAGCTTTCAAAGCACAGCCCCCCACCAGTAGCATCACCTGGGCACCTGTTAGAAGCCCTGACCCACACCTGCCGGGCCAGAAACACAAGGTGGGTCCCAAAATCTGGCATTTGACCCACTCTCTGGATAATTCTACAGAACCCCGAGAACCACAGTCTAAACGCTTCCAGTCCCAAGTATGGATATTAGTGTGACTGATTTGATTCATTATTTGCCTTGACGAAGGTGACTTTGACCGATTCCCTTTCTGTCCCCCTGAGTAATATGCCTGTGCCTAGATCGCTTCTCCAGGGGCTCCAGTTTGCTGTGTAGAGTTTCCTACTCCTGTGCAGGCGTCTCAGTGTCACCTTGTTTCTGTTCCTTTAATGGGACCTGGGAGCAGGGAAAATGCATCCCAGGCTCCTTTGCTCCATCTTGTCTAGACTGTGGATGATTGTTTCTGAGTGTTTGCTGGTTTCTGAGAAACCAGCCTTTTAGGCCAGAGATGAAGAGGTCTTCAGAAGATTGAAGGTGGTACAGCTGAGATAATTCCTGATAGGAGGACACTGGCCTCGGGGTCAGCACAGCCAGTGTTTCTGCCTTTTAGATCTGAGACTTCAGTGAGTAATTTGTGGTTCTCAAACTTTGCTGCACCTTAGAATCACCTGGGGAGGTTTTGCACCCCCCTATGCCCAGGCTGCATTTCAAGCTAATTAAATCAGAACATCTTATTGTGTGACCAGGCTCCAGTGTGCTTAGGGACCTCCCCGAGTGCTTCCAGTGTGAAGCCAAGTTTGAGAACCACGGAGTTACTATTACCTGCCTACGCCCCAGTTCACTCATGAATAGGAATAGTAGCAATGACACTGACTGCATCAGATGTGTTGAGAATGTCAAACAAGAATATAGGGGATGGGCCGATGAGATGGCTCAGCGGCTTAAGCGCCTGCCTGGCAAGCATGAGGGCCCGAGTTCGACTCCCGGAACCCACATACGAAAAAGGGGCAGGTGATATCGCTCAGCGGCACGGGCGCCTGCTGGCACGCGAGGTCCTGAGGTCGACCCCCCAGTACCCACAAAAAAAAAAAAAAGAATGTAGGGTTTTCTGACATAATAGTAGAAAAACCACCTTACTTCTCAACAACTGCTTCACTTTGAGCAAATATCTAAAGCTAACTGCTTTCTTAGACACCAGCATTTTTTTTTATTTTAAAGAGAAGGAAAAACAAAACAAATCAAAAAAAGAACAAATTTTCAAAACAACATAATATGAGGGTAACAATGGTTAATGCATTATGTATTATTATCTTTAAGTTAGTTGTTCAGGATACCAGACATTAGCATTCAATTGTCCAAACATTATTGGCACAAACCTTACTCTTCAATGAACTAAGTAAAATTGGTAGTGTATCTATCTTAACCATCTTATATATATATATATATATATACAATTTTTTTCCCTTTCCCTTCTTTCTTTTCCCTATTCCAGTCTCTCTTGCCTTTTGACCAGTTTCTTTCTGATTCATCATGTCTATTGTACATTTCGGATCCTATTTACTCTTTCAGTTTCTCATACTAGAGAGACAATACGATGCTTACACATGTGCATCTGGTTTATTTCACTTATGAGTATTTTCTCGAGTTGCATCCATTTACCTATAAAAGTCTCCAGTTTATCCTTCTTTATGGCTGAATAGTACTCCATTGTATAAAAATACCACATCTTTCTTATCCATTCCTCAGTTGATAGGCATTTGGGTTGTTTCCAAGATCTGGCTATTACAAATTGTGCTGCTATAAACATGGGTGCACATATATCACTGTGGTACGATGTTTTTAATTCTTCTGGGAAGATGCCCAGAAGGGGAATAGCTGGGTCAAATGGGACCTCCAACCCTAGTTTTCTGAGGAATCTCCACACTGACTTCCACAGTGGCTGTACCAGTCAACACTCCCACCAACAGTGGAGAAGGGTTCCTTTTTCCCCACAGCCCCTCCAGCATTTGTTATTAGTTGATTTCTTTGTAGTAGCCATTCTTTCTGGGGTGAGATGGTATCTCAGTGTTGTTTTAATTTGCATCTCTCGAATGACTAGTGATGTTGCACATTTTTTTGTATATTTATTTGCCATTAGTATTTCTTCATCTGAGAAATGTGTATTCATCTCAGATGCCCATTTTTGGAGTGGGTCTTTAAATTTGGGAGGTCTGATTTTTTTGAGTTCTTTATATGTTCTCGATAGTAATCCTTTGTCTGAGGAACAGCTGGCAAACATTTTTTCCCACGTTGTGGGTTTAGACACCAGCATTTAAAAAAGCAGAAATGCAGAGACATGCCAAACAAATGAACAGTCATCTTCTTTAGAAAGAATAATTCAGGACTTGGTTGCAGTCTCTCCCAGGCCAGGGCCTCGAGCACCTCCGACGGACCCTTCCTGGTTCGATGCTTCACATTTCTGAGCACTTCATTTTGCAGCTCAGCCTTATCTGCCAGGTGCAGCTGGTGAAACTGAGGCATGAAGAGGTTAACGAGCACCACTGGGGCAGCCACCTGCCTGGATTAGAATGCCAACTTGCTCCTGGCTGATTATTTATTTGGTCCACTAAGCAAAGCTGCTTCCTCACTCAGGGCTACGGAAACATATTTTTCTGAACTTCATTAGCGCAAACTCTTCTGAAGAGGCTCATCTTGCCTCCTGGCAGGAGAGAGAATCCCGTGTTTTCCAACTTTCCCTCCCCGCCCATACACGGGGGCCCCACATCCTTGGCACCTGGCCCACACACGGGGCTCAGCGTGTTCATGAATGAGTTCATCGTGCCATGCCCAGATATTCTTTTTTGCTTTAGTCGTCACAGCTGCTTCCTCAGGTGACCTGGTGGTGTTTTCTCTCAAGGTGCTGAAGCATTAAAAAAATCATCAGAACTAGAGGGGCCTTTAGGACCACTTTGTCTAATCCAGCAAATTTGCATATAAGAGCAAGTGAAATAATTGGCCAAATAGCCTGACTCCAGCACTCACGCTAAGGTGCTGAGATTTAATTATCCCTCCATAGCCATCTTCATGGCTGCACCCTGGGCACAGACCCCACACGCAGATACGGCATCTGTTACCCACCACCTACTAGCACCTATCTGCCTTCATCAATACACATACAAAATTTTTGTTTTTGAGCATTGGTGGCACACACCTGTAATCCCAGCACTCGGGGAGTCTGAGGCAAGATCACAAGTCCAAGCCTAGCCTGGACCACTTCACAACTTAGCAAGACCCTGCCTTCAACAACAAGACAAAACAAAACACCAAACCAAACCAAACCAAACAAACCAAACAAAAGTTGGGGATGTAGCTCACTGTGAAGGGCCTGAGTTCAATCCCCAGGCCCACAAAAATAAAAGTTTTTTCTTTGGCAAGAGTGAGTAGGGGAGGGGAGGGAGAGTTTGTTAGGGCTGTGGACTGGGAAGAGAGAAGAGCAATGGAGAAAGCAGAGACAGGTTGTCCCGCTCTTGATTCTTGAAGTGGATTTGGGTTGGAAGACAGCGAATGCGTGAAGTTATCCATGATCTATTCTGCAAGACCGAGGATGAAGCTAATTAAACCAATTCTAAAGATTGACTAAGAGTCTGGTCTACAACACCAAGGCTATGGGACCAGGGGACAAAGGCTGAGACAGCTAGAAAGAGCACCCTCCACAGGGCCACCAGCTGCATGGTAGCAGGGGGAGGAATGGACACTGGCCAGAAGATCAGGGGCCTTTGTGAAGTCAGCCATGGCCTCCCAGGAAATATCTGGGAATAGGGTGGTGACAGGGACTATTTCGCCTGAACAGGTCCCGAGCTGGGAGTCCTACTATGTGGGGAAAAGAAAATGCGACCCATGTTGACCTCAGCTTGCAAATCTCCCCATCCCAGTCCTGGTTGCCCGCTGTGTGGTTACAGCAGATGGTCCGCTGCTTCGGGTTGGAGCGGGGAAGCCGTGGGCAGACACTAGCAGGTGGGAGAACACGTGCAGAAGACACGCTTGTGCCATCCGGGCCCTCTCTCCGAGCCAGGAGAAAGCGAGGAAAAAGAGCGGCAGGTGTCGGCAGCAGCCTCAGGACTGTAGGAGTGCACACGCAAGGGCAGCAGACATCGTGATGACCAAACTTGCATTTGCCACCCTGTCAAGGTACCAAGGAGAGAGCAGCGAAGCACCCCCAATCCTGTTTCCCCCCTTCATGGAGCCCACGGTAAATAGGATTAGTGAGTATTCAGCACCTCTGTTTCTAGGTAAAGACAGGGAGCACGGTGGGAGGGGCTGCCCAGTCCAGGAAGGCCTTCCACGCAGGGAAGAAAGACTCCCAAGGACAGGGATGCGGAGCTCACCTCTTGGGCACCCCCCACATCAGGGCTCAGCAGCCACAGTTGATCCTGGCAATGTCTGAGATGGCTCTGCTTGTCCCAGTGGGGGAGGCAACTCAGGACAGTCCCACATGTCCCAAGAGCCCTGCTCTGCAGGAGCCACTGTGGGGTCAGCCACTTAGTGGCTCTGAAGTGGCTCTGAAGTGTCATGGTTTGCTCAGCTAGTAAGAAGACTCGAGTAGAGAAGACATCTGTGTTTGTTTCTGGGGTGCCACAAGGGACGTTATCCTTGTCTGTCCAGCTTTGTAGCAGTTGGACTGCACTGTGACATAACAAGGGGTAGGGCCGGGGAGCCGACTTTAGGAGGCCATGCAGTCCAGCAGGTGCTCAGCAATGAGGAGCAGGAAGCTGGTGATGGGAGGGTCAGGGCAGGGAAAGCAGGTAGAAGAGAGTCGGGACAGCTCTGGAGATGGGCACGCATGTGATGGAGGACATTCTTGGAGAGCACGGGATGCAGGACAGGGAGGGGAGGAAGGCAGGGCATGTGTTTGGGACCGGTATGGCTGCCTTTACATTTTACGGACTGTTCCAACGTGAGGCAGTCAGTCCTGCCCTCTGGGTTCCTGAAGCCAGGTGACACCTATAGAAGCCACCTTCACCCATGAAGGCACAGGACAGAGTGGGGTTAATCCAGACTCACAGCAGAGCTACCACATGCACCTTGGGTGAAAAGAGCAGCAGGAATCAGGCAGGGGTTGATGGAGCTGGGCCTTTCCAGGAGGACTGAGGAGCTTAGATTTTATTGGAAAGAAAGCCTCAGCCACAGGGTTTTCAGCAAGGGAGGGGCGTCCAATTTGCACTGCATGAAGATAAGATTGATTTGAGCAAGTCAACAATAACATTCAAATTGCCATGAAATAGAAATTAATTCAAGAATGCATCTGTTTGTTGAGAACCCACTCCCTACCTGGCATTGGGGAAAAGAGTAAAGAAAAAACCTTGCCTTCCCCCAAGCTCAGCTGCAGAAAGCGCCTCTTTATTTCTAAACCTGTGTGTACAGGGGCGGGGAGTGTTTTGTGTGTTGCTGGGTCCTCCCGGGTTAGTCTGGCTCAATCTCTAAACAAAGCAAATATCTCTTTTAAAATTCCCAACCCTCGGTTCTTACTTCTGCACAAGTTTATCAGTGGGTTATCTCAAAATTTCTTATTGAACACTGTTGGCCAGAGCTGTTAGCTGTTGATTTGTTTGATTTGTATCTGTTTTAAGATCTTCATTATGAGGAGGGCTTATCGTGCCTCACAGAGAGGCCTCGGCTAGCAAAAGATCATTTCTATATTATTTTTCTTCCTTCTGAAGATGCAAATGTCTGCATAACAGGGTGCTTTAAGGAAAGCAAACTTTCGTGGTACTGTGTTGGAAAGACCACACGCTCACCAGGAAGGACTTCCCGCTACTCCTTAGCTCCTGGCTGCTCGTTCCTCACCAGCAAATGAGGCCAAATCCAACCGCAGTCAGGATACAGGAATCGATGCTCTGAATTGCAGTAAAGTAAAAGCTAACTGGAGAGAACGCAGCCTCGGTAAATGACGGCTTAGCATGGAAGCACTAATGAGGCCGGTTGGCTGCTGTATACTGGAAAATACCAGGAGGGGAGCCCTGTGTGCTCTTTTGAACTTGTCCAGCTCTTCCTTGCATTAATCACTAATTTCTGGGGATTGTACAGTCAAGGTGAAATGTCTGAAGCAGGAGTCAGAAGGGCTCAGAAAACAGGGCAACTGGCGTTTCATGATTAATCCTGAGTACATTTTCTCTTCCTCTTGAGCGTTAAATGTAGAGCCTGATCATGAAATCTACTAAATTCACATTAGTTCCTGCTCAATGTTTCTTACCCCCATTAGGTGAGGCTCTGGTCATTAGCAGGCCTGCGTCAGTTCCCAAATAAAAGGAACCATATTTGTTTTTAAACACATTTGTATTTATCAACTTTCTTTATTTGTTTTTTTTTTTTTTTGTGGGTACCAGGGGTCGACCTCAGGACCTCACGCACCAGCAGGCGCCTGTGCCACTGAGCGATATCACCGGCCCCTTTTTCATATGAGGGATCCGGGAGTCGAACTCGGGGCCCTCGCGCTTGCCAGGCAGACGCTTATGCCGCTGAGCCATCTCACCGGCCCCTCTTTATTTGTTTTTTTTAGACAGGGTCTCACTATATAGCTCAGGCTGGCCTTGAACTCATCATGTATCCCAGGTTGGCCTTGAACCATGAGTTCATGGTGATCCTCCTGCCTCAGCCTCCCTAGCGCTGGGATTACGGGCATATGCCACCCCATCCAGCTCACCATATTTCTAAAATGGGTGTTAACTCAAGAAGGCAGACGTGGGAAGGACAGTATTGTATTTCCCATTGTGGATGGAGTCCATGGGTTGGCATGGAAGTTCTGCATCACCATCTGTTCCTCCCAGAACTCCCACTCCACTTGACTTCCTGTCCCCTGGGCTTATCTATAGGAAGCTAACCAGTGGGCATGAAGCAGAGGAGTCAGTATTTCTTAGGAATGCACAGTGTGGGTGGGCAGCATCGTTTGCAGCAAACCAGGAAGTCCAAACTCTGAGAAAGAAGGAGGGGAAAGGGCAGTCTGTACTTGGAATGTGGATCAAGCATGGGCAGGATGCGTGCTAGAAATGGCATTTCCATCCAAAATGGCGGCTCTATTCCTTCATGCTCATTCCTGCTCATCTTCCCAGGCTAGCTGTCTTCTGGGTAGAGAAACTTGCATCATTGTCCTCATCTTGTAAGGGTGCCTTTTTCACCGCCAGTGCCATCCTCATGCCTCTGCCCCCAAGGAACAATTCCAAAGTCTGTGAAGATGAGGAGCTGAGGTCTTGATGCTAATAAGCTTGGGGTGATGGGCATTTATATTTCTTTCAGTGCCTGGACGGAGAAGCAGCCTCAGGGACACCAAAGACAGCCCTGTGATTGTTGCTTCCAAGGGCCAGAGGCCCTTGTGGTGATACTGGTTTCTCTGCTGTGTTTTCCTGCCAGGATGGGAGTTCCCAGGCCTCCTCCATAAGTTCCCTATTTCTCTTACAATGTGTGTGTTGTGAGGATCATTTTCTTCAGAGTATCAGAGAGCAGCTGGGCATGCGGCTAACATTTGTGTTTAGAGTAGTCATGGGCTCAAAATTGCACCACAGCAGCCACTTAGCACAGGTGGACCCCAAATTGTGACCTGTGCTGGGGCCCTTTGGTCCACTGCAGAGGCTGGGGCGACCAGGTGGAGGGTGGATTAGTTGGGGTAAGTAGTCAGGGAGCCGCATACCGCAGCCTGGCCCTAAGCAGATCCTCCTTGCAGAAGGCACCTGGACATTAGACCCGGGCAGCTCCAAGGCCAGATCCCTGCTCTAGCAAAACTGATGCAAAATAGCAACAGCCCCACTGGACTGCGCCTGAAAGCATTCAGGTGTCAATTAAATGCAATCCCGAGTGACCTCTTCAAAGTTCAGCCTCATCGTGTCAGGGACCCTGCCCTGGGCTCAAGAGATTTGAGAATGAGCAAAACATATTTGCTAATCCCCTCCACCCTCCTGCCCAATCTTACGAGTTTGTACTCCTAAGAACCTCAAAGTCAAAGGTTATTTGTGTACATTTCACTTTCCTAAGCCTCAGGGAAGTGTCAGGAAGAAGTTCACACAGCAGGTAGTGAAAGAACCAAATGATAGACCTGCTTCCTGCCCTGCAGAGCCCAAGCTCCACACGCTGGCTCCATGGCGCACCATTTAAAGGCTGGGGGTGCTCACTGTAAATCAGCAGTGCTCACGCAGGGGCAACAGCGGCCTACTGGACACAGTTGACAGTGTCTGGAGATACTTTATGTTGTCACCGCAGGGTTGGGATTGCTCTTGGCATCCCGTGGGTGGGGGCAGAGATGTCTCTAAACATCCTGTGATGCAGGGACAGCCCCCACCATCAAGAATGACCTAGCCCCAAGCAGAAATAATGTGGCTGCTGGGAACCCTGGACAGAGTGAAAACAGTAAGCTCCACCCAGAGGCTCCGCGTCCTGTGAACCTTCCATCTGAAAAGTCATTTTCCCTCACCAGATATCACTTGAGTTGGAACCTTGTCACACCAGGGCTGCACCTGCGCAGGCTGCCCTGTCCTAAATTCGGAGAAGTGTGGGCTAATATGGTCCTAGCAGAACTCACCACTGCCCATTTTTTATTCTGAAAGGTGTTTTTGTTTTTTTTTTTTTTTGTTTGTTTGTTTTTTTCCTTACTGCAGAAGACAAATTCTATTCCCTTACTCCTGAGGGAAAACTAATTCCAGCAAAGGCCATTTGTCTTTGGTACCTTAAGATCTAGATAATTTACTGCAAGTTATTTTTATTGAAAATTATGTAGATATTATTCAGAAACACAATTTCCAACTATATGGCACACTTAAGCAGGTTATATTTTAAGTGTTAATACATATACTGAGAATATATGCTGGAATGTATATTTCTCAAATATATATTTTCTTTTTTTCAACCCACTGCCTTTGAGATCCTCAACCTTGCACACCATGAAGTGTTAAAGGATTAAAACATTTTCAAATAGATATTGTGCTATAAGTTATGAATCGTTACAATTCAACTGCAATTCAAATTCATGACACTTTTACAGCTTTATGATTAATTCAGAAATAATTTGCATTTAAATGCATTTAAGATATTTAACTTGTGATTCCAAATGTGCTTATTTTGAGCTTGGCAGAAGCACTCCAGTCTCTGAAGTGTATGGATACTCTCTCCTCCCCTTGATTATGTGGCCTGAAAGGGATTCAGATACTAATATAGATCAGCTTGTTCAGCTGAAGAGCTGAGAGATGCCCCCAACACACACACACACACACACACACACACACACACACACACACACACGACTTCTGTACTTCCTGGGAACATCTGGGATACACTGAAAGCTACAACTGTTTATTTAAAATTTACAGTGCACATTTGACTCAGTAAAGACACATGAAAAGCCCACAGTTGATAAACTTCTTTAAACCAACATATTCCATATTTCACTCCCCAAAAAAATAATCCTATGAGAACGATTAGCATTAAAGAAGTCACACTTTAGATAATGTTGGTAAAAAATAAAATTAATGGAACCAGAAAGAAGGAGTCAGCATGGAGAAGCCTAATGGATGTCCATAAGTCTTCCTGAGATGCTATGTGCTTAGATAATCCAGAAAGATAATTCTGAAGATAGATTCTGGAATTATAAGATGTAAAAATACTAATTAATGTAGCTTCCATGAATGTGGTGGCAATGAGGTTCCTCCCACTTCCTGTTGTTTCAGTAAATCAAGGAGTGAGGAAATCCAACAACTGATAAACAAGTTGTGGTGTGCCCAAAGAGTGGAATATTATATAGCCATAAAAAGGAAATAAAATACAGATACATGCTGCAGCAGGAAAAAACCTTGAAGACAATAGGCTGGCTGAAAGGAACCAGATATGAAACATCATATATTCCATAAGTCCAGTAACATGACATATCTAGAGTAGGAAAATCCCTAAAAATGCAAGAGCAGAAGTGGATAGGCCAGGGGGACTGGGGAGTGACTGCTTACTAGGTCTGGGGTTTCTATTGATGAAGGTGGAACTATCCTGGAACTAGATAGAGGTAGTGATTGCACAAAATTCTGAATGTACTAAGTGCCACTTTAAAATGGTTAATTTTGTAAGACATGAACTGCACCTCAATTTTAAAATTCTGGGAAAGGACAAGAGGTAAGGGGACCAGAGTGATGGGCCAAGAAAACCCAAGTGCAAGGACCAGGAGGAGGGGGTGGGCTGGGGATGCCACTCTGTCCTTCATAGCAGCAGGGCAGCTTGTACATATAGGAAAGCAACGTGAGGGGGTTACAGCCTCCACAGGGGCACAGGGAGGGCCCTGTGTCAGGCCCTCTGGCAGTGGGTTAATGACAGCAGCCTGGCGACGCATGCTCACATCGTTGCTCTCAAGGGGAACAGAAGTGACTGTGGGACTAGTGCGGCTCATCCTCCAGGGCTCCCGACTTGAATGGTAAAGGGAAGCGCGGTGCCTCACCTGCTGAGGAGGGCTAGACCACGCCCGGGGACCAGTAGAGCTTCCTGCAGGGCAGGATTGCTCTGTGCCTTTGCTGTGCGACATGGTAGCCAAGCACATGGACCAGGAAAAGCATGCCGAGCACTTAAACGGTGGCCCCTGCAACTGTGGAAGTGAATTTCTCACTTCAATCACTTTTTATTTTACTGGCCGCACACGGCTGGTGGGTATCATGTTGGAAAGCAGAATTCTCAAATGTTATGAGTGAAACTCTCTTGAGCCTCACCTGGGCCTGTGTTCACGTATTAACTTTGCCTCTGAGCCGCTGTGCGATTTGGGGTGGGCAAGCAGCTTAACCTATAGGTCTCAGTTTCCTCGTCTACTTCCTAGAGCCATTGCCAAGGTGAGGTGGGACTGTGTGTTAAGTACGTGGAGCCGGGCAGCTTGTGGTGCTCAAAAAATGTTATTTGTGGCTTTTAATTTCAATAATTGATGAAGATTTCCTGGGTGGTGCCTTAACGAATGAGGCTGGAAAGGTGGAGTGACGTAGGAAACCATGAAATAAGAGCAAGGCAGAGGAGTGGGAGGTGGACTCCAAGGGTCCCGAAGCTGATGTCTGATCGCTTGCTGTTGTGTTATTTCCCCCTTTGGAGTCCTAGTTCCCAAATTCATTCCCACCTGGAGAAAGTCTAGGACAGAGCAACAAGCTGGGTTCTCCCATAATCTGGCCTATAGCATGAGCCGCTCTGGTCTTTACTGAGATGAGATTTCTTGAAGGGCTTGAAGTCCCGGGAAAACGCAATTTTGTGAGTTGGTTTTTTCTCCATCATAGTCTTTGTTTCTCACCCCAGCTGCTGCTAAATTGGTTCTGGGATGGACTGGCAGGAGTGGACCGTGTTCTTTTTGCCATCTCAGACTGCTGGAGGTTCTGCTCGAGTCCAGCCTTTCGTCCAGCTCCTCCAGCCGTCGTCACTGTGCGTCAAGGCCTTAGCAAGCCCTTCAGGCGCTGCGCTGCCTTTCCATCCTGTACACAGTCGTCACGCAGCCCTGGAGGATGCGGTCCTGCAGAATAGAGGACACACAGTCTTCTCTTATTCCGACCTTAGTCATCAAAAGCCTATGCGTCCTGTTTTCCTCCCCTGGCTAAGAGCCGAGTTTGGGCTTGGAGTGAATCGTTGATCTGATGTTGAGCTTGGTCCGTCATCACCAAGTGCCCAGCATGTACCATTGCTAGGGTCCCAGTGACGCTCAGCTTGGGGAAGCTGAAGAAGCCGAGGCCCAGAGCTGCTCTGGAGCTCCTGCTCCACCTCCCATCCGGACACAGCCCCATCACAGTTGCTGCCCTGCCCATGCTGTTCTTGAGAGAAATAAAGCGAGGCTTCGTGGCTGTGAGCAGCCAGCGGCAGCTCAGGTGTAAGTTATCACTGCCCAGGGTGTGCAGAGCCCTGGCTCCTCAAGTTGGAAATAAAAAAGATGAATGGGAGGAGGAAATGAAGTTAGTGAGCTACTGCCCGGGCCCTTCGCCACAGATGCCTGAGAGGAGAGGGGAGAAGGGAGAGGAGAAGGCCCTTTCTAAACACAGACTATATACCAAAAGCTACCAAAAGCAGTTAATAATGTTTTAATCCCCCAGCCTCTCGTCGTGGTTGAGACTTGTCATGGTAAGATTCATTTGCCTCCCTTCAACACCATGGCTCTTGCTTTGCCACCCACCAGGCTAGGGGCCTCCTGCTGGCTCCTTCTCCACAGCTACCTCATGATTCTGGGGTCCCAGCACAACAGAGGGACAGACAGCGTTCCAGTCATCTACTTTCTGTGGCTGCTTTTGTTTTCTCTGAAAGTGAATTTGTTTTATTTCCCACCTGCCCCTGCTGAGCGCCCCTTCACAGGCTCACTGGTTCGGCAGGCAGTTCAGAGGCGGCATCACCTGTGGTTGCAGGCACCCAGTGGGGGTCTCGGAATGTATCCCCTGTGGATAGGAGAGATCCTACCCATCAGGTTCTTACAAAGAGTAAGATAATGCCAAGCTCTGTGTATACTATGTTCTATCCTATACATACACACCTTTGATAATTTCCTTTATAAGTTAGGCATAGCATAATAAGAGTAGTAGCTAATAACAAAATGGAATATTGTAATATAGTGCATGCAATAAAAGTTAAGCAAATATAGTCTCTCAAAATACCTTATGGTAGTGTAGTTCTTACCAACTTCAACACAGGATTTTTTTCCCTTATTACATCAAAAAGAAACAGTCTAGAGCTTCTCTTTGGCATAATCTTTTTCCAAATTGTGAACATCACCACTCTTGCACTTTGGACCATTATTAAGTAAAATACGGGTAACTTGAACCAAGCACTGCAATATTACCACAGTAGATCTAATACCAGGACGGCTAGTAGGTGCTAACTGGTGGGTGGCATATACAATGCGGACATGATGGATGAAGGGAAGACTCGGGCCCCAGACAAATGGTGCAGTATGCACAAAATTTCACATGCTACTAGGAGGGATGTACAACTTAAAAGGATTGCTAATTTCTGGAACTTTTCATTTAATATTTTCAGGCAGAGGTTGACTGTGGGTAGTAACTGAAACTGGAAAGTGAAAGTGCAGAGAAGCGTCAGACTGCTGCGTGCCCACATTTAGGCTGGAGCTCTGGAGCTATTGGCACAAACCAGATGACCTGAGCATGTGGAAGGCCGGATCGCTGCACTTACATTCGGTCAGTTCAGGAGCCCCGGCCTCAGTCAGACAGAACTTATCTGGAAAGAGCAGCCTATTGAAGAAACACTTGATCCGGCTGGCTTACATTTGCATGTTTTTGAAAGTGACATCACAAATGTAAACATGTTCTTCCTCATTAACTATGAAGCCTTCTCCCATATGGCTTGACCAGCTTTTCAGGAAGGGCTTTCGTGAAACCCTGTAATTCGGGTCTCTAGAAACTGAGAATTCCAAAGTCCATCCTCACTTCTGCCTCCCGAGTTAGCAACATACGTATGAAGCAAGCTTTCTGCCTTGTGAGGATGTATTGACTACTCTTTTTTTCTGCATTCGTTTGTTTTTTATTGCCCAGCTTTCTGTCTGAGTTTTCCTCTACAGCTCTGTCTTGACTGATAGTGTTTGTTTTAGATTTGTGAACTCCAAGAGGGCTGAGACTGCACACCGTAAATGGGCTTCCCCATGTTGGCACAGCACTTTGTAAATAAAGAACCTATAATTCACTCAACAAACATCTATGAGTGGTTAGTGTGCATGAAGTGGTGTATATAGCAGATGGCAAATATTCAAGGGTATGGAAAAGAGGGTTCCTGTTTTCCCAGAATTATATTAGAAGTAATAAAAACATGGGAGCGACCATATTAATTACTTATTTGTAAATGTAATTAACTATTCGTAGATTCCATCTGAGCTGCCAGAAGCTGTGTTGTGTTTGCACACACTCTCAATAAAGCTGTGCACTTGGGCAGTGTTTCTCTAACTGTGTCCCTTAGAACGCTCTTTCTGGCAAACCATTGGTGGATGCTATGTATGTCAAGGGTCCCCATCCCTGCCCTCAGTCTTGGTGATTTCCTAGGACTCACAGACTCGGCATATGGCTATCTTCATGGTTGAGATTTCTTATGTTGCAAGGGTAGCAAGCAGGATCAGTACAAGAGAAAGGCAGTGGGCAGTGTCTAGGGGAAACCAGGTACTATGTGTCTCCAGGTGCTCTCCCAGCAAAGTCACACAGGACCCATGCAGGGCCTCCAGCAGAAAGCTGTGGGGGCTGGTGACATCGGCCCTCTCTACCTGATACCTTCCGAAGTTCCTGACTCCCGGAAATAAACCACATTTGCACAATTCAGACACAGTGAGCCACTCTCATCAGCAAATGGTGGGAACTCTCCCCAAATCCAGCTTGCCAGCAGCCAGCCAGGACCGACCTTGCAAAGCAGGTCTTTCTAGGGACAGCACTCTCCAGCTTGTGACATTCGCTCTTTTCTGTACTCCGTGCCAAAAACACAAACAAAAGCACATAGTCAATCAGTTCTGAAAATCCTGAATTGGTCAAAGTGAAGCTGATTTCTTTGTCCCAGGCCTCCAGTTGCCAGGACCTCTTTGACCTGTGTACCCTTGGTGTCTCTCCTCCACCAGGCGTCTTAGAAAATCTTTGCTTCATAGGGAATGAGGACAAGAAACTTGGCTGGGAAGTCACATCAGTCTGGTTCGATTTAAGGTCAAATGCTGTAGAAAATCCACAGCAGCAAAGGGGAATTTTAAAATATATGAATTATCTTTTCCTTTCCTCTTCGGCACTGGCAGATAACTGTTAATTTAAGTAATGTCTCAGATCTCGGTCAGAGGTACAGAGAGAAAAACTGCTGAGGCCGAGCTGGCCTCCGCTGGAATATAAAACCCAAGGAACCCACTTAGACTTGGAATTGTTAGATGTGGTCTTTCCAAACCTATAATCAAGAGGTCATCTGTTAACTAAATAATTAGATTTTTCATTTGAAATGTAAATTTGAATTGTTTTCCCATGCAGGGACACTAGCCAGGATTGGATCTCCAGCTCTGAGATATAATTTAAATCTATTGTCGGCATATTAAAAACCTAATCTAATTCTTGTTTCTTGTATCACCAGGAAGTACTTTTTGTCCCAACCAGAATTAGTTCTCGTTTATTGTTACAGTCAAAATTTTGGAATAGGCTTTTATTGTGTGATGCAGCTGGACTAGAAATTCTTCCTTCTCCAACTACAATGCTTTGGAATCTGATAGAATAAGAAGCTGATTTCCA
The DNA here is from genome assembly GCA_028451465.1 of Erethizon dorsatum. Lineage (NCBI taxonomy): Eukaryota > Metazoa > Chordata > Mammalia > Rodentia > Erethizontidae > Erethizon > Erethizon dorsatum. The sequence goes on along the minus strand of CM051825.1, from coordinate 146,394,891 downwards.
CTCACATTTCTACGGGGGTGGGGGATTTAAAAATTCACCTGTGGAAAATTTTTATGTGAAATCTTGAAAAATACCTGGCATTTTTCTATTAGTAAATTTTTATTTCCCCCTTTCAGTGTTGTATACGATTATTTTCTCCCTTGACCGCTCTTTCTATCTGCATTTGCAAACCTTGTGTCCCTAATCTTGCCCTCATCGGCAGCCTCATTCTGATTTTCTGCTTTGCTGGCTTCTGCACTCCCTGAGATTTCTAGCTTCTTAATCCTACTCTTGGCCTTATCCTTCTTCATCCTTTCTCCAAGGTTCAGCCATCTCCCTTTTTCCTTCTATAATCTGTTTATTATAATTATTATAACAACGCACATTGTACAAATTAATGGGCTGCACTGCGGCTCCATGTGTGCACATCTGTGGCTTTGATCATCCCCCTGCTTCACTAATTCCTGTCTGCTTGAGCTATGGAATACTTCTTCCTTCACTGTGCCATTAGCCACAGCTCCTCAGGGGTGATTGTCACAGCAGCTCACCTGAACAGGTAAAGCTGCCCTTGAGCTCTGTCTCCTCTGCCCACTGTTGCTGTCAAGGGCCTGACCCTGGATCTGACCCCTTTCTCACTGAAACCATCCGTGCTTCCCCATTGACTTCTAGACATATCCTGATGGGGCTTTGCCATGTCTTTCCCCCTCTAATCCTCCTTCCCCTTCTATTGCAGTCCTTATGCAAATCATTTCTCTTCCTGCCGTGCTGACTTGCTCATGATTTCCCTGCCATGACTTTCTGCCTCAGAGCCTTTGCACATCCATCTCTACGTGAGAACTGCACAGCGTCGGTGTCCAGGGCAGATGACAGGCATGACCAGGAAGGATCTGACTGAGGGTGGATATGAAAGTATTTGAGGCATGGGTCTGGCTCGAGACTGGGGTGCTATGGGTTTTAGTGCTGGGGTTTGTTTTCATTTATGACATCCCAGAAAGAAGGGGAGAAGCAGTTCACCCTGGAATTAACCAGACAGAATTTGGAGCAAAAGACAGATGAGTTTGGCAAGCATTTAGTTGAGCCCACGAAGAGGCAGGTGGGGTGGGGATGGAGCAGTGGATGCATGTTCTGCCCCGGACATGATTTACGCGACAGTTTGCGGAGAAGAAGCTTCCAGCTGGGGGCCCCAGGGAACACCTGCGAATGTGCAAAGCTCTGGGTGTGCTCCCTGAGGTGCACACCCCACCGTTGTGTCAGTGTCCAGGGCCTCTCCCTCTGCTACACTCTGGGCACCTGAGAATGCAGCCCACGCCGTCATCATCTTTAGTTTTGAAGACCGGGCACAGTGCCTGGCACACAGGCACACTCTTAAACGTGTGCAGTGTGACTCAGAGTTACCTCACCCTCTCCATAAATCATCTCACATACGTGCCTTTTCATTCACTTTCCATCAAGGTATGTTTGGATTGTCAATGATGCCTGTGGGAGGGGAATGTGAAGCTGGTATCGCTGTCATTTTTAACTCTTTGGTTTATCTTAAACTTAATCATAGATGTGGGAATTGGCTTTCATTTTTTCAGGATCCACCCCACCCATATTTCTAAATCTTTTCAATATGCAAACCAAACAGCCCTTCAGTATCGAACCCAGAAGTCAAGACCGCCTAAACACATTTGTGGGTGTCAGCGAGTGAGTCTCGGCAGATGATGACACATGCTTCCCATGGACAGATGAGTGTTTAAAGAGAGCCGCCGTTCTCTAAATGTCACCTGTGTCCTCCGGTCTTTTGTTCCACTCTATCTGTACAAGCTCCGTTTCTGAAGTCCAGGGGCACCCTGCTGTTGGTGGAGGGAGAAGGAAGTGGAGAGGAAGAAGCAAGGTGAATCTGGAGGGGGAAGACTGGGGCTTTCTGATTTCTGAGGGATCCTGCTGACCAGTGAGGTGCTAATGGGATCAGAGGCAGGTGGCTGAATACACTGAGATCCCACAGGCTTTGTTCCTTGCCCAGCCCAAATGTTTCTACCAGCCAGGACCTACAGGGATGGTAGAACAGAAAAGGAGCTAGGAAGGAAGAGAATAGTGTGCATATGTTTGCACACAGGTGAGAGAAGAAAGAACAAAGGCAGAGGAGAAATGCAAATCCCATCCCCTGTGGTGGTATTCTTCAGAGGTTGATGTGTCAGTCTGTTTTTATTTGCAGCCTTTCCTATGCTCTTGGGAATTTATCAGAGACCTCTCCTAGATCAGCAGCCCCCGATCACCAGCACGAAGTACTGTCATGTACAGATGTCATTGTATCACACTAAAAATGACTTCATTAAGTGTTAATAAAAGGAAAGTAAGGCTCAGGGCCACCTGCATATCGGTAGATCAAGGAAATTCATACAGTGTAGCGAATCTTTTTTCTCTTGGCTTCCGTGACATGGTTGTTCCTTGTTCTCTTCGTGCCTCTTAGAATGCTTTCCCCCAAGCACCTGTGACTCTACTCCTTCTAATCTTAAATTGGGCCTCCTTCTCAAGTTCCTCGCTTTCCTTTTTGTGATTCTGTTCCTTGGAAATATCAACCACATCTGTGGCCTCACCCATGGCCTCACCCATTCCTTTTTTGCAGGGAGAGGCCCTGTCCAGCTTGGAGTTTTTCCCTAGAGGTCAGGGTCGTCAGCTGCCCAAGAGGTCATTGCCAAATGACCTTCTGCCATTTCCCCTTGGTGCATCCAAAAACTGAACTCAACACTTAGGCGCACCCTTAATTTTAGCAAAGAAACTACTGCTGTCTTTTACTCTTTGAATCTGTAATTTCTCGCTCTGTTTCTTGCCTTCCAGGACTGTGCTCTACGCTGTGATCTCTGGCCTGACTCTTAGGAGTAGTTTTGAGTGGAAAAACAAGGCAACCCCAAATCTAGGGGGCTTCAGAAATCTCGCCCCAGAGTTCTACCACTAACACAATAGTTAACAGTTACTCTACCCTGAACCTTGATCTTAGCTTTCCCTGGGTCCCAGTATTTGATTCTCTGTAGCAGTATGTTTTAACAGAACTGGTTTTTAATATTTATGGACTAAAATAAGAAGAGAACACCACACCCTCTGACCCAGGGTTGGTGTTCCAGAGCCCCTCAGAGCAGCTCTCGGGAGATGACTGTCAGCGTTTCTCTCCAACTCCATGTTCAGAATTCATAACCTCCTATCAGCCATGGCAGAATCGTTTACACCAAGGGAATGGACAAATACCATAAACCAAGGCTTTTCCCCTTTTCAGGGGAACAGTGTAACACTGCCACCACCAAACTACAATCGTGCAGTACATCAGTAATGGCACTAACTTACTTGGCTTGAGACGCTCGGTTAAAACACCATGGATTTGTCTCATTTACTCCCCACAACAACCTTATTAAAGAAGTGTCATCATTCTACCTGATTAATAGGTTAAGCAAATGGACACTTAGGTAAATCACATAAACCCAAGACAAAGCAAAGAATCCACACCGTGTATCTGAGACAGGTCCACGCCATCCAGGTAGATTTGTAGTAGAATCCTGTCCGGGGGAATTTTTCAGGCAGGGTTATCTCTGCCTGAATGACTGTTGTCCATTTTAAAACGGTAGTACTAGAAATTGTGATGGGTTAGACTTTATGCATTTTTCATTCTTGGAATAAGCAGTATTCAGAAACTTTGTTGGTAGAGCTCATCCAGAAAAAGAATTTGTAAGACAGGTCTACTTTCCTGTTTGGATCCCCATTTCCCATTAAAAATATCCATATTAATTCACTGAATTACACTTGAACACCGGCTTTTTCATACAAATATTTAGTTAACCATCTCCCCTCTGCAGTATTGGTAACCAACCTAGTAGTTGTTCCTTTGCTGTAGGAACATAATAAAAAATAGTAAATTCCAAATTAACCCAAGTTACCTGAAACCTTTAGACCTATAGTAGCAAATCTTTTAGCTAAATGACCACAGCCATAGCACATTAAAATTATAGAATTTTTAAATTCTCACTACATTTAAGGTGAAATGATCTTTGGTTAGATCTAGGGTAGATTTTCCATAAACTTTAAGAAATATTAAGATTGCCAGCACCAAAATTTTTAATTGATCTGATAAGCATTCAAAAAGTCATTTTTCTTTGTTAATTTTTCATTCATTAATTTCTAAACATTTAAAGAACACCTACTTTTTACCAGTGCTATTCCAAGTGTTGAGAGTAAAGGTACAGGATTAACAAGATATCAAGTAAAACCAGAACTCTGGGAGTGATGTATGCTAAGACAAGAAGCACGCAGCGGAAGCTGTGCTTGCACAGGTCTGCTGCAGAAGTCACTGGAGCTGAGAAGCGAGTGTCGATAAGGGGCCAGCCATGCAGAGAGCCACCATGAACAGCACTCAACTGAGTGGACAGCTTGGAGACTCCAGCAACCTTAGGGTGATGAAACTAGAGGGGTGGCCGTGGTGGTGGAAGTATAGCAAGGAAGGTGGGGTCGGAGAGGAGTGAAGGATGGGCACAGTGTAGATGTCTAAGGTGAAGTGTTGGGTTTTATTCTAAGAGCACACATGGGGCACCCAAGGACTCCAAGCAGGATGAAGGCTTTGTTAATTTCTTCACAGAGTTAGGAGTCTATTTATAGAATGACTATAGTCTAAACTGTGGTCTTCAAGTAATAAGGAACTGACTGAAGATCTTTGTTAAAAAAAAAAAATCATTAACACAGTTGTGCAAATATGTAGTTATTTGGATTTCAGCTTGAGTCCTGAAGAAGCTGTAATGAATTATATGGAAGTACACATTATCCATTTAAAACTGGGAGGAAGAGACTTTGGAAGTGTGGGTTCTCATCTCCATGATCTGGTAATGTTCTTTCCCTGCCCTTCAGCCCCCAGGCCAACCACCCCCAATATATGCAGCTACTGCTGACTGTGGCAGAGAATAAAGAATAGCACAGCAGGGATGCTGGTGGTGCTGGTACTGTTCAGCATCCACCGGGATCCCTGCTGTGCTGTTATCTTTATTGTGTCCTAGTTGCCATACTCTGTTACAGTTTTATAAGATGTTGCCATTGGGGGAACTAGATAAACTGTACAGTCTCCCTATTATTCCTTACAACTGCATGTGATTCTACAATTATCTCAAAATAGAAGGTTTAATGAATAAATAATAGCTCTATTCATTTGAGTGTTTTAATAGGTACCACGTTGAGTAGTTCATATGAATTATCTGTTTAGTCCTTGCAGGAAATTTATGAGTTCCAACATGACCCTATTTTGGAGAGGAGGAAACTGAGGCTCTTGGAGGTTAAAGGATTTCCCCAGTCACGCAGCTGTTGAGTTCTTCGGTACTGGAAGGTCTGTCTCCAAAGTTAAGATCCTGAACCACACCCCCACGGAACTCCTGTTTATGCTGTCCTCTGGTGCCTCTAGCCAGGAGGTATCTGAATCCTGATCTTAAAAGGGCAGGCAATGTGGGGCCAGACCGGAAGGAGATAAGTCATCTGTCTACTGGGTGAACCCCCTGTGGCCACTGGCCCAGGCACCGTTGATAAGCCAGGCCTCTGGGGTCTGGATGGCTAGGCTGTAAAAGATAGACCTGACTTCCACCTCAACACCCAGAGTCCAATGGCAGGTAGGGGCTTTGAACAGCCAGACAAGAGGCACATTCTGGTAGAATCGGGGTACCCCACAAAGTCACCAGGCCAGAGAAGCAGGGATGAGCCCACCCGAAGACGAGTTTTGTAAAAGTTTTAATTTGTGGTCCCCAGGGGAGGAAGCCTTTTTCTAATTCCTACAAAGACCCCTAAAGGCCAGGAGTGTCCAGAATTCTGTGATTCCTAAGAAGGCTTGACATTAAGGCTTTAAGCTCTGACTTATCTCAGCTTTTATACCTTCCGCCTTTATGAGTTCATGTTCAAGCTGCCCTGCTGAGCATGAATGGGGGTCCTCCAACCCCAAACACATTTTTATTTTAGGGTTTGAGTGGCATTTTTAAAATATGAAGTGAGAGTTTTAATTTCTCTTGATGTGTTTACTACATCTTTAGGCAAGAATTTATTAGGATAATATAGCTAATATAATCATGGCCATAACTTCCTAATAAATGCAAATGGGGAAAGTAAGATTTTATTAAGCAAGGACAATCATCTCAAAACCATTATAGCTTTGTGCCTATGGAAAATATTTTTGGAGTACACCTGTTCTTAACGTGAATCCCAACATCCTTTCTGGTGCTGAGGGTGGCGGGGACTTAGGCTGAACCAAACAGATGCTACAAGGGCTGTAAGTGTGTAAGAGTGTAAGTGTGATAAGAACTCTAGTGTTAAGGCTGTGATGGGAATTTCAGCCCCATGGTGGTGTGGTTACCCCCTTTAGGGACATGTAGTAATGTGTAGGGACATTTCTTTTATTCTGAAGGGGAAGGGGTGCTACTGATATTTCACATACAAGAACGCTGCTCGCATCCTGTGATACATACGACCACCCCAACCCACCAATACAGAACTACCTAGCCCCAGATGCTGACAGTGTCAAGGGTTGAAAGCTCCTGGATAAGATAATAGGATCAGGAGTCAGATCGATGTGTTTTCACATTGCACCTCTGTTCTTGGGTAGTTGGCCTTAACTCTCTGAACATCTGTGCCTCGTTTCTAAAGCAGGTCTAGTAATCATACCAAGCTCATGGGGTACTAACGGAATGCAGTGTTACATGCTGGATTCTTAGCGCAGCACCTGGCACAGAGAAAATACAAAAAGTAGAAACCGTAACTCTTATTTGGGTGCCTCTCGTTGCCCTCCGCAAAGTAAAATAATTAGGAAAATGCTTCAAAGTAAGCTTAATTTAAAGAAGTTGCATTATCTGGTATCAAAGTCCTCCAACCCATAGTCTCCCCCACCCTGCCCCACGTTTCATGATTCTGTAAAAGGCTCCAGGTGTAGAGATGCCATTTGTTTAGGAGCAGGAACAGGAGGACTTGCTTTTCACTGCTTGTGGGGCAGTGACAAGCTCAGAGTGACATATGAGTGTTACCTAGAAGGCTGCCTCATCCACCTGGGTTTCTCACTATTAGTCATCTTGATCAGAGCAGGAAGCAGCCTGTGTCCCAGGAGGGATCTGTGTGGCTGTGTTGAGAGCAACAGCACTTTATCCCAGGATGTGTAGCCCTCAATGTGGAGCAGGTCTCAGGCCATGCAGGCAGGCTGAGCTGAGGGCTTTCTAGTTTATCAGGGAGCTTTGGAAGCTGTGTTGCCCTTTCAGATGTCATGAATACTGCCCTGCTCCAAATACCCTGAAGATCACATGAACTCATTCGTGGAATATGCTTAGAACAGAACTTGGTCCACAGGAAATGTTTTGTTAGCTGTTGTTATTAGTGTCATATAGATTTGCATATATATATATATATATATATATATATATATATATATATATACATACAATTGCCTGTGGACATGCAGAGATACCTCTGGGTAACACGTGAATGCATTGGAGAAACTAAGGCACTCAATACTTCACAATACGTGTGAGTATGCATGTATGTGTAGATACAAAGGAATTTCCTCTTCTAAAGCTCTACAGTGGTAAAAAGCTGCCCCAAGTCCATCTTGGAGAGCCTGCATCCCGAGACCCAGAGTGTGAGTCGCCCGAAGGTCTGGTTGGAGTTTCCGAGAGAAGGCAGGACACTCCAGCGTTCCCTTGACTCAGAGTTGGAGACCAGAAAGAGAAGGTTCAGGGTGGGGGGCAGGGCTTACATCCAGGCATCAGCTGCTTAATAGGCACAAGAGTGTGTGCAAAGCACACAGCTTTTTGGAGTCTTTGCCTCCCCACCTAAGGAGGGGAGACCATAGTTATGTCACTGGGCTGCTGTGTGATCCATGAGGAGGTACGTGGGTTACTGCTTGGTGTCTGGTAGTCACTGATTCCTGGAGATGGGATTTAGGATTCATAGCACCAAGACCCTTTTCCAAGACTCATGCACAGAATGTCTTTGGATGTAAGAATCAGGAATTCCTTAAAGTACCAGGCATTCTCCCTCACCACCATCACCACAAGCAATTTGAGTTGCCAATCAAGTGTCTTGTTTTTACTTGGCTGGCAAGACACACAGGATCAAACTTGTGGTGCAGCAGTAATAACTACTTGAACATAAGGGATACCAGTGGCTGGCATACTCACTCATCTTCCCCTTCCTTCTTTCCGTCTAGTTGTAACTCCACTTTATTGTGTTTAGTTGGACAAGCCACCTGAAATCCAGTATGGATTGATATGGAGTATAAATACATTTTGAAAAACTCAGACCTTGAGTCTGTCCAATAATTCTCTAGGATTTTGCTTCGCTTTATTGTGCTTCTTCCATTCGTGACTCCCCTAGCTTCTTCTATTGGCTGACTATAACTATAAAGATAACTGATTCCTATACCGAGTCTAACAGGATCAATTAAATCCCTTGTAAAAATGTCTCTAGTAGGGGAAATTCTGGGTGTGATGCTGAGGCTGGCTCTTGTTTTCTTACAACTGATCAAAGTGTTCTTGCGCTTCTTGTAGCTGCTTTGCCCAAGGTGTCTGTGACAGACGGATGTGACAGACTCATGGAGCAGCAGGATGCACAAAACCTCTGCTTTTGTTTTCCATAAGAAATTCTGACTATAGAAGAAATTGGCTATTGAAAAGATTGAGGATTCGGTCCTCCAAACTAATTGTGTCGAGTCCGGGTACATGACGACTTCCTCAGCTTTGCAATTAAAAGGAGAAGTGAAAGAGCTGCCCCGTGTTGTCAGGCCTTGGCCCCTCCCCCAGCTTTGAACTAGGACTAGCTGCAAAGTGTTCCTTTGTATTTGCATTAGAAAATAAGGAACGTGTACAGGAAATGGCTTTTCCACAAATAAAAGGCTATTAAGCCTCCTAAATGTTGGAAAACATCTGCTTGAGCACATTCAGTGATTTGGCATCTACTCCACTTGAGAAAGTCACTGTCATGATGCCCATCAAGGAACAGCTTATGTGTCCTGCTGACCAAATGACTTTTCTGTCCCACTTGGTTCTTTCCACAAGGGCTGTATTGGCCCAAACTTCAAGGCCTCTTTTTGACCTTGAAAATCACCCTTCTGGCTTCTAGATTCATTGCATTCCTGACTCAGTGGCAGAATGAATATGAAAACTCAGGATGACTTTTGTAGTGATATTTTTAATGTTCATAATAATATGACACAATGGCATGGATGCGACTGCATTTTAGTCTCAACTCTGTCACTCCCTCGTTGAGGATGCTACATAGATTTTTCTGCCACCCATAAAGTAAAAATATAGACTCCTAATTAATATGATCATTCTGAAGCTTGCATTTGATGATGCCAGTGACATGCCTGGCACTGTGCTTGGCATGGAGCTGGCAGCCTGACTATGGCCACACCTAAAAGGATTTGATATGGACCAACCTCATAGAGTTGTTGAGAATTAAATGGGAATATATAAATTAGCTCAACATAAGCAATTTTTAGTAAGATTTTTAAGTATTCATGAAGAATTGATTCTCTGAGCTCATGGGGACCCCTGTATGCTTTCATTTTAAGTATTTCCAACTCTAGAGCTCTTGCCGGCACAGGGATACTAGGGACAGTCTTTCAAAAATATTAACAGGAAAAAGGCCATAGATGCCTGCAGTGAAGGAGAGCTGGCATCACTGCTGCCCTCCAGAAGTCCCCAGTCCCTGGTGAGCACCACAGAGCTTTAGCCTGCCCCTGCCCCTGGGAAGCAGTGTGGCCCCTGATGTACCACATGTCTCCTGTTTTTCTCTCCTACAAAAATCTGAGGTCTGAGTGCTATGTGTTATGCGGCAAGGCAGGCGGAGATTCCTGTCCATGGAGCTTGTTCAAACACCAAGTAAGTAAGAACAAGCAGTGAGTGATTCTGAAGAAAAAGCACCGGACATCTCAGGAATACATAGTGGGATGTCCCATGTCTAGGGTGGAGGGCAGCTTCTTGAGAAAGACCGGTTCATCCCTCTTACTGGAGGTAAGCAGGAGAAAATACAGTGGGCTTCATGGACAAAGGAATAGAATATACAAAGGCTAAGAGGCAGGAAAGCAGCTGTGAGTTTGACAAATTCAAGGAAGCCCGGTACAGCTGCAGTGGAATTCATTCGTATGTTTTTAGATATTCAAGTAAGGAGCATTTGGGCAGATCCTGAAGTGCAAGTGGCAAGGACATTGCTCTCTTTCTCCCCATCCCCTTCAGCTCTCAGGTTCAGTTCTTTGTCCTCATTCTCTGATGTTGGGAGTGGACATAAAAATGTTAGCAAAAGAAACGTTGCAGGGAGCGGCACCTCTGAGGGCTGAACCCAGGCCGGGCTGATCATTCTAGAGATTTATTCTTGCATCCTCTTGATTAAATGTGCGAGGTGATAAATTAAACTGGGCCTTTATACCTGAGCACAGATTGGTGGTTGTTTGGGGCTATTTTTTTTAGATAATGACTTACTAATAATGTTCATTAAAATGAGTGAAGACATTGATTTATCCAGAAAGCATAGCTCTACCGAGGCGTACTCAATGTCTGGCTATAAAAAACCATTTTTCCCACCAGTATTTTCAGCAGAACGAGTCAAAAGAGGTGTATCTTCTTTGAAACTGCAGCACCCTATTGAAAATGGCCTGCTTTGACAGCCCTAGATTCTGATTATAAAGATGAAGCTTCTTAAGGTACTCTATAAAAGTTAGACCCAGAAATTCTGATAATGTTTAGCCAGCTTCAGTGGCTGGACCAGAAAAAAAAGTAAATGGCAATGAAACCTTCACATTGAAAATAGGGTTGGTGCTGCTGATCAAGGCAAGAGAAAAGCAGTCTGTGAAAGGCTTGGCATGCCGTGTTCTGTCTGTGTGGAGCTGAATGTGCACCAGGGACCGTCAACACCAACCCGTCTCAAATGTGGCCAGCATGTAGGTGCCAGGGACAAGTAACAGAGCTGCAGTGGCAAAGCCATTAAGGCAAAAAGAGAATCTGCCATTCGGAGACATTAATCTAACGTGGCAGCAGCAGGGGTGTTTATATGTGCACATTGTGGTGTCAGACATTCTGCTCTAATAGAGTTAATTAAAAGTTAATGGCATAGAGCATATCACGATGCTATAAATGACAGGCACGTGACCAGTCCTCATGCTTTCTCGTTTGAATAAATCTTTCACTCACCGTCAAATTCCACTTCTGAAAGATTCATTCCACATCAGTGCTTCTCCTCCTTTTGAAGAGGCTGAGTGCTGTTCCATTTGATATATAAACAAAGGGAGCTGGAAAGATAAAAGGAGGGTTATAAATATAACCCGTCCTTATCAGCCTGTACTCCAGTGTCCTGAAGGGAAGGGGGCACACACACCCGAGTCCTGGGGGCGGTGGGACCAGGTACGGAAATGCCCATAGGTGCCCGTGGTGGTTCGGCCAGGACTGGAGCAGGGAGGGGCTTAAATCAGGTTGATAAGAATCTCGTGGGTGTGAAGGCTACTTAGCCTGTCTGAGCTTCAGCTTTCTCATCAGAGAAAAATAAGAATATGTGAGCCAGGAACAGCGGTGGCACACGCCTATGATCCTAGTGCTCTGGGAGGTGGAGACAGGAGGATCACAATTGACCCCACCCAGGTCAATTTAGTGACATCACAAGACCATGTTTCAAAATTTCAAAAAATAATAGTAATTAAAATAAAAGAGCTGGGGATGTAGCTCAGTGTGGAGGGCCTGGGTTCAATCCCCAGTGATGCCAAAAAAAAAAGGATATCTGGTGGCCAATCACTGGATGCTTCTCCCAAGACAACAGGAGAATTTTTCTGAGCATGTGACACAGAGTTGGGCACACAGTGAGTCTTTGATGGAAGTCAGGTGATGCTGAGCATGGAGAACAAACTCTAGCCCTGGCTCTTTCCCGCCCTGTGCCTTGTTTGGGTGGACAGCGGAGTTCCAGATGCTTCTATTCATATGTTTAGTTAACTCATTTACACTACAAATGGCTCCGGAAAGAAGCATCTTGCCCATAACAACCCACAAAGTGCAGGCACAGAAGCACTTGGGAACCAGTCACATACAGCAAAGCAAAGTCAGTGAGAAAGTCCCTGCCTGAGCGAACTCACTTAACATGTAGCGCAGAGTCTCACTGCGCAGAGGCAGAAAGGCAAACACTGCAGGCCACTTCCCTCTACATCGCCAGCACCAGGAACCACGCCAGCTCTTCAGACACAGACGCAAACTTCCCGGAGGCCTAAATTCTAAGAACTTGTGATGGGTCGTCATAGAATGTAGTAAACACAATTCTTCAGTAATTTTAACAATTAAAAGATAGTAAAGATCATAATAGTAACTTTCAAGCTTTTATTGACAGAATCCAAAATAATTAATTCACACACACACACATACACACACAATCACAGCTCTGTATTCCCATTGCACACACACTCTGAAAACCAAGTGCTAGAATTCGTACTTACTATTGTTACTATGTGATGTTTTCTGCTTTCTCTCCTACTGTCTCTTGTTATTTAAAATTCTGGTCATGACCTACAAATTGATTTCCTGATCTGAAAGTGAACTGTGACGCCCAGTTTTAAAAATGTTGATCCAAGATATTAGGTAAGAACATATTTTACAAAAGTTCGTAAATGGTGGGACAGAAATAAGTAAAGCTAGGAGTCTGGCATTCTAGAAAGAATCAGCTGTTTTATTAGCACCTATTCCTCATCATTTCCATCTCCTCCCTGGCATGGTGGGCTCTGAGGGATCCAACTTCCAACCAGGGGAGCTGTGGGAATAGGCACTGAGTTGCTCGAGTTGCTCTTCAACTGAGTCCTCCCTCTGGCAGTGCTTCAGCAACTTGGTGAGCATTTGAATCACCTGGCCTCCTGCTTGGTGGGGCTGAGGTTGCGCATCTCCATCTGGCTCCCAGAACATGGCCTCGCGGCTGGTTTCCCAGACTACACTTTGAGTAGCAAGGGAAGAAAAATGCAAAAATGAAACCTGGTGTTTCCAAGTTGCCACCCAGAGCCCCAGCCAGTAAGGCCTCTTTTCTCCTTCAGGGACTGATTTTGTCATTTAACATGTCTATGGTGAAAATTATAAAAACCACTTGGATAAAGTTAAACAGCAACAAAGAATGTATTTGAAGTACAGGTAGCTCCTAGAACCAGGTCTCGGAGGGGCCATGGGAAGAGAGAGTGCTGGCTTTGATAGTAGGAACAAATAGAGAGCTCTTTGTGTGAGGCCACTGGAATGAACCAGTAGGACAGGTCCTTGGACCATGGCAATGGTCACTCAGATTCCAGGGAGATGAGTCCCAGTGGCCTCTTAGATGGCAGGTCTGCTTCTCAACCAAAGGAGGACACTGCCTTTGGGCTGACAGACCCGCCAACACGTGTCTGCCCAATTGAACTGCCATGCAGAGGCCAGTGTGCTGGGTGGGCCAACATAGAACAAGCACCCTGAGTTGTTGAAAGTCTCAGTGGCATCAGGAGGGAGAAGAGTGCTCCTTGGTGATCCCCACCCCCATGACACACACATTGCAGTCCTATTAGCTTAATCCTCTTGGTAAATCAGTGGTTCTTCACCAGGGAGGTTTTGTCCACCATGGAACATTTGGCAATATGGACACATTTTTGGTTGTCACAGTTGGTTTGGGGGTGCTTCTGGCAAATAGTGGGTGGATGCCAGAGATGCTGCTAACATACAACATATAGGGACAGTTCCTGCCACAAGGAAATTAATAATCTTGTAATGTCACCAGGGCCAAAGTTGACAAACCTGAAATAAATCTACAGGACGATGTCAGCTTTCTCTAGTATTTTCCTATTTTATGGGTGACAGAAAGTTAGATAATAGCCACAAGGTCAGAAAGCTAACAAGTGGCCAGGCCAGAACTTGGATGTGAATCTGTGTGCTTCCTGGACACACTATTCCTTACTTATGAAATAGCCTCTTGCACAGCTGCAAGAAAAGGGCGGGGCAGGGGTGCACCCACACAGGACTCGTAAAAGCCTCTAAGGAGCGTGTGTCCCCCTTTGCTAATCAGATTTGTTCTGTTTCATTCTGGAACCACTCCAACCCACAGATTTTCATTTAGTGGTAACATGTGGGAAGGCTTCATGTCTAAGGTTACCTGGTACAGCTGTCTTCACACTGGTGCAGTAGGAAGTTGCCAAGTGATTAATAGCCACGGAGTTTCCCAAAACATCCAGGTGGAAGACACACAACTAGTTTATTCCCTTTTAATATTCAGTCAAATAAATTGAATACAACAGGGTAACAGCAGGCACCCTGGGTACATAGGCATGAGGTTTAGCTTCATGCCACCCCCTCTAAGTGTAATTTCCCCAGACCTCATGGAGGGTAATGCACCTGCCTCTCTCCAACTTACCCAAGGGGAGAGAACATTACGTTTGCAAGGCTGTGGTGTAATAGAGGTGCAGGAGGCTCTGAGCACTGGAGCAGCCTCTTTCCCAGGCTGCCTTTCCTCAACTGCTTGTCAATAACAGTAGACTTGAGGGAGGCATATCCCTTGAGAAGAGGAAATTGCACTTCCTTTCAAATATTGCATAGTCCAGGTGAAGGGCCTGGGGTTTCTCTAATTAGACCATGAGCCATGGGGAAGTAAGCTGTTTTACACATGAAAGGACCTGGATCTTCCCAGAGACCCGGGAGAATGTTCTCACCGGTGTCCCCCAGCTTCATGGGGGTGGGGGGGGGGAATATCTGGATTTTTTTTTTTTAAAAAGAAAGCAGGAAAAAAAAGTGTAAAAGAAATATTGAAAAATATATAACTTTCAAGTGAAAGGCTTTCCTAAAAAATTCATGAGATGGGCTATAATAGACACACTGGAATAACTTGCAACAAAAATATCAACAGCTTTTCCTTTGCAGATGTTTTTAAAATACTTGGGCAGGTTTTGATGGTTTTATAAGTTCTTTCTCAGTGTTTTTATGTTGTCTGCTTGGATAACCATTTGAGTGAGATTTTTGCTAGTCTAAATTTATTAGGCTTTAGTGTAATTATATTCCAAGCTAACTAACAAAATGGATACTGTATTGTTTGTCCTAAGAAAAACTAAGCGATTAATAGGAAATAGGAGTATAAACTTTCAACTTCGTATTCTTAGAACTTAACGTGACATCTGGTGTTCAATAACATTTTGTTAAATGAGTACAATATAAGAAATAGTTACAAATAAAGAAAAGGATGAATGGGCTGAGTGTGATTATACCACATTAAAAGGAGTTGTCTGGGCTTCTAAAGAGACTTACTGTTCATTTCTGTGAATTCACTGATGCAGGTGTTTTTATAGCTCTCAGATGAGGAGTAACTACAGAAAGCAACACTAAATTTCTGTACAGAACATGCTCTTCCTTGAGGTTCTTATCTAATTTCTCCTCAAACATTTGGAACAATTCCAGAATCAATGAATTATGTAACAGTACCATTTTATTTCCACACTATCAGAATGGTATTGAACTCAGATCTGCCTCTTAGAAGATGTCCATCTCCTCCTAGTTCTTTTGAGATGTACGGAGATCTGCCAGCCATTCCATGTGATGGTTCTCAGGTGACTGAGGGCAGATTGATTGCTGGGCTATTCACAGGAAGGGTCTAGGCTCCTAGCCACTTTCCACTGAATGGTCTCAGGTGAGAACGTAGCCTCTTAAAATAGGATCTTCAGGGTGTGATGGAGAGTGGGTGGGACTGCGAATGAATGAGGTTTTCTCCTGGATCCTCTGTTCTCCCCTCGTCTTCTGGGTCCCTCTGTGGCCCCATGAGCCAGCTCCACTATCTTTCTGCCCAAATTTACTCCAGGTTGATGCTAGAGCAAGGGGACTTGTGAAAATCTCACAATTTTCTATTGCATCAGCACTGAACATATGGTGTAGAGAGTGTCCCAGAAAGTCTTTCGTACTTGAGCTCAATCTAACACTTTAATAATTAGTTTTCTAACATCAAGATCCCAATCTTCTTTTCAGGCTTCAAGACAGAGCGAGCCAAGCTATCATGGCTGTGCCTCCAATTTCTATTCTTCATTAGCACATGATTTTCTCAACATGCGGCTGTTATCGTGGATCTGGGTTAGGTACCAGACACGGAGTACAAGGTTTGGCTGACCGACCCTAATATATACTTCTTTCATTTAGTAGGGTTTTCTCCTCAATGAATACTTAAGACAGATTGTTATTTTAGCAAACAAACTTTCTGTCGGATCACAGATTTTATGGTCAACTTGAACTCTCAAATCTTTTTCGTATTCTTACCAATCTATGACTCTCCATCTTTGACTGGGTAACTGCTTCACTGAAATAGAATTTCAGAATCTCAGATGGAGTTAACTCTATCAGTAATACACATTCACATACATACAGATACATACAAATTTTATGTATATATAGATATGTATATGTATGTGATATGTATATATTGGCTTTTTTAAGCCTAGCAAAGGTATCTGTAAGGTTGTTATTGATTGAAATAATATATATGTAATTAATGCCTGATCATATACCTTGTAGCCTACCTGTGCCTACTCCTGTCATTTTTATTTTCTAAAGGCAACTTCTATATGCCATTTGGCCCTTTATTTCTTCCTGGTATTTATCTAACATATTAATCCATGATCATCATACTATCATTGTTCTATTATACTATATTTTTATTATAAACATGTACTTTTTCCTACTGAAAGTGAAGGTTCAGCTTTTGAAGTATGCACAGTTTCTTGCCCCTTCAATCTGTATTCTGTGTGACAATAAGAATCTGCTTTATATTATCTTTAGAATACCATGCTGGAGTTTTATGAACTGTGTATATATTTTTTGGCTTTCTTAAAGTCGTTAATTGTCTCTTTGTTTTGTTTATCTTTCTATATATTTGTCTATATAAATGTTATGCCAAATTCTTCAATGGAATTATAAAATTCCTCTTAATGTCTTTAAATGTATCAAGTAATGTGTTTCTTTATTTTTGCTTTTGTTAATTTTGTTTTTCTTGTTGTTTTGTGGGTTTTTTCCGTTGTTTTGTTTTGCTTTTTTTATTTTGTTTTGTTTTTGAGGTCTCTGTGGCTCTACTACTGCCTCCTCTTCTTCGTCATTCTTCAGACTGGGAATTCTCCTTGCTTCTCTCTTATGTTAAATTTTTTCATTCATAGAGCCCTTACCTGTTTTCTTCCTAGCTGAGCTCTAAATGGCATGTGTATTTTACATCCCTGAAAATTAGATTTGCAAGTTGGGCTGGGGAAAGAATTCTAGGCTGAGCACATTTTTCAATAGAGCATGGTCTTCCTGGATGCATTATCCAATTTTCTTATCTTCATCACCTTTTACATCTCTGTCTTTTCAAAATGCTTTAAATTTATTCAACTTCATCTTTTGCCTGTCCTGTTGATGTATTGTGGTTTTGCTCTTTGCCACCATAATTTTAATTTCTAATAGTTCTTTCTACCTCTCTCAATGTTCATTACATAGGAATCTTTCTTGCATTTTGAGTGCCATATCACACCCTCTCTCTTCCATGATGCTTTTTACAGGGTTGTTTTTAAGACTCTTCTGTCCTCTGTTGCTGCTAAGTTCTATTTGTTTTTCCCTCTGCCGTGTGAGACCCCGTCCACATCTTGGTGACCCTCAGCTGTCCATTATCTTGAAGCACGGAGAGGCTCGTCAGAAGCTCTGCGTGGACACGCGTCTGCTGGCGAGCTTCAGCATGGGTGACTCTAACGTCAGCATCTGCAGAGCTTTCCTCTGAAACAGTGGACAAGTACAGTGGACCCTTGACTTACAAACTCGATTCGTTCCCAAGGGCTGGTTGTAACCCAAGTTGTCAAGTGAAGGCTCAGGCTCTTTACACAGCCTTCAAACTCTCTTTCCTGTGTACAGGCAGAGCTCAGAGTCCGAGAGACACTGGCGCGGGATTTCTCAGTTAACCCCATACAGGAAAGGACGTTGTAATGTTCCTTCCAGACCTCTGTAAGGGTTAAATCTGTATCTGAGACCATCTGAAAGCACAAGTGGCCAGCATTCAGGTTGTAACTCAAGACTTTGGTAGTAGGTTAGAACTAAAACTCCAGTCCTAACCCAAGTTGTTCCTATGTCAGGCCGGTCATAACTCGAGGGTCCACTGATATATGTAGCTGTGGTTTTCCTGCAGTTCTTATTTGTCTCTTTGTCTTGAGACAGCTCCCAGAGAATAAATCTGCTGCCTCTGACTCGATGGGGAGGAGCAGTCATGTGTTCCCAGGGGTTGGGGAAAAGGATGTGAGGCTCCGTCAGCTGCATCTACCTGTTTTTAAACAGCCCTTCACTTTCAGCCTCCAGAGTGACCTGACGCTTCTCATTCCTGAGTGTCCTGGGGTTCTGCAGGGTAAACCCATTTCTATTATTAGATCCCCTCTCTTATTCGATCTTAGCTTGAAGTTTTTGTTGTTCTGCTAAATGAATTATCCCTTGTTCTCTCCTCTCTGCATTCTAATTCCATTGAACTCTCTCTTCCACTGCTGAACTGTCTTCCCTTTTTTTGTTGTTATGGATTTATATCTGTTTACTCCTGAAATACTATTTTGGTAGAATATTATTTGTTCAGGAGGGAACAGAGACAAATGGGAATCAATTGGCCATGGTTAACTTGGTAAAGTTTTTAAAATATTTTAAGTGACTTTATATATTTTAATTTTTTTCTCTTCAGTAATGGTATTCTACAAGTATTTATGAATGCCTGTTATACATGCCAGGCACTGTCTGGGTACAGGAGGAACAACGGAGAATAAGACAGACAGAGGATCATTTTAGAAATTTTTAGGCTATTTTACTATGTCTTCAAACCTTAGAGAATAATGATTTTGCTTTAATTTTTTTCTCCATCGCTACTTTACACTGGTTTTTTACAATCAGTCTCACTAAGAAAAGATCTGAAACTCTGGATGTTGAGGCAAAATAGAAATCTCTTGGGTTAATAAAAATAAAGAATCAGTTACCACATGTGAGTGGCCAGCATGAATGAGAACACAGCCGGCTTCTACCCAGAACCCTGACCAGCTGTGTCCGTGCCCGGCAGGTGCTGGATGCTGGTGGCACATCACACACATTATTCTACTTCACCCTCAAGCTGGCATGTGAGTGCAAACAACGTACCCACTTGAAAGATGAGGACAGAGTCTCAGAGAGGGGACCGACAACTCCTAAGGCCACACAGCGCTAGAAACCATGGGCATCTCTGTCTCAGAGTCAGTGCCATTGGCCCTCACGCACCTGCCCGCGCTTCCTTTATCCCTTCTGCTGGCAATCAGTGTCATTGGCATCCAAGAACAGGGGTTTCCTGGGGCTTGAACACTGCCCTGAGGTCAGGGCGATAGTTCCTGCTATGGCTATGTGTCCCTTAATGTTTATCTTAACTTATGTAAATTCCACACCAGTGAGGGAAAAATTAATTGAAATTATAGCTATTATTAAAATTGAACTCATCACCTGGCGGCCATTATATATTCTGACTGCAACACCCATGCCGATGTGCTCTTTCCTAAGCCCCCCAGTTGCCTGCTGGCTTGATCTCCCCCCTCGACATTCTTTCAGAAACACCTGAAAGAATGGAACAGGTAGACATTGCCCTGTACCAAGCAAAGGAGTCCAAGTAAGGAAAAGCAGGGCATGCATTAGATCAGTAATTCCCAGTGGATAGTGATGTTCCCTGCCTCAAATGTCACAGATCATTGTGGCCTTTCAGTGCATTCAAAGTGGTGTATGAGCTGCCCTTTCTTCTCCAGTCCTCTCTTTCACCCACCCTGTCTTAGTTACTTTTCTTATTGCTGAGACAAAATACCCAACACCCACAAGTTAAGGGAGGAAAGGTTTATTTAGCTCACAGTTTGTAGAGGTTTCAGTCCATAACCAGCTGGCTTTAAGGCAGGGTGGCATGGCAGACAGGCATTGCAGAGGAGAATCAGTTCATGGTGGGCAGAAGGTAGCAAAGCAAGCAAGGGATGACTATAACTCTTTTTATCCCTTATATCTTATCCTGGCTACTCAGGGCAGGTAGCACTCACACCCTTAGTCCTAGTGCCCTTGAGCTTAGCATTGCACTGTGAATCAATTCTGGCACCACACACTCTAGATCCAACCACATCTGAAAAGCCCCACTTGTGACTACATGAGGCTTTGGGGAGACATCTAGATGCAAGCCATAACACACCCCCAAGTGCTCCTTAGGGAAGACCACTCCTCACTTCCTACTCCTGGTCACTGGTCGAGTACCTTCTCCTAAGCTCTCTGTGATCCACAGGAGCCTCCAGGTCTCAGCCAATCCCCTGACCAGCTTTCTTTTTCCATTCATGTCCTTGTTACCAACAGAAGTTGTGGTCCCATTGCTCTGAATAGAGCAGTTCTGGCTGCTGTTGCTCCAGATCTCCTTGTGTGCCCCGACACCTGCATCTACCAGTGTTTCCAGCCTCACCTTCTTCCTCAGCCTTAGGGATTTGCCGGGGAGGAGGTGGTGGAGTCCAGAAGAGAACCAGAGACCTGCGTATAAGACAGCTAGACAGCCTCAGGAGCAAGTCACAGAAAACTCCAACTTGATGGGTATGAACCATGAGGGACATTTATCGTCTCATAAAATGCAAAGCCAGGAGGTGGAGGAAGCTCAGTTATGGTCAACTCGACATCTCCCCAGCATCAAGGATGGCTTTGCTCCACCTTCCTGCTTTGTCTTTCTGAGCCTGCTGCGTGGTTCTCAAGCCAACTCTCCATGTGTGCAGGGCACGACTGCTGATATCATAGGAGAGAAGGCAGCAGCCTTGGTGCCTTTCTGTCTCCTCCACTGCTCTCCCCACAGGTGGTCTCCCTGGCCAGAAGATGCCCTCATGACTCGCTGGGCAGATAAGGGAAGCACCTGCAGGTCACTGGCAAGGGGAGTGGGGTGACCATGAATGGCACTTTAAATAAGACTTAGCCCCGAGTGTGGATGGGGACACTTTGTTTGGCTACATGGCTGTGCAGGAAATGGTGGAGACTCAAATATAATTGATTATTCTGCCAAAGAAGGAAGAATTTCAAATACATAATGAAAATTGTCTTCTTTGTTTGCTTCCTCCATTAATGCACTTGCCCAAATCCCCGCAGAAGGTCAACTTGGCTCCTACTCTGTGGATTTTGCTATGCTGGGCGTGGAAAAGGTGATGGTAAAAAGGAAAAAGGCATGCACTGTCTCTAAAAAGGATGCAGGACAAAGTAGTGGGCAGTGGTACAGGCATTGGAGGGGGCACATTGATTGTTAATTCTACCTCAGGTTAGTCACACTTGTGTGACCTTGAGCAAGTTATGTCGGCTCAGTCTTAATGGCTTTGTCTGTTAAAAAACAATAACATTACCTCTTTTGTGAGCTATTGTTAAGATTAAATGTTCCTGGATAGATAGAGATGGGTGTACATATACACAAGTCCACATATTCACACCCACACGCGGACATTATCACGGTGGTAGGACCTAAGATAAGAGTAATTGGCATGCTTATGATGTTAAAACTAACTGCACAGCAGCATTAGCCCAGGGATATACGTGGGTATGGGTGTGTACGCTCACATAATTATGTGTGTGTGCACGTATCTGTGATATCTATAGTATAACCTTTGCAATATGTAAGAAAGTTAGGAGGCTCAAGGGAGACATAGACCACCGGGATGGTGCCACTTCTCGCAGGCTGTGTGCAGCCTGATGTGTCTGGCAGCCTCGGCTCTGTTCACAGAAACACTGCTGCTGCCAGTTGGCTCCAACAAGCCAGGTGGGCACTGCGGCTGTTCCGGGTCACTGTGGTTTTCCAAACTCACAGGGCACACAATCTGATACTTTTTCTGATTTATGAATTCATTAATGAGATTCAAATTATAAAAAAGCATCCGAGATCACATTTAACTACATATATATGTTATGTACAAGCTATACATTTATACATTTTTGAAGAGCATTAATGAAATGGAACACAAATTTCAATATGTATACCACATCATGGTCCCAATAATTTTCAGGGGTGTAGACACACATCCTCAGTAAAAACCTGCTGAAACTTGAAATGAATGTAATGTGATTGGCTAAGGAATATGGCTTACATTCTGTGAATCCCCATTCGGCCTAACCGTAGGAGCTGGGCACAGTGCGCAAGAGGTTGGCGCCTGAGACTCATGCAGGGGTGAGAGTTGCCGTGCTCCCCTCCAGTTCCTGGCTGCTACCTGGCATTCTTTGGTTCTCCATTGCTGGAGGTAACTGGGCCATAGGCCTTACTGCAAGGGCAAAGCCAAAGCAGAAAGGGTCATCGAAGAAGCATCAAGGTTTGTTTATCCCATTCTGACCAGCCAATTCCTTGGCTTTAGCCACCAGTAATCAAATACTGGTAAGATGCCTTTATTGTTAATGTTTTAGACAGAAATGCGACGACCTCATGAGCCCAGAACTCTCTAGTCTATTTTTCTATTAGCAAAGCAATTGCTTTTCTATCCTGGCTTTTGAAAACATGAGGCTTCCTAGAAATTTAACTATTGTATCATAGTGTAGCATGGTTTGCATTGTCACAGGGGATTCTCTGGGTGGCATGTCCCATCTCACAAGCACTCTACCTAGGACCCCTGAAACCATCTGAAGTGCAAGACAACCCAATCATCACTGTTTATATTGTCAAAGTTTATTTTAAAATATTATATAGGATTTTATTGCTGTATGCATAATAAATAGACACACTATCCTTTGTGTCTCAAATATTGATTGTCTGAAGTACACCAGGCCATCCATCTGGACCTGGGATGTGTTTCAATCTGGTGGGGAACAAAACTCCTTAACAACTGTTAGAATAAAATAAAAAGGGTTATGGCAGAGCAGAGTACTGTGTGAATTCAGAGGAGGTATCCCTAGCCCAGTAAGCATTTTAGGGTCACCCAGTCCAGAAAATTTAGGGGGGAGATATGGAGGACAGTGCTTGGTGTTCTGGCTGCATGGTGCACTGCCCAGGCTATAGACATCCACTGACTGTGATCATCTGGGCCTAGCCATAAAGTTACCAATTCTGTGGGCACCAGGAAGATTCTTGGAGCCTTCTGTTAATATCAGCCAAAGTTGCTGCCTATTATTAATCTACCACGTGTGCACACGTGAATAAGTGGCTTCCTTTATGCCACACCATGGCTCTGAATTGCCACATCTGCCATCCTGCCCCGGAAGAAGGGAAGAACATAGTTCCTTTGAGTAACACCGTCTTCCTCTTCCACCCTTCTTGGTCTTGTACAAAATAACCACTCTCCAAATCCATTGAGATGTCCTCCATGAACAAGAAATCCTCAGCACAACAAATCCTTACTCCAGGGTCTCAGTCCATTTTGTACACACTCTGTCATGGGACTGAGCATGGGCAACCCATGCGGGACACTCACCGCTCAGAAGCTATTCCTACTCCCCATTCCTGTTCCCCATTCATTTCCTCCAGTAAATTTTCCTACCCTTAAAAAATAAGAAGTAAAAGTTTGGGTTAAATTCTTTATTTCAGCCTTGGGGACCACCAGACCTAATCCAGCGACACTACCACACCCAACCTATTTTACTTTCTAGCATTTATCATTCTCTGAAATGATCTTATCTAATTATTCTCTTGCTTGCTTCTTTCTCCACTGGAATGTCAACTTCTTTAGAGCAGCAACTTTGTTTTGATCATTGCTGTATTCCCAGTGCCAAAAAAAGAAAAAAAAAAAAAAAAAAAAAAAAGACTGAACACAGGACTCCACAGGAAATCCTGAATGAGCATTTGATATAGTGAACGGGATGTTTTTTTCAGGACATGGACTCCGGAAGAAGTTTTAAATTTGAATCCCAGCTTATTAATTTACCAACTATGATATTGAAAAAAATCAGCTGATCTCCCTACATCTTAACTTTCTCATGTACAAAATAAGTTTGAGGATAGTATTGCACACCTCCTAGGGATGTTATAAAGGATAACAGATGTACAGAATGCTTTGTAAAAGCTAAAGGGTTGTGTTATCTTAGTTGGAAGTAGTGGGAGGAGCGAGTTAGGTCATGTTATTTCATGCACTGCCCATTCCTCTCCAGTCTCCTGCACACAGTGTCCCACAGCCTGGGCTCTGTCCACCTTCCCCTGTCTTTCCTGTGTTCCTCAGCACAGGACCTAGACACATAAACAGCTCACTGTCCACAAAAGCTGGCCACTGGAAAACCTCTCAGTCCCTTCTTCACCTTGGGGATGCTTTGCCCTGTTTCCTTAAACCGCCTAAAAAACCTTTTTATGCTAAGTTAAACAGAATTGATTGAGGCTAGATTTACTAAGTCTTTTGAAATAGTTTATTTCAAATGCAAGAAAATAATGTACTACACCTCCTGAGAAATATATCTTCTGCAACATTTTCATTAATCTCTTTATTAAACTAAACTGGTTTCTCTTTGGAAATTAATTACTGAAGTAGTATTGAGAATTTTAATTTCCACAATATACCAGCAAGAGATACTGCTGTTTCTTTATACACTGTTACACAGCAGGGCAATAATCTATTGAAATAAGCCCGAAAAGGGGGCAGGCTTGTAATTAAAACAGTATAACACGAGAGTTTGATGACTCAGTGCTAAGATGGCCCTGGCATGCTGTGTTTGGGCGGAATAAAATGTATATTTAGGAAACAGCTCTATATGAGAATTCAACAGACTCAGGTTTTACAGTTTGGGATGTGGCTGTGTTTCACTGCAATAATATGCCCACAAGGAAATATGGTTTGTTTTTGGCATATGAGAATTACAACCATTGCTGTACAGTGGGAAGGAAGAATCCCTTATTAAGCCACCCTCACTGTGCTATTTAAAATATTGTAATCACAAAGGGGAGAGCATGAATTATGGATGTCGGCATCCATGGGAAAGATGTGGAAATGTCAGTTCCCGGGTATCTGCGCAGCACACGTGTGTGGGTGTGGATCTGCATGCGAGTGCAGGTCCTGTGTGCACGCATGAAGGCATCCAGCCATGCAGATTTAGCACTTAATAATTCTCCCTTGTGCTTAGAGGGTGCTGCATATTTTCAGGACACGTTCCTATCTATCATCTTCTATCCTCCCAGGCGTGTTTTCTCATGATAAGAATTATTTACACATCATTTACATTTATAGATTTGCTTCTTTTCCTAGTGTCAAACACATTCTGCACATACTGTTTCTCTTCTTTTCTCTCTTCTCTTTTCTCTTTCTTTCCTTCCTTCCTGTTTGTTTTTTTTTTTTTTTTGATAAGCACAGTACATTATGACTGCATTTCACTTCCCCTGTTTCATTTCTATTTCCCTGTAAGTCAATTCTGTCTAAATTTCCTGCAAAAAAATTCTCCATATTCAGGGGATGCTCCACATTCAGCTCCACCAAAAAAAAATTTTTTTTTGGTACCAGGAATCAAACTCAGGACCTTGAGCTTGCCAGGCTGGCACTGTGCCACTGATCTATATCCCCCAGCCCCTCCACCAAATTTTTTTAAGTACACAAAATTGAACTGCCAGAAATAGGTGCCGCTGAATGACAAAGCAGCCTCTACTTCAGGAAGGGACTCAGGGCAAGCCCTCAGCAGAACTACAGGGGGTCATTCACGTTGAACCCACTCAGGCAGCTGGGGGTCCTTAGCTAAGTCAGTTCTCTCTTCTACTGTGTTTCATCTGTACCACGGGTCTGGGGGCTGGGACTTATTGTAAGTATTCATGCTCTTTCCCCAAATCAATCGTTCTCTTTTCCAACTTTATGATTATTATTCCACTCGGATGCTGACTTTACCCCATCCGAATTTCATATCTATGTAGACATTGATTTTGCGTAATACTTACTGTTGGTTTACCACACATCAACAAAAAATTAAAACCCAAGTATTAATCATATTGTAAAATAACCTTGCATACCACAGAAAAAAGCATTTCTTTGTAACTCACAAATATCTACCAGTCTTGTTTCCTCTTGGGCCAATGTTAACTGGATTCAAAAGTCTGCCAAGATCAGCATCAAGCCATGGATCCCATTCTTTTTCTGATCTCTCTTCTGCCTGAAAAGCAGGACAACACAGTGAACCTCCAGAGGGCTCAGAGATGAGATGGAAAAGGTGGAGGCCGTTGTTTGCTGGCCAAGAAACTGAAGAAGAGACACGGCAATGAGCCACAGCCACTGTGTAGAAACAGGAGCATACTGGCTTATCACAGGATTCATTTTCACCTGTGTGAGAGGTGGTGCTTGGCTTCTCGTATCTGAAGAGGAACTGATGATTGGAAGAATTTATGGTTCTAGTACTTGATGAGCTTAGGTTGGGCCAAGGGGATGGAAGAGAGGCCCAGGCATCTTGCACAGGCTAAGAAATCGATGTCATTTCAAACTGGTGTTCTTTGGTAATTCTGAATGCTCATGGAGAAGGAGAGGCAGGGCCCTGGGCATGGAAAGGAAGGGGCAACTTCCTCTGGTTGTTCTCATCCTTCTCTTGAGCATTACAACTCCACCCTTAAGTTCACAAACAGTCCTTCTCCAATTGTATGCTTTGTACCTGCAGTGATCTGTCCCCAAATTGGGAACAACACCAATCCTTGTCCTCCGGGAGCCCCAAATTCCTTCCCACTCAGCAAGCAAAACTGTAGTGCTGCCTTTTCTTGTTGCTGTCACTGACGGATGCTTATTCCTTTGCCATTTTTGTCCCATCCTCAAGTGTTCGTTGTTGTTTTTTAAAGATGGTTCACCCAAATTACATACTCTCCCTGGATGACATCTTGTGACTATAACTTCACTCCTCTCCTTGCTTTTTCAGTGATGTTTTAGTCTGTCAGTGGTCAGGGGCAGGTCCCCAGCAACATCCCTGAGTCAAATCTACATAGAAGTTGGTGCACACCCATTGCAGAGCTGGCAAAATCATGGCTGCTGCTTGAGCCCCAGGCCAGTGCAGTGGGCTTCCCTGGAGGAGACAGGATCTGAAAGGAACTGTCCAGAAAAGGACACAATGCACACCCAAGACCAAAGTATGTTGGAAATCATAATGTCTATGGTTTCTCGCAGAAAGTAAGGAAATAATTCACAATTCTTGAATGGGATGTCACACCTACAGGCCAGCACTATTTATAGAAGCACCTCTTTTATCTTTCCCTGCAAGGTCTTTGACCAGAACTGTTCACTTAGAATAATAGAGAAAAATCCTGTTGTAAATTCTACACAAATATTAGCCACAAATCAATTCCAATAAAAATGCTACTGTCCAATCATTGATGCTGCTGTAATTGGGAGGAAGTAATTTATGTTCAAGCCTCTTTAGGGGGATTAATCTCCTGAAACCTAAGTGATCCATGTGAAGATCTTGTCACTGAAAATTATTTTTTGATCCGATGCATCCCACATATCATCATAGTAATAAATAAACATTTGTGTTGTGAAGCATTTACAAAGCGCTTTCCATCCATTATGCCTCTTAATTTTCATACTGATTTTTAGAGAGTTAATTCCTTCAACCAATATATGAATGCTTCTTGTTTATTCATTAAAAAACTGTCTGTGCCAACCATTGGGGCTGCAGTGGCAAATAACACAAAGTCTCTAGCCACAAAGAAGCCATACTTTAGTGAGAAAGGCAGGTGATGAATTCAAAAACTGCCCAAACATATGACCCAGTGTTGGGGCTGATAAGCGTAGTATTGAGAGACCAAAGGATAAAGATGGGCAAGGAGTGCCTGATACCCATGCATACAGGGCGGGCAGCCCTGAAGGACGAATGAGCCAGAAGAGAGCATTTCACACAAGGGAAATATTTGATTTGTATTTCACATATAAAGTGCTGCATTCTGTACTTACAACTTAATACTACATGAATATTTCCCATGTGGTTAAAACTTGAATTTTTAAAGGCAGAAGAATATTCTGTTTCATGACATCCTTGTAGATTTCATAGAGCCCCAGAAGTTGCAATCCAGAGCTCATCAAATTTCTTCATTCCTGACTGAGCCTTGGGCCCACCAGGCTGCAGAGAAACATCCAGCAAATTATAATCATTTGGGTTAATAGGACTGTGTGGGCCCCGAAGATTTCTGCGAGCTGGAGAGACTACCTCCAGTTCCTGGGGATTGGGCTGGACACACTTAACTAGCTTTCCTTGAAACTAGTGAGAAAGAGTAAGCTGTGGGAGAGTCGGCCTGAGAAGCTCGGTCTATGGAATGGTCCTAGGGATTTCAAGCACCACTGTTCTGCATGGATCAATGGTCCACGTGGGGATTTTAGAAGTGGATTTTGCTCCAGAGCTAATGATGAGCCTGCTGGAAATCAACTTTTGCATTTCCATGTCCAATGGTTCGTGTACAACCATAAACACGCTGCTGCTCAGGCAGCCCGACTTCATCTGCTGTCCTTGCGCTCCAGGCTTGTGGCTGGGCTTAAACAATAGGTTCTGGTCTCATGGCTTCAGTGCTGTTTTGTGAAGGCACCAAAAAAATATTTACTGAGAAGTCTTTCACCTGATTTTGGTACATAGTACATCTTTAATCAAGTAAAATTACTGTAAAACAGTGCCAGTTCTTAAATACACAGAGTAGATCAAGTAAAGGTAGCCACGTGGGCTGTGTCAAAGGGAAGCTGTGTGTTGATGATACTCTTCCACTTGTTGGTCCCATGTGGCTTCCTGGGGGGAGCACTTCAGTGCTGAGACCATGCAATTACATTTCATTTTCATAGCTGTGCTGGGAGCCAGATTATCTCTCCGTGAAGGAAGGAAGGAAATTTGAGGCTCAGAGGGGTCAAAAAAAAATTGCTGTTGATCAAACAGTTGGTGCAGAACCTGGTGTCTAACGCCATGTGCAGGACCTCGAAATTCTTAACCATTAACTTATTTCAGCCACCCCATTTGCCAGTGTACATTTTGCCTCCCACTATAATGCCTACCCTTTCCCCTCTTCTCTCTGTCCCTCTCTTGGAGTCAGGTCCTCCTTCCTGCAGCCTACACCATGACAACAGCCTCTTCAAGTCAACCTCACAGCCTCTAGCCTTCCTCCAAGACCAGCCCAGTCTCTGTTTCACCAACTCCAAAGCCCCTGGAAAGATGAGGCTGATTAGGACTCAGCCCTGCTCACAAGCCTCAGTGAAGACAGCTCTGCAAACAGGACTGCAGGCAGAAAGACGATGTCAGGGGAAGGAAGTGGAGAGAATGTTCTAGACAGTCCTTGTTGAAGGAGAAGCTTGTTGATCAGACCTTTCATTTACCTCAACACTTGCTGCCTGTTCGTCCCTCTGTTTATAATGCTCTTCCTCTGCGTTAGCTTTCTGTCACTGTAACAGACACATAGCTGAGATGATGAACTTACAAGGAGAGAAGGTTTATTTTGGCTCATGGTTTCAGAGACTTCAGTCCATGATTCACTGCCCCATGACTTGTGCCTGTGGCAGACATCATGGCGGAAGTGTATGGTGGAGTAGAACTGCTCACCTCTAGGCTGGAAAATGAAAGGGAGGAAGGGCTGGGGTCCCACTATCCCCTTCAAGGTCATGCTCCGGAGGGTCAGAAGACCTATCCCTATGCTGCTTACCTCTGCCACATCCCAAAAGCACGAAGCTAGGGACCAAGCCTTTAATTTGTGGGCTTTGGGGACATTCCAGACACAAACTCCAGAATCCACCTCGTTAGTTGACCTCTGCCCCGAGTGAAGCTCTTCCTCTGTCCCCGGCTAGGGACATTGCCACAAGTTCCAATTCCTTTCCCCAGTCCTCCTTACAGCCCTCACTACAGTGTGAACTTGTGTTTGTGTGGCTATTTGATTAATATTCATATATTCCACTAAATACTGTTTTCCTTCCAGGCAGGAATTGTCTTTTCTTCCAGAGACATCCTCACACTCAGCCTAAGCCTAATTTGTGAAACTTGTGGAATGCATTAAGAAATAAGTTAACAATTATGTAAATATATTTAAAATATCCCCAGCTCCTACAAATATGATTTTCAAACACTTTGTAGACAAAGAGTGTTTATGAAACATGCAGAATCCCGGGTCCCACCCCAGAGCTAGGGGTAAAAAAAAAAATCTCACTGTGTTACTGTAATGGTTTTGTAAGCAAGCTCCCATTCGAATGAGTCTGGAAACTTCCTCAGTAGTAGATAAAATGCAGTCTTTTTATCCCATTTAGGTGTTCTCAAATGATAGGGCTTCAGCTAGCTCTCCTCTGACTCTCCCAGCTTAAAACTAACCCCGTAGCCCCACCTCACTCAGCACTGCCTATTAACACTTCTGTGTTTCTATGCTGAGGACTTGTCGAGGCAGGGATCTTTGTCTTCTCTTGTCGCGCCCCTTCAAACAGTTCCTGGCACAAAGTGGGCACCCAATAAATGTTCAACTTAATGCACAGTGCATTGTACAGAGCACTTAAACTGTGCGAAGCCCTATGCAGCCAGGAAAGGAGAGAGGCTGGGCCACTGTAGCTTGAGATAATACTGACTTTCTTCTTTTTTCCCCTTTTTCCTTTTGATTAGAAGGTACTTGAGAAATTAGGGCAGCCATCATATTTTCTATCTAAATGCTGTTGGGTCATGTCCACCTAACAGAAAGGCAATTTTGGCTGCTAATTTCCTGTCTGACCGGATTAATTGAATTCAGTGGTGAACACAAAGAGCACCCCCACCTTGAGAGTAAACAAGACAGTGCTGAAAGGGATGCTCATCTGGGACTCTTAGCTGTCCTCTGATGAAAAGCTGTGCTTTCTTTGCTGAGATGGTGAAACTGCTAGGAAGATGAGGAGAGTGTGGGGGACAAACACAGGACAGAGGAGGGGCTCAGGAAAGGCGCTGTTTCCTTGCTGGCGTTAGTGGAAATTCTGGGCTGAGCCTTATGGCTCTAGGTTGGGAGATGAGGGGGATCCACTTTGTAGCAATTAATGATTTCATTTCTGAACCCATGGCTCTGTTGCCCACTTCATGTGAATTACACTTTCCTTTCAGAACAAAGAACTCCTCCGCATCAACCAGATGCTGGGCACTGGGGGCGGCGGTGGTGAGAAGAGTGTCACAAAAACAGCAGAAAGCCTGCCCCTGAGAACTTACAAATTAATGAAGCACTTTCTATTTCATGCTTTATGGCCTATATTAGAAAAAATTTGAGATGGCTCATAACAAAAACCACAGGTTCATTATAAGCCTTTAAATAATCATAATGGAAGGAAATGTATAAGGAAAGGAGCTAATTAGGCCCTAAACACCCAGGTTAAGGCTGGTTTGCAGGAGCACAAAATGCCAGAGTTGAACAGGCTGATGGTGAGTCCTTGGGTCATCCTCCTCACATTCTTGGTCTGTCCCTGAGCCCCTCTGAGGGTTTACCTGCTCGTCCTAATCACTTCACTGTTGAGGGGCTCTGCTTTAAACATCTCCTTTACTGAGCTGAGATTTCTTTCCACAGCTGCCCCTCACCCAGTTCATTAGAGCCACTCAGGAGCACCCCAGTCCTTCTACAGGGCATTTCCTCAGGGAGCCCTTTGAGGATCTCCTCCTGTTCTCTGTCTTCTCTTCACCCGTGTCTTTGGTGTTTCCCCCTATGAATCAAAGCACCTAAAACCAGTGGTTCTCTCAACTACCTTCCAGTTCCCAGAGCTGACACAGGACCTATTGCACAGCTCCATAAATGATGGGTGGATGCACTGGTACCCTTGTTCTCACAAGAGGAAATGCACAGTACTCAAGTGAGGTTTTCCATACTGTTTCCCACTAAACTGTTTTTAGTAAGTAAAAGAATATGTTCTACAATAACAATAAAAAGTATAGCAAATATATATGAACAATAGACTAGTCATTTGTCATCATGATCAAGTATTCTGCACTGTGCATAATTGCATGTGCTATACATTTTTAGTACTGGCAGTGCCGTGGCAGGCTTGTTTACAATAGCATCGCCACGGGCATGCAACTGATGCACTGCACTAGGGCTCTAGCAAGCTATGGCATCACCAGATGAGAGGATTTTTCATTTCCATTATGACCTTAGGGGGCCAGCACCCTATGTGCAATCCGTCACTAACCAGGTCACCACACAGCACATGACTGCATAGAAAGCACCCAGCACTCTGCCTGATCACAGTACAGTGAAGGATATTTTTTTTATTGCAAAGAATCATCTTTTTGGAAGAATGAATCAACTAATTCAGAATTCAGGTTTGACTTCTTCTGTGCAGGTTCATCTCATTTTAACATTTTTTCCTCACATCATAAGATTTGAATTGAATATTTAGTCACAGGAAATGCCTTTAAGATCTCCAGGAGACTGAAGGTAAAAATTCTATATAATAGATACAAATGGGCCTAATATCAGGGCTAGATTTATTCCAATTAAGTCAGTGTGAGTCAACTGTTTTTATAGATCTGAAGTAGAAGAGGAAGTAAATACTCCATCCCTGAGGATTTGTTAGTGGGGATTTACACGCCTCCTTTCCACTTGAGTTTGAATTAAAATATTCCCAGTGCCAAGGGCATCCTGGATGTACACACAAAATAATTGTTTTAAACTTCTGTTAGATGAAAACCACAGCACAATAGCTGAGCCACAAATGCCAGAGGTTAAGGAAAATATTAACATCATTCAAACACTGCACACAGCTGCCACATTCTGGAAACCATTGCTAAACATAGGAGTAAATCTCATTTTAAAGGTCAGGGGAAATTTGCCCATCTTTATTAACGGGTCTAAATTACCCTGGAAAGAGCTGGCTATTAAATATATGGAGATGGAACAAGTAGCTATACATATGAAAAAAAAAAAAAATCATGAGCTTCCTTCCTCACAACATATAGAGATACACATTTTCAGATGGCTATGGAATCAAAAAATGAAACATAAAACAAAATATACCAAATGATAATGTAGTAGATGCTAAAAATATGATTTTTTTAAACTAGGGAAGGTCTGTGTATGCAAGACTATAACCCTAAAAGCAACAAATTAAAATACACAAATAACTAAAACTCCTATATATTTGGGAGGCCATAAGGTTTGCAAGACAAATGACAATAGGACAAAAAATTTTGCAATATATATAACAGCTACTGTCCTTAATATGAAAAAAGCACCTGCGAATCAATAAGAAAGAGATAAGACAGAAGAAAACTTGGCAAAGAAATAATTGCCTCCAGTTCCTTCAGAGAGTAAATCTTCCATTAGAGCAGAACTGGACAATCATGGGGGTTTCTAAATCTTTCTTTCCTCTTCTTTCAGTGCTGTTGATGGATTTTTCCTCAAAATACGTTTCATTTTGCTATCCTTTTGATCAGATGGTCTCATGGCTGAGAGGCTATCATGTAACCTCATGAATGTGATATTCACTTAAATGAAATCATTTGTGAAGTGCTCCTAACATGGTATTAGGCCATGGTAAGCTACCAGTTAACTAGGTTCTTCATCCCTTATTCTTAGGGCTGCTGAGAGAAGTAGGGGAAGTCTATGTATTAAGAAGCAGAAAAGCCTCCACCTCCTGATGGAGCTTCTCAGTAAGTGTTGCTTTTCTTCCCTGTAGATGCTTCCAAATCCCTCCAGTCCTGATGGGTATATTTTAAACCCTAAAATCCGGGCCCTCCGCTCTGGCTGAAATTTTTAAATCATTTATGGAGCTACCCCAGACCAGGTGGATGTGAAGCTCAGGGTGTGGGGCCCAGCATGCTTAAGAACACAAAAGATGCAAACATGGGCCAGGGGAGGTGTCCGCCCGAGGTATGCTTTGGGATTCTTGCTGTTATCCATGAGTTCCTTCTCCATCCTGCCTTCCCGTTATCTGCCTCTCTCCTTATTGAAGTCTTAGTTTCAGTTGGACATAATACCCTTCTCCTTAGACTCCTTGGTATTCGAGTGACCTTTTGTGACAATCTTGTATACTTGTGAATTACCTTCCTGTCTAAAATGGTAAGCTCCCGGAGGCAGAGGATCTTATTTTATTCATCTTGATATCTATCTGATTTCTGTCCCCACACTTGGCATATTGTAAGTCCTCAAAAACTATTGGCTGAATGTAAGTGAATGAGGGCAGGCATTCATCTTCACATGAACTCAGAACACCACATCTGGGATCTGAAACCAAGCTCTGGAGTCTCTCTGTTATCAAGTATTTATCTCCGTAGGCAGCTTCCTTAGCTAACTTGTGAAGACTTTTTAAGATGTCTGGTTTCATTGTCAGTCCTGAAGTTGTTGTCAATTATAGAATTGAATTAGATTCACTATAGTTTGAGGAAGTTTGGGGGCCTTTAAGTCTTTCACTTTTGGCTTCTCAGTTTGGATTTTCAATCATGAACAGAGACTGAATTGAGTTGTCAAAACAAAGAGCTGGTAGAAGATGGTGCTGGAGTTGTAATCGGACACGAGTCCACCTGCTTATCACAGAGATGCCAGCAGTCAGGAGCCAAAAGTTGGGGGGAAGGAAATCACGTTTATTCAAGGGCTGGCACCCTGAGAAGATGGTGAGAACTATTACCACTCCCCGAAAGAAGACCGTTGTAGGGAACTCAGGAACCTTAAAGAGCATGTATGGGGAGGGAGAGGAGGTGCTGGGGGCAGAAATGTGTGGGTGCAATGGCAGACAGAAACACCAAAACAACACCCAGGATTTGGAGGCAGATTCATTTACGTTGACGGGCACTGATCAGGATCATTCCTAGAATATCAGGCCCTGATCTCTGGTGGTCTAGGGCTTATACAAGATAAGCAAGCAGGAAGTACAGAGGCAGAATGGCTTGTCAGTTGGGGATTGGTTTATACAATGTGCATCACAGTGGCCAGCTTTTCTAAGAGACAGAAGCAACCAGGTCTAGAACAGGAACTACTACCTGGGCAACTAACAAACTGAAGTATACTGACTGGCGGGGGGGGAGGCATTTTCTGCTACATTGCGAAGAATCTTTGCCATCCAGGGCATGTGTCTTTGTCTTTTTTATTTCTTTCCTTCCTTCCCCCTCTCCACCCACACCAAAACATCACAATTGACCTTCACTTCCTGGGGCTAGTCCCTGTAATTCTTTAGATGAATATTAATTTTTTATAATTAAATCTCACAGCAATTTACATGTTTTTTGTTAGTTGACTAAAGGATGAGGAAGACACTACATGTTCTGATGTTAGCTGAAGGTCACCAGGTGTCCTGTGCTCTATAAATGTAAACAAAGATTAACTGGCACTTAATAACCTAATCATTGAGGTATAGCTTTTCTTTAGAGTTTAGAAAAGGGAGGCGAAATCAAAGTATAACTTGCAAAGGGAGGACCACTGATACAGTCATTAGGCAAGTTACCTTAAGCAAGTTACCACTTAGACTTTAGTCCCCTCATCTAAAAAATGAAATACGATACTACTAGCTACATCATAGGGAGGAATAAAATGATTTGGATATTTTTGGATATATTTGTCATAGTACCAGAAACATAGGGAACACAAGAAATGATGGCCTCTAGGAAAAAAAATAGGGTAAAATTAAAGAGTATAGGCCATTCTGAAAAAAACAGAACAAAGCAAAACAAAAAACAATTGAGCATTTTTCAAGTGAAAGAAGAAACTAATATTTCCTGTTGTGTTCCACGCTCAGAATTTCTCTGGTTAATTCAGTGCAAGGAAATTGGCAAATTATTTAATATATGATGTAACATAATGCATTTTACGTATTATATATCATAATGTAGCATAGCATACTATAACACAATATGAAAGTATAAGTATAATCATAGTGATGATTATTATAATTAATAATAGAATAGATATAATTGATTAATATATTAAAGTAATATAAAATAATATGATGTACATGTCTTTTCTTTTCACTGCTTTCAGAATAAGCTAAAGGAAGCAAAGGCCCAAGTTTGAAAGTGGAGTAATAAACTCCACTTTGAAAGTGGAGTATTACTTTTGTAATAAAGCAAAGAAACAGGACATGCTCTGTTGATTGGTTTGCAGGTGTCTTTGTACTGTGTTTTCAGTATAAAAGTTCTGGTTGCTATTCCACCTGCGCTCCCTCCACAAATGTTAGCTCTGGTTCAGAGACTTTTCTGCATCCAGCTGGTCTCACATGTGATTCCTTTTTCTTTGAGCTGTATCTCAGAATGGCTCCTTAACCTTTACAAGAAGTGCATGTTGTCTGGGGGCCAGGATGTCCATGTGATCCTATCCATAGATTTCTAGCAAGAAAATGTCCTTATTAACCTGTCAGGTCTCACACAGAAGGAAGAAAACGTCACTTATTATATGCGCTATCTGGTTCTTCCTTCCCTGCAGCGACCTCATTGTTGTCAGTTTCATGTTGGTGCTTTCATTTGTTTTTGTTTATTAGAAATGGAGTCTTGCCGGTGAGATGGCTCAGCGGCTTAAGCGCCTGCCCGGCAAGCACGAGGGCCCGAGTTCGACTCCTGGAACCCACATACGAAAAAGGGGCCGGTGATATCGCTCAGCGGCACGGGCGCCTGCTGGCGCACGAGGTCCTGAGGTCGACCCCCCAGTACCCACAAAAAAAAAAAAAAAATAGAAATGGAGTCTTGAGGAAGTGGTCTTTAGGTTGCTTTAGAGACTTGGTG
Source organism: Erethizon dorsatum (assembly GCA_028451465.1). Taxonomy (NCBI): domain Eukaryota; kingdom Metazoa; phylum Chordata; class Mammalia; order Rodentia; family Erethizontidae; genus Erethizon; species Erethizon dorsatum. The sequence goes on along the minus strand of CM051825.1, from coordinate 146,358,388 downwards.
GCACCTTGTGGACATTATAGCTCCAACCATCCTGTGGAGGATTTGGGAATGAGGTCTACCCTCCTGCTTCACTAGGTCTGTGAAGCAACTGGATTCTGGACCATGTTCTGGTGTGTTGACAATTTGAATGACCAGATTTGTGTTAAAATATCCAGTGAGTTATTGAGAAAACAACAAAACACCATCCATTGTCACCAGGCATCAAAGGAGCAAAGAGCTCTTTCCCAGAGGACCTTGGCTCAGCTGTCTTCACCCTCAAATCCCCCTCAGTTCTGCCTCTGTCCCTCCCTTTCTGCATGGAGCCCCTTGGTGCCTTGATCCTGTCACAGTGTTGGAAGCATGAAGTGGATTCTACTTGGGCCAGAATCTGGGTTGCCTTCATTCTTCCCGTGTCTACCCCAGTGGGTCTTTCTGCACCACATCTGTGATGAGCCAGATTAGAGCTGTCTTTATTTTGACAAATTTTTCATTTTTCACTATTTATGCATGAACCCCAGACTTCTACTAGCCATATGGTATTATCATACAGAATTTAAAAGGTGCCCCCTCTGGTCAGATGCAGTTTCACTGATGTACAAATTTGGATTGAAATTCCCATTGTTGAAATGAAAACCACATTCTCCTCTAGTGGGTGGATTCAGGTTTGTGCCACATGGAAAGTGAAGCCAGGGTTCGGCTTTTGTCTCCTTGTGAGTCCACGTTCTCATGCGCGTTACTATCTGTACACCATAGGTAGCACTTCTGATGCCCCCTTCTTCTGGGTGCTACTGTTTCATTTTAGAGTCACCTTACAAGAGACAGAGTGGGAGACTAAGTTACATATGTTAAAAAACCCCAAATTTTCTAAAAGTCTTAAATGCTTTGCAGGGCATATCCATTTAGCAAACATCAAGAGAGTATTTGAGAAGCCTAGCCTAAGAAGAGGACTCTCCAAATGGCTGGGATGACATCACAGACATCCCATGGGACTTGGCAGTCACCAAAGACCCAGACTGGAATGAGCTGAATGGGTCCACCGAGGCACACTCTTCAGATGCATTCTCTGTCCTCAAGAATAACAGCATTTTTGGCACCAGGTTCTCTTCGTCTTTATTTGTTCCAGATATCATGGATGTGTTAGATTTGTCAAGATCCTTTTTAAAAAAAGAATAATAGCTTTTTAGTACAATATTTTAACTCTCAAAATTAATGCATAAAAATCCATGATGAACGAATACCAAAATGTTTTACAACAGCATCACTAATTTTTCCTTTTGCCTCTAATTCCAACATGGCTTGTCTCTGCATTGTAACTGATAATGTCTCGATTTAAAATTTTGAGTTTTGTTCATTATGGTTTTTTGTATTAATTGTTGTTCATTATGGTTTTTTGTATTAATTGTGATTTTTTAAAACACTGCATTCAGACCTTATTTATTTTGATGACTGACTTTTTTGGCACCTCCATTCAGATAGTGTAAAAAGCAAGCACCTTGCTGGCCTCTACAATTCCACCCCCGATCACTAACTCGCCAGCTACTGCCCATCCTTGAGAGCTGTAGCATGCATTGCCCAAGGAATTCTGCATCATACCAGCAAGTGTCAAGTCCCGACAACCTTATGCTGCAGGATCTGTTATTAACAGAAGGGCAAAGAGGTTAAATGACTGGCTCAAGGTGTGGAAGAGGAAAGAATGAAATTAGTGCAAAACCCATTACATGGATCATGTTAATAACAAGGAAAAGGAAGAGGTGGAGGAAGCAAGAGGCTATACAAACTTGAAGAGCCAAATGCACAGCTCAGACAGGGTTGCAGCTACCTGGGCCTCATGAAAGCCACTCCCCCACTCCCCAAGGAGTCACACAGAGCCAGCTGTGCACACAGGGCCTCTGGATGGTGACATTCACAGGACAGAGAGTAACCAACAAGAAAGTGAGCATCCAAAGACCTGTGTTTGGAAGCTGATTGCTTAACCTTTTCCCAAAGAGCCCAACAAATATTGCACACCCCCAAGACAAATTATTTTCTCTTTCATAAAACTCAAGTGGACGCATCTCGATTTCTCTGCAAACAGAGCGACTGCATTGCAGTCACTGGAAATGTAGGGTCTGAATGGAAATTAATGCTGTTGATGAAAACAACAGTCTAAAGCATTAAAGCGTACTAGACTGAAAAGACAATGGTATTTGCATCCTTTTGAACATTTGCCTAGATTTGCATAATGGAGATGTCAATTGTATTGCAAGAGAAAAATCAGCTTACCTGGGCTCACATTAACTGCCAGCTTGCTACAGACCCCTTAAGGGGTGGGAACATCACCATGCTTTGCTCTTTTGACAGAGAAAAATGTGAAGCTCCTACATTTATCAAGTGAGTCTTTAGTGAAACAGGAGTGAAAAAACATTGTGGGCTGTTGCTTGGTCCCAGTCTGCAAACACCACGGAGGAGACAGATTCCTGCTGGAGGCAAGAACCAGGAAGAGCTCGCTGCCTGCATATGAATGTGTGGTAACTGAGTTATCCTCTGGAAATGAACAGTGTATATCTCAACCTTGGGCCCTTTTGGACTCTACCGCTAGAAATCATAACATCAACCTTGGGGCACAATTACATTAATCTCCTTCTTTCTGGTACCTGCTAACAACATCTCTCCGGGCTCCTATTTGGAAGTGTTCAGCAACTGCAGATGTGCACCAGAATCCCTTGGTGCATCAGAAACCCCTAGGGTACTTTTTAAAAACGCGGATGCTGGGGCCGGTGAGATGGCTCAGCGGCATAAGCGCCTGCCTTGCAAGCGCGAGGGCCCGAGTTCGACTCCCGGAACCCACATACGAAAAAAGGGCCGGTGATATCGCTCAGCGGCACGGGCGCCTGCTGGCGCGCGAGGTCCTGAGGTCGACCCCTGGTACCCACAGAAAAAAAAGAAAAAAAAAAAAAAAAAAAAACGCGGATGCTGGGGACGGTAAGATAGCTCAGCGGCGTAAGCGCCTGCCTGGCAAGCGCGAGGTCCTGAGTTCGACTCCTGGTACCCACATACGAAAAAAGGGCCGGTGATACCGCTCAGCGGCACAGGCACCTATTGGCGCGTGAGGTCCTGAAGTCGACCCCCGGTACCCACAAAAAAAATGCAGATGCCCAGTCCCCGCGGTACTCTTACAGGGATTCTAATGCACAGGCAGGGTTGAAAACCATCCTATTTTCTTACCTAAAGCTGCTTTAATATAGTAAATGCTTTTATATAGCATCCAATTTCATAAAATTCAGTGTGGTATAAATTTTACTCTCAATAATTCTGGGCCCATATAAGGATCCATTTACCCCAAATGTAGAGACAAGGAGAGGGGATAATCTAATTGCATAATTTATGAACTTCTTGCCCCTGAAAGAGCAGTTTCACCCTCTTGTTGTCTCAGTTTCTTCACCCATGAAATGGGGATAATGATTCCTTTTCTGTTAATGCATGAGAAGGATTTATGACACTGTCTATAAAAAGGTAGGGTGTAAGTGATGGATTCTCTTCTATGTAACATTTTGCAAAACTTCCTCTCTGTAGTTTGACACCAGTGCATATTTTGATGTATTTTAAACAAGGGGCCACACTTTTATCAACAGCACCCAGATCATGAAACAAGACTTTCACTCCTGTAGCCCCTTCCCATCACCGTCTTCTCTCTATGGAGAAGAGGTTGGCATTTTCCTGCTATCTAACACCCCTGAGACTTCCTGTGAATGAAGGTGTACCAGGGGTCCTCTTTCCCGTGTACTTTTTTTTTAGTGGTCATATGTTGCTGTAATTTGAGCTCTCTCTCACCTTTGTCCTATATTCCATTATGCAAATGTCCCATCATCGTTAATCCAGGACATTTCATTCTATTTTAATTAACATTTGCAAAAACACCCTAACCACAGTAACTTTCCAAACTGTTCACTCTCCAGCTGCTTTCTCAATTTCCTACACAGTGTGCCTGGGTCTCCAGGCTCCTCATCCCAGCAGAATAAAACTCATCTTCCTTAGCCCTGTGTTCAAATGTCTTCTCATTGGGCTGCAAGCAACTCTTCCATTGCCATCCACCACCCTTACATAATGCCGTTTTTTTCTTTGTGGCCAGGCCTCTTCCCTTAGGGATGATCCTCTTGGCTTGTCCAACAACCCTTAGAGTGTTCTCTACTTACAGTGTGTTTTCCCATCTCCACCTGGAGAACACCTACATTCGCTCGAGATGTGGAGGTTAGTTTGTCTCCTATGAGAAGCCTTCTCCCACTCCGGCTATGATAAACCTTCCTTCCAACTACTCGTCTAGCATATCATGCAGACCTCATGCCGGGGGCATTGGAAGTACGGGTTTACTTCTTCTCTACAGAGGTATGCACTGCTCAAAGTAGCAAGCTGCCGATCTGCCCCATTCATCTCTGTACCCTCCCTTTGCACCTATGACAGTGGTTGGCTCTTCTCAGCGCCTGGGTAAGTATGATAAATCGACTTAATTAATCAGAAAATTTCAGACATTGCTTCTCTTCCTTGGAGAATAGCTCTGGTTTGAGGTCAGATGATGAACATCTTGAGAAAATTATAATTCTTCATCTCCCAGGGAAAATTACCATTTGTCTTAACTAACTCTTTAACTTCTTGTGCCCCTCTTCCTACCATGCTCCACTCTCACCCTGTGGACACCTCTGGTTTGGCAGCTCAGCTGCAGCCTGGTCCTTCCCCACCCTCTCCTAACAGGGCAGCCATGGATGCACTCATTCACCCTTGAGCATATATGGTTGATGGCAAGACGTCAGACATTATCAAAACAGTACTTGCATTTTTATATACTGTTTTCTTAACCCAATGGAAAGACAATCCAAAGTAAAACTTAAGTAGGTTTATTTCCAAAGGGGCAAAGAAAGTCTTTCTGGTAGCCCTCACAACTATTTAATGTAACTAAAAATAAAACTAGCCCTGACTACTAATAAGTCAAACCAGTGGAGGTTACAACAAGGGAAGGTGGATAATTCAACCTGGCTTACTTTGACCTGAATTTATGCCAACTGGGCCTTTGCCTGAATTATTCAGAAAAATGTTCTCAGTTGCCCCTTAATTCATCTTGTGCAGCTAGTCCTTTGTATATTCAAAAATGTTTTCTATGATGATTTTCCATACAGCTAATGTCACCTCAGCCAGGTCAGTGTTCACCAAATTATTCTTAGACTAATTCACTCTATCACTTTTAATCACACCTGTTCCCAGTGGTTATGTGTGATGAATTCATCTGTAGACCGAGAGTTAGCTTATAATGTCCTTTAGGTATCATTTTTCACTGCTGGCTTTTGTCACCACCTTTGTTTATATTTGATTCAGAAGATACTAATTGAAGAAGTGACAGGTTGTAACTAGGCATAAGATCAATGTAGTTAGTTATTTTTTAAACTCTCACAACTTGGTACCTGTCTACTGAAGCAGGAACACAGACATTGGGAAAGCCTGATTAATATACAATTGTAATCACAGAGGGACTTTGTGTATTCTCTCCTCAATGCAATGAGACTCTTAGAAGTGGCCTTATTAACATTAACTTTCTAGATAGGGTTCTGATTTTCTTCTCACGCTGCCTGGTTCTGAGCCTTTCTGTCCACCATCCAAAGGTTACCTTTCCATATGGGGCTTTTTGGAGATGACGGATTTCTAGTACTTCTGTCCTGCTTGTTGCTGAAAACTCCCGGTCCCTCCCCCTTCGCTTGTTTTAGAGTGCATTTACTGAAGGGAGCAGCTTTCAGCCACAGTGCCAGAGGGTTCAGACCTGCCTTTGTTTTGCAACTTCCATTTCTGCTTGGAGAAAATCTGCCCAGTCAAATGGCAAGAACTATACTATCCCTCTCCCCAATAAGGCTTACTGACACTCTCACCACGTTGGCAGTTTCCTCTGGATGCTAAAAATAATTACGAATATTTGAATTGAAATCATTGGGATGTGCACTATAGAAAACAGCAATCAATTAACGCTAAATTTCTGTGAATGTCCTCAAGGTATATTCAGAAAATCGGTGTTATAAGAGCCTGAATAGCTCCATTAGTTTAGCTTGATTGTACTGATTCCTTTTCCTTATTTATACTTACATGGAATAATATATTAATGAGAATTAAGTAATTTTATGAAACAAATGAATTTTCTTTCAGAAGTAAGTGTTTCACAATTCTTATTAAGTAATTAAATCCTAATGCTTGATATCATAGTTTTTGATACTGGATAAATGGCTGAATTTATAATTAAACATGGCCCTTGGACTGAACTTACCAGATACTTGGGTCAATTATATAACAGCAGTGAACACTGCAGTAGATGTTATCACAACAATAATTACTGTGGAACACTGTACTGTGTTTCTAAGTGTCTTTTTAAAAATGGGTTATCAGCAATAGAAGTGCACTGAGCCTCTATGATAGGTTTTTACACTACACACAGCAGACAAGGACCAAATTCTCTAAAACAAAGTCAGACATCAACCTTCAATAAATGATTTTTACCAGTAAGCATTGAATGCTCACTGGTAGCAGCTGCAGGTATGCAAACATTTGACCTTACCCTTGTTTCCAGGGCTCTTACGGTGCTTTGAGGGATACACATGTGCAGAGAAAGGTACCAAAGCAGCCTTGCTGTTGGAAGAAAGAGGAGTTTGAATTCTCCCTGAATTGTCACTGGAGAAGGGCAACTGTTTTAGTTTTGGTTTGGTTTGGTTTGGTTTGGTTTGGGTTTGGTTTGGCTTTTGGTTTTGGTTTTTTTTGAGACAAGTTCTTGCTATGTAGTTCAGGCTGGCCTTGAACTCGCTATGTAGTCTAGGCTGGCCTCAAACTCATGGCAGTTCTGCCTCAGCCTCCCAAGTGCTGGGATCACAGGCGTGCGCCACCATGCCCAGCAGCAGCTGTTTTCTGTACACGGATAAGGCCTTGCTCCTTATCTTGTTAAGGGCCCATGATATCATCTTTCCACATTCAGAAGCCTGATTTTATGTCTATGTTCAGAGGTAATTTGAATGCTAGGGATGCATTTTTAGTAGTCAAACTCATAGAGATGAACACGTAAACCAGGACGCAAATATATTGATTTATAGTGAGAAATACAGTTATTAGCTGGGGTAGGTATTCATATTTGCTTGTCGACACATTCGTTCTGTGCAGGTAACACTGCATGGGAAGCCAAATTTTAGTCGTGAACTACACTGAAGAATATTAAAACAAAAACTTATGTGGTCTTAACAAAGCATTTCTCAACTACAATTATTTTTCTAGCACAGACTGCTAATAACTAATAATAATAAGAGCCGCCATTTACCAGGAATTATGCTAGGCACTTGGCACGCATGACCTCATTTATCCCTCATGGAATTTTTTTATAAAGGTGTTTTCTCACCCTATGAGCAAGACTGACAAAATCACTAACTCGTCCATGCTATGTAGCTAAGACACAGCCGCAAAGATCCCAAGCTAATTTCCGTTGATCATCTGTTTTAATTGAGAGAACTCAAGTTGTGTCTGGTTGAGTCTGTCAACCTTTCAGAAAACTAGACTCTAGTCAGGAAGTGAAGCCTCGGATGCAAAAGCTTCCACACCCTTCATGCACAGCCGAGCTCATCGGTGGATTTCTCCGCCCGGGGCTCTGCACGTCCTTAGCGTTCTCTTCTCAGCAAAGATGCCGTCTGTCCCCGCACGTGATCAGTTTTGAGATACACTTCTCTTCCTGTTCTTCGTGCTTCTTTTGCCTCAATTTCATTTTCTCTTTTAATCTTCACAACTTCCCTATGACTTAAGTTACACTTCCGCTTTACAGATGAGAGCGTGGAGTCACACCGATGCTCAGTAACCCAGGCTAGGTCAGAAGCGCAGAATCGGGAGATGTATTCTGCAGTCAGCACCTGCAGGATGAGTGCCAAGAATTGGTAGAGATCACAGGAGTTCAAGGTGAAGAAGAGTAAGCCAGAGAATTAATGAGCATGGCTTATGGAGAATGTATTTGGAGAGGGGAGAGGCCCAAGACAGGAGAATGGGGAGGTGGCAGAGTTCTGCGCTCTGTTAGTGATGTCGCCCTGGAAGTAAAGTGGAGAATGTAGTAGTAAAAGCATTGTCATGTACCCTCCTCAGTACATGTTGTCAGTTCGCAGTTAAAACACCACTCACGCACCTCTGGGGGATGGATCTCAGTCATCTAGATAGGACCCACAGTTTTCAAGACAGGAAAAATGATTTCACTGTGACATATATACTCACCAATCTTACCGTGATTTGAATATTCTATAATTTATGCCAGCTAAGTACGGTAGCAGAGTGCATTTAGACCCCATAAAACAAAAAGTTCCAGGAAAGAAAGGATATCTGTGTTTCCATCATGCTGGAACCCAGGGCCGTGGTGGATTGGAATATTTCAAAGATTGAAAACAATTACTAGAGAAAATAGGAAACCATTGGGAAGCTTTCTAAATAAAGGAATAATGAAATCAGATGTGCGGCTTGGAAATCGCTCTGCAAAGCATGGAATGAAGGTGAAAGGGACACCAGGAGAGCTATGGATCTGTTTTCATTGTAATAGGACCTAGAGGAGGTAAAGAAGATGTGAGTTCAGCAGGGAGAGAGGAGGGGAGGGTAGGAATGCCACAACCCCTATTCTCAAACAATTCTCCCTCCTCTCCCATCCTCCAGTCCACTCTTCTCTGTTAAACATGTTTTGAATGCCTACTATATGCCAAGCACCATTCTCAGTGGTCCTTGAAGTCTGATGTCTTTGCCAACACGTTGGAGAGAGTCCTTGATATAGAATATACTCCAGGCTGTCAGCCAAATAAAACCTGATAAACTTCAGCCAGTCAAGGAGACTTCAGTGTCAAATAGGGCTTTTGTATAAACGATGGCTGGCACATACATACTTAGTACATATTCTATGGGCGAATAAATGAATAGGCGACCAAAGGAATGGAGTAAATGGACTCGTTGAAGGGTGTTGAACCTAGACTTTGAAATGTCTGAAACCATTTCAAAGAGAGAGTCAGACTCTTCTTAAGGAAGCCTTTCTCTCTGTTCCAATCTCTAAGAAAAAAAGATGGATGATATCAATGCAGATAAAATATTATTTATTCTTGCTGCCAAGCCAGCAAGAATGACAGCTTTGGAAGGCAGTACTTGTCCATGCGCAGTCCCAGACTATAGAGGCATCAACATTTTCTGTATGGGTTCCTGAGTCCTTCTCCAAACCTGCAAAGTTAATCCCTTACGAAAGGAAAAAGAACTTTAAACAAGCACCATGGTTCATTTTGATGCACTGCAAAATTATAAGAATCATTGGTTTAGCATTAAAACCAAACTTCCCAAGCACTTAAAACCCCAGGAAGTAAATGTCTGTTATGAAGGCAGCTAATGCAGACTAATGGCAGTCTCTATGGAAAGCCTTCAAAACCGCAGAGGCACAGATCCCTCTTGATTAACCTTGGCCCTCAGGTGTGGGGACTCAGATGGCCCCAGCACCACCCTCTCAGTGTGGCTGCTCACGGAGGATGGCAGGAGAATGTTCAAGCTCTGTGACCATTAAGTGAGAAGAGCTGAAGAAATTTAATGTTCTTTCCAATAACAGTATTAACAGGGATGTGTTATCTTTAGGGCATCTTCCCTTTTTTATGTATCTCTTAATAAATTTACATAACCTTTTACTGAGAAGGAAAGCTTGTTTTTTAAAAATTAGAAAATCTTAAAACCTTAAAAAATCATAAAAAGTAAAAATCATTGATAGTCCTGCCATGGAAAGATAAGTAATGTCCATCTCCTTCTGGGTTTTATGGCATGTAGATAAGCACATAATTTTACCAAAATGGAATCTTGCAATATACACTGTTTTGCACCCTGTTTTATTCAATATGAATGGAAGTACTATCTTTCCAACTCATCCATATCATCATTTTTAGTGGCTGCAAGAGTGTGCCATGGTGTGGATGTTTCTCTTTATTATATTATCCCATTGTTTTGGATGTTTTGGTTAAGTTTTCATTTGGAGCCGTAAAAAAGATGAATTTGCAAAACAAGGGACAGTACGCACAGGTAACCCTGCACCACCTTAAACTTTCTGGCTCCCTCCTCAGCCTTACAGAGTGAGATGTCCCCAGTCGTGGTGCATATACTCTTGCCATTTCCGTTCTCTATAGAAGCCACCATCTCCTCCCAGCCCACTCTTACCACTTCAGTTCTCTGTCAGAACCATCATCTTTCCCACCGCTCACCTTGGTGTGTCATTCAGCTTCACTAGAGATCCTCTTGCTTCATTTGATTATTTGTCATTCATTCCACAAACATTTACTGAGTTCCTCCTGTGTGCCAGCACTTTGCAGGAGACTGGGGGACATCAAAGAAGGCGATGAAATGAGGATGCTTTAGCTTCAAGTAACAGAAATCTCTGACTCTAACTGATCTCAACCTAAGTGAGAAAAGAAATTTCATCAAACCGAGAGGTCAGGGGAAGGGCAAACTCCCAGGTGCAGTCCCCACATGGCTCAAAAATCTCATCAGTGTCTCAGGATCTTTTCATCTCTCTGAGGTATCGTGGCCACTGTCATTTCCAGTCCAGCAGTTCTTGTTTGGTATCAAAATGGTTCCAGCAATTGCCAGCCTGATGAGACATCAGAGAGAAGGGGTAGCTCTTGTCTATTTGGGGAAGAGGAAGAGACAGAAAAGTCTATACATGTTTTTCAGCATAGGCCAGAATTGTCACCGACCTACCCTAAACTAGATTTTAGCAAGGCTGCAGGACTCCCAACACAGGCTTAGGCAGCACCTTGAGTGGGAGAGGTACTGAAGATTAAGACTCTACAATCATCAGGGAAGGTTTCTCTGGGGACCTCAGCCCTGGCCTGTCTTGTAGGACTTTTTGTAGTGTTAGAGATAGAGAGAGAAGCATCCCAGGGTGTGCAATGACACTCAGCGTGAAAGGTTATAATTATATGGGGAATTCCAAATACTCTTTGGCTGGATGGTAGGGGTGACGTAGAGACCAGACTAGTGATAGATTAAGCTGCAGAAGAAAGCAGAGGCCTTATAAGTCATGATAAGAAATATGGGTTTTACTTAAGGGAATGGAACTCCACTGGAATATTTGAAGCAGAAGGCAGGTGAGATTGGAGGTATCAGTTCCCTCTTGACCAGTCGACTACATGGGATGGAGAGTGAGGTAAGATTAGGGTCTTGGAAAACAAGATTATATTGGTAATTCTAGGAGGAGTCTGAATGGGATCAGGATCAGATAACTGGTTTGATGGGAGGGCTGAGGGGAGGAGAGTCTAGTTTTTTTCCTGAGGTTTCCAAGATTATCTAGAAATCTAGATAAAAGGGATGATGCATCTGGGAAAACCATAATGTAGAAGCTACTCATATCTGATTCAGACAGTGTAGAGCAACTGTCAAATCATAGATACCAGCTCGCAGTACATATGGGATATTGGCTGACTGGTAAATAAATGAGTATCTTTTACAGGTGCCATTGGCACAAGTTCTTGAATGAAATGAGGAATAATGACAATATTTGTGTTGTGTGAGGGAAAGAGTAGATTAGCTATTTGTAAGTGAGGCACTGAGCAGGTGTCCTGTGGATTAGCAGGCAGGTTGTAAATTCATCACCCTGGTGAAGGTGTAATACTCTTCCTTCCTTCCCTTCTCCCCTCCCTTCTTGTCTCCCTCTCTTTCTCCCTTCTTTTCTTTCCTCTCTTCCTCCCTTCCTTTCTCCCTCCTTCTTCTGTGTGCCTGTAGTTTATTAAATATTTAAGAATTCTATTCATATATTCATGGCAGGGCTTTCCCATTTTGCAAAAGAGCTTTTTACTTTAAGCTTCAGGTATGTGTAATTAGAAGGAGCTATGCATTCTCCTCAGACCAGGAAGCTTTGCCATGTAAAATAGAATGTTCCCAGTGTAAGACAGGGGAGTAAAACCAGAGGTGACTCATTTGTAGGCGTCCCCACCTGTCTTCTCTTGCTGAGAGGACAGTTTTCCTGCTGATGATTTCTCACTGCTTAAGCATGGTTTGAACAGGAGCAGGGGAGTGAGAGAGTCCCTGATGGCTTTACCAATATCCGTTTCTAGGCTTGCAGCTATGTGTAGGAGAGAATTGCTGACCGTGGGCACGTCCACCCAGTCTCTTCTCAGGAAGGACATTATAATTAACTAGTGTCACAGCACATTCGAAGGTCTGTAATCTACCTGGTAGTTAGCATGCCCTGAAATTTTTAATCTTATTACAAAATATTGAAAGTCCACATGCCTTTGGAGAGTTTTGTCTTTCTTTGATGGCAACGTGGCAACATACAAAAAGTCTAGAAGTTAGGAATGACACCCTCAGAGTTTGAACCCCAGCCCGGGCCCTTATCAGCTATAGCCTGGATAAAGGAAATATAGAATAGAGGGCCTTTGACTTGGGACTAAAGTTCTACCTTAGTTGAGCCAGTTAATAGCTATGTGGCTTTGGGCAACAAATGTTCCCTTTTCTTTCATCTGTAGAATGGGGTTAATGCTACTAGCTCTGCAATGTTGATGAATGGCTGGTATACAATAAAGCTGCTATGGAGACATCCAAGCACACAATGCATGCTATATAAGTTACAGCTGTTGCAGTGATTGCGTTCTTATACTCTGTGTCCTAACTCACAACATAAGAATGAAAAAAATACCTGACTTGCACTTTCTGTGTAGGCATGACAGTTATAATTCTACACTAGTTTTTCTCAACCCCATCCTGTAGCGCTGTTGACATTTGGGGCCCAGTTAATCTTTGTCATGAGGATGTTGCCCTATGCAATAACCAGAAATGTCCTCAGGCAGAGCCAAATATCCCCGAGGTGGGAACGGGGTGGTAAATTGCCCCAGCTGAGAACTATTGTTCCAGAATGTATAAGAAAGTGCCTAAAATTTAGGAAGTATTCCAGAAACAAGAGTAGCTACTTTCTCTGACATAGAAAGCTATGAGAAGAAAGTGCAAAAAAGTCATGATCGTTTCCTGAGTGTCTAGATCAGTGGTGGCGAATTTATGGCATGAGTGCCACAGTGGGCTGTTTGTATCATTGAAAGCTCTAAAAGGTTCACCATCACTGGTCTAGAGAGTCATGCATAAGTGAGAATAGTGGGACAAATGAAACCTTTTCCAGCACAAGAAAGCTATCTTAAGTTCAGCTCCAGATGCAAACCACAGATGGGAGTGACTGTGAACTTTCAAAGAAAAGTTCTGTCGCCATCAAGGGGTTTGCATTCATTTCTGTTATAGCCCTAGGTATCCTAGGACTGAAAACAGGGCCCTACCCCCGCTCCTCTCTGGATGATCTTGGAGATCAAGTCGAGTTCCATGAAAATCATGCATCTTGGATTCAGTACAATGTGCTTTGTCCCTGGCTTATTTTCCCCTTCCCTGACTCTATTTTTCCCTTTCCCTGAGAAGAAAATGGTCAGCTCAGGCTTGGGCTTGGGGCAAGCTACAGCACTGACCAAATCCTGCTGCTGCTGGAGCATTCCAGAATTCCTCTACCTCATCATAAGAAAGCAGCTGCATTTGTAGCAGTTGAGGAGGTGGTTCTGAAGCACATTTAAAAGCAGTTTTACTAATAACAGCACCCAGTCCTTCAGGGCCATGAAAACTCTATTTAACCACACATTTTTTCCTCCAGGGTTTCATTATGTTTGGTAAAAAATAAAATAAAAAATCAACACTGTTTCAGAGTCTGGAGAGCTGTGGGGGCGTGATTCAGTCACTTTAGTAATAGAAATGGAGAAATATTGTAAAAGTTATCTTTGATAACCGTGATCAGAAAGAAAGATACCCCACAGTGCACACAAACCAACACACACACACACACACACACACACACACACACTTGCCTTTTTTCACCATGTGACTAAATGAAGAAGAGATTTTCCTCTACCCAGAAATGTTATTGCTCAGAACAGCATTTCAGCACTTTTATGATATAGTAACATCAGAGCGGGGGAGTAATTATTTTCCGATAATACATGTGCAGCACTTTAGCTGGATATGATGGCGCTTCCATGCTGAGATCTACGAAGTATAGCTCATACATCCCAACACTTATTCAAAATATGTATTTTTATGATTGATGAGGACATGGCAGCATGCCACCTTCGTAATTTGCATCTTTTGAAAAGCGGTTCTGTGTGTAAATCATTGGCATGTATCTCCAATCAGAAGTCAAATGGTTCACACTGTAAAAACTCTGATGTAAGCTTTTATTAAATATGTTGTTGAGAAATCAGAAATAAGTATGCCTTAACAAATTTTTATATTTTATTACAAATATATATAAATATATATAAATGCTAATCATGGTCAAGTTAATGATTATCCTTTCTCTTTCTAAATGTCCATATTCTGTGCTTTGCTCAAAGTCAAGGAGGACCTCTTAGGGCATTTATTAACAAGATGCTTGAAGGGAAGGAAAAGTTGTCTCTTTGACAAGAGAAAACATAAATGATGAGGCCAAATTCAGCTTTGATATGTCCCAGATTTTTCTGTTGTAAAATTCCAACAGGAGTCTCTAATCTTTTCTGGATATCTCCTGCATGAAGACCCTAAACTTGAAAATCACACTGAGTCTTTTCATAAAGGGAGTAGGAGTTTTCAGTGTGGCAAATGGCAGGAAAAAGACACTTGAGATTACAAAGCGAGAGATGCTATTACTGTAGGAATCCTTAATACAGTGTAAATGTTGAACTTGGGGGACAGACACTGCAATTCAATTGTGAAGAGCGTTTCATGGAGGGCTCTGGCTGGGTGAAGGGATGGTCCCTTGATTTCGGCAGCTTCTGCTGATACCTGCAACTCTCGGAGCCCAGTAATATCCCAGAGGGAGAACCACACACCAGGGCATATGGCGTGCCTGGGAGGTGCCGGGGAGGGAGACTCGGCTCCTTTGCTAGAGTTGAAGCAGAAGAAGCTTATGAAGATCCTGGGACTTAAGGGATGAAGTCCACAAACCGTGGCAGAGTGGGGAACTTGGGGAGGCTCCCTCCAGGGATTCCAAGACAAGAACATTTGGGCAATGGAGGCAAAGGAGACACCAGCCAGATGCCACTGGGCTGGATGCCCAGGTAAACCCCTCCCTCTGTGCCCTGGATCATTCCCTCCTGCCACCTCTCTGTGCCTCAGTCCCCAAGACCACTCCTCACTCTGGGTGGATATTTAGCGCTCTGTCATTTAGTTCTGTCTAGTATTCTGTTGACTTCCCTTGTCCTCCTGCCTGCACATGAGCCCCATTACACTGGGCTTGTGTCTGTTCTGTCTGCAGCTTTATACCAAGTGCTCACCTACCACTAAGCTCAGAGCGAGTTTGGAATTACCGAGGCTGAGGTCGAATGGGGGGGTAGTAGGAGGTTCCGGAGGAGATCAATACCAAGTCAAGTCCGCACAGTGAGGCACTTCCTTTAAAGGCCCACCTCAGGTTCTGCTGGTAACACTTCCCCTCCTTAAATTTAGGGAGCAGCTGTGTGTCTTATTCCACTCTGTAGAGCACCTGTACTGGGGTGTGAAATAACTCGTGAATACGCAGCTTCAGCCTCCTGGGAAGGAGCGCTTTCCCTCTGCTACAACTCCCATGAAAATTCTTTTTTCAAACTTTGCCTTCATGGGCTCTGGAAATCCTCCCAGACAAATGGCTGCTTCGTTTTGAGGTAGTGATTTATATCCCTGGCAGAAAAAGCCTCAGCGAAGGCATCTCTCCTCCATCATGAAGGAATAACAAAACATTTATAAAAGGGAGACAGAGCTTCAGATGAGTGGATGTAAAAGTTCCACACAATATCAATGGTTGAAAGAATATGCATACATTAATTAAGGATTCCGACATACTTCTTTTATAAGGTCCCTTATGAAAGATAGACTATTTTCCACATTTACTTTGTGTTGGAAGTGACAGATGAAATTAATGTGCTTCATAAGTTGCCATCACAGAGGGTCAATTAACAAGTGAACTAACCTTGTGAAAGTCATTTTGAAAGACTAGTTATGTCTATAATATTCCCTGTCAAATTAGGTAAAAGTAGGAAAATTAGAAGGCTGTCAAATAAATAGCAGTCTAAGGTACTGGGTAATTGCATTTTTGATAAGGCAAATTGGTTTCTGTGATTGTTGTTTGAGAAACGGGAAGTGAACGGTGGAAATCCTAACGATTTTGAAATCCTGTATGTGAATATGCCTACGCGTGCTTCTCTAAATATATGTACTGCATGTGTATATGTTTCTGCACACACACGTATGTACGGGGAAGAGAGAGGAAAGCCAAATGCACGTTCAAACCAGAAGCAAGTGGGGGTCTACATATAGCCAGGCCCACGTCTCATGCCTTGACCCTGACTGGCCCTCAGGTCCCTTCCAAGGTGCCTGGTCAGCTCCTATCACTATATTTGCTCAAGGGGCTCTGCTTTTAGTTGTTGCTACCTCTCTCTTTCAGTCTTTGAAACTTCATCCTTGTGCAATTACGGAGGCCTGGGCAGTGTTTTGGCCACCCATAGACGGGTGACGTTTCCCCCACACCCTGAGCTAACAGTCCCATGGGAGAAAACAGTGTCTGCCACAACCCCGAAGCCCAGACCCTTTACCTGCCCACTATTTGCTTCAGGCCGTGAAAGGATCAGCTAACAGACCCCTCCTAACGAAGCCACTCCAAGACAGTTAGAAAGCTGAAGAAGATACAGCAGTCAGATTGTGTGGCTACTCTCACCTCAGTCCACATTACAGAAAGTTTCAGAGAAATCACACAAAGCACCCAACAGAAAGGCTGTCCTCTGCCAGGTCAGAAGCAGCTGTAACTGTGTCCCCTGCTGTCCCCCTTCTCGGGGTAATGTTTGCACACTGAACCTCACTGCTCCCTCACTCCCTCTGATGTCCCCACTCACTCTTAAGGACTCTGTCATGTCTGTGATGCAATTAGATCCTTGACTGGGTCTCCAGTTCCTAGTTGTCATATGAATCAGCAGAGCCTAAAATTCATCTGAAGTCTTGGTCTCCTCTCCTTATTCCTCCAAACCTCTGTGGGAACTGCAGCAAGTCAACTTGCTTATCAGGATGTGGGCTCTCTGTGTGTGAAATGAGTTTCTTTGCAGCTAGATTTGTTAAAAACATAAATAAATAAAAGTCATCATGTTAAGGTGTATACCAGAACCCAGTTACACTAGGGTGTGTAAAGCAACCCTACTGAATCCCACCCTATTCCTTCCTACAGTGACCTCCTTAAGTCTCCCCATCACCTGGGAGTTCCCAAATATATTCGCAAAAGCAAAGCTTTCTTTTTTTATATTATCCCATCTCACAGAGTCAGAAACTGTCAGTGAGGGGAAGTAAGCTGTGTGTGATCACAGAGTGAGGTGTGGTATTGGGGTTTGAACCCCACTGGAGGAACTCTAGGACTGGATCTCAATGGCACCCAGAGTGTCACAACCAGCTTCCTCAGCTTGGACGAGCTCTACACCTCTTCTGATAAAGGAAGAATCTTGGGAAATAATATAGCCTAACTTATTTTTTCTATTGGTCACGGATAGGTTCATATTCCAAGCATGTTCTGCCTTTGATTGCACATTCCCCCTTTTCCCCTGATCTGTCCAAAGGCAAATGCACATGAGTAGGCCGAGTTCTTGGTCAACTCAGAGTAATGTTCTTATGCAGGTCGCCCAGGGTTCTGTGATGGACCGTCAGACCACTGACCAACTAAAGCACCAAAAGAATTAGTGGATAAATGTTAGCCATAGACTACAAATGTAAACTCTAACAGCTGGGACTCAGAAAGGACAAGAGCACCTCAGTTCTGGGGACCCAAGCCAGGAACAACACCAATGAAATAAATCCTCCCCACGTACCTTCCATCCATGTGTCCTTCGCACCATGGTTTCCATTGCCAGGAGAATCTCCGATTGGCTTAGGTTGGGTCATGAGCCCTCCTCCTTTAACAGGATTGGAGGAAATAACGATTGGCAGTCCCACAGGATGACAGAGAACGGAGAAGGAATAATAGTCCAAAGGTAAGTAGAATGTCATTCCTCATAAAAGGGGGACAGGGATACCAGAAATTCCGAGCTCACAGATATCTCCTGTGTCATACAAAGAAACAAAATAAACCCCTAAAGCTCCATTGCTTCTGTCTTGCTTCCAAACCTGAACTGCAAATCTGCATACAAGCTCCAGCAGCAGCAAACACAACAGCTTGTGCATGTAGGAAAAGCCAGCAGGGTTCAGCTTCGGAAGATCTCACTTAAATCTCAGGCCTGGCATCACACTGTTACCTGGGTCTCAGATGCACTGCCCCAGAGTCTGCTGTAAAACAAAGCTTATCCCCATTTGCAGGGAGGAGTCACTAGGAGGATCCCATGAGACGCAGCTTCTAAGGGAGGTGGGGAGTCAGTCGCTATCATCTGAATGTGCTGTAGTAAAGATTGGCATTAGGGTCCCAAATAACAAGCAAAGCCTATGCATATATTCATGGAATTGCAAATTGTTTTAAATCTTGTAAATACCTCTCCTGGGCCATTTACTTTTATAGTTGGAATCAGAATAAGTGGCAACTCTGTTTTAAAGGGGAGTCTGAATTCTGAGTAACTGGCAGATTTCACAGCTCTTGATATTTTGACAGATGTGTTGGTGATTTGAGATCTTTAAGAGCAATTATCTTTGAAATTGTGGATTCTGCAAATGTAGATATTGATATCCAGCTCAATATAAACAGCCTTCTGTGTATACCTCTCAGTGTAGCACACATATGCTTCATAAGCATATCACCACCAAACTTTAAGCTGGCCAGAAATCTAGCAACTGCCTTTTCAATAACATCACTCCATGCTAATAACCCAACAAAACAAACAACTCCTCATAAAAGAGTGGGAGTGCCGTTTTTAGACTTTCTCCACCCGGAGTTGAGGGCCCCAGGAGATGAGAGATTTGTGGGAGGAATTATGACACGGAATCCTGGATGGGCAGTGCCAATAGCTAGCTCCTCAGAATCTTTACCAACAGAAAATATCTGGAGTATTTAAAAATATTTAAATATTACCAATTTAAAATGCAAGAGTTTTAGTGGGACAGAACTTATAATGAATTACAATTGCTTTATGTTCCATTATTTTAGTTGATGTTAAACCATAGCGTCTGGAATTGGCTAAGGAAGAACAGTTACTTGAAATATGTGCTGTTCTGAATAAACTGATCCTGACTTAATGAGCTTTTACGGGGTTTTATGCATGACTTACTGCCCATATTACACTGCTAAGGTAAGCTACTTAAAACTGTGGTGCAATATGATGTTTTTCAGTTCGTTTGTCTGTTTCATTAATGATGGAATGTATTTTCCAGCACACAAATCCTATTTATGATCAAGACATTGTTGTTTTGTAGATCAACTTAAACCCTCACACTGTGTAATTTACCTGCTGTCAGATCTCATTTGAAAAGCTGTTGTCTGGCATTGCCCTAATCAAAAATATGCCCAAGTGTAATGAGCTATGCATGTTGTATCTAGTATTATTTATTTTTAATAAACTTTAGTTCACCCCCACCACCGTTTGGGAAACTGACAATCTATCATTTCTGCATTGCTTTTGTTCTTTATTCTTAACCAGTTATCTTCCAAACTGGGGAAATGTTTGGCAAAAATGTGAATTTTCTTGTTCTTTCAGATGTGTCTTACTGGGTAACTGCTGAGTAGATAAATGCACAGAGAAAATATCAAAATGATTTGATATTAAAAATAAGACTCATAATTAATATGACAAATAATTTTTCTAAATTGTGATACCCGGGATAGAATGTCAAGTTCGATCAGATGACTTCCAGACCAGGGGTGCCTGGTGGGTTAGGGGAGCCCAGGTGATTTGTTAAATATGACCCATAGGTCCCTTTATGGAAAGAATATTCCCTGGGAGTACATGCCAGTGTGTCCAGTAGCATGATTTTTTGAAGTCATTCTTACATGCTCAGCTCACACCACTGCCTAGACGTGGGTAGATGACACCGTAGGTGGCCTTCGCCTTCCATGTAGTCCTTTCTGGCAATTTGTGTCCTGTGGATGCCATCTATGCTTCATGACAGGCAGGAAATTCCAGCCTAAATCATTAGGGTGTGGTTGTATCTAATGCGCATTTTGCTTATGTAGATGCTTATGCACATTTTGCTTGTAAAAATGGAGATAGAAAACCATTTAAATTACATAGAGGTGGGTGATTCTTCCCCTCTCTGCTCAGTGGGCCTATGCCTTAGGTGAAGGAAGAAGCAGCCCGATGAAAGCACATCACAAGCCGAGTGTGACTCTATCTTCCAGAGGTGGTTCCTGTCACCTGCACCCTGTAAAGATAAGATGTGACTCCCTGTGAGCTCAACCAAAGGTCAGCCATCTGTCCTAGCATGAGAGGAAACATGGCTGTTGCTCTGTACTGTATGTTATGAGCACTTCTTACTGACGGGGTCCATTTCACCGTACTCATGTCTTCACATGTTGACTTCACATTCCAAATTCCATGTAAGGCATAATGTCTAGGAGCTTTAGGGTGCCGTTCCCGAAATGGGTTTGGTGCATGGCTCTCCTACAACATATTCTTCCATAATCAGAGGTTCCTGCGGGTCATCTGACATCTGCCTTTATGCCTTCAGCCTCTACAGTATTCTAGGCAGTGTGAAGGACTTGGGAGTTGAGCAGGACAAAGTTTGAACCCTAGTTCCACCTTGCGCAAGGTACTCACACCCTACTACAAGGTGCACTTTGTTGCTGACATTGCAGAGTAATCAAGAGGAATAACAGAATTTAAGAATGCAGGAGAAAGTCCAGCACAATAGTAGTCTTTCTGTGTAGAATGCATGTTATAACTGTGATCATCGGTCATCCTCAACTTCTAAATGTAATCCATAGAAGGCAAACATGGCCTCTCACCAGCACTCTACATCCAACACAGACCCTCAGGCCCTCTTACAAGGTGAGGTCATAGTGCTGAGAATTCTATTGCATGTGGAAATCTGTGATCCAAAGGCAAATTGATTATGCTAGTCTTCGATGTGATAGCTCGTTCATGCAGGAAGCAGAGAAGCAAGTTCCAAACAACAGTGCAGAAACTTGGAGATAAAGGTATGTACGTTTAAACCTCACTTCCAATCTCCTGAACCTACTCAAATTATTTCTGTGACATCACTGCTCCCCCGGATAGGTAAGTGGTGATAGATGTAGTTGTCCTACACTAGACCAGTGGACATGTACTGCATCACCAATTTATGCTGTGTGACAGATGCTCTTTAGGGGAGATAAGAGAATCACCAATTAGAGCCGAAGACTCTATATTTAAAACAAAGAAACATAAAGTAATTTTTAATGTATTCTATCATAGTTTTATGAGTTTCCCTTCACATCTTCTAGTGACATACACTCTGGGTACCCCATGTGGATCTTGTGTGATTTAAACAAGGAATTTAGGCAACCTTGAATTTCCATCCAAATTATTGTTGTGCTTGCTGTGATGGGTGAATGTTCTTTCAGTTCATCTTCACATTCATCCATGCGGTTCTCCAAAATTCTACATCAGAAACTGTGCAAGAGTCGGTTGGTATAGACGAAACAGACACTCGCCCTTGGCCTCAGGAGACATTAATGCATGGGGGTCACATATGAAAACACCTACAAATACTGAAAATTGCGACTGTAATTGGCATACTGACCAACCATGAGCACCAGGATGGGGGTGTCATTCAAACTGTTTAGTATGTGGGAAGACTCTGGGCTCTCAGCATCATGAACTGAGAGAAAAAAGAACAATGCACAAGACAGCTGGGGCCATTACTCAGTGCTGGCAGAAACCAGCCTGGCTCTGGGTGCTGTCTGTAGGAGCAGGAACGAGGCAAATGCAGCGTGGTTGTATGCAGGCACGGTGGAACTAGAATGTGATCCGTGGGGCGCAGAGTGAGGGCTGCTGAGAAGGGGTTAGTGGGCTAGTTCTGCAGGAGACGCACTACCTCCCTCCTCGTGTAGTCTATCCAGTCTGATGTTTGCAACCAAGCGGCACGTGGCTTAGGCACTCTGCAGAGCATTCTGCCCTCAAGTTTTGTCCTCGTGGCTAGACTATTACACTGGGTTATTTTTGCTACAGTATTTTTGTTACTTCAAAGTCACAAAGGCTTGCAATAATCAATATTTATGTTTCTGGTCCACAAGTCTGTTGGCCAGCTGAGTTTCATCTGTGCTGGGCTGGCTTCCGGCTTATTTGGGTTCCAGTGTGTTCTATGGTTTCCTCTTTCTTCCCGAACAAGTGACCACCCAGTTATGAAAATATAGCAGAATGTTTCTAACCTGGCAATTTTTCTCCCCAGGGATCATTTGGCAAAGTCTGAGAGACATTTTTGGTTATCACAACTGGAGGGAAGGAGTTGCTGCTGGCATGTAGTTGGTAGAGGCAAGGGATGCTGGTGAACACTCTACACTGCTCATAACAGCCCCCCACCATGAATTATTAGCTCCCATAGTCAAAAGTTAATAGGGTTGAGGTTGAGAAGTCCCATGGTAGTAAATGGAAGAAACCCCAGAGTCCAAACCAAAACACCTCAACATCTATTCTATGAAAATCTATTCTCTGTCACACCAGCTTGAATCTCATTGACCAAAGCATATCACCTGGCCAGCCCAAATTCATGGGGGTCAGTCTTCCTATCTTGCCAACTTTTCTGGAGACGCTGCAAGGTATTTGGCAATGACAGCCAGTCAGTAGCTGCACAAAATACTCCAGTCTACCCCAGCAGAGCTCTGCATTCACAACTGAGGAAACTGAGGCTTGGGATTGCACAATTCGCTTAAGTTCCTCTGGCTTGTAAGGGGCAGGGCTGGGGCTAGAGACCACTACTCTTTGGGTTTGAGTTACTGGATTTTGGCTAAAGGAGAGTCCTCTTTGTAAAGTAGGGTCATAGTGATGGTCTCCCCAGGAAAATCAGAAAAATTGAAAAAAGTAATATATTTGGGACAGTACAATGTCTGAAACATGTGAAGTATTTAAGAAACATGCTGCCACTGCTGTTGCTGAAGCAAAGTCAATGTAACGTGGCACTCTTTTCTGTGAAGAAGCTCTCACTCTTGCATGTGTGCCATCTGGAGACAAAAATCTGCCTCCTTTTAAGTTTAAAATCAAATCACTCCATTTCTTGTATCTTTCTGGTGAACTTTAATATTTGGAGACTGTCCAGCCTCCAATTGCTGATTGAAAATCATTTCTACTGTTAAAACCAAGTTTCTGTTTTTCTTCTTCTAAAAGCAAGAAGCTAGGGCTTTGCGCAGAGTTTAGATGATGATAATTTGGTAAGATTTGATTTGAATGAAAGATTCCAAGTGAGACCTTGTGATTCTGTCTGCTCAATACCAGTTGCTGCTTTCATTCTATGGCTCAAACTTGGCCTCTGGGATGCCCCAGAGGACTGTCAGTGTGGCACCCTGTTGCCTCTTAGAGGCAGTTCTTGGGTTCAGTGAGTCTACTTCACAATGCCCCTCCCCTGCGAATCATGGAAACTGAATGGGGTCCTTGCTTGGTGAACTCTGGACTTGTCCTTCTGACCCTTGAAATGTCTGCAAAGAACAGCTGGCGTGGCACCTGTTCTCTGGGATGCAGGCTGTTTTCTGTCCGAGCGGTCAGACAATGGCACCATCTTTCTCTTGATATCGCTACTGAGATCTTAGGGACACAGGTGGTCCAACTCTATATTGGGTACTAGAAAATCAGAGATGGGTAAAATCTACTCACTGACTCTGGAGAAATTTTCAAAAAGAAAAAAAAACGTAGTTGAGTCATCCATTCAGGTGTATACATAAGAGTGCACCTTTATATATGCAGTGTAGTAAACTCCCACGGAACTCCTAGGCGTGGATGAAGGATCAGTGAGCTCTCTGGGGAGACATCTTACAAAGTAGCACTCCTTTCTTGCCTCTTGTCATCTTTCACTTGACTACAGTTGAGAAGATAATTTTTATTGTAAAGCTCACGTTCACTTGCTGTTAAGGTAACTGCTGTTCTGTTTTTAAAATCTCAGCATGTTTGGGTATCAAGGGCTTGAGGTCTAGGATTCCCTTTGACATCACCTCAGTTGGCCTTCATTCCCCTGATTCCCCCTGGCTGGCAGAGGCAGCATCTCGATCCCACTGAGGCACAGAGACCCAGAAGTCACCAGAGTGTGGGGTGGGAGTAGGTGCCTCGGTTTCCAGGGAGTTTGTGCCGCCTCTTCTGGCACAAGAAGCCTCTCTTGTCGGTGTTCTTCCTGGGCATGAAAAGCAGAATTAACTGAGTACCAGAGAACCATAAATCACTACTCCACAACTTCCTTCTTGGAGAGAGGAATATAAAATATTGAAATCATCAATATTTTTCATTTAGAACAGGAGAATAAGATTTAAATTACTAAACAAAACTAGTGAGAATGGAGAAAAGCAGGACTCATAAAACATCTTGTCACTTATGCAAAGTTATAACAGACAGGAGCAGCAAAGACATGCGCCGCGTCAGGGAGAAGAGAGATGAAGAGAAGAGAGTTAAGTGCGGAACGAGGTAGGAAAGGGTGCAGAAGCCTGAATGGGCTCCAAGTTAGTGATTGGTCAAGGCTGAACATCAGGGCCAAAAAGATCATTGTTTCTAGTTGTTTACCTACTCCTTCCAAACTTTCAAAAGCCAAAAGTAAATGAAAGGACAGGACACACCAGCTGCAGTGGGACTGGGCATCACAGGAAGGAGGCTTTGGTTACTTCCTGATTCCAATATACATGGCGCAGCACCTTACACGGGCCTGTCCAGAACTTCTTGTCCAAAACCCATTTGGGAAAAATATAGATTTTTGTTGACCCCCTGTCACTGCATGAGAGTGGAAGGCTGGGGGTAGAATGAAACTGCCTTATTTAGAAGTGTGATACATAGGTCAAAACAAATGACTGAATACATGGGACCCTAGGCGCCATCTCTAGACCACCCCCCATAAATGACATTGAAAGATAACTGGAAAATATTTATCATCTCTAAGAGTATTTTGTGTTTTCTTGCTCATCTCAATTAAGATAATTTTTAAAAATACTATTTCTATAAGAATTGGTTTTTTCTTGATGAAATATCCTGAAAATCACTTTTTTCAGATCACCAGTGCTGCAAATCAAAAATGTAGGAAATCTGGCTGCTTTTGAGGTTTCTCTTGTCATTAATTCCAGCTGCAGATTAGAGGGTGTAGACCAAGTGTGAGGAGCGAGAATAAGAACTTGTCACTGTCAGCCAAGCAATCAGCCCCAAATTGGAGCGCATTAGATTTTTGGATTAGTTTTGAAAGTTAGAAGTTATTGAACTGATTTGGGGGATGCAAAGGTTTAGGACTTGCCATGGAATAAATCCTGAGGGAAAAATATATCCCAAGGCCATTGTCTTAGTTTGAATTTGAAGTCTTTAGAAAGTGAAAAATTATGAAAGATATCTAAAGGAACCCAAAGCTATGTGACACTACCAGGTAATACTTTAAGGGGATCTGAAGGTTAATGAAATATTTCATAGAGTTCATTAACACAGTGTATGGAATACAAATAAAAGAGATTGAAATGAAGGGGCTTTGCTGATATCTCATCTTTTTCTTTTGAAAACTACCTTGTGCTCAGACTGAGCTTGCAAAAATAAGCATCAATCCCTGTGAAACAATTGTTCATTATTAATATGCTAATTCAGGTCAGATCATC
Organism: Erethizon dorsatum; assembly: GCA_028451465.1. Lineage (NCBI taxonomy): Eukaryota > Metazoa > Chordata > Mammalia > Rodentia > Erethizontidae > Erethizon > Erethizon dorsatum. The sequence continues at coordinate 146,332,698 of CM051825.1, read as the reverse complement.
TAGAATTACCTTTCTAGGGTCGACTTTCTCTTACACCATTTCTCTGCAGAGTTGGACAGAAAGCTCTTGGCAATGTGTAATTTCACAGAATTAATTAGTAGCACAGCAAATTGATCAACTTGCAAGCATGTCACGTACCAGTCCTGGGTGCTGGGATTATTTAAATTGGCATCGACTCTATGTTAATAGCTATATAGTCATCTTTCTTAAATAATATTAGGATATTGGGAAACAAGGTGAAAGGTGTGGAGGACGATGGGGGTAATACCTTTCCTCATGCATCATGAAGGGTCATGGCCAACACCCCATAATAAAAGACAAGTTAACAACTAAAAAGCATGACAGATTTATTTGACCATAGTTTTATGTGACATGAAGGCCTTCAAATTGAAGACTCAGAGAGCCAGGGTGAACTACCCATTTTTATGCTTAGGTTTGATGATGCATAGACCACTGGGCAGAAACATAATTAGACAAAAGCGTCTGATCTGTTGCTAATAGACTGACAGCAAGGCCTGTTTGTTCAGATTTACCTTGGCCTCTCCTTGCGTCATTCCTTCCTTCTGGGTATGGGACAGACCCTTTCTGGAATGGGGGTCTTATAACCTACAATCAAACAAGGTAGCTCGGAGAATTTATTTATTGCTGGCTGTAACACAGAAGGCAGGCGAAGGTTGCAGTAATGTTTGGGGCTTTACCGCTGGCTTCAATGTCCCACCTTGGAGAGGAGGAGTTGCCTCGAGGGAGAAGGAGGGGCAGGAAGACAGGAGAAGCTCAGAGAGGGACTCTGTTTCTGAGGCCTTCATTTTGGGTGTCGTTCTCTGAGCTGCAGCACAGGTATTGTCTTGACCCAAACCACAGAAAGCTTTCCTAACTTTGGAATGTGCAGGGAAGTGATGGTTGGTGAGAACCCGCTGGTTGCAGTGCTATAAACCCAAATGTCTGCGGCTTAGAAAGTGCTGCAAGTAAGTGCGGCTGTAAGAAAACCAAAAAGCACAGAAGTAGAAGGAAACTCACCCAACTTCAGTCCTGGGAAGGAAGTGGGGGTCGCGGAGAGAGAAGGAAACTGTGCTATCTGAAGGGGACCAACTGCCATCCTGTAGGTTTCTGCCACGTAGCAGTGTTTACTGATGTGTTCATTTTTAAAAGCTTCCTCCAGGCTGTGACTCTGCAGTCATTACATTGGGATTATCTCCTACTTTCTCAGTGCCTGCATGTTATAATTCATCACTGCTATTCCTAACAGTGACTGGGAGGCCCTCAGGCATTAGACCAGCCTCCTGGATTTTCAGAGATGTAATACAGTTTGTTTAGTTTAGTTGGTATTGAGGGTTTATCCCTGAGTTTAATTCTCTGAAACCTGGCATCCACATGGAATGTACTGCTTTACCATGCAAGGTACTTTCACGTCTGTTTGTCTACCTTGGTCCACACGTAGGAGGTTGGCCAGATGTTACAGAAGAGAGAAAGGAAATTGATGGTCGGATTAAGGGCCCAAGACCAGCAGATTTAGAGTTAGAACTAACGCCTGCTACTCTCAAGCTCCGGCTCAAAAACAAAAAAGAAAGATTAACTAGAACATACCATTTTCTAAGTGTTTAGAATAATCAAGAGTTTTACTCAGCATTGCTCAATTAGGGAAATCACTACCATCGTGGCAGCCACCGCAACCCTCTCTGTGCCCTGGCAGTGGACGAGACCCACCTGTCCATCTTCCTCCTGGGCTCCTCAGTCCACACTCTGCACAAGTTGCAGAATGACCTTCAGAAATCTAATTCTGAGACAGCTACTCCCCCACCTCCCCACTCTCCCTTTTGGACCCATAGGGGGTTTTATTTTTAACAGCCTTATTGAGATATAATTCACACACCATGCAATTGTGTGCAGTTCACTGGTTTTTTAGTGCATTCATAGAGTTGTGCAATTGTCACACAGTCAATTTTAAAACATTTTTCATTACTTCAAAAAGTCCCTGTCCCCATTAGCAGCCACTTTTCCTTCATCTCACCTTCCTCAACCTAAGCAACCACTACTCTGCATTTTGTCTCTAGATTTATGAATTTGAGCACTTTCAATAAATGGAATTATCCAATGCATGTACTTTGGTGACTGGCTTCTGTTGCTCAGCTAATGTTCTCGAGGTCCGTCAGCATTGTAGCACACATCCGTGCTTTGTTCCTTTTTATGGCTGCATGATATTCCCTTGTGTGGATGTGTCACACTTTGTGCGTCCATTCATCCTTTGGTGGACTATTTGGTGTCTACCTTTGGGTTATTATGAATAATGCAGCTCTAAAATGCTTTGCAAGTTTTCAAGTTGATGTACATTTTTATTTCTCTTGGACCTAGGTCTAGGAGTGGTATGTCTAGGTCATACCATGTCATGGCTCTGTACTTAACTAGTTGAGGATCTTATGAACTCTTTTCAAAGTGGCCTGTGCTAGTGTTTTGATGGTGTCACGTTGCCCTTAGGAAGTGGCTCAGTGCTTACCACTGTCTGTGGGACCCCACCTGCCCTGCCCTACACATCTCTTCGTTCTCAGCCCATTTCACTCTCCCCACTTTGCTTGTTCTGCTTAACCCCTCTGGGTTTTGTGCAATTTTTCAAAGGTACAGACATTGCATGGCATCTTCCCCCCTTCCCTATGAACTTAGATCAGAGAGACCTTCACTGAAAAACCCCCATCCACACTCTACACAGAATTTCATTATATTTTCCCATGTTTGATAATAATTTCTGTGATTGTTATTTAATCCCAGTAAATGGTAGTTCTGGATGAGTTTAATAAATCTGAACATTATTTTTTAGTTATTACTACCCAGAGTCTAGCACAGAACTTGAGGTATAGTAGGACACAATGTATACCTGTTGAATGAGTAAATAACAATGATGAGCTGGAAGAAGGAAGGAGGAGGAGAAAGCAAGAGAGGAGTGAGAGAATGAGAGGAAGATAAATGACAAAATTTAGAGACCTCAGGTTGTCAAATCAGGTTTGGAAACTACGCCTACATTTTCTCCCTGGGAATTTTACTGCTTTTTTCTTTTGCACTCAATGATCTAGAAGAGGGGTTGGAAACAACTTTCTATACAAGGCCAGATAATAAATATTTTAAGATTTGAGAGCTATCAAACTCTTTTATAAGTACTCAGTACTACTGTTCTGATGCAAAAAGCAGCCATAGACAATGGATAAACGAGTGGTGTGCCTGTATTCCAACATGTTATGTACAAAAATAGGCAGCAGACTGAATTTGATGTCTTTTTCTAGAGCATTTTGATGTTTTACACCTTCATGTTACTATTTTCAGTCCCCAAAATCCTATTTCTCCCTCCCTCCATCTCTGTTTGCCTCAGAGACTCTTCCAAAATTTAGCTTAACCAATACCTTATTTAGGAAACTTCCCTTGAACTGCAAAACAGAATTAAACACACTCCATACTATCACTGAATTATGAACTTTTAGATTGGTGCACATCTTCAATCATATCAAAATAATTCCAGGAATCTGCTCACTCCCACGAGTATGGACTCACTTGAGGAGTAAAACCCGCCCGTGATCCTACTTCTTTTTTTTTAACACCATTACAAAATATATAAAATGTTCAATAAATGTTAGACAGAAAATGAACAGAGAAAAGATTTTATGCATCAACTGGATTCTTTTACAACATGCACAGGCAAACAAATGATAGAATAAAGGAAAGAGTTTAAAATAGGAAGAAAAAGAAATAATCCAATGGAAACAGTAGCAGAACTAAGCATTAGGATAAACCCAGTGCCAGGGCATGGTGTCTAGCACTCCTACCCATCTTCCCAGAAGATGAAATTGTTGACTTTTCTTAGCTAAAATTTCACCAGACAACGAAAACAACAAAATATAACTCTTTGATCTTCCTGGAAATTTCAAGTAGCAATGTCATCCCTTGGCATGCACCACACCTACATTTCTTCTGTCTCATAATTAACTCCTCCCTCAACTAGGGCAAATCTTGAAAGAGGTAACATAAGCCACCACCAGTATCCCAAGGATTAGAGAAACAATGTTGCCCAAGGAGTAACGATTCAGGACCATGGACACCACCATGTGTTGGAGGGGTTATGTCTTTGAATGAAAGTATTAGGCTGAACTATTATACCTGGCCTACGAAAATGGCAGTGTTATACAGCTCAATGCAACAAAACATAGAAGAGGAGGAAGACATCAGATAAATTATAGCACGATAGCACTCACCCTTTGCACAGAGGTGGCATGCTTACTGGACATTTCCTACACAATCTAGGTGGTAGGTAGAACAGAACCCCCATTTCTCTGCATAGCCCAGAAGCAAGAAAAATGGATGCCATGATCCATGGAACAAGTTCCATGAACACTTTAATTCTGGGCTGGCCAAGACACTTGAGAAAGTCATGCAGCACTATGGCAAGGATGTCTGGATTTGTAACAAAGCAAAATGAAGGTGACTATAACTATAATGTGCTTAGGAGCTGATTGTGATTAGCTGTCTGTGCTCCTAAGCACAGGACCTGTGTACCAGCCTGGAGGGGGAGCATCTGGCAAAAGGAGAGAACATGGTGCGATCTGGGTTAAAATCCAGAAGAATTAACAATGCATCTGATCAAGTCACAGTCATGTCTGGATGTTTAAGGCATTTTTTGTGCACAAATGAAAAATCAGAGAGAGATGCTGAGCTAGGGTTCTAAGGATTGCAAGGAGGGATTTATGTAAGAAATATGAGTCTATTCTTGTAACTTGGATTGCCTCATTTATAAAGGCAGGGACAGATGGGATAACTTTGGTGAGCTAGAATTTGTATTAAGTTCCACTTGCTTTATTTTCATTCATTTAAATATGCTTATTAGTAATATGTGTGTCAGAATAAAATCATTTGCTATCAGTCATTGCCAAACAATGAATAATCTCATGTAAAATATGTTTGCAAACTTTTGACAGTTATAACAACTTCACTGAACTTGATTTCTTCCTTTGAAATAGGCAAAATATGCTCTTGCTGAATTCTTAATGCATTGCTTCTTTTGTCTGGGATCACCCTCAGGAATTCTCAAAAGACAGCTGTGATTTCTTTTTTGTCTATTGATCTGTCCTCTAGGGAGCCAAGAGACTTCCTGCGAAACTGAGAGCCCTTCACTAATTCATTGTTCATTTGTCACCTTTATTGAAAATTTACTGAGTGTGAGACATGGTTTCAGTTGTGCTAAGGCAACAAGACACAAGTTCTTGTCCTCCAAGCTCTGCTTGAGTAGGCATGGCGGCAAAATAAATGACCAGGTGATAGGCTTGTAGCCACAAGAGCCATTGGAGGGACCTTGGGATGGTGGTTGGACAATCTGGAGGAGCGACTGTTTTCAGTGAAGCATTCAAGCCAACTCTGTTTTGAAGGAAAGATGTGAAGGAAATGAGGAAGCACACTATGAAAACTCCTCAGCAAGGAAAGAGTGTGGTAGGTGAGGGAACAGTATCTCTAAAGACTTGGATATGAAAATTAACTTTGCAGTCTTGAGGAGCACCACGAAGGAGTGTGTGGCTGGACCCAAATAACTGTGAGGAGAGCGATGTGATCAAGGATGCATCCATGACTCATGCTAGGGTCTCATAGGTCACATTCCAACTTGGAACGTGATTGATGTAAGATGGTTGGAAAGCCAAAAAGTGAAAAGTCTAATTTAAAATTTTAAAGTTAAGTTGGAAAGTTCTGTGGGAGCAAGAGCATGAGGGAGAAGATATTTAAGAGGCAACCTTACCAACATGGATAAGAGACAGTGGCTTGGACAAGAAGGAAACCAACAGAGATGGTCAGATTCAGGAGGTATTTGAAGGTACAACTGACTAGATCTCCTGAGAGATTGGATGTGCATAAAAAGGATGGGATTATTAGGATTTTTAAATTCCCTAACTACCAACATTCACCTAGGAGCTAATTGTGATTCCTCTCTGGCAAAGACAGTGCCTTAGTGTGAAATATTCAAGGAAAGACTGGAAAAGCAAAGAGGAGAACTCGGCAGCATATTGGCATCAGTGAAAGTCAGGTGGTCCTAGTTATGTTTTACTCTTGCCAGAAAGGTCTGATTTACAATTAGCAATTTCATCAACCCTAGCAAGTCAACCTGCCCTAACCGGAAACAGTATCTGTTGGGTCTTAACACCTGGTTGATGATGACAGAAGGTGCCTTGAGCTTCCCCAAAGCAGATTTTCCCATGATGCAGTCTTCAAGTCACTGCCTCAGAATTACTTGGGATGACTTAACACAAAGACTCCCAAGCCCCAGCTGAGAACCTGGTAAATCTCTGGGGCTGAATCCCAGGAGTCTTCATGACAGCAGCTTCCATGTGATTCCCATGACAATTAAAGGGGGAATTTAATTGTGATTTTAAACACGTAACATGAAATTTACAATTGTAGTCATTTAAGTGAGTGGTTCTGTATAAACACATCACACTGTTGTGAAGCAGACCTCGAGGGCCTTCTCAGCTTGCAGACTTGAAGTTCTGTACCCAGTAAACAAGAGCTCTTCTCTCCCCTCTCTCCAGCCCCTGACAGCTACCAGTCCACTTCCCATGAGTCTATGTTAGATATCTTGTGTAAGTGGCAGAACCAGGGTGGCGCAGATGGGAAATGGCTGTTTCATAAGAGCCAGAAAAATAAGGTGAGCTCAGTACTCGGTCCCCAGAGTGTGAAGATGTAGCTGGGTGCCACCTCCCCCAGATCACGCTGGTTCTGGGAACCAGGAGGGACGAGAGGTCAAGATAGCGCCATGACCTTACCCTGAGCCACTTCTCACATGGAGGTTGGAGCAGAGTACCTGGAGCCATGAGGCTAATGCTTCCACTTATTTCTAAATAAGCTTCCGATTCCAGCAGGCAGCGTTAGCAATATGGGAATGATCTTTCTTAGGTACTTGCAATCATAAACTCTAAGCAAGAACACAACCTTAAGTGATGTTTTTCTTGCACTATTCAAATATCAGGGCTTCTGGTGCCCACCGTTTATTTCACACTTGCTGTGTGCCTGGCATTATTGCTAAGTGCTTCACGAGCCCATTTGCTTTCTGTGAGATTCCACTCTTCTTGTAAAGATGAGGAAATTGAGATTCTAAGAAGGTAACAGAATAGCTTAGAAATCACAGAGCTGACAAGAGATAGAACTGGGACTTGAAGTCCAGTCTCCTTGAATCTAATGTCCACGCTTGGACTCCCAGCTCTTCCTGGTTTATCAGTGAGATTAAAAGTGAAGCTTCAGAGAAAAAGTAGACACTGATAACAGTGATGGTTCAGAAAATAAAAGTGATGAAGTCAAACTCCATATTATAAAGTTCTGTCAAGTGCACTGAGATTCTTCTTTGATCCAAAAATCAGAAACCTGTGATGATTGGAAAAGCCAGCTACACTCTGTATTCTACTATTATACTGATGACCTCTTCTATATATAATGTTTGTTTATTTTCCATTAATCTTCAAGGCTGAGGGATGTTAGATGTCCTCAAGTTTCTCCCCATTTGTAAAAAACTGGAGTCAGTCTGTAGTTACTATCTGAGTCAGTTGCAGTTTTAAAATAAATTTTATCCATTCTTTTTTAAGTCTGAAATTCATATATACTCATAAAATCAAAAAAGTATAGGCAAAGAAAAATCACCTGCAATAAACCCACTGTTAATATTTTAGCATAGTCTTAATAGTGTGATATCTATTTTCTAAAAATTGTATTATGTTTTATAGACTATTTTTCAGTCAGATTTTTTACTTCATACACAGAATATTCACGAACCCTATGCCATTGATACATTTTTACGTCCTCTGACGTGTCTCTGAAATGTAGCGCTCTGTTTGGTGCACATGACATAGTTGATTTAATCTCCTGTTAGGACATTGGGGTGTTCATGGTTTTTTTTCTTTTTTAAGCAATAATAAAATAGATATGCACATTGCCACATACACACACAGACATGCACCCAGGCTAAATTTCTACAAGTAAAGTTTTCAAGTCTTGTGCTAGACATTGACAAATTGCATTTCAGAAAGATGTTCTATTATTGTCAATAATGTAGTTGTTTTCTCACATAGATTATTAGCTTTTTCTAATTATTTTAACAATTTTATAAGCAAAAAATCTCATTTTAACTTGATATTTTTGCTTTTTTTGTTTTCTATTTTCTATTTCTCTTTAAGCTTTTTTATAATGAAGATAAGCTTAAGATTTATATGATACAAATATTTTTCTCAGTTTTCTGTTTTTTTATCATATTTTAGTCATACAAAAAAACTTGAATTTAATTAGTATAATTTATCAATAAGATATGTCTTTAATTCTGGCTCAGAAAGGCCTTTCTCACTGTGTTATGTAAATATTCAATGGCTTTTTTTTTTTTAATACCCTAATCTATCTGGGATTCATTAGTTGATACTTTAAATTTTTATATATCAACCTTAAGTTTTTGAAGAACATCATGTTTAATAAAATACATTTTAATATGTGTCTAACAAAATGACTTACATACATAAGCTAAAAACGACAAATATTGCGTTCACTTCTATTCTTCCGAATTTCACTTTGAAGAGGGAAAGGGCCAAGTGAAAATAAAATTCTCAGTAATTGTTCTTCTATGGCTTTGTTTTCAAAAATATTCTATTTCCCGTCTTTGAACAAAAATCTCCTTAACCTTTGTACATCTCTTTAATGGATGTGGCATAATTCCATCATCTATGATTTATATAAATTCTACTTGAGCCAATTAAAATTTTTAGCCTCTGTCCCCTCTTGAGGCAAAGGGTATTCACTAGGACTTCACCCAAGCTGTTTAAATAAAATTATTTTGAGTATCTGCATAGATTTCTTCCACATAATTAAAGTTACTTCAGAAGTTAAATAGAAACATGCCCTCAAAGTCCAGTGTGGTTGTGAGCATGCATACACATAAGGAAAAAATGCTTTCATTATATTTGGTGACAAAACATTGCAGCTCTAAGCAGAGCAAACTTTTCAAAAAAATGTAGTAATTGTATCAAGATCTTTAATAGCTTAACAAGTGTGAAACTGTATCATCCCTTTGATGACTTTTAGAGAGAGCTGTAAGTGTCGCATGCAGTGCATCAAAGGTGGGTGTGTTACCACTGCATAAATGAAAGTAGAGAAAAGTTCCAGGAGGCTAAAAATGTCTTCCCTGGACACCGTCCAGGAGTTGCTCCACTATGACATTCAACTTAGATAAAAGTAAATAAGGTTGAGAAAAACAACTTAAAATGGAAGTAGTTGGTATCAAAGTGAAAACTGGATTGTTTTAATAGAAAAGTGATTTCCAGGTAATAGTGGTTGACACATAAGAATTGAATTGAGGGTATTGCATCCACATTTGTAAGTATCAGAATGAAGGTCCGTGGGAAATGAGCAGTTGTCCCATGGCGGCCCTGTGGGATGACTGAGCACCTCTCTCAGGTTATGGCTCCCCCATCTCCCCAGGAAACGTCCCAGGTGCTGCTCTCTGGGAAGTCATGGGTATCTTGACCTGGGCTGTGACCCCGGCTGGTAGCGGCAGTGCCTGGCACATACGTGTCAAGGGCACCACAGCCTCCTCTCGTCTTACACACCTGTGTTTAGAATTTCCTGCTGGTCAGGAACTGTGCTACACAACTGTTTATCTTTCTATCCCATTGACAATAAAACAGAAAGAGATATTCTATCACCATCTGTTGCACATGCACACCGAGTCCTGGAAAACTGGTTACTTAATAGGATAAGATGACCATGCCACCCAGTTTACCTAGGATGGTTTTGGTTCTCGCCTGTTCATTTGGTGCAATTGTTAATAGTATCTACTTTCATTCTAAAAGTGCTCTGATTTGGACAGTAAGTTATGTGGCCAGTATACTTCCTATTGTTGCAATAATAAATTACCACACTGTGCCTCAGAACAGCACCAATTTGTTATCTTAAAGTTCTACAGTTTTGGAATCTGATATGATGACACTGAGGTAAAAATCAGTTAATCTCTAGAGGCTCTAAAGGAGAATCCCTTTCCTTGTCCTCTCTAGCTTCTGGAGGCTGCCCACATTCCCTGGCTCATACTCCCTTCCTCCATGTTCAAAGCCAGCAATGGTAGATAAACCCCATCGCCCTAACCTTCTCTCTGCTTTCCCATGGTTATATTGGGCCCACCCAGATAACCCAGGCTAATCTTTCTATTTGAAGGTCAGCCAATCTGCAACCTTAATTCCACTTTACCATGTATCCTAACATAACCACAAGTTCATGGAATTCAAACATAAAAATCTTGCGGATTGAGGGGTGGGAACATTCTTCTGCCTACCTCAGCTTTTCTGTGGGTAGCAGGGTTGAAATGTGGACACAGGCTTCTGACTCCAAGGCCAGTGTGATTTCAGGGAATATCAGTAATTACTGCAGATGTCCTTGTTGAAGGAGCCTTGCTTCATTTTTGTGAAATACTGAGAAGTGGAGAGCATGTGAGAGTAGCAGACAAAAGTTCAACAAAAATCTCTATCATTACTTTCTTTTTCAAGGCATAGATTAATTAAATGCTACAGAATAGTGCTCCTGCCCTAAGTTCTTTGCCATCTAATGGGCAGTGAGTACATCCTCATCTATGTGCAGAATACATAACCTCCTACCAAAGGAACTCACAAGATGTAAATTGATAAGACTTTTTTAAATATTAGGATTCACATGCAAAAAGTAAGGACAATTTAAGTTTCACATTTATAAAATGAGCTAGAATGAGTTTTATCATTTTCTTGCTTATCAAAATAACATTTTCTTTTCATCAGAGATGTGAGGCGTGAGGTATCAAGTCATGATACTCAAACTGATGACAACAGCTTAAAGATGCTATTTGTGGACAATAGCATCTTTAAACATCTACCAATCTCTCTCAAACTTTAGAGATCATCCGCTATAAATCAACAATCTAACATATAAGAAAATTTCTAGGAGCTTATTTCAATGGAATCTTCACAGATTGTTTTCTTATTTAAGCTACAAACATCCTGGAGGTTCTCAGAGCTACTTCCACACTGCCTTCCAGGAAGATCATGTCAACCTGCAATGCCACCATGGTCAGCCTGGGGTGATGGCTCAGGACCTCACAGTCAATGGCTTCAGCTTTTCTTTCCCTGGGTGCAAACGCTTGCATCTTGGTTTCCATACTGTATGTCTAGGTTTGGAGGTAAACACACACACATACACACACAAACACACACACCTTTCGTCCATGCTTACACTCTAGATACTCCATGTGCATATCCCTAATGCCCCACAGTGAACCTGCAAAGAGTCATTTTAAACTTCTAGAATCATAAATAAGCTCTACTACAAAAAATATTTGGAGTGAAATAAATGTGTTTGTGATTTATAAATTTGTTCAAGCAGAAGTTCCTAAAGTTCCAGAGATGGTATAAATGGCAGCATCCATGTTGGAAAATTTTTTAATGCCCCAAAGAGGTAACTTAGACAGAAAAATACTCATGTAGGCGGCCGACATCTTCGTCTTCACAGGAGAAAGTGGATCTCATTTGTTAGAGCTCTAGTGAATATACGTTCTTTATTTTAAGTATCCTGCATACTAGAGCTAAAAAGGACGTGCGTATGCACACACGCTGCTCACAGACAGATGTCAAACTACATCGTCTCAAAACAGCAATTTGCAGTGTGCATTTGTGTGTGTGTTACTTCATTGGAATATTTTGCCAAAGCAGAAGCATCAAAGTTGAGAACGTTCAGTGCAGTGTTCCCTAAATTGTTTTCCTTCAAAGTAACCCTCGACTCCACGGACTGTGGACAATGTTTTGTCTCTTAATTCCACTGATCTAGGCTTCTTGTCTATTACTTGGGTCACCCTGCACTACACAAAATACTGGCTTTTAAGAGCCCGCTTCTCCATTTTGTCCTTCACTCAAGAGACCTCGCAGTGCATTTTATTTTTCATGCCATCCCTTTGGGTAAGATCACAGTGTCAAATTTGTTGAACTAAATTGCATCTTTCATGATGGGAGATGGGAAGATGAGCCAAACGAAGGGCAAGATGTTAATAGTTTGTTGTGAAGCTGAAGGCTGGTGTGCATGTACATGCTTTGTAATTTGGTTCATTTGTTCTCGTGATTTTTTTTAACAAAGCATTATTGTTAACGCATGGTGTGTACAGCCAGTCTCTGTGATTATGGTGCCTTAGCTGGTGTGAAGAGTCATCCGTTTGCATATCGTGACTTGATAGCTCGCATCTCTGGTGAAAACCCCTCCCCACAAATCTTCCTAGTGTGGAAGGAAAGTAGAGGACCCCAGGTGCTGGGCAGGATGTTCGAGAAGACCCCACACTCACACCCCTCCCCGTGTCTAGAGCAGGCCCCTCTTCTCCTCCACACGCAGGACTCAGAAGACAGGACCCGTAGCTGGCGCCCACCTACCACAGCCCCCTGAAGAGGGCCATCACGTTCATGTGGCTTCTTAATGTCTCTTCTCGTAGATAAAATGTTTTTGCTCTAAAGAAATTGGGGTGATTTGCGTTTTTCAGTTCCCTCTCCACACTATTCATTCACTGTGGACATTTGAGAGTTACATTTATAAGGATGACTTTGCTTTGCTTTTCTTAAAGCCTGTGTCTTTCCAGAAGAGAACATGGAGCTGGACTGCTGCTGTTCTGTTTCCAGCCCACAGCCTGTGACAGGGAGCTGCTCATGCACAGAGGCTCGTTGTGTGTGTTAATGCGTGTTTTCATGTGTACTAATAAAATACACAAGCTCATCATACTCCTAAACTCAGGGATAATTTCGCCTTGGATGAGGCAAGATTTAAAAATAGTAATTGGTGAAAAGCAAAACTATTACGTAAATAATACAGTTAGTAAAGAAAACAAAACCACATCTGTAAGGGCCAGGCCATTAAAAAAAAAAAAAAAAAACAGCAAACATAGTGGGACAAAGGTGAATTTAGAGTCAGAGCTAAGTTTGGATTTTGCCTGGTCACAAACCAGCTTTGCGACTGTGGACTAGTTACTTGCATTTCTTTGCTGCAATGAACAGTTCTCCTAGTGGTTTTAAGCCAAATGAGATGATGCCTAAAAAGCCTGGACATGTATTAGACAGCAAGTAAATGTTGATTCCCTGCTTTTGAAAAGTAAGTCATCGATGTAATGTGTTTTGATACTGTTTACCATGGGGCCTAGTTGGTCAATTAAGACTGCATGAAAAGTCAACTGGCGGGGACCCATGGAGTGAGACAGACTGTCAGCCCCACGTGCCAGGGACAGAAAGGACAGATGGCCAATGCTGAAGCCAGAACTGCAACTCCAGGCTCTTAAAGAGGTAGCGCCTCTTCAGACAAGAACTCTGTGCTGTTAGCTTCACATAGGTGGCCACTGTGTGTCAGGCACTGGGACTAGGGACTCGCCCATGTGCAAGAACACCCCCACAGCCCGCCTCTTCAGGGGACCTGGAGGCCTCTGTGAACTGAATTGTCAGCCGGATATGTTAGTGGTTCCATGTTACAGAAAGTCATGCAGAGGAAGGGCACTGTGCCATGGAGTGGGGACCAGGGACCCCCAGCCCTCTCCGACCTGCAGGGTGAAGGAGGGACTGTGTGGTGTTTGGATGAGAGCTGGAAGATGAGCAGAGGAAGGTTGCCTGCCCCAGGACCTGTGCTGGGAAGGGTTGTGATGAGTCACAGGCAGTGAAGCGATGGGTGTCACTGGATGGGTGTCGCCGGCCATCTCCATTTACTCCATTCCTGCAGCATGCCACTTTTCAGTTAGGGAGCAGTTCTCTTCTACTTCTGCCCTGTTTGAAGCATCTTGGGAAATGATCACACCCAGTCTGCTTGAAGAGCTCCTCATGCACAGCTGAAGTCTAGAAAAAGCTTGGAAAAGTTGATGCCCATGGGAAAGTTTATTCTGCCGAACCCTAATCTGGGACGCTGTCCCTGAGCTCTCCAGGGCCCTGGAAACTCTGCCTCCAATCCTGTGTGCCAGGTGGCATTGGAGTGGCAGTGAGTGCTTCCTCCCTGGGTGCCAGTGCTTTTGCCTGAACTGTGAACGGCAAGGTCTAGAACACACAACACACAGGTCAGCCAGATGTGTCATCGGTCAGAGTTCAGGCTACCTGCCACCAAATAAATCACTAGACATAACAGCTGTGAGCTGCTTTTCTTGCTATAGTTTATTGAGTACGCCCTGGTTCTAGCACTCCATACCATTTTACATAGCACACCTCACTGTTCCCGTGCATGCCAAACACTGCGAAGAGAAGAGCTCGTCTGAGTTGAGGTCTAGCAAAGGCAGGTGGGGCTGAGGACTCCCATTTCTTGGAGGTGTTATTTCCATCTCTGCCGACCTCTGCCTGTCTGTGCTCATCCGAGGCTCTACAAAGTGGCTTCTTGCTTCAGACAGCCAGAGCTGGCATTGGACCGCTTCCCTTTGAATGCGCTCTATCTTGCTTTGTTTCTGAAACTCTAACAGAGCCACTAGAACCTATCATGTAATTCACAGGAACAAACATTGTTCAAGGCTTTTCGAAATAAAGATTTGTGTCTTTGGGGCACAGCAATTAGAAAAGAGAAAAGGAAGGTGAGAACATCATTAACATTTATTTTCTGATACCTGGGTCCCCTCTCAGATGTAAGAGCCTCACTTCAGAAAGTTTGACTTTTGGTGATTCTGAGCCTGGCCTTCACAGGAGAACAGTTAGGAGAACTCACTCTAGCGAAGGGGAGGATGAGGTTGTGTTTACTGACAACTTGGTCACCCTCAGCCACACACGCAGGGTCAGCGCTCATGTTCAAGACGCCAGGCGGACCGCTCTGTGGACCACTAGCAAAGCTTGTTAGATATTTCACTCAGTCTGCGATGCCTTCCTCTGCTGCGAGCAAACACGATGTGCTTCTCCTTCCTCACCTCCACCTTCCCAGCATTTCACAGGAAGAAAGCCTTCCCTTCACTTGGCTCAGACTTTTCTGTGTAAGGAATCTTGTATGGGACAAACCTCAACCTACTCCATTTGGATTTGTGTGAAATCCTTATTCTTCGACTTACTCTTATATCACTCTGCATCCTCAAATTAATACCAAGTTTTTTCCTACCCCAGGGCATTTATACTTGATACTATTGCTATCTAGAACTCTTTTTCCATTCATTTTTGGATCACTGTCTTCTCCTGTTTTCTTGTTGTTTGAGTCTCAGCTGAAATGTTCCCTGGGCAATAAGGTTTTCTCAACCATTTTATCTCAGATCCGTGCCCTGTACACACACTTGCTAAGCACCCTGTGCGCCTGCGCTGGATCTCTGCGGTGACGGGAATGCACCCATCTGTGCCATCTCAGCCAGCCAGCCATGGGGGCCTGCTGAGCACTTGAAACAGGCCTACTTTGATGGTGGAACTGAGTTTTTAAATTTTTGATGGGTTTAAGTTCAATAATCATATATAGCTGGCTAGTGGCTGTCGTAGTGAATGGTGGAACTTCAGGAAATAAAATCGTTTCATGCCCTCATGGCCCTCATCTGTGAAATTCTTTGCTCAGACATTTTCCTCCGTCTGTCGTCTGTCTGTCCGCACTGCAGTATCTTTTCTTGTTCCTCTTTTTGTGTTCACTCTTCAGCACATTGCCTGAGATGGAGTGTTAGGTCCCCAGAGAATTTTTGTTAAATTATCTTTAAAATGAGGAAACACCACTTAGCAGTACTTTGTTCTTTCTAGAGACCATTCCAAAGCTTGCTTTCTGTTAATATTGTTTGTCAAAAATAATCTGAGAGTCAAACTCTGGCTAGTTTTGTTTTTTTTAAACATAAACTACCATGAAGTCGTCTACCTCATAATAGGTTTACTGAGATTCTGCTCCACGTGCTGCATCCTTCCTGACAAGCTTGGTCCCCTTATTGTCTGTCTGTCTTTCCATCCTGTTGGGATGGATCTGCAGGCTACCCCTCCCAGTTCCAATATGTTTGTACATTTGCCAAATGTGAATTCCGATTTTTTATCCTCCCTGCAGTGAATGATTCTGGCGACATCTTGAAGAATGTGTAAGCTTAGGTTTCAGATGCAAGGTATTTGTTATCTTTAGACATAGGTTTGTTTTGGTTGCATTAAAGTCAAATCCATGGCTGTTTTGAGATACCAGAAAACAGACTTGTGTTACTGGATGAAATTGCCCTCAAAGCTGGAATGATTTGTTAGCAATATCCTCTTAATGGCTTAGAACCATAAAAATATAAAAGTCTTCCTTTCGTAAGTTCTTCTTTAGGTCAGATGTTAGGAGACTCTGTCCATTTAATTTTTTTTCTTAATTAAGGGAGGTACCCTCACATAATTTTACCTGCCCTGGATGTCAGATGCATGTGTGTGTGTGTGTGTGTGTGTACATGTGCATGCATATACATGTGTGAATTTGCTAAGAAAGAATGAAGTAATGTAAAAGAAAAAATGAAAAATGCATACCTCCTTTCATCGTGCTTACTACCTTCAAATTCTGCTCACATCTCTATACTATATGCATATCATATGCATGCTATTTTGTGTATTTTCACTCAATGTTCTAAGTCAATCAATAAGGTTTAACAAATATTTTACCTCACCCTAAGCCATAGTCTAAAACATTGTTGAACAAACATGAATTCAACTCATGCCCTTCCACTGGGCATTTGTGTGCCAGTGTGATTTCATTCTTAGTAATAACAGTGCAGCAAATATCTTCATTTGTGCAACACAACTTATCTCAAAAAGGAGCAGGAGGGGGTTGAGATGGCGCCAATCATATGAGACCTTCCTGGGCCTTGAATTTTGACATGCTGCTTTCTAAAAGGGTTACAGTAGCAGCAGGTGAGGCAGCGCTATACTAAACTGTATCAAGTGTTTCTCTTTCATTTTCCTAAATATGGCTGATTTTGACAACAGTACTGATATTAGTAAAAGCAATGATAGCAGCATCTTGATATAGAATAAGTGTTTTAGAAATATTATTTATGGTGATTAAGGATGGGAGCTCTGAAGGCAGACTTCCCAAGGTCACATCTGGACTCCACCAATTTACCTTTATTTTTTTTCATTGCCTTTTCTGTAAAGTGGCCCATAGGGTTATTGTGACATTCAAGTGAGAGAATATAGCAGATTTCCGAAGAAAGCATTGGCTAATTGTTGGTTGTTATTATCCCTGATCAATGATGTTTTATTAACTCCATTTTACAGAAGAGGAAGCTGAGCAGTTCTCTTCCTTAAGGTCACATAGATTATGACTGGTGCTGGGACCCCTAATGCGGATGCCTTTTCCCTGGGATTCTGCCTGCAGGTGCCCTTGCTGACCGAAACATCCTGCTATGCCCTTTGCAGGGTCCAGCCCTCTCCCCTGAGAAGCGCTACTGTTTCTGCTGAGTAACACAAGACTGAATTAAGCACAGAAATAGAGGACACAGGGGCACTGTGATTCACTGCAAATGCCCGGCTGCACTGCTTTGATTCTAAGACAAACAATAAAGCTGTTTTTTATTCTGCCTGCTTCATTGAGATCTGAAAGCAGTTCCCCACAGAAGAGTTTCCTAGAATTGAGAAGTCCTCTAATGTATAAAGGGCCTAGTGGGCAGGAATCCCAAGGTCTCACTCAGGCCCCCTGCAAATACTTACTGACCTGAATTTCTCCTAAATATCACCCTAAACACTTTCTGTTATCTCTTAATGTGCTCGCTTCATAACTGCTTAGATGATCATTTTTACTAGCATAACATTCCTTTTAAGGATAATGGTGTTGGAAAAACAGAAACAATGTAAGCACATTTTTCTCAGCTATGGCTGATTACAAGGTTCTTTATAACTTTCTTGGCAAATTTGATGTATTAATTGTAAATTTCCCAAGGGGGAATCTAACATGAACTTGATCTTCACCTTTTATTCTGGAATATTAACTTTTATTCTAGTCCCAGTAACTCTCCATTGAGACCAAAGTTTGAATATCGCCCAGGGCTCAGAAAATTGCTGATACAACCTACTTTCTCCAGGGCACCTGATTTCAATTCTCATAATTGAACTAATGCCATTTTTTCCCTCCCCAATCTCTTTGCTCAAATAGCTATTTGTGGAGACCACTGATGTCAATGGCAAAACTCTGGAGGGGCCGGTGCCTCTGGATGTCATCGTGATCGATCAGAATGACAACAGGCCCATCTTTCGGGAAGGCCCCTATGTCGGCCACGTCATGGAAGGGTCCCCCACAGGTATGTCAAACTGACTTGCCATCGTCCTGAAGGCTTGGAGATGGTGCGCTATGATCTTAAGCGATTACAGATACTGTTTTATTGCTGTTCCAACTTTTTGGCATGAATCAACATTAACATGTCATTTACCTGGATAGAAGCCAGGGCTGGAAAGATGAAGCAGGCAGCGAATTGGGGTGTTGCAAGTTATAAAAATACCTTCCCTTGTCTCTGAGGGCGATCGTCCGTGATGACTATGGTCTGAGTCTCCGATGCGTGGCTGATGCGGGGCATGGTGTAAATATCTAGTTCACCCTTATAGCCGAACTTTATGCTGCAGTGGGGCTTTGATGAGAACAAAGTCTTCACTACATATTCCTTTTATTTCTTTTTGTAATTGCCTTTTAATAAGAATAGTTTTGGTGAAACAAGTGGAACTTCTTTTTCCCTTTCCTTAGAAGTTGTGTGTGGAGAAACCCTTTGCCTTCAGTCAAAGGGCCAAAGGCAGGACGGTTTTTCTCTCTCTGGAAATGCACGTACCTGCTATTATGGAAATCACTCAAGGGTACTGTGGAGCTCACTGCTGTCTTTTTTCTGGTGTTTAACCCATCTATCAGGGAAGGTTTTAGAATTTAGAGTTTCCTTTTTAGGCCCAGAACATAATAATTAAAGCATTTAATGGCCAGCAGAAGTTATTCCCAAGTACAATGCCAGAGTAAGTGAAGAATAAAGGGGAAAAATCTCTTTTAGACTGGACTTGGATTTTAAGCTGTAAGATACTTTTGAGTGAAAAAGTGCTGTTATTAAAAGTATCAGTGTTTTCAAGTCTAAGATTACTTCCAAACAGTAAGTAAAGTAGTCATTCAATGGCCAGAATGGAGCAGGAAGTCTGAGGACTGCTTTGACTCTTTCTCCCCCTTGGCTGGACTGATGGGATAGATCAATGGCTTGTAGATACAGGAGGCTCTGGGAGTGTTGTCATGGTAACCTCCCCAGACTACCAGGGGAATAATCATATGCAAGATGCCTCAAACCTCCCTCAGCTTCAAGGAGCTGGGCCTCTGTGCATATCATCGAAAACCCCCAAGGGCAGGAGCACCCTTCTGCCTTCACAGCTTTGAATATACTCTGTACAAATGAAGGTGAATTTGCTGTGTGTGCCAGAGTGTGTTTTGAGGACAAGTGGAGGTGGAGCAGTGAAAACAGGCCTGCAGAGATGGGAAGAAGGCCGGAGGGCAGGTCTGATCACCTCAGAGCAGACCAGGCACGTGGCACCTCTCAGTGGGCTGCTTTTGGGGCAGAGGGTGTTTCCAGCGAGAAAGACCCTGGAGTCTGGGTTTGATGTTTACAGAACTCTACTCAAACAGGCTGATGTGCAGAACAAGTTAGGAGACCTGATGGGGAAAGCTTTAAAGAAGCCGGAGTTTGAGCAGAATGGAAAGATTCCTGGTTTTCATCTGTGGTCCCCAGAGCCTGTACACCAGGGACTGGAATGTGGATAGTGGGAGAAGTGTTCTAAATGTAAATGGAAGTGGTTTCATTTGGGGCACAGTAGTGTGCCTTTGTCTTTGTATTTTATGTGTGAATGTGATTAGATGATATCCAATTTGTCTTCCACTATGTCCTTTCTTCAAGTTTAGTTCTGACTTTATTGCTTTATATACATGTCATATTTTCCAAGAAAAATAGAATCCTTTATGCACATTGAATTTTGTAAAGCGCAAAGTATTCAGTTAGGGGTAGATGCATCTCCAGGAACACATAAACCACCACAAACTTCTGTTTATGATTGGTATTATCCCATAAACATACATAATGTCTTGGACGTCTGTATGGGATGGCTGCCTCTGGCGACACAGTATTTGGACTGATTCATTGGTTTCTTTTTCAGCACATTCTGGGTTAACTATAGAGCAGGCATTGAAATGGAATCAGTCAGATTTGGGGTCAAGAAATTTTGCAAAACAGAGTTCTTAAAAGAAAACCAATTAGATTGCTTAGCACCTTGTAGAAGAGCTACAGGGAAGACAGGCCAGGCAGCATCTGTGAAGACAGTAGAAATCTGGGAAAGGTGGTATTACCCCCTTTCCTGCCCACTCTCCAGCCAGACCATTTTCAGGTTACACTAACAAGACCCCAGCCAGATATAGAAATCATACCTCTCCAATTTCCATAATGCCCAGCTCACTTATGGCTCTTTGAATCCTATGTGGCATAGATATTGCACAGCACCCATTTTACAGAAAGGTATGCTGACCTTAGAAAGAATTGGGTGACTTTTCCCTGTCCACAAGAGCTGAGGACAGTGTCAGTACTCAGCCTGCATCATCTACCTTCATTCGTGAGCTCTTCTATCTGCCCCCATACTCCATGATGAAAATAGCCACCAGACCATCCTAGCATAAGAGCTTAACCTCGCCATGTGCCAGGAGCTTTTATACACTTCCTCTCCACCAACCATCTCTTACCCCAAGAGATGGTCACCACTAGCCCCATCTTATAGGTGAGAAAGCTGAAGCTCAAGGTCTTTGAAAACTTGCCCAAGCTACTCAGCTGGTGAAAGGGACAGAATCAGTGTCCATGTATCTGGCTTCAAGGCACAGGCTCTTGCCCATGTGCCATGTTGGCAGTGGCCAGCATCTTCCAAAAGGTTGGGGTGGGAAATGTGCAGGATGGCTGCGCACTTTGCCAATAGGATGCTGCTACCTCTGCCTCCATTCTGTGGTCAGATTCTGGTAGGATCTGCACTGGCATCTGCTCAAAGACAAGTCCAGATCTGTGCATTGCAGACCCCATCTGTTCCCAGACCTAGTGTGAGCTTGAGACCACCTCCCAAGAGCCACCTGGGCCCCAGGTATCTTCTGCACACCATTTGCATCGTGGTCTCTTTGCAGGTCCAGCTGGGAGAGTATTTGTGCAGTTCTATCAGATGAAATGACTGCACTCCTGATAGAAAATGAGCAGCTCACCTGACTAATAGCCAGGCTCAGTGAACTCTCTAATAGAAAGCTTGCTCAGTCTGTTGGGCAGAGAGGGTCCTTGTCATCACCTATGTTACCTCTTCTGAGCCCGAATAACCAGGACCAGCTCTATAGGGTGTAGCCTGCTCAGAAGGGACCCCTGTTTGTGTTACTGTTCCATCATTGCTGTCTTGAAACTTTTAATAATTGTTTGCCAAGGGGCCCAGCGTTTTGATTTTCCACTTGACCCCACAAATTGTGTAGCTGCTCCTGCCCATGGCACTGGGACGTAGTATTGTGTGGGGTAGGATATAACAGTTCCCACCTGAGAGGCACTGTGAGAGCCTAAATGACGTAGCACGCTTTACCCAGTGCTTAGAACATAATAAATGTTGAAGTGATACCAGTGTGGTGTTAATACAACAATTACTTTTATCATTCTGGCAGTGTACCCTTAACTATAGTAAAGCCAAGGGACACACAGTGTGAAGGAGAATCCATCTCCCAACAAACCGAGCATCATCTCCACGTCCTCATGTACCTGAACGCCATCAGCACCAATCCATCACGGAGGAAGGTCACCCTTATTTATCTGTGTGTACAGACAGGACACCATTCCCAGCTGCTCAGCACTAAGCTCCAGAATATTGTTTGGGAGAATCACTCCTGGGTGAAGACAGCGTGACAGAAAATAATGGTCTTTGAACTTCGCACATCAAGAGCTGTTCCTTTTGTAGAGTCACAAGGCATTGACTCATGGGGCCCAGGCTCTGGATGCTCCATGGCCAGCCAGATCTCTGTGGGAGTCTGGTGTTCTGTGAATGCCCAGCACATGCCAGGACACCATAAGCACAGGGCAGATGGCTGGGGTCCTTAAGACTTGTGGTGGGCACCCATCTCAGAACTCCATGGTCCTCGTCAGCACCAATGCCACTGGTTGCCTGGGTACCTTTGTGAAGGGCTAACCACGAGGAATGGACCGCATGCATCTAGGGCTGCCTCGGAGCGACTCTGAGATGAGGCTAGAGTGTGTGAGTTTAACCTGAGAGGTGTAGGGCTGTCGGGGAGGGGAAGCTGGCCGACTTGGGGATCACTATGAAGCCAGCTTGTGGAGTTGGAGTTGAAGACTTTCCAGCCAGCTCTGGGGAATGACATCAGATGCATGGATTTGAGTTATCCCAGACAAGGGGCTGGTGCCACTCTGCTGATGAGACATTGTTTGGGAACTGTCCCCAGGGGAGCTTTCAGCCAGTAGTACCCAAGGGCTCACAGCAGCCTTCCACAAGGGACAGGAGCCAGCCGTGTACTAGGTTGACCTCGGCGCTGCTCTTCCTCCTTCTGGGCCACCCTGAATGGCAGTAGGACAGCTGGGACAAGGCCTTCCCACCCCACACATGAGGAGCAGTTTTGAGAGACAGGCAACATGGGGAATCTCTTTGTTCCCAACTTACATTATGTCCAGCTTCCCTTCAAACAGGGGCAAGACCAGAGAGACAGTCTGAGTCCTGAGGTGGACACACAGCTTATGTGCTTTGCTTTTTTTCTTTTTTTTTCTTTTACCTTGGTAGTACTAGGGATTGAACCCAGGGCCTTTGCACTGTGCTACATCCTCAAATGTTTTTATTTTGAGACAATCTCACTAAGTCACTAAGTTGCCCCAGCTGGGCTCGAACTCATGATCCTCCTCCGTCAGCCTCCCAGAGTGCTGGGATTACAGGTGTGCCACCATGCGCAGATGCTAGCCCTTCTTAAGGCAGTTGAAGACCAGCAGAGTTCAGCAGGTCCCTCCTTGTCCTCTTTTTCTGAAAGCCCAGGGTGCTCACCCTCCCTGTTGCCCTCTCCCTCACCACCAGTGTTTTGACTGAGCACCCCTCTGCGCCGCTATCCTGGGCTCCCAGGTCACAGCAGTGAGAGCACAAACATGCTATCCCCTTGGCATTCATAGCCACGCAGTGAAATGGCAAGGAATCAATCAGAACTGAGATGGTGGCAGGCGCTCCTCTTGGTCAGATGGGATGCTTATCTGGGGAGGGACATGATCTCTCACAGAGAGAAAGGCTCTCGGAAGAGGGGGTGTGAGGAAAGGCAGGGCTTTTTTCAATTGATTTTTTCCTCTAGGATCACCTGAGTTTCTCTTCCTTGAAGAGGAACAATTTTTAAACAAGTCTGACCAGACCAGACATGAAGGAAAATAACTGATCAAGTGGCCTTTGGGACAACGGCCATCCTGAGAGCTGAGTGTAGCTAGGCAGTTGTTATTTTCCCAAAAGGCTTGAGCTAAATAAAGATGACTATGATATTTGATAGTTGATATTTGGTGGCTGGCTCCCTGTGAAGCCTTCAGTGATTGGGATGTCTTGGTAGTAAAGTCCCTTTATGGCCACCTCTTTTTGTTGCAATGACTGCGATGTGGCTCTTCAGCCCACCTGCTGTTGGGTTTTTCCTCACTGGTATTTTCAGGCTTTTAAAATATAATCTTGCGTTCAGCTGTCCCAGCTAATCACACAGGCTTCTGGAGTATTGGGCATGTTATCATGTTGCTTATTTTCTTTCTTAAGAAGTTCAATGGGCCAGTGAGATGGCTCAGCGGCATAAGTGCCTGCCTGGCAAGCGCGAGGGCCCGAGTTCGACTCCCGGATCCCACATACAAAAAAAGGGCCGGTGATATCGCTCAGCGGCACGGGCGCCTGCTGGCGCGCGAGGTCCTGAGGTCGACCCCCGGTACCCACAAAAAAGAAAAAAAAAGAAGTTCAAAAATAAAAGAATTCAACTTTTTCCCAGGATTTTTAAGAGAAAGAAAGTACAGTCCTGCCAGTCTCACCATCCAGAGATGGCCAAGTGGCATTTGGGGGAGCCAGCCTTGGACTCCCTCTGGGCATCTCTGCGCAGAGATGCAGGTGCAGGGTTTCACACAGACAGAAAACTCTGCCTGCTTCTCTGCGAGTCACCTCCTTCCCTCCCCAGGGTTCTGGGGATGCTTCTGTTAATCAATGAACATCCAGCTGCATCTCTGCTGTGAACAGCTAGCCTTTGGATCTGCCATCCGCTAGTTAAGCAGCCCCCTATTGATCCTAGCTATTTGCACTCCTCTGTATTTGTTTATAATCTGTTCTGCAGGGGAGCACTCAAGCCTTCCAACTTTGGTGACAGTATATTCAGGATAAATTCACACAAGGAGGGCAATGGGGCAG
Organism: Erethizon dorsatum; assembly: GCA_028451465.1. Lineage (NCBI taxonomy): Eukaryota > Metazoa > Chordata > Mammalia > Rodentia > Erethizontidae > Erethizon > Erethizon dorsatum. Next base: position 146,308,360 of record CM051825.1, on the reverse strand, counting down.
AGGATGTGCCTTATTACATTCTGATCCATATTTGAGTGATGCTTGTAATCAGAGCATTTTATTCCACATCTCAGCTAAGTTCAGGAAGAGGGTACAACACTCCTTCCTTCACACATGAACTACTGATGGGTTTTGTTTATGTGATTCTCTGCATTGCACGTAATAGCTACGAGTCATCATTGTCATGTCATCAGCTATATCTGGTATATGATGGGGCTGCCTCACCATAGAACATACCCGGATTCTATGGTCAGTGAAGAGGACCCCACGACCTCTCCTGCCAGCTCAATTCCCCATCACTGCTGGAACCTTGGCTAAGGAATGTAGCCCAGGAAGTGTGTAGATAATGTCCCCAGCGCCCCTGGTGTTAGATTGGGCAGCACTTGAGTTATGGTGCATATTTTTCCAGCACAGGTGGCCATAAATCAAGTGATACAAAAGAGTTGCACAATCCAATCAGAGACGACTTCCCAAAGGGAAAATTTCAGAAACAAATGGTGTGGAATGGGGCATCTATTGCTAGCTATTAAATCTACCTGGCCATTCAAAAGATTGAAACTCCAAGAAGTCACTCCTGACTATGTCTGAGTGATGTGCCACACGGGCTTAGAAGCAGCCAATTGGCTTACTTGTCCCAGCTGCCAGGTACCTCCCTCCCCTCGACCCAGCCTTTCCCAATGGTCCATGGTGCATATCTTGGGACCCACTACTGCTGGTTGGCTGGAGCCTTCAAGATACCAGAGGGTCTAGTGAGGCAGGGGAGAATGCCTGAACCCCTCAGTCTGCAGAAGGGTACCCAACCAGTATAACTCAGTGTCTCATCTTTAATGTGGGTAACTTCAAAACCAGCTCTTTTCATTCTTATTCATAGCGCTGTTTCCTCTTAAGTTCCCATGGGCATCCGTGGAGCTAGAGAAGCTGGAGAGACAGCACATTGTTTCCTGAATTTCTCTTCTCACCGACCATGAGTCTTTGTTTCTGGGCCAGCCTCTGTGCCTGTCCCTCCTCTGCCAGTCCCTGACCCTGCCTCCCAGGGCAAACCTTTGTATTCCAGGTGAGCTAGAGGGAAAGATTTGGCGCTTGGCCTTGTGTGGACTGCTAACTTCTCAAGGTAAACCTTTGCCAGCCCATAATATTTGGGGGGTATTTTGGATGCAAGCTGGAAACTGTCCTTCCATCACTCTTCATTTGGGAGAAGAAAGGATTTGTGATGTCAAATATTTGGAAATAAAATTAAAACTTAATGAGAGTAATGAAAATAAACCAGTAGTGTAAAGTGGCAAAAGGGTAAAGAGCGCCGGTAGCTTGAGAAACTTGCTGTTCGTTCTGTACCCTTTAGAAAGAATAAATCCCACAGGAGCTCCTGTGCAAGGTGGAAATACGGTGGCCACAGAGCAGATTGCACAGCTCCTGGAGGTGCTGTGGCTCAGGGCATGCTAACTCCTGCCAGGACCTATCCCTGCTGCCGGTGTGTCCACTCTGGACAGTTCAGGGAAGGTAACACTGCGGCTGAGGATGGCACAGGGGCAGATCCACAGTGGATTAACCGTTACAGCTTCAGGGAAGCCCGAAGCTTAAGTCAGTACCTCACAACCACTCCGTTTGGCAAATTCATTCAGCAGGTGTATACAGGGCAGCTGCTTGGAGCCAGGTAACGTCCCAGTGCCTGGGACATAGAGGTGACCAAAGAGCACAGAGAACTCTAAATGTCTGAAGACATTTCACTGGGAGGAGAAAGAGGATTAATAACTAAAGGAGCAAAAATGACTCCAGCCCTTTGGATAAAGTAGAACACAGCGACGTGAGAGGATGACAATGGCATCAAGGGATGGGTCTCTAAGGACACTGGGTGGCGTTTACACTGAGCCCAGTGAAGGCAGGAGCCCACCAGGCAGAGGTCTGGAGGAAGGGCCTTCCAGGCGGATGGACCACAGAGCGCGATGCTAAGAGTAGCGCCGGTGAGTTTTCCAGAAGGTGGATAAGTGCAAGATCATTTGAAGAACCAGTCAACAAATACGGGCCACGGGTCGAAGCAGTACTCATCGCCTGTTGTTTCTAAATAAGCTTTTATTGGAACACAGACATTCCCATTCCTTTATAGACTGACTCGGTCTGTTTTTGTGACATGCTGGCAGAACCAGGTAGCCGGGACAGAGGCTTTATAACCCACAAAGCCAAAAATGTGTACTACCTGATTCTTTGCAAAAACACTTTGCAAATCCTGGTTTAGAGCTCTGTACATTTTGATGATATTTTTAGTAGGAAACCTTTGGGTGATTTGAAGCAGGAGAATGGTAAAATATGGTTTTACTGTGAAAAGATAACTTGTGCTATTCAGTAGAAAAGGAAAATAGGGCAAGAAGGGGTGTTTCCACAGTCCAAGCCTGAGATGACGGTGACCGGGACCAGGGAGGCAACAAAGCAGATGGAGAGAAGAGGTCACATGTGATCTTCATGGCGAGCCTATGACAAATGGGAAATTACTATATTGACTCATTTTATGATACGGGATTGTGTATTGATGCCATCTTTATGGAATTACAGTAATGCTGTAAACCTTAATAGGTGTATAAATTTTTCTCAGGTGTGAGCTGAATCTGCCTTCAGCTGTCTCTCTCAGCCATCAGCTTAAGGCCAAGGGACTCAAGTTGTTTTCCCTTTGTCCCTTATTTTCAGATTCAGCAGCATCGCAAACACACAGTGGCTGCCCAATAAACTCCATTCAGAGCAAACAGCCCCTAGTGCCAGAAATCCCGAATCACTATAATCTTCCCTTTTTATTCAGTTTTTAGGTAAGTGTGTGTCTTTATTGGTAAGGTGTTCATTCCTTTAACAAGTATCTCCAGAGCACCTGCTGTGTGGGGGATGTGCTGCCGTTCAGTGAAGAGAGGGATGAGGTGCAGAACACTCAGAGACCCCAATCCGTACATTTGCAGACTAGCCAGGAAGTCAGCAGATAAACAGTCGCTGCACGTTGTGGTCACCGCCGTACAGGACAAAGCCACCAAGCCACTGGGCACCCACGGGAGTAGTGAGGGAGGAGGATGCTACCTGCCCCAGGAGTAATCACTGGGGCTCAGAGAGGTCGGGTTACTCTCCTGAGGTCACACAGCTGATGGGTGATAAAGCTGCAGTTTAAAATCAGGCTTGTGTGACTCCAGCTCCTGTTTTCTTTCATCTCCTCATCATGTGCAACACCCACTTTTCCCATTTCACCCACAATGATGATACAGCACCTCGGGGCTGCCACCCAAAGCCCAGGGAGCACTGCGTGCACCTTGTTACAAGTGTGCATCTATATATTTGTGTGTGTGTGTGTGTGTGTGTGTACAGGAGTGAGAAAGAGGGAAGGAGGGTAGAGACAGAGAACAATGCCCACCATCTTCAGCGCTATTCCAGGACTGGCCTGGCGGGTTTCTCCCTGCAGCCCCCTCAGCGGCGGTGGTCCTCCCAAATACACCAGATACTTGCCTAGCAGTGGTTTGGGAGCTGCTCAAGGAGAACCCAAGGATTCCTCAAGCCCGCTGCACCATCAGTCAGGATGATCAGCAAACATCAGTTAGGAAAGATGTACGATCGCAGGGAACTCAGTGCACAGCTCCGCCTGTAGCTCCACGGCTCTCAGATGCCTGTCGCTTCTGGGACAGAGTCCAGAGCCCCACGTCCACTGATCCAGACAAATACCTCTGACTCCCTTTGTCTGGGTACATTACTCTAAGAAGCCCTGGGTAATTTCTGATAGAGCCACTTCCTGCTCGAGTCAGTGCAAGAGATTCAATATGCTGCATTCCATGGGAAGAGGGCGTATGAAATCCCTTTCAAGTGTATGTTTTCTAAAATATGGGTCATGAATTGAGTTTTCCAGTATCAAAGAAAAACTTTTAATAGACTTATAGCTTTCTTCCTTTAATTATGGCTTCAATTTTTTAAACCAAAGAGAGTACCCAAAGCTATTTTATTATTTAGGAGACTGGCTCTCTCTTTTCAAGTATTTCTGCAAAGTTGGGTTTGAAGAATTTTCATGTTTTTCCTTCTCGCTCTGATTTCCTACTTTAGTACATGGCTGTCTTTGTCTGCTGTGTTCCTGGGGTGTAACGGGCTGCTAACACGATGCCTTGCTCTTGGGGGTAGGCAGGATTCATGTTTCCGTAGTCGGGCTCGGCATCCTTAGGAAAAGCCCCTCTCTCCAGGGTGACAGAGGACCTCACCGGCCTTGTGCCTTGGCCCCCAAACCCCCCAAACCCAACTCCAAAAGCCACTTTTCTATTTATTTCTCTTATTACTTATGCAATTTCACCCTTTCTCTAATGCATTGATTCATACTCAAACCATAAGCCAGGCCAGAGGTGATGACTTGAATATATATATGTATATGCATTTGAATTAATCAAGTTTTCTGTGGGATCCATCACTCAAAAATGTCTGGGTGGATTTCTGCTAGTTTGGGAAAGTATCTTTGATGTGGCTTCACTGGAAACGTGGACCTAAGCAACTAAATCAGAGTTAAGCCAAGAGGCTGCTTCTGTCGGCATCAGTGTCCTGCGGGTTCAGAATCCGTGGAGCAGTGGGTCAGCTCTGGGCAGCACTGGCCCCTGGAAACACTTTGCATTGCCCCCGGGGGAAGGGCACGCCATTGCAGGACCCTTGCAGAGGGCTTCCTGTGTGCAGCAGTCCCAGGAGACAGATGCTGGGACCACCCCCATGCCTCCCGTGAGGACAGTAAATCTTAATGAAGTTAGAAACAACTTGTCCAGGGCAGCAGCAGCTTCTTCCTCAATATCTGTCCTACTGTCCTTCAGTAACCGAGTCCACTGTATTATGATAGCATCTAAAAACCATACTGCTGGCTGGGCGTGGTGGCACACGTCTGTAATCCCAGCACTCGGGAGGCTGAGGCAGGAGGATCACTGTGAGTTCGAGGTCAGCCTAGGCTACATAGTGCATTCAAGGCCAGTCTGAACTACATAGTGAGACCTTGTCTCAACACAACAGCAACAACGAACTGTACTACTCAACCTCCCTTGCGGCTAGAGGTGGCCGTGTGATAAATTACTGGCCAGTGAATATAAGCAGGGGTCTAAGTTAGACTTCTGGGATGAATGCTGAAGGGAGCTGATTCAGCTGAGAAGAATGTCCTGGTGTCCTCTTTCTTCCATCTATTTCTTTTTTGCTGCCTGGAATAAGGACATGATAGCTAGAACTCAAGCAGCCACTTTGCTCTATGAGGTGTCCCAAAGGGTACAAACCATACCCTGGGAAGGTAGGATGAAAGATAGAAAGAGATTGGATTCTGTTGCCTGTAGAATGCCATGCCAGCCCAGGACTGCCTCTCTCTGGCATTATTGTACATGGGATAATGAGAAAACTCTGTCTTATTTAACGTGCTTTTATAATAGAGTCTCGGGGGGGTGGTTTTGTTTGTTTGTTTTGTTTTAGACAGGGTCTCTCTATGTAGTTCAGGCTGGCCTTGATCTCACTAGGCAGCCCAGGCTGTCCTTGAACTCACAGCAATCCTCCTGCTTCAGCCTCCCAAGTGCTGGGATTACCGGTGTGTACCACCACGCCCGGCTTTAGAGTCTCTGCACGTGTAGGCAGATCTAATAACTACTAACATATCCAGAACCATTCAACGAATTATAGATCCGGCTAATGTGACTTTGGGCCTGGCTTTTAAACCACTGTGCCGTGCTGCCTGAGACATTCAACCCCTCCGTGTTCATTTCTCGCCACCAGTTTTAGGGTGGTAATTAGAAAATTGAATCTTTATTGGAATAAAAATGGTCTTCATCTCCTCCATTACAGTAGAGTGCTTTTCAGAAGCATTCTGAGTTCTCTTTGTCATTAGATATTTTTATTAGGTTAGAAACATACTCCGTGCCTTGTAATGGAAATTTTCTTAGCATGGTTGTTTTGATTCTCTGGTGCTCCTGGACTAACTCCAGCACTGATAAACTGAAAATACTCAGTAATGCATGCCATCTTGTGCTGTCACTTAGGTCACTGTGCTGCCTTCATGTCTCTGTCCCAAGGGCTGATGAGGGAGATAGGACACAAGGGGATGTTAGGAGGGCTCTGGGAAGCTTTCAGAGAAGACCGCTTTTCTCTCCAGGGAATCAACTGGATGTGCATTGATGACTGTCAGTTTGTCAGGGAGGTGGGTGTATTCTGACAAGGACGTAGTACAAGGGCTGAGATCACTGCTCCTATCTCCAAAACCTGGCTTCCAGTACATATCCACTACCAGTCATAAGACTTGAGCATTTGGATAAACCCTGTGTGTGACAAAGACCATAATCAAGTCCCCAAAAGACAACAGTGAGAGCCAATGAGTAAGTGCAGCTCAGGCTTTGAACACTGTACTTGCCAAAGTACCACAGGTGCCATAAAGAGAGCAGCTACTGGCTGCTAATTACCCTCCGTGGGTTTGTTCAGTGGTGATAGGTTCAAGAGGGTCTTAGTGGCAGCGTCACCTAGCAGCTTGCAGGGGCCGGAAGAGCTCTGGAGGCCTGCAGAGCTGAATTCCAGTCCCGGTTCCTTCCCCTACCATCTGTGTTCTTTGGAGCCTCTGTTTCCTTGTAGTGCATTGGTGAGAGCCACTGTTGAAGCATCTTGTATGAGATTGGATTAAGCAAATCTGAAATGGTGCAATGTAGACACGTTAATAAAATCTCATTTGTGCACAAAACTAGAGACAATGTGTTCTCCAAATTTTAATTGTTTCAGATTGTAAGAATGTACCACCTACTTACATAGGGTTATGGAAGCATGCAATAAATATTTGAATACCACAATTTATTACAGTAAAAAACACATTGCCATTAAGCCCCCTCAAGATACTCCTCCTCACTTTGAACATACTTATTCCATTGTTCTTGCTACTTCTGGCACAGTTCTTAGGTGTCCTCTTTTTGATGTGTTCAAAAACTATAGTGAATGTTGTTGCCCAGTGCCATCCGTTGGAAAGGCAGGCGTGTAAAAATATCATAGCGTGTCTTCATCAACCTCATTCATGGATTTGGGATCATGAGACTTCTGGCTCTTCCTCAAAGTCAAAACAACATTGAAAGGTAAATGTTTTTAATCAGTTCAGGACCTTGAGGCAGCCGTAACAGCACAACTAAAGATATTCACGGAGGACTTCCAGAACTGTCTTTAGAAAGTAGCAAGAATGATGGGATAACTTGGTCAAAGTGAAGGGAAAGATTTTGAAGGGGATTAATGGCAATGTGTCTTTTCCTGTAATAATTTTTTTAACTTTAATGATCACCATATTTTCCAATCTTATCTCTTAAAGTTTACCTGCACTCTACTTACCTGGCAGTTTGTTACGGGAAGTAAATGAGACAATGTATGTGTGCAAAGGGCCCACTGGTTCCTGGAGGAATCATACCCTCTTCCATTTTGGTTTGTTCAATTGTTTTCTAGCCTATCTATTTCTCATCTGCTTTCATATTCTCTCACTTTAAGGAATCCCCATCTGTAAAATTCCCATTGATTACATTTTTAAAATTACTCTGAAGAGTCTCCTAAGGGATCCATTGAGTGTCTCTATTTGGAAAAAAAAATCCAGTTTCTACTGAAATGTCAAGTTGTTGGTAGCTCGGCAATGGTTCAAGTTCGATAGCCCTTCATAAATCTCCACCAACACCCACGTGTTCCTAAGGGGTCCTGAGACCTGTCTCCTGGTGACCCGAGTACATTTCTGTTGCAGCAGTGTCACAGCCGAGCCTGTGGGCTCTAATGAAAGACAGCTTTTGAAAACCGCCATCCTGTGATCTTCCCTTCCTTCTTGCAGCAAGTGGGCAGGTGAAAGTCCTGTCATCCCCCACCCTTCCTCAACCACTTTGACCTTGGGGAGCACATCAAGCAGGCATCTCTGCCCCCTCCACAGCCGTCAAGGCTTCTTCTTGAGGGAGAGGCCCCGCGATGGGCACTTTCAAACCCGTTGTCCTTTTTCATCCTTCCAGGGGTGCCAGGCATTGCTGTCTCCGTGTTTCCAATGAGGTCGTGGAAACACAGACAGATTAACACAGATGATGAGAGGAGGAGCCGTGTGAGATTGTGTCTGTCTGACCTCCAGCCCATCTGTCTTCAAGAAGACTGCACTTCCTCTGTCTGGCCTCGTTAATTACATCTCAGTAGGGCTCCTTGACCCCCACGATGAGACTTATTTACCTTATTCACTGGTTTCTAACATAAGCATCCAGTGTTGTTCTCCAGCCAACGCTGTGCATCTAAATGGAAATGTTTATTTTATTGCCTAAGAGAGATGCAACAGGCAAGCAACAAAAACTGTAGTGTGGGCTCCTGTTTGAGTGGAAGCTGCAAAGCTGCTCTGGGTCCTGCCTGTCCAGGAGGATTTTCCCTCCTATTATGAGACAGTTCAACCATACCTGGTCCTAATTTCAGCTTAAAGGGTAAGGCCAAGCTACAATTTAAAAAGGGCAAACATTACTGGCATAAAAATGTTCTAGAGTTAGAAAAACTGAAGATATTAAATTCATCTGTTAAGGTTTCAGTCAGAAAAGCTTTCTGCTGCAGGTAACAAGATAGCAATTAGCCTGGCATCACCATCTCAAGTGAATTTTTCTTGTATTTGCAGAGGTGGGAGGCGGGCGGCTGCTGCTTGTGCGTCAGTGACTTGACGGGTGGCATTTCTGTGAGTCTTTGGACTTTCCCATGTTGCTGCAAGACCAGTCACAGCTCTAGACATCAAATCTCTAGCTTTGTTCAAGGAAGAACAAAGGAGGAAAGGGCAGTGTCTGCCAGGGCTTTTCATTAGGAGTGTGGTCTCTACCACAGGTCCCCAAAGGTCTTTCATTAACAACCCCCGAGCAAAACCTCATCTTCCCGTCACCCATACCTACCATAGAAATCATATAAAATTAGTACTTATACATGTGTGCGTGTATATGTATAGGGGTGTGTGTGTGTGTGTGTGTGTGTGTGTGTGTGTGTGAATATGTGGTGGGCTAGGGCAGAGGACAATGGAAATGGATTTAGGGTCAGCCAGAGACTGATCCTCGCACTATAGCTGGATGTTAAGAGATCTTTACGTGAAGGAAAAATCAACATTTTCCAAGATTTTTATTATGCGTTTGAGAATTCGCTGGCAGGGAGGGGCATCATAGAGGTGGTTCCTTGATTAAAAAAGTGGAGGAGGGCCGGTGAGATGGCTCAGCGGCGTAAGCACCTGCCCAGCAACTGCAAGGTCCTGAGTTCGACTCCTGGTACCCACATAAAGGGAAAAAAAAATGTGAAGCAAACAAAATTAAACTGGTTTCTTTGCTGGTAAAGTTCTGAGGCTTCTAAGATACACAGCACCAGCAAATCTGCCCTGAGCAGGACATCTGTGAGCAGGACATACAGGAGATAGCGGGTACTGGGGAGATTGTCCCTTAGGTCCTGAGTGCTGGATCATCACGAGGCACCTGGATAGGGACATCTTCCTCCCCAGACCAGTGATGAAAGCCACAGGGGCTGGGAGATTGACAGCAAGACAGTGAATATCACAGAGTACCCAAACCCCCTTGGAGGTTATCAGTCCAACCCAGCAATATGGCACATGGATGCAAAATAAAGACAAAGAAAGAAAGTTCTGCAGTTAAGGAGCTCTGGGATGACCCAGTGTTTTCTGTGGAACAAAAGGCATCATGTCCAAAAGCTCATGGCTTTTACTGGTGTCAATCAGGGAGGTGGGTGGAGGTCAAGGCAGAATGCAAGGAAAAAGAAACTTTGCAGACATCAGCTGTAAAGAGAAACAGAGCAGTTTTGTACCAGGCACAAAGGCCTCCAATTAGCAATATAAGGGTAGCTTGATGTATGCAAGGCTGGCACCTTTACTGCCAGGAAGATATAATTCCTTCTGAGTCCCAACGCCTCAGCTGAGATGTTATCTCCTGTCTTAGCCCTGGAATCTCACAGGCTCTTGATCAAGCCCCGATTCCAGCCATCAGCAGGGGGCACAGTTCTCGCCTGGACTCAACCACATTCTTTTAGCCAATGAAAGGGACATCTGATCTGGTTCAGTATAACCAGCTCTGCCTATCTCAGTGAATAGGGTTGAAGGAGATGCAAGGGGCTTCATTTCTCTGGGGAGCACAGCTTAGCAGTCTCCCACAACAGAGTACTGCCAACGTCCCTGGCTAGTGATCGTGAGCCTTTCAGAGCTTTCAACGATACAGACATCCCACTGTGGCATACGCACCATAGATTCACCCACTGCTGTACTAGGCATTGGGATTGTAAGCACCTGCACTGACAGGGGGAGGAGATTGTGAGCAATCTGGGGACATGGACCATGATATTAATACTGTAGAATTTCCCTTCCTTCACACTCTCTCCAGTTTAGCTAGCCACCTTCACACAACCAATGCTCAAAAACCAAAATATTTGCTGAATGAATGAAAATATTATGTTATCAGCCCAAGAATTTTGAAGGTTCATTTATTTAGCTTCTTTTTATGAGGACCAACCATGTGTCCAGGCCCTTGATGAGAAACTGACACTCCAAGATCCTGTGCAGACACAGTAAGACCAAATGAAAGACAAAAAACAAGGTTACTGCTGCTGGATCTGACCTGAACTGACGGAGCTGTGATCTGGGTACCCTGCTAGTCTCTCCCTCACTCTCCTATTAAGTACCTGGCTTTGGTGTGGCTATAATACGCAGCCTATGGAGCTATGGTTTTCACATATCTGTCACCTCATTTCTGCCTTGCATTATCCCCAGAAGTTGATAAAGGAATTCTCATTTACAGATAACAACCTGAACCTGGTGAGCAGGGAACTCATGAATCCTGCAACACTCCTCCATCTCTTCCCTTAGATGCTGTGAATATATCCACATAAAACAGCTCAAGGTGGAGAGGTAACTCCAAACCCTTGGCCTTTAGGAAAAATGGAGCCAGAACTGCAGTTACTTGATTAAGCTTAGGGGCCAGTGAAAGCAGAACCATAATTTTGAGCTTTTATGGATGCTTGTATTAGCCAGGCTTCTCCAGAAAATGAGTGTGTGTGTGTGTGTGTGTGTGTGTGTGTGTGTGCACAAAAACATTTATTATAGGGAATTGGCTCACATAATTATGGAGGCTGAGAAATCCCCAGATCTGCAGCTGGAGACCCAGGAAAGCTGACTCATGTTTCCAGCATGAGTCTAAGGGCCTGAGAAGCAGGGAGCTGACGATGTGAGCACCAGTCTGAGTTCACAGGCTCCCCACCTGAGCAGACCCCACGTATCATTTCAGGTCCACAGGCTGGGAAAGATGGGTGTTCCCACTGCAGCCCGTTAGACGGGAGGAGGCCCCTCTTCCTCACCCTTTTTCTCCTATTTGGGCCTTGTGGTAATTGGACACGGCCCACTCACATTGGGGAGGGCCATTTGCATTACTCTATATACAGATCTAAATGTTAATAACATCTAAAGACTGTTTCATAGATGTCCAGAATGACACTGGACCATGTGTCCAGTCAGGTTTACATACAGAGTTAACCACCATACTGTCCTAGCCAGAACTTTGGCCTTTCCACACTCTGTTGTTACTTCTCTGGTTGCTTCACGTGGCAAAAGAGACCCTGTTGGTGTAGCGAAGGTCAGCAGCTGACATTAGAATTGGAAAATTAACCCAGAATATCCAGGTGGACCCGAATAATTATACAAGCCCTTAAAAGCAGAAGCGCAAATACGTAATACATTGTTTATGTTTATAGTCACCCTGCGGGACAAATAGATCTCAAAACCCATTCCCCTTGTCTACCTAAAGTTCATACTCTTTGATGAAAAACCCCATTCCCTCCCTCCCACCCCACCGCTGGTGACCATCATTCTGCTCTCCATTTCCGCATTCAGCTTTCTGAGACCCACACAGAAGTGAGATCACCAGCATTTGTTTCTCTGTGCCTGGCTTATTTCACTTATTACAATGTCCTCCAAATTCACCCACGCGATCGCAAAGGACAGGATTTCCCAGATGATGGATATGTTAATTAGCTTGATTTAATAACACTGCATTGTGCACATTTATCAATGCCTTGCATTGTACCCCCAAAATGTGTACAATTATGATTTGTCAATCAAAATAAAGTGAAAAAGCAAACAAAAACAACAATAACAACAACAACAAAACCAAAGAAGCAAGAGAGAGTGAGGCAAGAGACACAGCAGAGGAAAAGGGGAGAAGAGATGGGGCAAAGGTTATTTCAGAGCATCCATTCTGCTGACATCCCGAATGAGGTAGGATGAGGATTTTCCCCAGAGCCTCCAGTAAGGAACGCTGCCCCCCGCCCCGGCACCTCGATTTTGGCCTTGTGAGTCCCTGAGCAGGAAACCAGCTGAGCCCAGACTTCTAACCACCAAAACTGTTGTGGTTTGAAGCTGCTAAGTATGTGGGAATTTGTGATAACAGCAACAGAAAATTAAAAGAGTATGTGCTTTACATTATCTTTTCTACATCCCGGCTTTGAGTAAAACTGCTTTCCACAACCAAAAGGTAGGAATACGTAAAAACAACTAGCAAAAGTCCAATTCCAAATAAATTACCAACTTACAATTTTCAAACATTCCCAGTAACAATATAACTCTTAAAACAGCATCAGAAGCAATCCTGGGGACATGTTTAGCAACACATCCTAAGGAAGGATTCGTCGTGGTCATGAGTGCTTTCAATTTTCATGTGACACCAGAATCACTGTGAACTCTCCTTTGAGGAAGTCACCCTGGCTGCTTCAAGGGGCTCTGTGGGCAAGTCCCCAGTGTCACTCAACTTTCAGAGCCACATCGCTGCTTGCCACAGGTCACCTCGCTTTCCCAGAGGATGCACCTCCCCCAGATGCTGCAGTCTGAAGTGGAACAACACCACCGAAGAAACAACCTCAGCCCCGTGCTGGGACAAACCACCATCACTGACAGAGATTAGCAGGAGCTTGTGGGCTCGGTGGTGCTGCGGTGGGCGGGCTGCAGTTCAAACAGCTTCTCAGGCTCTCCCTGGATATTCTCCTGCCAGCGCACATGGGACACGCGTTGGGAAGGGCAGGGCGTGGCACTCCACACACAGGCTCCACACACAGAAAGCAAACACTGCCTGCATTAGCACAAGCTGGGTGTGAGTTGTCTCACTCACGTTGCAAGGGCACGCTTCACCCCTACAGCCCTCTTTCTTTCCTTTTATTTTCTTTTAGTGTATAACAGGTTTATTGCCGTGTAACCCACATACCAGCTGATTTGCCCATTTAAAGTACACAATTCAGTGCTTTTGGAATGCTCATTAGGTCTCACTGTTATTACCACAGTCCATTTTGGAGCATTCAGCCTTCTCCAAGACGAAGTCTCGTTCTCATTAGCAGTGGCTCCTCGCATCCCCCCTGAGGGCTCACTGCCCCACTCCCCCGGGCCCACACAACACCAGCCTCCTTTCTGTCTCTGGACGTGCCTGCTGGGGCCATTTCCTGTGGGTGGAAGCAGACGATGCAGAGCCTTCTCGTCTGGCTTTATTCACTCTGCACGACGCTCTTAAGGCTCATCTATGTTGAAGCTCCTGTCAGTATTTGATTCCTTTTTATTGCTTAATAATATCCCACTTCATGGATTTTATATTTTATTTACCCCTTCATAGCTTGATGAGCAGCGGGTTGTCGCACCTTTGGGCTGTAATGAACGGTGCTTCTCTGATGGCTCATGTGTGAGTTACCATACAGATTCCGCATTTCTCTTGAGTGTGCACCGGGGAATGGGTCATCAGGCAACTCTACAGTGACCTTGTGACAAACTTTCAGACTGTTTTCCAGAGCAGCTGTACCGTTTTAGGTTTCTGTCAGCAGTGCATGAGGTTTCTGATTTCTCCATTCTTCAACGACACGTACTGCCCGTCTTTCATTACAGCCACCTTACTGTGTATAATGTAGTATCTCAGTGTGGGTTTGACTTCTATTTCTTTTTCAGAATTGCCTCGCCTATTCCGAGTTCTCTGTATTTCTATACGAATTTTAGAATCAACTTGTCAGTTTCTGTAACAAATTAAGAAAAAGTTAAGAGGGATTTTGATAAGCGTTATATTGAATTGCTCTGTAGACCAATTTGAAGAATATTGCTACTTAACAATGTTAAGTCTTTCAATCCATGAACATAGAATGTCTATTTAAGTCCCTAATTTCCTTTGACAACACTTTGTAGTTTACACACACAAGTCTTGCATTTATTTTGTTAAAATTATTCCTAAATATTATTCCTAGATGCTGATGCTATTATAAATTGAATTATTCTCAATTTCATTTTTGGATCATTCATTGCTATTGTATAGCAATTGATTTTTGTAATATTGATCTTGCACCCTGCTAACTTGCTGAAAGCCTTCTTTTAATATAAACATTATCCTTATTTTGTAAGTTCAGTGACTTAGTGGGTGAGCCACATCCTATTTCCTACACCCTCGTAATTTTACAAATATCTGTGTATAAGACAAATATTAAACAAATGCATTACTTATTCATGAATTATTGCCCCAAATCCTCATTCTGCTTATCTCTCATACATGTTTACTAATTGTAGAAAGAATTTAATTGCTTTTTATAATACGAGGGTTAGCATGTGTCTTCTATTCCTTAACTCTCTTACCTGAACCCTCAATGAATTGTTCATCATTCCTAGTTGTTGTCTTTTTCCCTAAACTTTGGAAAATTGACTCCTTTCCTAATTGTGGTGCCACCTTTTTCTTCCCAAATGTATCATCTTTATTATTCATGGCGCTAACATAAGCACAAAGATCTAGGCCTGCCTCTTCCCTTTCCAAGTGAACAGAGAGTCCCTCCTGGTCTTGATGCCTCTCTTATCCACTTTCTGTGACCCATGCCATCATCGGTTCTCTAGAATCAATAGCCACCCCTAAACTGTGAGTCCTGACACATGTAACATCTGTTGTGAAACCAGAGTCAAACCAGAGCTTGACCACCCCGCTCCCCTGCAGCTGGTCTTGCTCTCTGCTTTGAGAACACACTGGTGGCCATCTTAAATGATCTCCCCAAGTTCGGCTCTCTTGCTTATATTTCTCTGTATTGCCAAAGTCACTTGTTTCTCATGTATCATAGGGAATATGTGTTCCTCCTCCTTTTTGATTCTGAGGTTATTAATTTATCTTCTTTTGAGCCTTTACCTGAAACTTTAATTCTGTACTCTGTTGACTCTCCCTTCGCCTTACTCCCACAGATGTCACCCTCTCCTTCTGTGTCTTCAGTCATGCTGTCCATCATTTCTTTCCCTTCGTGGGAGGCCACACCCAGGTCTCCGAGTCCCAATGAGAGAACCAACCCCACCCCACCCCATCTTCTCCACTCACACTGCTCTTGCATTCTCTTCTTTCTTGGCACAATAATACTTTCTGAAAATGCAGTTTCTTAACGTAAGCCATGTATACGTCTGCTGACATAAAAGATAATTTTAGGTGGCATAGCAATGAACTTGTATTATTTCGATAACTATTTATTTTGATACATAACTAAGAAATGCCTAGAACATCATTCCCATAATCTTATTCATATCCTTTCGTAGAGTTAGGTTAAATTTTTAAAGTCTATTTAAAGTACATTGGAAATGAATGAATTATGGTCCTGGCAGCACTGTTACAGGAATGACTGACGTGCGGGAAACCTCTGTGTGGTACAAGATGCAGGACTTTACAGATGGCCAGGTCTCAGGATCATCAGTGCTGCTCAAGTCCCTTCCAGGTGGCCCTGGGAGAGTTGATTTCCTGTAACCTACACTGAAAGACTCCTTATCCTCCAGGCCTGCTTGGGACCCTTCTGCAGAAGTCCACGGGATGCTCAGGATGACCTCGTGAAGGTGGGACAGCCCGGTCTGTTGGTGGTTCAGTCCACCTCTGTGGGCGATTAGGGCAAGTTTGCTCCATCAAAGCACCCTTGTAAGGAGGTTACAATGTCCCACACTAGAGAGGAGCACCCAGTCCAGGGAGGTGAGCTGTTTTCCCCGAGATCACTGGGCTGCAGAAAGGTGAACCCAAGGTTCAAATCTAAGCAGTCTGGTTTCAGAGTTGGCCTCTTTTTTTTTTACCGCTGTGCAATATCTCAAATCAGGAAGGTCCTAATTCTGCATGTGATGGCACTTGGCATGAGAACTTTTCTCTCCCTTTGTCATTCTTTCCCCAAATCCAGTATTAGAAACATTTATGCAGAATTTTTCATGGGCCAGGTCTCCTCTAGTCATAGAAGATACAAACTAGTACCTCACCTCTGCTCTCTATCAAGAAACATGCAGAGGAGTAAAGGACCAGACAAGGAATGGGTGGCATTAAACGGTGCTAAGCTGACAACCACAGAGGGACCTCTTTGTCTATGAATATGGATAGAGGAAACCAAGCAATGGACATTTCGCAAAGTCAAGTGGAATCTTTATAGATGAGAAACAGAATGAAGCATGAACATCAACTTTCCTAAATTGCCATTGTCACATCAGTAGAATTGGTCTTCTTTATTACTCGTTTTAAAGTTAGCTTTGAAAATTTTCCAAAGCCAGAGTTTGGAAGTATTTGGATACTTCCAAGAGATTAAGCAAATGTGTGAAAAACAGTATTACAAACGTTTGCTGCATGTATCAGCATCCCAGCAAGAAACAGATGGCACTCTTGAATTAGGACAGTTGTAGGAGGCCCATGTTACAGAAGGGAACTGCAAAGGAGATGGGTGTTACCTGTGCAGTCCATCCTGGACCTGGGAAGGAGCGGCAGTTCAGAGGAGAGGGCTGGTGGGAACAGGGACCTTCACAGGGGACACAGCAGCCCAAGGCCATGTGGGAGGGAGGGACCTAGGACACAGCACCGTGACTTGACCTTATGCAACCTCCCCAGTCTCTAACTGCAACGGGAAGTCAAAGGGCTTCCATGGCCCTTCAGGACAGCTTCCCAGGACAGAAGGGTGGACGGGAAGGTGGCATGGGCTTGCCGAAGGGTCAAGCTAAAGATGATCCATACCCACTGCACATTTTCTTGGACATGCTTATTGCTTTCCCTAAAGCAAAGGCTGGATCTATGTGACTTAAAAGGAGAAAAAGTAAAAGTTTAGACCAGCACTGGGACCTACAAATTATGAGATTTTGGAAAAATCAACCAATACCTCCAGGCATATTTAAATACTATAACTGTGTTTTGTTCAAGATAGGATTCTTGCATCCATTTGACTACTATAAAAGAAAAACCATGTGACCCTAAAGAAGATCCCAAGCTATATTTCATTGGCTTCCAAATTATTTGAGATGCTTACCTTTGGAAAAGTGAAGCATGTATTTATTATTTATTCCTGTGGAGGTCCCATTTGACCCAGCTGTTTCCCTTCTGGGTATCTTCCCAGAAGAATTAAAAACATCGTACCACAGCGATATATGCACACCCATGTTTATAGCAGCACAATTTGTAATAGCCAGATCTTGGAAACAACTTAAAGAGACATTGTATTCTCTGATAAAGCCAATAATCAGCACTTGTGCTACTGTGTTCACAATATTTGACTCATTAATATAATAGCTGTGTAGAAAACAGTTCCCAAACTGGGGTTCCCCTGAGTTGTGGACTTCGCATTATCAAAGGGTAAAGAGCCTGTCCTTTGGGATAGGGAAGCACACGGTCAGGGAATTGTTTTAAGACAGCGGTCTAATGAAGAGACCTTGGGCTGTGTGCTCCCTTAGCATTTTTTATTACAAAGCCACTGTCCTCTCTCCAGGTGCTTTCCCACACACCTGTGGCAGCGAGGAACGACAGGACTCTCATGTAAGGTGTCTCACAGCTAGACTCCCGCCTCTTCTCAAACCCCGACTTCTCCTAGGGGGAATATACTGCTTCCCCGTTATCCTACTGAATCCTATTCAGAATGCCCATGCCCGCCCACACGCACGGGTGCACGAGCAGTGTGTGTGCGTGCATGTGTTTGTGCACGGATTCAAAGTACAAGTGTTTGAGTCAACGCTTTCTTAATAACTGTGGGAATTTTGAATCTCGAGAAATTCTGAAAATGGAGTAATGATATAATGTAGCAGCACTTTAATTTGCTGGGTAGGGATGAAGAGCTGACAGATTCCCTATTTAAAGCTCTTTAATTCCTTCTGTGCAAGCCAGGGCCTTGTGCATACTCCCCAGCCTCCCGGCGGACATGCCAAAATTGGCTTCACTGTACAACTCTAAGGCACGCGAGGAGCTAGGCAAAGCCGTTTAGTGACTTGCGATCTGTTTACATTACATAGAAGGTTGGTTAATTAGAAATAAGCATGCTTCTTAATTAAGGAACAAATTAATTTTTAAAGAAGTGCCGAGACCCCCTTGGGTTAAGGCTGATAAGGGCCTGAGCACGTGGCATGTGGTCGCCTAACGCTTTGCAGAGAGGGTTGGAAGTGTGCGATGACACAGCTGTCAGCAGCTAAGGAACAAAATACTCGCGGATTAAAAGTTGTCCTCATTCTGCTGGTCTTAGGAATATATGCTGAATGCAAGCAAATTTGTTGGGGGACCCTGGGAACTAGAAGATGAATAAAACAGAGTCAGTTCTTTAATGGAGCTTGGAGGAAATGGAGGAAACAGGCTTGTATACTGAATATTTAACAAAGTGTGCCAAGTGCTAGAGGAGGGCTGGGTTAAACCTCCCATGACCACATTAAGGACCAAGCGAGCTGACGGGGTGGTGGAGGAGGGCAGAGGAAAGACCTAGGAAGCTCTCGGGCAGCAGGTGTTGGCGGTAACACCCTTGGATAAATAGCAAGCTTTTGGGGGGCAGAGGGAACACAGAGACTGGACAAGGCCCGACCTGGGATCACTGGCAGAGCAGCTGTGACTTGTGACTTGGTGGCAGCAGGCACTAGAAGAGGCCTAGAAAGGTCAGTGGGATCCAGATGATGGAGACAGGCAGGCATCATGAAAGTGTGTGCGTTAGGGTTCCTTGGTTGCCAGTAATGGGAACCCTTGAGTTAAAGCAGGAAGAAGACTGTGTGGACTTGTTCATCTAAATGCCAAGAGCAGCTTCAGGGATGGCTGTTTCTAGGTGCTCTAATTGTGCTGGGAAGAATCTCTCTCCATTCCTTGGCTCTGCTTTTTCTGCTTGCCTTTCCCCGGGTGGTAGCAGATAGAACAGTTCACCTGTTTCATTTCATTTTCCTATTACCGTAGCAACTGCAGCCGTCACCTTCTATAAAAGCACTGTTTCATGTGCTTTTATTTAAAGTCTTAGGAAGGCCTCTGCTGGGTAGGTGTAAGTCTTATGCCCTGAACCTGGTGTGCAGGTGTGGAAGACCCTGAGGGCCCAGGCCTGAGTCAGTCATCTGCCCACAGGAAGGGCCAGGTATGGGGGAAAGCAGGGACGAAGAGTGATGGGAGGGTGGTGTCCCAAAAAAAAATGACAACAGTGGTACCAAGAGTAGGGGGAGCAGGTGCAGGGCAGGAAAATGGATGATTTCTCCATGAAGAGAGGGCAAAGCGAGAGCCCTTGGTGAGCTCTGAGTAGAAACACCACTTGGATATATTAAAAAATAAATAAAACAATGATTCTGGCTGCAGAGCAGTGAATGGGCAGGGCAGAAGAAGAGAACACTGGATTACATTAGGGTGAGGACCAGGGACTGGTCTCTGGTAGTCACGGAGGATGTGGTGAGTGTGGCACATTCAGGAGAGCTGTGGGAAGGTGGCCTTGTGGGTCTCTGGCAGACGACAAATGGCCACTGGTCCTTTGAGGGTCTGTGTCCCCTCTCATTGACTCCAGGTGGGCACTGTGACCGCTTTCACCAATACAGTATGGCAGAAGGGACACTCTGCCAGCTGCTCAGCCTGGGCCTCAGGAGATGGGCAGACTGTGTGCCGGCACCACGAGAGAAGTCTGAGCTGGACGCTGTCCTTCTTGGAGAAGCTCAAGCCCTATGCAGAGAGCTTGAAGGAGAAAATACTAAATGGAGAGAGGGGCCAGGAGCAGGGAAGCCACCCTGTGAGTAGAGGAACCATCCTGGCAGAAGGTTCTCCAACCCCAGCTGACCCACAGTGGTCTGAGCCTCCCTGGATGACTGAGCCTCTGAATCATAAAATAAAATGATTACTAAATTTGGGGGGGTTCTGTTGTGTGGCATGAAATACCCAGAATAAGAACTGAATTAATCATGAAAAAGAGAGATGTGTCCAGGTCACCAGGAAATGGTGAGCCCTGTAGCAAATTCTAACACATGGTCACACAAAAGGCTAAAGCCACATGTAGCCCACTCCCGGCCCCTGTGATATGATCCTGGGTCCTCCTCTCCCTCCCTGTGGCCTCTGTTTTGGGTATAAACTACAGATTTATGCTGCAGTTGCTCCCCTTCCTGTGACTCTCCTTGGTGGCACTGTCAGACTCTTTGGTGGGCTTTATGGTATGTCCCAGTGCCTGCCACCTCTCCCATAGTCATATTTCATCCAAGTCCCTTAATGTGCCTGTGTAGCTGACAGTTCTCTCACATGCAACCATGGGCCATAAATGTAAAAACACAGAAGTAACTGGATTAAGAAGCAGGAGTCCCTTTATGCCTCTCTGATCTGTGGGCTATCATTCTCCTGCCTGATCGTAACTCCCACATTGATGCCATTTCTTGAGAATTGTAACCAGAAATCCTTGTTTAGGAGTCTATAGAGTGAGTTTGAAGAAAGGCGAAGGTGGAGAGTTGAGATCAGCCTTCATTGTGATGTTGGGATGTTCAGTGGGAAGAGTTCAGCACACAGCTAACCACTAAGGTGCTTTACAAAAGTTAGGAAAAGGTATCCCTCTGGGCAGAAAAATTACGAAAAAGGGCACTGATGGACAGATGCGGACCACTGAGGTCTCAGCTGAATGAGTGGAAGATGGGTTTGTGTATAGAAAAGTATCTCCCTCTTCCTGGAGGGGCTGAGGGAAAGGGGGACAGTATAGAAAAGCATCTCCCTCTTCCTGGAGGGGCTGAGGGAAAGGGGGACAGGCTGCTCCTTGGTACCCTTTGTCCCCATAACACAACCATAGATGGGGGTTGGGAAGAGCCAGGGCTTTGCTTTCTCAAGAGCTCACCTTGGGTGGCAGAAGCAACATCACTGCCACCATTAATCAGCCCTACTGTATGGGGCAGTGGTGCACATGCTTCAGCCCAAGCCCTGAAACAGCCACTGGTATTGATGCCACCAACAGTAACAGTGACTGAGACTCCTGGCACCTGGCCAAAAGCACAGAGGCTAGGAGGGAAGCTGTAACTAGACCTGACCTCTCCTCCCGTGTGTGGCCTCTCTGAGTGGAGAGTGGCTTTTGGAGAGGTTCGCTGAGAAAGTGGCAGTGTCGACTCTCACAGGGACATTACTTTGTTCTAGTTGTCAATACGATCCTCTGTGTGGCACTTGTTTTCTTTTGTATCCCCAACAAATGGGCCCACCTCTTCCTGTGGGTCTGTCTGTCTGTCTGGAAGAGGAGCTAGAGGTACAGTGTAAGACTGAATTCAGGGAGGTGGGACTTGAGTACCTCCGATACCCATGGCCTCAGGCACCACACTTGGCCTCTGTGAGCTTCAGCTTCTTCCTCTTTTAACTGGGGCGGCTGCAGGGTTTTTATAATAATGCCATTGATGATGCCCCGGACATGTAGGAAATGCACACAAAATAGTGGGACTGCCAGGATGATCATCAGAAAACGTGGCACAGACACCACGTGCAGCCTGGGCTTCAGATGTTCTCAGCCTTCCCAGCTCGCACCATTGGCTTGTACTAAGTGTGCGCTCTGCCAGAAACTTCAGTGGATGCCTCTTAAAATTACTGCCTTCAATGTAGAACTCGTGTGGCCATATGCCTGTGTGTGTATTTGTGTGTTTATATATATACACTTATTCTTGATGTCACATTAACTCATGCTTTAATTTTAATTAGCTTTATCCTTTGGAAAGAGTTTGATGTCTTACTTCTTTAATCTGGTTTATTGTCAATTAGCCTTTTATTTTTCAGTCTTAAGCTCTCGTCATACCTTCTCAGTCTTTACCAAAGTCATAGCAGGTTTCCGTGGTTTTGAAGGGCACTGACCGCAGCTCTCTCGAGTGTCTGTCAGCTGATTCTTGTTAGCTACCAGCCATGTGTCCAGCACTGTGCTGCGCGCTACAGAATCTTCTGTGCCAGTGTCTGCCACACACTTGGTACAAAGCCACTCAGAAACATCAGCTGGATGGCTGGTGATAAGGTTGTGGGAAAGAACAGAGTTAGAGATCTGTGTGACACCGTGACATAGCTTTACCCGGAAGCCCATTATACAGTGTTTTAGTGAGGCGATCGACCAGTAGTAAGTCCACGGAAGAGCTGGCTCACCCAGCCATATCTTCCCATAGGATGCACAATGTGATCATGAGAGTAGTCTTCAAATGCCTTCCTGAAATAATGATACTGTATATCTGCCATTCACCTGGTTGATCATTCCTAACAGTAGACTTGAGGAAGAAACAAACTCACACATATATACACGGTGACACATACAACAATGTGCATTGCTGCACTGCTTGAAAAGCAATAAATTGGAAATTGCCCAAATATGCTTCAGGAAAAGAATGGCTAATGTGGCTAAAAAATTAAATATTAAACGATAATTCAAAGGAATGATCCAAATGTTATTTAGACATTGGGCCAAATAGTTTATATAAGGGTTATAGGGCCGGGGATATAGCTCAGTGGCATAAGCACCTGCCTGGCAAGTGCAAGGTACTGAGTTCAATTCCCGGTACCAAACAAAAAACAACAAAAAAAAACTGCATTACATACCAAGTAAGCAGAGTTTACATGAACATTATTATATATATAGTCAAAAAGGTAGGGTTCAAAAACAAGAATGCCAGGTTCAGAGCAATTCCATGTGACACAATTTATTAAAAATTTAGAAAACATATATATGTATATATATAGTTGAAAACAAACATATTCCTAAAATGATCTTTAATGTGTTGGAAGGACACATACTCAACAGATAAACGCATTGTGGGTGAAAAGGTTGGAAGTGATAGAAGAGTGTGTGGCAGATAAAAGGACTTAAGCTTGATGCGTGATGTGTTATTTCTTTTAAAAAAACAAAGACAAAGCAAATGTGACAAAACATTAACAGTTGGCAATTCCAGATGGTGGGTGCACAGATTTTTATGCTGTTGTTCTTTGTGCTTTTCTCTGTTTACTTAAAATTCTTAAAAAACTGAAGAAGGAAGTTAACCCTCATTGGTTACTCACCATCAGCCCATCTTTCTATTGTCGCCCTCAGCTTTTTGGGCTTCTTTTATTTGAAGATCTAAGATGTGACAGTACAGTTGAAACCTTCCCGACTACCTGCCTGTATAGGATTAGGCTCAGCAGCATATAAGAGAAAACGATCTCACTGAACAGCAAGATGGTTTTTTTCTCAAGTAAAAGACACCCTAAGATTGGTAGGGGACAGCCTAAAGATGTCATTAGGGACAAGGTTCTGCTGTTCTTAGCACATGGTTTCTACCCTTAAGGCTGCTTCATGGTGTGAGGTGGCAGATAGTGCTCCAGCCTTCACACTTGTACTCCAAACCACCAGCCCCTTCCCTTCCCAAGTGCACTCATTGGCCAGAATTAATCACATAACAACACAGCCACAAGAGAGACATGGTATAGAATGTTTCATCAGGACACATTTCCAGAAGCCTTCTTTTCATTATACTATGAAGAAATGAATGCATAATGCAGGGTGACTAGCAGCCCTGCCACAAAACTGTTCACATCTTCACTGCCCACCTGCTTCCCAGAGGCAGACCCCCGCCTGGACTTAGTATACAACCTTCTTTCTCCATTTCTATAGTTAAATAGCCACATACCTGTCCATTAAAAATACCCAGCTTTAATTTCAAAGTTTATATAAGCTCTGCCGCTACTGCCCTCTTGCCCTTAGTACCACGGCTTACTATTTCCTGCCAGCTTATTACTTCCTTTTGTCTTCAGTGGGTGTAACAACTGTCCACGTGATAATTAGATTTTGTGCTTTTTGTTGAAATCATCAGCCAATGCACTCTTCTCTGGTTTCTGAAGCTCGCATTCCCTCCTTGCTCTTAGGACTGAGTGTGTGTCCTCAGCCCCAGCACCTCCTGTCAGCTTGAAATGTCCTGGGACACTAGGGCTCCCCTATGCCTCCCTGCCCTTGTGGTCTCCTGGACTCCTGTCACGGGGCCACACCTGCTGCCCGTTCTGTCCCAAACCTCTCCGACCCGGCCACAGTGACCCTCAGTGTGTGTCACCTCTCCATCTCTCCAGAGCTGAGACCCCACAGCAAGCCCATCGGGACTATGTGACACAGCGCTTCCAGATCTCAAGTCCCATACTCCTTCCATGATAACGGTTCACAGACTTCTTTCTTCCTTTCTCCCCACCTTTAATCAGTAGTTACCCTTCCCATCGCCTCTTCCCCTTTCACCTCCGTGATTCTGACCCCATCCACTGCAGAACTCGGCGTCCACCTGAGCCAAGTTATCCCAAGCCAAAGTTGCGAGTGCCTGGAATGCGGAACAGGAAATCAGGCAGCTGGGAAGATAAGCACCGCTTCCTTTCCGAGATCCAGGCTGTTGTTAAGGGAAGGCAGCCCGACAGCCCTGACTGTGCTCTTATGGATGAGGGCGGAAGTCTCTAAGGAGAAGTTTCTTCCACTTGGGCTCACAAGCAGCAAATCACAGGGCTGCCTGTGCGTCCTGCTGTGAGTCGGGAGGAGCCCTGCTGGGCCATCGCAAAGCATGGGCTTCATCCCAGGCCCCGCAGATAAGAGAACAAGCGAAAATTGTCCCTTTGGCTTAATGACTTAGAATATGGCCCCAGAGTCCAATGTGAACAAGCTTCAGCCCCAGCTCTGCCGGGCACAGTACCCGCCCTTCCTGTGGTTGGGCAGCGTCAGTCCTCTGCCTCCCAGCACTTCCGCTTCCTCAGCCTGTGCAGGGAAGGACGGGACCTCCTCCCGCGCAGCGTAGAATGCAATACTTGATGCGAAGTGCGTAGCATGCTGCCTAGGTGACAAATAATAGCATTTTCCTCATCACCATCATTTCCACCAATGTCCTCAACTGGCTTGCACAAATACGCCCATACTATAATTTTATCAGGCAAATTCATGAGAATAGTTTACTTTGAAATTGCTTCAAACTTAGAGAAAAATTTCAAGAATGGAACAAAGAACTCGCACATCCCCCTCTGGCATCTCCCAGCTGCTCAGCTTGCCCTACCCTGCACCTCCCTGCCTCTCTGTCTGTGGGTCTAGAGCCCCCTCACTCTTCGGTGCCCCCCATGGGTCCCCCCTAAAAGAGGGCTTGCTCTTACAAAGCCACAATGCATACCTGCAAGTCAGGAAATTGGCACCGATGCCATTTCTGATCTACACTCTCGTCTGATCTATGCACCCTGTTCAAATCCCTTCAGCTGTCCCCTAGGCGGCTCTTTCCATTCCCAGTCCAGGATTCCACCCAGTGCTTCTCGGTGAGCTGGTTTTGCCCACCCCCACCCCCTGGCCTGCCAAAGGTTCATCCGGTAACTTCCAGAGATACATTTTATTGTCACAGGTGGGGACTGATATTGGCATCTGGAGCTTAGAAGCTGGAGATGCTGCCTGTCATCCTAGAGGTGGCAGATGGCCCCAGAATGACCCAGGCCAGCATCCTGGTGAGGTGAGGCTGAGAAATTGGGCCACACAAGGTACCTTTAGTCTCCGCATCTCTGTGGCCTCCTCCAGTTCCAAACAGGTCCTTGGTCTTCTGTGTGGTCCGGGGAATGCAGGCCTTGGGTTCTGAACACCTCCCCCCTGGTCCACCCGCCTTGCCCTCAGGATCGGTTCAGGGCACACACCCTGAGCAGAAAAACCACAGAAATACGGCTGTGTTCTCAGTGCATTGCTCCCTGAAACACAGAAAACTGAGTCTCCCAACCTCGGGGGTGGGTTTGCCTTCCCTTGCCTGGTCACGTGGAGGACCTCAGGGTGCTCCATGCGAAGTCACTGTCCACCCCTCCGTGACTGCATTTGAAGCGAGAAGTTCCAGGTCATCCGCCAAACACAGCCCCGGCCCCGGCCCCGGCCCGCAGCAGTTGCTGGCGTGGTGCCGACCTGGCTTCTTACTCCCACAGTGCCATCTGCGTCACAGAACTGGCCTCCTGCTGTAGGGAAGAGTTTTCCTCTTCCCCTATTTTTCCTTTACTTATTTATTTTTTATATCAGTATGAGCTCCAGGGATTCTAATTTTATGTACTGCACTGTTTTCTGTTGCTGTCTTTATTTTTACTTTTTTTTTTAATGGAAAAAAGTTAAAACAAAATTTCATAACATATTGTGAAGTGGGAAGAAATTGTTCAAAAGAAAGAAGGAACTAGGATGGGTGGAAGGGGAAAGGACGGTAGGCAAAGAGAAAAAATTCTAGTCAGTTATACTATTAGTGTCTCTTAGTTCATTAAAAAGGAAGATTTGTGCTAATATTGATTGGAGAAATTTTTATGCCCATATCTTGTACCTTGAGCTGTCTTTATTTTTAATGCTGTGCTTAAATTATACCATGTTCTGACATGGGAGCCAAAGTTTGCAGCATTTGATATTTCCTTATTATTTCTGGTCACTTTATAACTTTCTTATACAAATGAGATATTCCGGATTTATACTGTGCTTTTCCTGGGCCAACCTGGCTTTAATCATTTCACCTAGAAACCTTGGTCATTTTAGTGGAGGGCGGTATTTACAGATCACCATGTAGGTGTCTGTTAACCTGGTTGCTGCCTGGACCCTCTCAGCTGAGAGCGAGGTGTGGAGCATGCACACAGATAGACATGCATGCACATCTCCATGCCTGTGCATGTGTATATGCATGCTACACGGCAGATGTGTCCAAAGGCCTTATATGCATCAGCTGGGCTGATGACGAACCTTCCCTTCCTCTCTCTCTCCAGACACATACATGGCTTTCAGAGTCTCTAAACACCACCAAAGGAATCCATCTGTTACTTCTAGTTATTAACATCTGTGATATAGAAGCCTTATGAGGCAGAGACTCTGTCTTATTTAGCATGATCCATTCAATCTTTAGGAGAGTGTGTGGCACATAGTATATGCTCAATAAGTACAGTATATGCTAAACTAGTAACATATATATGCTAACTACATTCCCAGGCACAAGTGTGTGTTCTCTCCAAAAAGCTCCTCTGGTTCACTGTGAAACCCTAGCAGCTGGCAGCACCAGCCAGCTCCCAGGCCAGGCAGCCCCGCCATCCCTGCATTTGTATGGAAAGTGTAATGGGTCATGAAATTGCATCCGCTAGCATGCAGATGCTTAGACATACATTTCGCAAACATTTCACCCTATGAAAATATCGTACTGAAGTACAAAACTCTTGAGAGGCAGCAGCTGGAAGTATTAGCTGAAATTAGAGAGGATCATTGTTTCCATTAAGTAGTGCCAAATTCTGCAATGCAAGTAACATCTTCATGCTAATTCTGAGAAACTGTCTGCCTCATTAGGCAGATAAGGCATCCTATGATTTGGATGTAGAATAACCCCAATGATAAATGAAGCTCCTAGTATAGTAGCTTCCAGATTACAATTCTTTCTTTTGCAAAATTGATGCAAGCTAGGTGACCTGATCACCTAGCTAAGCTCTGCTGCAGTAACAAACAAGCCCTACAGTTTCCGTGTCTTCTTAAAATAATTCCTTGATATTGAAATGTCTGACCCGAATAGGGTTAACCTCCTTCACCTGACAGTTAATAACCTATATAGCGTGGGTCTCTACGGTCACTTAGGAGAAGTAGAAAGGGGATCGAGGGGCTCTTACCTCGAGGTGACAGTCTGTTCTTACCTCAATCAGCCTAGGAATGAAACACGTCACATCTGTTGTCACTCCGGTGGTCAGCGATAGTCATGTGGCCACAGCCTGATCACAGGGAGGCTGAGAAATATAGGGGAGCACACGGGACACTTGGTGACACTGCTCGTCTCTGCAATTCCCAGCTCACTTCACTCATTCCCATTTGGGGTGAAGAAAGTAATTTCTCTAACCTGGGTCCCCTCCCATTTTGAACAACTTCAAGTGGTTCTCAAGATGGAGCTTATCCTAACAGTGCGGAGCAGGAACTCTGAGCACAGGCGGCTCCAGATCTGGACCCCGCATCTCTGTTTCTAGCTGGGGACGCTCAGAAAACCACTGCAGCTTTCTGAGTCTGCGTGACCTCACCTGAAATGAGGCAGTGCCGTCCTCAGAGGGCTGCGGGATCAGCCAGTGGGAAGCTCGCGTGTGTTGAACAGACACCAGCTGCTATTTTTTTTGAAGGGGTGCTGGACTCAAAATCTCCCGGGAGCCTTCACTGTGACAAGAACCAATAAACTTCATAAAATTTAAAAAAAGAATGAGTCCTCCTGGAACAGTGGCAGTGGTCCATCATGAGGGCCACCCAGGTGAAGCCAGCCCGGGGATGACCACGGAGGAGTGGCTTCTCAGGAAGCTGGACTGTCAGAGGCACAGAGGAAATCCTTGCTTTCTTTCCAAGGCTCAAACTGGAACTTCATAGTAACAGGTTGCTTCGGTGGAAGCAGCTGCATTTCTGTGTATGTTCTTCAAGTATGATGCTAAAACCCCTGTGTATAAGAGGGGCTGGCTAGCAGTTAGTGCGATTCTCAGTTCCATCTGCCTTGCCTGGAAAAGACCCCAGGATGTTAGAGCTGGCCTCATTGTAATTCTCCCAGTCTTTTCCTCAATATCGCAAATGGCTGCCTCAGTTCTAGTTATCACATCTGCATTCAAGGTAGACATAAAAGGAATAACTGCATCCACTCCATCTGTTTCATTGTGTAATAGAAAGTCAAAGATTCCCTTTAACATCATTTTAGCTCACCGCCACAGGAGGCTTTTGTCTACATTTCACTGGCCAGAAGTGTGTTACGTACCCGCCCCAGCTGAAGGAAGGGTGGGAAATACTGCTACCTTAGCCTCTGTCGTAGGGGCAGGAAAGGAAGACTGATGGTTGTCAGGTCAGCAGCCTGCCATGTCTGCCCCATATCTTATCCAGGGGGACTGTGTGTGATGGAGGAGGCGTGGCTCCATCCCTGTGCCCATCCCTGTTACCTGCTCAGCCCTCACTTTGAGGCTGTGGCTCCTGCAGGAAGATGGCTTGCGACCTGGGCTCCGCATCTTCGTTCTCTGCTGGGAACTAATTGCCTGCAGCAGGTCCCAGCTTGCTCTGGTTGTTGACTATTTTCCAAGCTGCCGTGATTCTAGAAGGTATCGGGTCTCAGTGGAGCTCCAAATGGATATTAGCTCTTGGGTGCGTTTTATAGATTTGGGCACAGGAGGGAAATTATACTGCCGAGGATTGTCACCCTGGACAGTTAAACATCCAAAGTAAATGAACTGACAAGCCTGCCCCTTAAATGGTGCTCAGAAATCAGAGAGGTGAAAAAATGTAAATGGGACTCATTAAGAGCAAAGGAATTAGCTTTCTTGTGCTGCTTTGGTATGTTTTTCTTGCAAACCTTAAGAATTTTAGCTCAGGGCACGTCTCAGGCATGGTTGGGACTGTCTACCTTGTGAGTAGCTCAGGGGACAGTGGGAACCACTGAGAAGAGGCTCCCAATTCATGCCCATCTCAGGATGCTCCCAGCCCTACAGCAGCCCTGGCATCCCCCTTCCTGGGCCTCTCTCGGTCTTGGGACTCAGTTTACCCAGCCTGTCTAGTATCAGCTGGGTATAATGTGCCTCACATTTGCTTTAACACAAAGGAACTGGGCATTTGGACATTTCTGTGGTGTCGGGGTTTTGCCTTCCATGTCAGCAGCAATGATTCTGGCTTTTCCTGTGTCTTGTAGACTCAGTGGCTTTTAGGTCTCAGGACTGGGGTGGAAACACCTCCTAGATGTGACATCAACTCTCAGGGGACCAAGACTGGGTGGCAGGTTTGTTTTGTTTGAGCTGCATAGTGTTTTTAAACTAGGGGATTTCATTGAAGAATCACATTTCTGGCTTCATTTGGAGAACAGGAAGAGTCAAAGTTACCAAATGAGTGTTTGCCTGTGGCACCCTGGGCTGGAGCTCAGCAGCGCTCCTCTGTTTGGATCAGGAAGCTGCAGTCCCCACCGTACCCTATCACCTGGTACTCCGCCCTGGTCACTGACTCGCCGGTCTCGGCATAGTTGCCCTACCACTTTTCAAGAGCATCTCCTATCCAGATTGCTTCCTTGCAGAGCTTTTCTAAGGCCATAACACATGTTTCTGCAGTAAGCCAAGGTTTTTCTCTTCCTGTGTTCTCACCATCCCCAAGCTTGTCCCGCTGGATGGTCATGAATGCAGCACACAAACCCTAATGAACGAAGAACATGTGATGGATACGCACAATGGAGTACTATTCAGCCATAAAGAAGGATAGATTTGAGTCACTGGTTGGAACATGGATGGGCCTTAAGACCATATGCTAAGTGAAATAAATCAGACACGGAGGTGAACTATCATGTGATTTCTCTAAGAGACCCAAAATGTACATAAATAAGAGCAAAATAAAATGGAGATGGTAGGGAACAGGGAGGTAAACTCTGGAGATGGGAAGGGGGTCTGGAGAAGGGGAGGGGGCAGGGGAAGTAAAATGATCATGCCTCATATGTGTATGTTTGAATTCCCCAAAACGAATAATTATTATGTGTAAGAAGCATACACTAGTACATTTCAAAAACCCAATAAATTAGTCTTCGGGTTGGGGCCTGGGCATCTGCATTCTTTGCATTTCCCCAGTAAGTCTGAGTCCCGGATCATCGGGCAAAGCTGAGTTGGGCCCCAAGTCTACCAAGAACATCGCCTGGTGCCTCTGGCTTCAGACAGGGCACGATGGCACCGGAGTCTGGCATCTCTGATGCTTTGACTAATAAGATCCAGGCTGGGCCATTTGTTCATATTCATTCTCCAATAAGGAAGTCAGCCGGGCTGGAAGGAGTCTCTATCCGCGGCTCGCAGCTGGGGCTCTTCCTAAGGGCTTAGTTATGCTTGTAAGTTTCCCAGCAAAATCCACGCACTCTCTGAGCGCTGGCTCGTGATAGCAGGCGACATGTGACTGAGTGGGATACGAGAAATGTGGAGCTCTCCAGAAATTCTTCAGACGCGGGGTCTGAAGGAGCACTCGCTCCCGCTTGGCCCCTTCCCATGGCTTTGAAGAGAGGCGTGGCAGGCGCTAGCGCTGCGGGGCGGGTGCTGCGAGCAGCTTCTGCTCTCGCCATGGGACGGCGGGCGGAGCTCTCAGCGCTGAGAACCCAGGGAACCGAACCCTCGTGTGTGCCGAAATATAGGTGCTGTGTGTGCCAGAGAGGCTGAACCACGGCTGGGTAAAGGCAGGGGCCATGGAGAGCAGATCTGAACCTCACGACATCTTATGGCCTGTTGCTTTACGGTTTTGTTTTTGTTGTTTGGGGCTTTGTTTGCTTGTTTTTGTTTTTTGACACAGAGTCTTGCTATGTAGTTCAGGCTGGCCTTGAACCAACTGTGTGACCCAGGCTAGCCTCAAACTCACGGTAGTCTTCTTGCCTCAGCCTCCTGAGTACTGGGATTAGAGGCCTGCACCACCACACCTGGCCCCATCACTATAAGAAATATGTTTTGTTTCTTTTAACTCGCCTAAGTCGTGAGCGACTTTGAGATGCACAGCAATTCCCACGCCCACAGTGACCCACTAGGAACAGGAGCTGCTGGCCATCATTACCACGCCGCCTCGGAACCAGAGTCCTGTTACACCCGGCAGCCACGCCTGCATCAGTCATCTCCACAGACCCTGATGCGCGGGGAGTGAAGAGCGCAGGATGCTGTCTCCAGAACTCGGGCGTGCATCAGAATCACCCAGATTACTTTTTTATTTTTTTAAGTAAAGAAAAAAGATCACAAAAACATCACCCACGCATTGGAGAAACTTAGAAAAGTCAGCCTGGCAAAATAAAGAACACGAGATCACCCGGAGATGACCTCTGTTAATCCCTATATGCGCACTTGCGGATTTTTTTCTGAGCAAAGACAAGATGTACTTTCTGTCCCCACACAGGTACACAGTGTGCACGGACCTCCTCTTTGGGGCTTCTTCTCGGGGAATGTTTTGGTCCGTCTCAGGACAGCTTCTCTCTCAAGGAGCTCACACCACACACTGGTTCCTCCGGGTCTGGATGAACTGAAAGGTCAGGTTTATTCTCAGCTCTCTGGATGGCGCCAAAGCATGCTGGAGAGCTGGCTGGCAACCTGTGCAGCTCCTTCCGTGATCAGCAGGGTCCCAGGCCCAAGGGCACCCTGCCTCTCTCCACCTCTGTGTCCTCTCTCTTCTCTACCGGTGGGGGCTTTGTCCTTATCTCAAAACGGCAGGGTGCCCAAACCAAAGAAGGCAGTGACAGGCCTCACCCCAGTGAGGGTCTCCATCGCTGTGGCCACCCTGGGCTGGCGGAGATTGCAGAGCCAGGAGCAAAGCTGGCCCAGGGCCCGTCAGCATCCTCAGCCCAGACAGCCACCTCTCTGATGGCCCTCGGTTTCCATGGAGCATCCATACCAAGCTGTCCAGCATCCAGTTTTCTTCTCTGAAGTCCGCAAAGCCAGAGTACAGCTGCATTCTGGATCTGCCCCTGAGTGACGCTGACTGGGTGGCACTGTCAGGCTCCAGGGCTCTGGCTGCTACGTGCTGGGCTTCTCTAACTGTCAGGTGATGATTCTTGCTCCCCAGATGTTATCAGACCTCTGGTGGAGATGGCTCTTTGCAGGGAGAGTTGAAGCAAGCCTCAGAGCAGGGAAGGCCTGCTCTCTTGGCAATGCCCATAAAGCCTGCTGGACTGACCACTCTGACACTGGCTGAGCAGAGGCCTGGGCATAGCTGGGCAGCATCCTGCCCTGAGCTTGCTCTTCTCAGCTTTTAGAAGACCTCATTCCTGATTCAATCCAATGAGGAATGGTGTCTACTTGTGGGGGGGGCATGTGGCACAAACCCACTCTGGCCACAGGCAGTAGAGGCCTCCAGCCTATTTCACTTTCTGCTGCCCAGGGGCCCTGAGAAGCTATAAGAAACCTCCTGTGACATGCTGTACTGTCTTCTGTTTCAGGAGATTTTAACCTGCCTGCACACATTTTAAAACAAAATAATAAGCCCCAAGTATAATACAAAGGAAAAATAAGTGACAACAGAATGCCTAGGTTAATGTGTAAATGCCCAGGTACATCTAGCTCTGGTGACACGGTGATGCTGTGTGGCCCAAGTATCTTCCCACAGGGCACCATGAGCGCACGAACAGGCCACACCAGCTACACAGGCGGACTCAGGTGGTGCGCAGCTGTGCCATGATTGTCCAGAATCGGTAGGGGTCAGAACCGAAGAGAAACCAAGCTCCCTTTGTGTACATCGGTTGTGTTCAGTAAAGAATAGTACATGTGCAGTTTTGCAAGGGGATTTACAAACTCGTGTTGGGTTCTAGACTCAGGTGGTGATGAGCAGGGTTGGCTGGTTTGCCCTCCGAAAGAATGTCTATCAGAGTCGATGCATGCGCAGGGCAGCTCCAGCTGGTGCAGGACCCCTGAGCACCAGATGATGTCTGGCACCCACTGCCAGTCCCGCTAAATGCCAGAAACACCCCAATTATTGGAATCACCCAAAACCCACCCTCAAAACCCACTTCCAAGATGCACCCCAGGCCTGTTGCTCCTGTTGTCTTCCTTGAGTGACAGCCATCCTGGCTCGCTGTCTGCCAGCTTCGTGGCCTGGTGCAGGTCATGTAACCCCATTCCTCGGCTTTTGCATCTGCAGCACGGGAGCACGGAGGAGTGGGATAAGAGCACCATCTCAGCAGGCCCTGGGCATGGTGACTAATGGGTCGTAAGTACTAAATGAATGCTGGCCATCATTTATCATTTATATTATATATCATTTATGATTGCCCTTAAAATTACCACAAATTACTGCTTAAAAGCAATGAGCTAAGATTCTGAGTGCTATTTCATGGGTTTTAGAGAACTAAATTAGATACTAGAACCTCAATTACCATGGTGACGGCTCCCCAGGTGGAGTTCGAAGCAGCTCCTCCTGGATGCGGACGCCCAGGGAGCGCAGCTCAGCGGCGCGCCCTTCCTGGATGTACACTTTGGAGGAGCTCCCAGTTCTGTGATCAGTGGTTCTGGTCATTGCCATGGGGAACCTTGTCTTCCCAAACAAGCCCAAGCTGCAAAATAAACCAACAAAAGACACCAAGTACCGTGTGATTCAGACAGAATCAGCACACGTGGAAGAATGACAGTGGAAAAGCTTCTGCATTTACACGCTAAATTGTGTGGAATTTCCATCTTTAAATTATGTAGGAAATAAACAAAGGAAACACAAGGTGTAGGCCTGAGATGCTTGGGGGGGTTGGAGAGTGGGGAGAATGGGTCGGCAGGGAGGGTAGAGGAGGAGACATACGACAAGGCTGCGAGGAGGGAGGCAGGGTGTAGACCGAGGGTCACGGGGTGGAGGTCCAGGCCCTGGAGCACAGACCTGCCAGCAGCCCTGTCACAGCCATGGAAAGTTCCCTGGCAGACAAAATGCAAGCTATTTAAAGCAAAAACAGTGTCCTCAATATCCAGATAGGGTCTCTCTAGGGATATATCCGGGGCTGTCCTCAAGACCATGTCACCAGAGCTGAGGCACTGCACAACAGGTGGGCAGAGGTCCGGCCCTGTGCAGCGGAAGCTTGGGTTCTCAGGGGAACGTGGTTCTGGCCTTTGGAAGGAGCTGTGGAACGGGTCCCTGTTGTTACCACGATGAATGAGTGGCTCAGGA
The DNA here is from genome assembly GCA_028451465.1 of Erethizon dorsatum. NCBI lineage: Eukaryota > Metazoa > Chordata > Mammalia > Rodentia > Erethizontidae > Erethizon > Erethizon dorsatum. The sequence continues at coordinate 146,273,590 of CM051825.1, read as the reverse complement.
GTAGGCAAGGTGATCCTCTCCCCAGAGATGGTGGGGGAAGCCAGTCTAGAATTCCTGCCACAGTGTGACTCACTGTTATGGTTTGTGTCTAGATGTCACCCCAGGCCCTCATGCAGTCATGGGGGGAGCGCCTTTTGAGAGGTGTCTGAATGTAGAGTTTGTGATTGATTCATGGTCCAGTGCTGGGATTAAGGGTATGAATGCTACACTTGCCTTAGGGTGGATAGGCTGCATATAATATAAGGGACAGAAAGAGGCTTGTCTTCTCTCTCGTTGCTCTTGCTGTCTTCCGCCACCATGAACTGTTGCCCCTCCGCCATGTGCCACCTGCCTTGGAGCCAGCTGATTACAGACTGAAACCCCTACAAACTGTGAGCTAAATAAACCTTTTTCTGTTTAACTTTGGGCATCAGGTGTTTTGTTTCAGCAACAAGAAAAGTAACTAAGACATAGTTCATCTTTACTGGTGCGCTGCATCTGCTTGGAACCAGCTGGCTGCTAGGCTTCCACTCCCAGGCCCAAAGTTCACAGAGGCATCTATGACTGTGGCGCTTTCTACGGAAGTTGGGGAGCAGGGCCAACCCCAAGCCTACATAGTCACTCATTCACTCAGCAAACACCTATTAATGCCAGGCTGGGACCTCATGGAGTGCGTGGTCGCCCTCTAGCGGAAGGAGACAGTAAGCGAGGTGAATGAGAAAATGCATCTTCCCTAGTGGAGGGACTGGAAGGAGGTGGTGAGGGTGGTGTAAAGAAGGGAGAGAGAAGCGGGAGGAATCAGAAGAAGACGTAAGCATTGTGAGGAGCCTGGTTTTCGTTCTCATGGAGAGGTGTCAGGTTCTGATCCAAATGTCTCCCAAAGGCCAGTGATTGGATCCTGAGGCTGCAGACCTCACAGATGCATAGCTGGGTTGGCCCACTGATAGATTCATAGGTGAAGGGGCTCCTAGGAGGTGGGGCCTCGTTCAACTATGGATTCGTAGCTGAAGGGAGTTGGTCACAGAGGCATGGCCTTGGAGATTGTATCTTGTCCCCAGCCCCTTGCTCTCTGGCCCTTTCCTTCTCTCTGCTTCCTGGTTGACAATGTGGTAAGCAGCTTCACCTGCCACACACTTCTGCCTTTGTGCTCCCGCCTTGGAGCCAATTGGCCATGGACCGATACCTCTAAAACCAGGAACCAGAATAAACCCTTCCTTTTTTTTTTTTTTTTTGCAGTACTGGGAATTTAACCCAGGACTTTTGCACTGAGCTACATCCCCAATCCACAGGGCCTCACTAAGTTGCTAAATTGCCCAAGTGGGGCTCGAACTCATGATCCTCCTGCCTCAGGCCCCCAGAGTGAGTGTTGGGATTACAGATGCGTACTCACACTCAGCTTCCCTTTCTCCTCTTAAGTTGATTTTCTTGGGTATTTTGTCACAGTGACAAAAGCTGAGGATCACAAGAGGTGAACGGTCCAGAACGGTGTAGAAAAGGAACATGATGTGAATTGCCTTTCAAAGGGCTTCTCTGGGACTGGGAACACTGACAGGAATGAGAGCAGCATGGTGGCCCATGAGTAGGCCGTGGAGGGGCAGCAGAGGTGGTGTGCGGAAGGCTGGGGCTGCATGCATTTGGGAGGGCTGGCAGCTCTGCACAGGGAGGGTGTGTGTGGTGTGGTGTGGTGTGGTGTAACAAAGAAAATGGAGGCCAAGTTCTCCACGGCGGTTCTGTTTGTCAGTGGCCACCCTGTTCCCCATCAGTGATATTTGGAGGCTGGGAGTGACTTCCTTCCAAAATGGCTGCTGCTTCTGGCAACAATAGCCTGGCAAAGCCTGACCTCCAGAGGCCCTGAGGGATCGGTGTGACCTTGTTCTTCTAGGTAACCCTCCTCCTGGTGACCCCGCACCTAAGGAGGGCACAGAACGTCCCCACAGAGTGCTCCTTCTGCCCAGTCAGTGCTGAGACAGTAGAACACAGATGAGCTTAGGGACAGTAGCAGCCACAGATGTCAGTCCCCAAAGCACAGGTATCACTTAGCAATTAAAACTGAAGTCAGAGCTGGGCATGGTAGTGCCCACCTGTAATCCCAGCACCCTGGAGGCTGAGGCAGGTGGATCCCAAGTTCTAGCCCAGCCTGGATAACTCAGTGAGACCCTGTCTCAAATTTTAAAAAGGGTGGGGGATGTAGCTCAGGGTGAAGGCCCTGGGCTCAATCTCCAATATCAGAAAGAAAGAAAGAAAGAAAGAAAGAAAGAAAGAAAGAAAGAAAGAAAGAAAGAAAGAAAGAAAGAAAGAAAGAAAGAAAGAGAAAGAAAGAAAACAAAAGCGAAAGCAAGCTGATTCGAAGTCGATAGGACATGCACTCTCATTAGTTTCCGCACAACCCTGGGAGGGTTCATCTTACCTTTGGAACATCCGTACCAGGATCTGTGAAGCGCGGTCAGGGTATGATCAAGCAGTTAGCACTGTGCCTGCGCGTGACCCTCCATAACCACCCCCGAGTCAGCCTGTGAATGAAGGATCAGTCAGCAGCACGCTCAGCTGTCTCCTTCCTGCCTCTCTCGGGCTCTGCGGAAGGGAGCCCTGGCCCTCTGTGATGTTTGGACCACGCCGACCTTATTTTGAATCATGGTGGCCCTTTTATCTCCTGTCTCTGAAGGGTTACGCCCATGCCAGGAGCTTGGTTGAACTCCCCGTAATCCCTGCCCACCCCAAGAGGGACCATAGCCTTTCACAGGCCAGGGTTCTGGGGTTAATGGCTTTTCTGAAGCCTCAGGGCATTTATTTAAAGCAAGAGAATGAGTTAAACTCGGGGACTATGACCTTATACAGTGACATCATGGAGGAAGAGGAAGAGGAAGAACACATGTGTGCTGCTGGGCTTTGTTTTGAGCACTTTCCGTGCTTTTGCTCTTTCACTTTCAGGATGACCCTGTAAGGTAGCTCCTGTCATCGTCCCATGTATAATAGAGGAAACCAAAGCTCCGGGACATTAAGGGACTTGCCCAGAGTCACATAGCTCCCAAGTGGAGTATAGTATGGCGGGGCCCAGAAGCCTGGAGCCTGGATGCTAGACTTTGTGCACCCCCATCTCCCTGCTCCCCGGCCCCCCCCCACCTCCCCCACGCATGCCCCTCCCCGCAGGCTGTTGCTCAGAGCCTCTGAATGTCACGTTGGTACATTTGTCACTTTGATTAAGAAGGGCCACAGTGACAGACAGCCCCACTGCCTTTAGGCCAAAATGAAACCTGTCAAGAAGTTCACCCCATGGGCAGAAAGCTGGGGTGTAGCTCTCTCATCAGCTGTCGAAGCCAAAGCCAAAGCCAGTTCTGCTTGGTCTCAGCGAGTCCCCATTCTCTCACCTCTCACTGAAACCCAGTAGAAGCATCCACACCCACACAGTCTCCTACTCCAATGTGACTTTCAGAAGGCCTAGTTGTTCTTGATGTGCAAACGAGCTGTAAAGAGGGTGAGCAGGGGAGAAGCCAGCCGCATTATTCATGGAAAACAGCATCTTGTGTTTAGAAAGGAGAGCCAGCCCCTGTAGCTCTCCACTGCCCCAGCTTTGGAGGAATTCAGTTAAAGATAAATTCTGAGGGCAAGTTTTGAAGACATTATGCATGTGAAGTGAGGGTGGGATCGTGTATGTTTATATCTACTTACCTCCTTTCCCCAGTGAGTTGTCAGAAATCTCAATGGCAAGAACCAAGTCTTCCAGCTACTTGTAACTGCAGCACTTGGTGTGGCGCGCTATTCCTGTTCAGAGCTTCAGAGTCGGGTGTGGTAAATGAGGAAATCCCCAGAGGAAAAGCTCTGAGGACCGAGCAGGGGCGATGCCTGGGGCTGCTCTGAGACTTGAGTCTCAATGCCCATGCACGGTGTACCTGCAGGGCCAAGGGAGGCCTGTACTGTCCTACAGGGAAAATGCCCAGGTCTTCAGCCAGCCACCAATACGGACGCTCTTCCAGTTAGCTAGACCAGTTCTCAACCTTGAGTGTGCATCCAGCTCACCAGGAGGCCTCATTGCAGTACCGATGGTTGGGCCCATTCCTGACTGTCTTCATTTTCTAAGGCTGTTGTAACAAATCAGGATGAAATTGGTGGTTTAACACAATAAAAATGTATTCTTCAATGGTTCTAGAAGGCACAAATTCAAAACCAAGGTGTTGGCAGGACCATACCCCCTCCACAGTGTGTAGAGAAGTATCTTCCTGCCTCTGCCAGCTCTTGATAGCTCTAGGGGTCCCTTGGCATGTGGCCTACTACTTGAGTCTCTGCAGAGTTTTCTTTATCTCAAATCTCCCTCTGCCTTTCTCTTATCAGGACATCTACCGCTGGATCCAGGGCCCACCTGTGTAACCCAGGATAATCCCATCTCAAGATTCTTAATTTATGTTCATTTCCCAAAGACCCTTTTCTCGATTAAGGTCACATCCCCAGGTTCCAGGGATTAGGATGCTGACACTATTCAATCTTCTACAGTAGGTCTGGCATGGAGCCTGGGAATTTGCTTTTCTAATTTGGTCACAGTTAGTGCTGAAAGGTTTTCCGAGGTTGGAATATGAGGGCTTGGGCTGCTGTCCTGAAGAAAGAAATAATACAATGCCTTCTTTGAAATAGCACCTTTTCAGTAGAGTTCTTAAAATAGATTTTATCTCATGGGATTGATTTATGGTATCTATTAAGCCAGATGCATAGCTATACCACTAGAATTAATTTTAAAGTTGCTAACCCTTAATTATTTGCAGAAGATAGGACAAAAAATGTTGGAAGCAATTTTGAAGTAGTCTTTATATTCGGTCTATAATGAATGCTATTTAAAACAATGGCCTTTCGTATTCTCATGTAAATGATGCAACTAGCATTCAAAGTCATAAGCTGCTCAGATGTTTTGTATCCTAAAAAAGATAGAAAGATCCTCAGACTATAAATTGTGATTCTTCACTCTCGGGCCATGTTTCAGTAGATGGCATGTTTCAGTGGATGTTTCAGTTAACTCTGAATTCAGGTCTTCTGCTTTTTTCTTGCTATGAAAACTTGGGTCTCAATTTTTTAATTTTAACAGTGTGGGTGATAATATTTTGTCCTAATAATTAATAGGCTTATTATAATGATCAATTAAGAGCACATTATAAACTGTCAAGTGTTTCAATATATGTTAATTCCATAATGATGAGGTTATAAATAAATATAAATAGGGTTAGTTCATGGAAGTCTGTGTACTAAAGATAGTTCTTAAGAAAATTTTGGTTGGGCCGGTGAGATGGCATAAGCGGCATAAGCACCTGCCTGGCAAGCGCGAGGTCCTGAGTTCGACTTCCGGAGCCCACATATGAAAAAAGGGGCCGGTGATATCGCTCAGAGGCATGGGCGCCTGCTGGGGTGCGAGGTCCTGACTTTGACCCCTGGTACCCACAAAAAAAAGAAAGAAAAAAACAATTTTGGTCTAAAATATGCTTGCCTACTGCAGCCTCCTTGGCTTCTCCCTTGTATTAGATTGCCTTTTTCAAAGAGGACCACGATCTCTCCCATCCCACATGATCTTCTCCAATGTGACCCTTTCTTTGGGATATGAAGCCTTTGTCTTATCCTCTTGGATCTAAGTGAACCAAGGACTCACTTGTGACCAATAGAATGAGGCTGTGTGGAAGTGACACCATGTGACTTCTGACACGTGATCATAGAAGGCTTTGATCTTGTTCACTGGGAATCTTGCTTTTGGAGTCCTGTTCTGAAGCCGCCATGTTCTGAGGAAGCTCAAACAACCTGCATTTGCTCCTGGGCTCCCGGGGCACCGAGGCTCTGCTAACACGTTCTCCCCATTCTGTCCCCTGCACCAGCACAATTCCTGATGCCTGCTAGGCATTCAAATGAACAGCCATTGGAAGAATGAGCAAATGGGGACTAATAGTCATTCTAAAATGCCCAAATTATTCTAAAACATACTCAAGTTTGGATAAATGATGCAAATAAGACATCATACAAACAAATGCAAAAGGCTTAAAAATAAAACCCTCTATTGCAAAAATATGCCTCAGTAATTTCCTAGAATTGTAAGGTACTTGTCTGTTTCCTCACTTGGTCCCTTATAATAACTGTCTTACAGTGCTAGAGGGAAGGCACATCTTCAGGCCTGGAAAAAATCTAAAAAGGGTTCTTTGGAAAAGACTTAACAGATGTCTAAGAAAACTTAGAAAGAGGCTTAGGACTTTTTGGCCACATAAAAGAATGACTTTTAAGGAAATTGATCCAGAAATGTCTGCAAGGTGCCCTTTTTCTGTCATGGTAAATTTCCTCACAGTGAACACAGCTGTTACAGATCAAGTGTTTGATTTTCTGGGGTTCAGAGGCAGGCAGTGTCTGCTTTCCTAGGCAGGCTTCTCATGTCCTGAGCAGTGAGCAGCCTGGGCGTCGGGAGGGCTACCTGATGGGCAACTCCAGAGCCCGGTCATGGGATAGGCTCTGTGGATGCCCCGGAGGATAGTTTCCACCCAGTGGGAGCTCCTGAACTAAGGGGGTTTGGCAACCACAGGGCATCCCCGTTGTTGAAGTTACACAAACCATCCCATAGCTCTGTACCATCCATCCTTGGCCATGCTGAGCCCTGACAGATCCCCGAAAACACAGGGCCAAATGCAGCCAGCGCAAGACCGTACATGGAATCAACGGTGAACTGAGCCCCGCTGACCTTCCCTCTGGGCCCCTTGCCGTCCGCATTGCCGAGAACAGCTCACACTGTCCCTCGCGATGCGCTCAGGCCGGCTGAGATCGTTTAAACTTTGGTTCTGTGAGTCAGGCTGTAGGTATCAGTGCTATTACTAAGGACGATAGCAGTCACTGGTTTTTCTGAGCACCCCCTCTATGACACACATTATGCTAAGTTTTTTACAAAACGATACAACACAAGCTTCAAAACAGCCCCATGGGGCCGGTGATACAGCTCAGCGGCATAAGTGCCTGCCCGGCAAGCGCGAGGTCCTGAGTTTGACTCCCATTACCCACATTAAAAAAAAGCCCCATGAAGTATATAATCTAGTAATATTTTCATTTTGTAAATAATAAAAACACAGAGGCACAGAACAATTTTACCAAGAATGAATGGTTTGTCAGTAACAGGGTTAGAATTTCAAACCAGTCTGACACAAGAGCTCAGTCTTGGCAAGGACTCCAGTGCCCACCAAAGGAAAGATTAAAAAAAAAAAAAAGATTCCTGAGTGTAGATGTTGCTGTCATTTTTTACGGTATGTTTTCTCATCATGTATATAAGTGTTAGAGATTAAATTTTGTTAAATTTCGGGTTTTCTGACATTCATAAGATAACTTTGAGCCTTGATGATATAAAATGGCCCATCACTGCCGCTGCTGCTCGCCAGTGAACCAGCGACTCCCAGAGCGCCCCCTGCTGACCACATGCTCCACGTCTACCAGCTTTGCGCTTCCCACCAGTTGTCACAGGTATGGAACTGGGCGCGAAATGGTCTCCCACTCCTGTGTCGTGTGTTGTCCTTGCTCCACGGGGAGGTGATTACCAGACTGCCCCAGATCCACCAGGTTTCATCAGCCAAAGCACATTCATCCACCCACAGAAACAGTGCACACTTCACTGACTACTGAAATTCAAACACATTGCGCCTGTGGCCTTCTTGTATCATTGCACCCTGTAGCACTGTCCTCAGTGGACAACCGGTTAGGTCTGATGGATGGGTGGCAAACTCGGGAAGACTGCGCACCTCATTTTTCTCACTGATAAAACAGTGACATATCTGCTGTGCAGGTTAGTGCCGTTTGGAGGGCATGAGGCCAGTCTGGTTCTAGCGTCATGCCTGGCTCTTAGGAAGCCAGCAGGAAGTCAAAAGTTACACCTATGAGCATTACTTATAAGCACTGTGGTTCTCAACCTCCTTTGAGTTTAACTGTATTACCTAATTTATGTAACGAGACTACAGTCTCTTTTCTACCCCAGCTCATTTACGCTTGACATTACCAAGTCCCTTCTTGTTTATGTATCCAAATTTTAAAATTTAATTTGAATCCTGATTGTTTAATCCCACCATTGACCAGTTACAATCAGCATTTTAGACATCCTTAAGGCAAGCCTGAACTTTCCTGACCACCCTGATTTTCGATGTGATATTTAGCACCCTTAACTGCATCAGAAACCCCAGGGGCAAATCAGTTACCTAGCAACCATATAAACATACAGCTAACAGTACAGACTAGCCCCATTTTGTTATAATGAAACAATATATTTTAGAAGAATGAAAAGCCAAGGTGTGCCGGATGAGGTTAGTGCTTAACAAAAGGATCGCTTCTTCAGAACAGATTAGCAATTAGGAACTGCGTAGTCACCCCAGGGTTCCCAATGACTCACCATTTTCCAGACTGAAAGTTGCACCCAGGGTGTCAAATGTTTGGTTCGCCTGCTGGTCTTGGAAGAGAATATAAATTCAGATGCCACTGAGGAAAGGACAGTTCTTATCTGAATTGTCATTTCTAGGCCATCTCCCACAAGGCTACCTGGCTCCAAAGGCGTTGAAGTGAAGAGCGTCCTCTCCTAAAATGAAATCCATAGATAATATTACTACCTACATGTATCATTTGAAAAAATGGCCTCAAGATTTGCCATGACTAATATAAAGGATAAATAAAAGAAACGTAATTCACAATAAAATATATTTTAAAATGTAAATGTTCAGGCCCGACTACACTGGAAGATGCAATGATGCTGTCACATGCTTGTACCTGTACGCAGTGAGTCAGCTCGGGTTTGCAAGAATAAGATGACTCGAAAGCATTCTGCGGAAGAGATGCTGGGTAGAGGATGCAAAGGTACCAAGGAACAAAGGAACACAGTCCGTACCTTCAGTACAGATTAAAGCAGGGCAGCCTGATGTGTGCTGTGCTTCCCAGAAGTTTTATTCAAAAACAAACAGACCCATCTTTTCTGGGGGCTGTGTTGAGCTGTGTTGCCCAGTAGAAGCCGCCCACACCTGGCTCTGTGTCACTTCCTTCCCAGCAGGGACTTCTGGACCAGCACCTCCATCCTCTTTAATGGTCACATTGTAACTCATTTTATGAATGAGCCATAACTTTAAAAACCATTTGTTAGATTGTTGTTTTTATAATGGAGAAAAATCTAAAGCAGGAAACAAGGTAGCCCATAACTCAGGTTCCAGATAACCAAGTTAGTATTTTTCTTTCAGTGAAATAAAAGTAATAAAAGCAGGTGGTAAAAATGAAAACACAGCGAGGGAGTGACACGGTGACAGCACAGGATGGAAAGAAAAGATCTCTTCCTCTTCTCAAGCCCCAGCCCCTCTCCCAGGCCAGCTCTCTCCCAGCAGCCGGCAAACTAGAGCCGTTGCACACATATCCATTTTATCTGCATAAGGACCGGGCTCCAGATGTGCTGGGCGTTCGTGTGAATAGCTAACCTTTCACAGGCGTGTGCCCCTCCTCAGTGATGTTATGTCTGCTTGGATGCAGAGGCCCACGGTTTCCCACTGCATCCTCCTGGTGCCTTCTCAACAGAAGAGAGAGCCTGACTCTGAAGGGGCACTGGTCACTGTCGTGTGGGGGGCTGACTCTCCATGCTGGTCTGCCCCTATGTGTCACTCCCACTCTCACACCTCATCTTCCCACGCAGCACCTGCAGCCTCTCCAGGCTTTTGCATTCCAAGGACTTCCTACCCACACCCGCAGCCCAGAAGCAGGGACGATGGTGTCCCAGGAGTCAGCCTCCAGCCAGAGGGAGGAAGGGGCAGGGATCAGGGTTCCCCTACTCCAAAAAGGGCAGCATGGAGCTGGGCTCTGAGGCCCCCAAGGAAGAGAGAGCCACAGTAGACCCCAGCGACCCCAGCTCAGGAGCATCAGTGTCAGGTGCTACCGTTTTCTCCTTGCTAACTTCCCTCTTCCACCCTCTCACTCCTACATCCTGCCTCTACCCCCAGGTAAACACCTGCACCCAAGTCCCTGTCTCGGGCTCTGTCTCCAAGGAGCCCCAGTTAAGACAGCTCTGCCTCTTCCTGGCCAAGGATGCATCTACCTCAACTCATCTCCTCAACCTCAGTCTTTTTATCTCTAAATGAAGAGAGCAGACCCTACCGAAGTGGATTGCTGTAAAGTTGAAAAGGGATAATGTACATAAGTGTCTGTAATAAGTACTACTGTTAAACTCTTTTTTTTTTTTTTTCCAGTACTGGAATTTGATCCCAGGGCCTTCACACTGAGCTATAATTTTTTAGCCCCCCCCCCACCTTTTTTTAATTTTTTACATTTTAAGACAGGGTCTCCCTAAGTTGCAAAATTGCCCAGGCAGGGCTTGAACTTTCCATCCTCCTGTGTCCAGAGTGCTGGGATTACAGGCGTGCTCCACTGCACCAGGCTCTATTGTTAAAATTATTTTATGTATTATGACTGTTACACAACACTAATTGCTTCATAAAAAGTAATTTAATGAAATACATATATTGAAGGCCTGATAGAAGCTGAATTATCTAGTTTGTCTTGGTCTTCAGGAGGATTTTTCATTGCTTTGGCCGTGTTCATTCAACAGATAATATTGAGCACCTACTATGTGTCAGGCCACCCTCGAGGGGCAGGAATATCTTAGTGGACAAAGGAGAGAAAAACTCCTATCTTTGTGACATGCAAGTGCACAGTGGATTCGTTCAGGAAACAATCTTTTTCCCCTGGAGGAATCAAGGTGAAAAAAACCCCACAGTTGCTGCCTCCAGGAACATAACCTTTCCTCTGCCCATTTATTTAAAATATACCAGTTGAAATCTTGTTGTAGGCTTATTTATTTTATCTATCTTTATTAGGCTCCTACTATATGCAAGCAGTAGGCCCAGCACCCTTCTTATGGAAAGATAAATAACTCTGCTCCTTGAACTAAACTAGGTCAACAAAAGCATGCAGCCCACTTTTCTCACTAGCTTGCTATGACTCTAGCTCAGAAAAAAATTCTTTCTAATCACCGGTTATAATACAAATAAAATGTAGTGATTCATTAATCTCCTTAGCCTTATAATTGCAAATTGAGTTTTCTCTGGAATATACCTAAAGGAGGTAGGTCCCCATTAAACAGTTCAGAGGAGTTTTATTTAAGCTGCAAATAAAATTAGTTTACTCATTTTTAATTTAATTCCCAGGAGGCATTTTGGAAGGCTTCCCTTCTCATCTGACCTAAAACCATTTTTAAAAATTATTGTTCTCTTAAATTGAAGCCCTTTCCAGCATTGCGTATTAGAAGTCTTAAAACTCATCTGTTTTCTTTTTTGTAATTGACTTACAAATGCATAATTGACTCACAAATGCATAATTGACTATGCATGGCATTTTAAAAGGGCAAAGTTTCCATTTGCTTTTTTATTTCTTTGGGGATTTTTTTCATTTGCCTAAGCCCTCTTCCAACAACATTCTACCAAGTTTCTTGGGTCTTCTTTTAGAAAGAGCACCCCCTGCTGGCATCAGAATGGAGGGGCAGCTTTCCCAGCAGTAATGGCACCAGAAATTTGGGCTGAGGTGGGGACAGCTTTCAACACCCTCATCTGCAACAAAATACGTACCTGATCTCATTCTCCCAAAACATGGACAATCATTTCATGGCCCATGTGACTGAAGTTATACCACTCTGATCATCCTGAAACTAACAAGTGATGTAAATAGCAAGATATTATATGTTTCATCAGCAAAACTGAAACCTTGTGCATATGTATGCATGTCCCATGCACACCGAACACTTAGTGCCTTCAGTAGGAACTCAAAGCATGTTTGTGGTTGTCCTAACCTTGTGTTAAAGTGGACCCTCCCAGCAACACATGGTGTCTACTCAGATTGTCTTGTTGTCCCCACCCGGTGTAAGGGGGTCATGCCACAGGAAGTGAGCAGGAGGCTTGCTGGAAAGAAGAGAATATAAATGCTCACCCAAAGTGGGGAGCACACAGCTTCCTTGCTTAATCCAGCACTACTTCTTGGGAAAAAGTAGCGTTTGAGATATAGTGTACTTTTTAGTGGCGTGGTTAAATCAGAGTGGTCGAGTGGGTGTTGTACTCTTGGTTCCCCGCAAAGCTAATGCTGGGGCAAGGATTCAAGTAGAATTTGGCTTTGGGGAGGGGGGGCAGGAAATACTGACCAGCAGAAAAGTGAGGACACAGGACAGGAAAAGAATGGTAGCCCAGAAATCAGCCAGCCAGCTGCCTCTACAAGAGCTCAGAGTGACATCCACCAAGAAACACCACAACACAGTATAGAAACAGAAAAGGCAGCAGATTAAGGCTTCAGAGAAAGGCGTGGGTACTGGGGTGTGGATGTACCAGCCCCGTCAGTGAGGGCTGCTGCTGGAGAGTTAATTCCCTGGTACTTCTGGGCCACTGATTGCTGAGCAGAGCAGCCTTCTGGGCCTCTGGAGAAAACCATGCTGTAGGGAGATGAAGGTAGCTTAGTCGCAAGTCTGCAGGCAGGTGGGGAACTGATAAGACCTGGGCTGGCCATGGGACATCAATGGAGCCTGGTGCAGAGAAGTTAAAACTATGGTTGGCACATGTCGGCTTCAAGATACCTGGTTCAGTGCTCCTCACCAGGCCCCTGTAAACACTGGCTTGAGTTTCGCTTTTGGTCTTAATTAATTGCCCAGCCTGCCCATGGTGCATACGTCATAACCACTAAATTAGTAATGTGCCTTCTTTGAGCCCATTTTTCTCTTGCAAATGCCTCTGATGCGGTAAAACTCCTCCTCTATTATGTAGAACAGGACCAGGGAGGCGTTTGTCTGCTCCCCAGAAGCAGGATCTTGTGTGGTACCATCCATGTCATGCGGTTTCTCATGCTCGAGACAGAAGGGATTTGCGTCTTGGAATATCATTCAGTCCAGGTTATTTAACCAGTTTCTTCTAAACCCTGACTTGTGTCTGGTTGCTCATTACATGTGAACATGGAGTTTCTGAATTACAAGCCGAGAATGTTTCTGGAAGATATTTAAAGCCTCTTTAAGCAGGTTAGTGGGTCTTATTTTCTGTCTGAAGCAACTGTTATCAAAATGCATTTGACATTGGGCATGTGAACGAATTGGTGAAGGGGGCCCTGGGAGTTCCAAGCACAAATCCTGTTAGCAGGTAATAAGATTATGAGCACAGCCCATGTAGAACACATGGTTTTATCAGCTGAAGTGAAGCACCGAGATGCCAAATTGCTAATGGAATTCAGCATCTGTGTCTTTCATGGGTTTCTAAATAGACAAAGTTCAGTGCTATCCAAATTACGTACAGAATCAAAGCTACCTCCTGGTGCAGAGTGGGTATTTATTATAGCTTCTACTCTAGGGGAGAAAAGGCTTGCTTTGCTTTCTAACCCTTTTTATCTCTTATGCAGTAATTCCCTTCAACCTTTTAAAAATGTTACCAAATATGAAAACTCATGTTGCATTCTGAAGTGTCTCACCACAATTGATAGACCAAGATAATGCGAGACTCTAATTTCAGTGTTTGGCAGGATAAAGGTTACTGGCTAATGGTCTTTGAGAGAGTAGAAAAAATAACATATTGAATGCAATATAAACCCCCATATTTTGTGTTACGATCTTTTGTAACTTCTAGCCATACAAAGCGATCATAAGATATTCTTTCCTTCTTCCTTTGTGTCTTTTTGGGTTGTTTAAAATGTGCTGCATTTTTATGTACTACTCATGAATATTCTTTTGTTTTTCTTCTCTATTGAACTTTTTTTTCAAAGTATCACAGAGAAGATTCAATTTAATCCCATTCAAGCAACTGAGTCATTGACAATGTGCTGCCTAAATTTTGACTGTTTTCTTGTGGAATGCAGTCATAATATTGAGTCCCAACCCACTGCTGCCAATGCAGTATTCCAAAGCACCGTGATGATGAGCTCTAGGTCCGGGAACATCAGGATTGCAACAGCACTTGTGACCCAATCCATCTTTTCAACTGTTAATCTTTCCCGTCTTTGCCCAAACACACAGTAGCATTGAAATTCAAAATTCTTTGCATGTGCCTTTTCCGTCCCACATCCAGCTGATCACTTGACCCATGCTACTCCATCCACAGCAGTGACGCTAACACTCCCACCCTTCTATAGCATCTTCCACACTGACCAGGCTGTCCTCCAGCCCACAGGTGCCAAGTTTGTTCCTGTCCCCACGCCTTTGCACTGCATGCTCCTCTAATCTGAAACAGTCACCGCTCACCCCTCAGAGCTGAGCCCTCCTTGGTGCTCAGATCTCACATCAAATGTTACTTCCTTAAACAGGTCTGGCTACCCCACTGCATGAGCACCCTCTTCATTCTGAGATACCTGCCCACTTCTCTTTCAACTGTCCCATTTGCCACCACCTGAAAGCACCCACTTGAACACCTGTGGTCTAGTTTACTGTCTGCCTTGCTGTTGCTGTAATGAGAGCAGGATAGGTGAGGAAAGGCTGCTATGGACAAGGCCCTTGTTATCTGCAGAATCGTCAGTGCCATATAGGGACAAGCAGATCGTGAGTGCTCAGTTAACGTTTGAATGAATGAATCCACTTGTAAGTAGAATATGGAGGCACAGCACAAGTGGTTTGGTACTTAGCCCATTCCACTTTTAACAGTGATGTTTCAAATAGCCTCTGACCCTGTAAAGACCATTTTAATCATCTTATGACCCTGGTACCTGGTACTGTTTCCACACATGGTAGGTGCTCAAGAGCAGGTCAGTGAACAGTGTGATCACGCAAGGAAATTACATAAAAAAGAAGGAGACTCGTGCATATGGAGCACTTCTGGATGAGACATCCAGGAGGTCATCTCGACATCTAATCCCCATAACAAGTCCCTAAAGTGGTAGATAAATGCATCCCCGAGTTATGGGTGAAAAACCTGAGCCTGGGATCTCACAGGCATATGGAAAAAATCTGGGTCCAACTGCACATTCTCTGAGGGAGTGGTATTGTGCTGCTCATAGCATGCTAAGAACGGTAGCCCTGGGATGCTTGTGGAGGAGGCAGAAGAAGGCAAGTAGGGCCACATGTTCATGGCCTTGCCTTTGGAACTTCATCCCAATAATGACCCGTAAGAATGAGCCAAGGGCCAGTGAGATAGCTCAGTGGCACAAGCCCCTGCCTGGCAAGCGCGAGGTCCTGAGTTCAACTCCTGGTACCCACATAAAGGAAAAAAAGGGCCGGTGATACCGCTCAGCGGCACAAGCGCCTGCTGGGAAGTGTGGGGCCCTGAGTTCGACTCCCGGGACCCACATTAAAAAAAAAAAGAAAAAGAATGAGCCAAATTCATGTATGTGTGTAGAATGATTCACCTCTTTTTCAGTCAAAGGTGGAACAAACATTACGTGCATCACCAGCATGATGACACTGCTGGAGGCTCCTTGGAGTGGGAGGCAGGTTGTCCATCTCTACTGTCTCCCCCAGAGGAAGAACACCGCAACGGGGAGGAAAGGGCACAGCAGATCATTGCAGGCAGACATGGCTGAAATGCACATGCTCCTCTAAATCCGGCTCGTCCATGGCACTTAACCTCTGAGGTCTGGAGCCCCCATGGCTCATGAAAGCCAAGCAGCCCCCTGTGCATATAAACCATGCATTTTTAATTTCAGGGCCTCCATGCACCCCGGGCATGACCTGTAGCTCAGAAAACTCCCACAGCTATAAACAGTGGAAATTTTTAAATAAAAAGCTATATAGTTCATAATATTTCCTTTTTTAAGAAATATGACTGTCTTCCACAAGCAATATATACATTCGTGAGAAAAATCACATAGAACCCTGTCATTGTAACAAAGCCACAGCATTTCTTCTTCTAATACATTGACACATTATTCCACTGGGCACGTACAATTCAAAGTTTGTCTTAATACATCATAGCATCCAAGAGTTGTAATGCCAAATCAGTATTTAATTGGAAATGTTTTAGCATAATGCTATTGTAATATTCAAATGCAAAAGCATGATGAAGTGGTGAAGATTGGTCTCTGTTTTGTCTAAAATTATTTTAGAACGCATTAAATTTTGTAATGCACATTCCCTTCCATCTACAGGTCTGCTATAAAATGGCTTCAAATCTCACAATCAATGATATCTTAAAGCAGCACATAAGAGCATTTAGCTTTAATGTGATCACTGCCTCAGGCTGTAATAAAAACAGAATTTTTCCCCAATTATTATCAGTCACTCCTCCTCCATCCTCCATCATGATAGGAATGAGCGACTTTCATTCCTCACCAGGCAACTAATCATCCCTTTGCCAGGCATTCTTTATAAATGGAATAGAATAAATTTCATTATGCAATGTGGTAATGTTCCCCAACTAGAGCTCAGGGTGTAATGATCTTGGGGAAAGTCATGGGCATAACATTAAGACATAGAAGACTTAGAGAGAAAGAGCACTCTCCTCACGCAGCCCATACGCAGGTGGCGCCAGCCCCTCTGCCCTCATGGCAGCCCTCCCTCCCCCGGCCTGCTGCCCTCCTTTGAAAACTTCCGAAAAGTAGACAAGGCTGTTGGCAGCTTCCACTTTCCCGGCAGATGCTCGCTTGTTCATTGGCTATGGTTTTGTGAAGGTATCCTTGGAAAAGTACCAAAGATAACTAAATATAATAGCTGCTTCATTGTTGTTGTCCAGACCTCTTAGCAAACTTTCTCCTAGCAGATTTCAAGTGTGCAGCGCGGTGTTGTACGCTGGGTGCAGTGCTGCAGGGCAGATCTCTAGCTCTCCTCCACCCCGCTTCCCTGAGCCTGCGTACCCGTTGATTAGAGATTCTCCATCTCCTGCTCGCAAAGCCCCTGGCAATCACCAGCCACCCTTCGATTCTATGTATCTGAGTATTCTCAATACTTTATATAAGTGGAATCACACAGTATTTGTCTTTTTCTGTCTGGCTTCTTTCACTCAGCATAATGCTCTTAAAGTTCACTCATGTTTCTGCATATTGCAGCGCTTCTTGCTTTTTAAGGCCCAATTGGATTTGGTTGTGTGCATACAGCACATTTTCTTGATCCATTTACCTGTTGATGGGCATTCTAGTTGTTCCTCTGTCTTGGCCATTGTTAGCGCTCAGTGAACATCACCGTGAACATTCAGACTGCCTCCTTAAGATCCTGATTCAGTCCTTTTGTATAAACACCCAGAAGTAGGATTGCTGCATCATATGGCAGAAGAGTTGGCTTTTTTAAAAAAGATAAACAAATTGGACAAACCTGTGGCTCAACTGAGAAAAAGGAGAACATTCAAATACAATTAAACCATAATATTCAGAAATGAAAAAGGGGACATTACAACTGATACAAACATAAAAAAGATCATATATATGCCAACAAATTGAATAATCTACAGGAAATGGATAGATTTCTAGAAACATATAACCTACTAAGACTGAATCAGGAAGAAATACAAAGTCTAAACAGACCAATAACTACTGTGGAGATTAGATCAGTACTCAACACCCCAACAAAGAAAAATGCAAGACCAGATGTTTGATTTAACAAACATTTAAAGAAGAATCAATGCCATTCTTTTTCAAGCTCTTCAAACAAATTGATGAAGAGGGAACACTTCCAAATTCATTTTATGAAGCTGGCATTAATTACCCTGATATCAAAGCCAAACAAAGTTGATATCAGAAAAGAAAACTACAAATAAGAATCTTTAATGAGTATAGAGCTAAAATCATCCACAAAATACTAGCAAACCAAATCCAAAAGCATATTAAAAGGATCATAAACCATAATCAAGTGGGCTTTATCCCTGGGAAGAATGGATGTTTCAATGCACAAAAATCAGTTAACGTGATCCACCACATTAACAGAATAAAAAATAAAAATCACATGATTGTCTCAAGTGCAGAAAAATCATTTGACAAAATTCAACAACTTTTCATGATAAAGACTCTCAACAAATTAGAACTAGAAGGAAAATACCTCAAGATAATAAAGACCACCTACACAAAGCTTACAGGGGACCTCCTACTCAACTCTGAAAAACTGCAAGCTGCTCTTTGAGATCAGAATCAAGAAAAGGACAGCCACTCTTACCCTTCGTAATATTGGAAGCACTAACAGGAGCAATTTGGCAAAAACAAACAAACAAAAAAGAAACAAAAAGCATCCAAATCAGAAAGGAAGAAGCAAAATGATTCTATTTGCAGACACAAATGATCGCATATATAGCAAACACTAAATGCTCCCTTAAAAATACTGTTTGAGATAATAACTGGATTCAGAAAACTCATGGGATGCAAAATCAGCATACAAAAATCAGTTGTGTTTCTGCAAAAGGACAGCAAATTATCTGAAAAGGAAATTAGGGAAACAATCCCATTTACAATATCATCTGAAAGAATGAAATAGTTAGGAATAAACTTCACTAAAAAGGTACCGGACTTGTGTACTGAAAACTACAAAATTGTGATGACAAAAATTAAAGACGACACTTATTGATGGGAAGACAGAGCACACAGATGGATTGCAAGGCTTCCCACTGTTAACACACCGACTGCCAGAGTGGCCTACGGATTCCAAATCCCTAGGGCTTTTTTTTTTTTTTTGCAGAAGGAGAAAATACAGACAAGCACCTTTCTCATTCTGACTCTCGTGACCCAGACCTGCCCTGGTTCTTCCTGGGCTGTCCCTCGGCACCCCTTGCTCTTGCCTCTCATGTACAATCATCCCCAGTACCTGGTGCATAGCACTTTCTTTTCTCTACAGGGGGAGTAGCCACGCCCACAGGTTGAGCTGTTCCATCTGCATTGAAGCCCCCGAAAGTGCCACTGCCAGCTCTGACCTCCCCCCAGCATCCACCTTGAATGTCCAGCTTCTCACGAGCACCTCAAGGCATCTTTAAGGCCCTGCTAATAGCTGACCAAAGGAGGCAGTATAGAGAAGTATGGAAAAGCACTGGTGCTCAAGCCGAGTCAGACCACTGAGGTTGGAATCCTGGCTCTGCCAGGCTGTGTGTCCTTTAACCACCTAGTTAACCACTCTGTGCCAATGCTCCCTGATTAGTAAAACATGGATAAAATCACACTTTATAGACTTCTTGTGGAGGTTATGCTAAATAATACAAGCAAAGTCTTCAGAACAATCCCTGGCCCATGTCTGGCCATAACAACAAGTAGTCATTTTTAAAGTCAGTAATATTATTGATAGCATTTCCTAAGCACATTACATGGATTAGTTCATTTCTCCTTAAAACGATCCTATGAGATAGCTGCTATCCTCGTTGCCACTTTGCAGACCAGGAAACAAGGGAATTTACCCCCATGTCGCACAGCTTCCCAAAGGCCTGTCATAAGTGGCGGGACAGGAATTCAAGCCAGGCCGGTGTGACCTCAGCCCACACTCCCGACACCTGCCACTGTCTTCTTGTGAAGACAAGAAGCCTCTGTCCCTTGTACCCCTCCCTCCCCAGACCACAGCCGCGCCTCCACCTAGTAAGGCCACTAGTAAGGCCAATAGTAGGCCGTGGCCTCCGCCAGGCCCCAGGCCCTTCTCGCCACCCTGCCCAGGCAGCCCTCCTCTCCAGCTTACCTGCCTGAGGCCTCCTTCCTGCCCTCTCCGCTCTACCCTCTCACTTTCACTGTCCTTCCTGCTGGAGGCGCCACAGTGGCCTCGGGGACACACAGAGAGAGGGTTTCTCTTGACACCCTGGAGGCAGGGCCCGCAGCACACAGCAGGTGAGAAAGCGAGACAAAGGGCTTCCAGTGCTGTAGCTGGTGCTCTTGTAGCCGCTAGAGACAGGGATTTAAACCAGAGACTTCTTCAGGAAGCAGACAGGCTGGCAAGATCCGGCTCGGCGGACACGTCTCTTACACTGGGTCGGGGAACAGTCAGGATTCTCTTTTCCACTTGGGTGAATCTCTCTCTGCTTTGAGGAAAGGACTAAGTGTCACTGAAATGGAAATTCCATTTTACAGCAAAGTGGTTCCAATCAACTGGGGAGAAATAATACTAACTTTCCCCCAGCATCCTCCACAATACCTCAACTTGGAAAACTCCTACACATCCTTCAAAGTCCAAGAAAAATACATTTTCTCTTTTTTTTTTTTTTTTGTGGGTACCGGGGGGTCGACCTCAGGACGTCGCGTGCCAGGAGGCGCCCGTGCCGCTGAGCGATATCACCGGCCCCTTTTTCGTATGTGGGTTCCGGGAGTCGAACTCGGGCCCTCGCGCTTGCCGGGCAGGCGCTTAAGCCGCTGAGCCATCTCACCGGCCACATTTTCTCTTTTGAAGCCTTTCTTCAACTCTCACTGATACTTCTCCTTTTTAATCATGTGGTAAAACATGGTGGTTATGAAAATAGTTCAGCAAATGTCCAACATTCAAATAGTTGTTTCACTATTTATTAGCTATGTGGCCTTTAGCACGTTACCTTGCCTGTCGGTGCCACACTTTCTTCATTGGAAAGACTGGAGGGGTGGTTTCCCAGCTTCTTACAATTGTTGGGAGGATTATGAAAGAAAAACTTACAAAAGCATTTAGCACAAAGCCTGACACTCATAAGTATCCAGTGACTGTTATCTGCTGAAATTTATAGCCATCAAATAAACAGGGGTATCTGGAAAATTGTAACACCCATCGCAAGCAGTGGGTTTCATTTCCAAATCAAAAGAAGGTATGGTGTTCCTAGAGTGGCTTCTGTTCCTCTTAAAGAAAAAGCATGGTCACACTTCCTCACATCCTCTGAGGAGGTCAGGAAGCTGTTCCTGCAGTGTGGGGATGAGGAGGCCATGGAGCCGAGCCCCAGTCACACGTTAAGATTTGACCCAAGGTCCCGGGCATGTGGTCGGATCCGTGCAAATAAGCGTCTCCCCGAGGACCACTTTGAAGAGGAGGCGCAGTGAGAACCTGGCCTGTGATCGCTGCCTGCCAGGAATTGGTTTTAGAACAGAAGAAGGAGAAAGAGAGGGGATCACAGTGACGAGGGCCTGGACATGGTCACAGCTCTTTACAGTGTGGCTGACCAGGTGACGGCAGGAGAGATGGGCTCAGTGGGAGGAGACCTAGAGTCCACTTAAGTGACAAAGGCTTTCTCTTGCCCTCTTCCCCTCTTCTGAGGGTCAGGGGTCAGGCCCATTTGGTAAATGAGCTGTCTTGAGGGGACTTTAGGGTACAAGTTTCTGTTCTTGAAGAGCATGGGCCAAAGGCCCCCAAATTCCTGAAGCCCTGCAGGTGCCAGCCAGCTCCTAGCTGCCTTCGTGGTGCCTCATCTGTTTCTACAACAGCTCAGCAGCACACAGGGCCCTTCGAAGGGACAGCTGTGGAGGTGACCGTGATCCCCACTGACAGCTGTGCTCTCCCTTCCACGAAACCTAGAACCAGCTCCAGCCCCTTCCCATCCCACCTCTGCTCTGCATCCACCTGTAGGTTCACTGACATGACATTGTGTCCTCCCTGACTCCAGCTCTGGGAGATGCCTCCTCCACCCACGCAGGGCGTGTCGCTCAGTTGGAACTCCAAAGTGTAACTGGCTGCATGCTCAAGACACCATCACTGCCCCACTGAGGCGCTAAGGAGTGAGCAGGGATACAGGAAGTGGGAGAAATATCCATCTCGTGTGGATTATCTCACTCAAGCCCCTAAGCCACCTATGGGGTGAATTCTGTAGTTACAGCTCAGAACAGGGACAGGGTTTCCAGTCTTAGGTTGATTACAATGTAATCGGCACTACAGCACACTGCCGCACAAAACAAATAACCACCCCGAGCATTTATTGAATCAATAACGTGTACCGTGGCTGTAGCATCTTTCTCAACTGGAGAAGAATTAATTCAGTTCCACTCCTGATAAGCTGCCCCAAGCATGTGTTATTATATAAGGCAGTTTCCCTAACCAGTTGCCCCAAGGCATTTCCCACAGGTGTACTGACATGGGACTTGCACCTTAAGACAGGATGAGTTTGCAAGGAATTTTTCTACAAGGAACCATTCCCAGATGGTTCGGAGTTCAGGCACCCACTTCCAAATCAAATACACTGCATCGCACACTCCGCTCTGTACAAGAACAAACATTTCTTCCCTCTAAATAATTCAATGTCTTTTAAAAGGGCATGAGTTTTAGTTTGGTTTGTGTTTTTGCTTTAGTTCTGGATACTGTATACCTAGATTCCAGCTATAAAGAATTGACTGACTCACATTTCATCTTGGGAGATAAATTAACTAGACATCAGTTTTAAAGAATGATGTTTGAATAGAGAGCAATAAATTTCCTACTACAGAAAGCAGAATAAAAATATATAATAGAAAAGAACTCTCAAGATCAGGGCATGAAGCTCGATGATGTAGATGTTACAAATTGAAATGAAGCCTGATCCCAACCCCCAAGGAGTGGAATCAAATTGTCATAATCTCTCCCAAGCAATTGTGCAGATGATTGACAATGTTCATAAGGTAGGAACTCGGTGAAAGCATCAGCAAAATCCCTAAATGTGTACTTCAGAGAAGGAACTCTGACTGGGAGCTTTGGAAGATGAGATTGGTTGATGTCTCAAGCACATCAGGCACAGAGGTTAACACTAGTTAGGGGAAGATGCTTGCGCACCCAGGACAGCTCCCCAGGGCACTGCAGTGGCGCCTTGGTATTCATCTGGAAGGCTGGACAAGTACCGAACAAATGTTTTGGCGGGAAGACTTAAGGAGTCACAGCGCAATCAACATGGACAAGTTCTAGCTTGTATGTGGAGTGCCAAACAAAAGCCAAGCACTGGGACAAAATTGTCACATCGAAATACAGAGAGTACCAAATTTCAAGGAGTTTCAAGCCCATCAAGTACCAAGGTATGACGGTAGTTACATTGCCAAGGGGCCCATTGATGGAGCACCCAGGAATATTCAGCAGGCTCTTCTCTGTCTCGAGAGAGTTGGCTGTGCTAGGTTCACCTGTGATAGCTAGTGCCCACGTCTGACACCTATCAGATGCTGATTGAGTTACCAATGTTCCCATTGTCGTTGGTGTTTCCAGGATGGCTGTGCCTCCACCCTTGGCAGGAGGCACCTCCAGGGTGGCACCTCCATGTCTTCCGATAGATTGAGAGCCTTGAATTTTCTAATTTGTGGACTAGAGTTCACTTTTGTTTTCATGACAGGAATACAGGAGTGGCCTTGGGTAAAGGTTGAGAGGAAATGAAAGTCATATAATGGTATAAGAATTAAGAAATGGTCTAAGAAAAAGTAAGTAGTGTCACATTGTCAGCTCCCCAGAGGAAGACTACAGGACCCACTGCAGCATTTGAATGGTGACAAAAGGAAAATTGTTAAGTAGTTAAACAAAAGATTTGACATTTTATTGGAATCGAACCTTTTTTGTACACATGCTACCCCTTAGGAAGCAGAAGGGAAGTGAATTCTTCATTCAGAAGATGGAGATGGCTGAGAAATGAAGCCCACTATTGCTTGCCCCCTGCTGACTCTTGTCCCAGAGAGTGTAGTGTCATCCAGGGTGGGAGTTCTTGAGTGTCCCCAGGCTAAGCTGCCCATTGTAGCTTTATGGCTTTTATCAGTGTGATTAAGGAAATAGGGCAGATTTAGTAGCTGTTTGCATGCTAGTGGTGGTACAAACTGCCAGTGGATGGGAGGGGTAAAGGAAGATGGGAGAGAAGTGAGAACGGAGGAGAGCACGCCGCTGTGGGTAGGTTGGGGGGCGCTATCGGCGCTCTTTCAGGGGGCAGCAATAGCTCAGGAGAGTTCAGGATTATGAAGCCAGAAGAAGAACAAATATCAGGATGGGGCTGATTGTCTAGGCTTCATTTAACTACAAGTAAACAGATTTTGCCAACAGTGGATTATAGAACAAATACTTAATCAATTTGCAGAAAGTAACTGGAGGTATCCAGGTAGGATCCAGCTGCCATCCTACTTACCACTCAGTACCATCCCACTCGATCTCCCTCAGTGCACCGGCTGCTTCTCCTCTGGTTTTTTGCTTCATGGTTTCAAGATGGCTGCTGCCCCTGAAAAACACACTGAGTAAGAATAGAGTCAGAATAAGCAATAGGGAAAAGATTTGAGTTCCTTTCTTCTATCAAGCAAGAAAATCCTAGAAGCCCCTGTAGGCCTCTGATGACCTGGGAGGAAGGTGGAAGAATAGCTGGCTCATCAGTTTGCAGCAAGGAAGGATGTAAGTGGAGAGGGGCTTTATGTGGTCCACTAACAAGGCCCCTGCTGTAGAATCAGCGGCACTGTTCACCTGGGCATTAAAGTACTTCCTTCATGGTTAACCGCCCCCCCCTTTTTTGGTACCGGGAATCGAACTCAGGACCTTGCACTTCCCAGGCAGGTGCTTGTGCCGCTGAGCTATATCCCCAGCCCCAGCCCCTTTTAATAAGCTAAAAAAAAAAATACTCAAGATTAAAAAGAGCACCTTCTCGTAAAGGCAGGAAGCAAAGATTTGGCAATCTTCAGCCATGCTATTTCAGTTGCTTAAATTGATAGCAATAGTTGACACCCTGTGAAGATCATTTAGCTCATGTTTTTCTGACATAAAAGTTAGGTCCGGACTCATTTGTAGTAGAGGTCTCAGTTTCTAAGAATCAATCATTCGGAGAAGTTGGTAGATTTTGTGAATACACTGCAGAATAATTTAACTAAGATGTTTTATGTAGTTTGAAGCCCATTTACCATTTTCAATTAGTCCAAGACCTCTGAGTTTTTCTTTAATGCTGCTTTCCATGAGTGTAATGTACTGTGTAAAAATAATTTGTTTTGAACATGTCATAGCATTGAGCTAAAATCACATTAACACTCATCTAAGAAATTACAAAGTTATTGTCTTTGATAGGAAAACTTGGGATCCAGGGCTATCTCACCTGATGTTTAGGAGATGCTCTCTGAGTTTTGATCAGGATATACTGGAGCACCCATGATTCCAAGCTGAGAAATGGATTCAGAAAGAAAGATGGCTCAAAGGTCTTGGAGATGATGAATCAGCTAGTTTCTCCCACTATTAATACTTATAATTTGAAACAGAATAGACTTTAATTTCGTGCATGAATTAATGAATACTTATGATAAATGCCTTTAAAGCACTTTCTAGTGTCTGATCAAAAATTGGAGTTCTTCAGATCTATTAATTCCTTTCAAAATGGAAAAGCCTGAAAAGGTTGAGTCACTGTGTTGCTAAAGTGATATGTGAATTAAACTGTTCGAATTCTCCCTTGACCCTTAAGATGATAAAGCCATTTGCTGACAAGACATCGCACTTAAATGTTTAGTAGAGATTACAAATGTGGTGTCACTTAGCCCAAGTGGAACCACTTGCCATCCAAAATTGCTGCAAAAAAAAAAAAAAAAAAACCTAGTTAATGTCTTCCATGGCATCCTCTTTTAACTCTTCGTGTTGCACTTATTTCTACCTCACATTTATCATTCGTTTATTATGTGTTTCCCCGCATGTCAATGTAACTACCAAGAGAACAAATACTGTATGTGTCTTGTTTTTCACTATGTTCTTCCTCAGGGCCTAGAAGAGGGCTCTGAATAATGAGCAAATATTTGATCAAAGTGCCTGTGAATGAGTGTTGGTAACCTTGAGTAAGGATGTGTGTAGCATGTGCAATTTTTGGTTGTCATTTAATAAGCTGTTCATGGCATATTTACCAGAGAAAAAAGAAATACCAGGTAGAGATGAATTATGAATGGAAGGGTAATTGTGAACCAGGATGATTCAGCTGTCCCCCACCTCATATCATTCAGTGTATCTCAGGAGTGTCAGTATTCTCAGCTCTGCACAGAGCACCAGGAGACAAGGTGGGCAAGGGAAAATGATTCTGAGGGTGTTTGCTTGGGACCTGGTTACTCTTCTGGAATCTTAATATGACTACATCTAATCTCAGTCATCCACTTCCTCCTAAAGAAGATGGTCATTAAAAGGACTAAATATCACCACCCACCCAGGCCAGTGTAGCGACCCTCTGAATTCTGCTAACTGAGATGGTGTGTGACCCGGACTCCTTACACATTGACTTCAGATGGTAACTGAAACAGGACTTCAGCAATGGTGGAGAGTGACAAACTCATAAACCGAAGATAAAGACACAACTGGTTTCCTTCTGTTTAATGAGGTTACAGAGCGAGTGGAGATTTTAGGACTTAGATGAGCCATTCTAGAAACTTGAGCTCCATAAGGTGAATGAATGTCAGCTGCCTCCTCTCACCGATGGTTTTCGGTGGCTCTGATGACACAAGATGCTATGGCCGCTGTGTTGGCACTTGGAGGAACTGGGAAACAGACTGAGCCTCTGCCTCCTCTTATCTTCAGTCGCTCCATGAACTTCAGGAGATGCTGCCTGCGCTGAGGGCTGCCATGTGTGGCCTTCCCTGGCTCAGCCACATAGAACTCCAGGGCAGTGTACATAGGCCTTCCCTGTCCAGTGGAGGGACCTGAGTGGGGGGAGCTCAGTGGACCTGCCCATTCACACAACTTCTTGGCGACAGCAGACACAGGTCCTCTGGCCCCAGAAGCAGCTGTGAGTTGTTCCCTACACATCTTCCTTGGGATCTGAAAATATTCCCCAATGGGACGGGCAGGACCTGGGCAAACCCAGAGGCTCCTCCACACTTTCAGCTGTGGCAGCTCTTTAAAGCGTCCACACCTCCCACCTCTCCTCTTTTAGCAAGACAGAGTAGTTGCTTTCCAAGAATCGAAAATTTTCTAACTTGGCCAACAAGACACATCTTGAAAGAGCTCAGGATCACAGGAGGCTGCAGTTTTCACACTGTTTTCACTGATTCTCACTCTGGATGCAAATACTCAATCACGACTGACTGGCTGAATGATCATGGCTCCTGGGATGTGAGCTCCATGCCCTGTTCATCTCTGGAACCTCATCCTAGAGCAACACCTGGAACCCAGGTGCTCAGGGAACAGAGGGAAGAGAGAGAAGCCATTGAGTTCGTCTAAGCCCTGACTTCCCATCTTTAAAATGACAGTAATAGTGGTACTTTCCTCATAAGGCTGCTTGGAAAATTACATATGATAACCCACATACGATGCTTAAAATAGTGCCTGGCACGCAGTAAGTACTCAGAAAATTTGGCCGACAGCGATGACTAGGATCTCAATGGAGGAGGAGGAGACTCTGGCAATTATTTCCTGAAACCCACTCTACATCAGGCACTGTGCCAGATACTAGGGAGCCAAAGATAAACGTGCAGGATTTGTATTCCGTAAAGCTTCGTATTTTGATCTATAATTCATTACATGTGTTTCTTCCATTAAAATTGTAGAGTTACATATAACAAACTCATCAAAGACATGTGTCCCCCTCCATGTTTTGCTTTACTGGCCCTGTATCTAGAAAACAAAGGTCCCACAGGAATCTGTTTTGCTTCTTCCTCCTTACTGATGAGCGCACTCCAAGCCTCAGGTCAATGTCTGCAGCGTATGAAGCATCTAGGCATTTTCACCTCAGCAGACAAACACTCACCCAGAGAGAGCACCTCGTAACTGACCGTTCTGCAAGTTCTCACACTGATTGTTATGAAAACACAAAGAGAAAAAGCCTAAAGCAGCTCACTCCTGGCTCTCTATAGCATCTTCATTTCATGAGCCATCTTCTTCCTCTAGGAGGAAATTCCGATAATCCTTATCCCTGCATCTTTTGAATTTATTTCAGAGAGTACCCCTGACAAAGGGAGAGAGAGACAGAGACAGAGACAGACAAAAACTCCGGGCTGGGCTGACTGGACTTTATCTAAATGCTCAGGACTGAGTCTCGGCACCCCGTCGTTGCATGAGTGCACCTACACAGCTGTCTAGAGAATGTGGCTGCCAATTTCCACAGCAGCATCTGCTGCAGTCACGATCCTATAGCTATTGTAGTGTGATTCTGTATGAGAAATGATTGCTTGTGAAGCCCTAATAAACATGTGGAATCAGAATATACATCTCTGGTTAGAGGGTTGAAAGACCCATGAGTCCCTTTGCCCGTCTCCTGGTACCTTGTGGGCATCCCTGCCAATTTGCAGAACTCCAGGGAAGACCAAGGTTGGGAGGAAAGAACATTCTGATTGCCTGCCCCAGCTTGTATCATCCTAGGGCAGGTAGGAGCAGACTGGGCACCATGACTACCTTTTAAGCCATCCAAAAGGAAAAGATGCAAGTGAGACCTTCACCCAGGAAGCAGTTGAAGGGAGAGAATCCAGCGTGGACTGAAAACATGGCATGTGCCAGCCTACCACTTAGAATTTGTTGTATCTGCAGCAGCCCAGAGCTCCATCACAAAAGCACCCCTGGAGCCGTGGATGGTCACTTCCCGCTACACCAACGAGTTGCCTTTCCAAGGTCTCTGTCCCATCCCCACTCACCCCCCCCCCCGCTCACACTTTGGAAGCCTTTCTTGTTCACTATTTCTCTGTGAAGCTTATGTGGTAAGAGATAATACTGGATGGAATATTGCGTAGACTGAGGTAAACTAATATAAGAAATAGTGGGCTATTAATTTTGGAAAGCTCGCTATGCTCCCTCAAAGATAAAAAGGAAGAAATTAGACATTTTCAAAAATGGTTTTCCAAGAATGAAAAAAGAAATCCTTGGACCTAGACAAAAGCTCTCAGAATATTATTATGTAATGTCTGATTTTCCCCTCTCAACTGTGGTTATTTCATGCATGTTACAGACGAAGCCATTGTATCAGTCAGAGACCAATTTCAATCCCAAGGTTGATTACACAGTCATCGCTCCCCAGCCTATGCGCCATCCCTCTGTTCCCCGCCCCTGCACTCACACAGCCACTGATTCACGTGAACAAGGATTTGGCCTGATTCATTAGTGAAACAACCTAATGAACACTTGGTTGCATTTAACCTTTAGCTGCAATAGAAGTCTCGGGGTTGCCATAGTAATAGGATATTAAATCCATGGCGCCTCCCTCTCCCTGAGCAGCTCCAGTGTGCTGTCGCACCGTAGCAGGCTTCAACCTGGGTCAAGTCAGAGCTGTGATTTCCCTGTTCACCATGGAGTTCCTGGCTGTGAATGAAATTTGCAAAAGGTCATTCTGCTCCACTGTCATTAAAATGAATGCAGCATCTACAGTGTAAAGTGGGAGATAGGGAGGTGACTTGTCCCTTTGGCCATTTGATGACTTAAGAATTAAAAGACATCAGGAAGTCACCTTGTATGAATTTCAGCTCTAGGACATCCCTGAATAATGGTTACATGGCTGTTGCTTGATGCCACCATTAAGGGAAATTGCAGTTGTGGAAGTGGACAGCTGTTGTTGGGCTTCCTCTGGACACAGCCCCTGTCCTGCTGAGGGCACACTCTCTGCTAGGTGCAAGTTCATGACTAGAACATGTTCCCTGCACTCAGGGCTCACAGAGAAGGGGGCAGTTACAAAAACCCCACTTGGATCACACCCCCACCCCCAAAGTAACTCTCCATTTAGCAAATCTGCTCCCCCAAAATGCCTGTCTCCTGCTAATTCTTCTCCCTTTCCCTCCCTTCCATTGTTACTTTTGGAACATTTGCCCTATTCTAAAGTTCCTCATGTCCTCAGTCATCTCCCTAACACACATTTCCTCCTCACCTATAGAGAAGCATGGGCCATCCCCAGCTAACCTATGGTGTACAAATACTGCTACCTTTCTTTCTCCTTTCTATTTTTCTTAATTCTCCTCTCTTCTTTCTTTTCCTCTTCCTTCTTTCCATCCATTCATTCAGCAATTATTTACAAAGGACCTAAGATACGCCCCAGCCCTGTCCCAGGCACTGCAGATACAGCTCAGAGCTACATTCTACTGGGGGCCTGGAGATAAACTGTGTACTACGAGGAAAGCATACAGTGGGGCACATGGTATGTGCAGCAGAGGTCATCTTTTGCTTTTCTTTCTAAGTGGTGTTTATTTTTCCCCCATCGTCTCACCCCCAGTATTTGAAAGCTAAGAGGTGAGGCCAACACTCTGGAGGACTCCTTGGGAGATATTTCTCCTGTCACTTTCTTTCCTCCTTCTCTGGAGTTCAGGCCATCTGATCACACTGTCTCCCCTCCTACCAGCCTCTGGGTCTCTTCCCACATTCATGGAGATTCTGCAGCTCTGGTCCAAGCACAGTTTCCCTATGTACCCTTCCTCCTTCCTGTATGAGGTTTGTGTCTGAGCTGAAGTCCAGCTTCATGACTCCCGTCACACCAGTGATGTGTATCACCCCTTCGCCTGAGCAGGCGACTCAACACAGCACCCTAAACCTCACTAATATCCCAACTTCCCCAACTCCAGTGTCTCCTCCCCCGAATCTCCTCACAGCCTGTGACACTCTGTTCTCCCCTCTTCCTCCTTCGTGGACCCAGCATTCCCCTTACCAATGCCACACACATCCCCTTACCTGCTACCAGCTCTCCTCCTGGCCCCATCACATTCTAGAGTCAAGGACCATCCTCACTTTCCCCTCAGCCCTTAGTGCCCATGAGCCCCTCTTCCTGTTCTGTCAAACCCAAGGTCCTTATTACCACAACCCATCTTTGTTCTCCCCTCTTGTTCTTGTAAGTAGGTAGTAAGCATATTAGCCCCAAACATGCATTTCTCCTGGTCCCCAGAATCTGTAAATGTTTCTAAGTAACCAAAGAGACCTTCCAGATGCAATTAAGTTAAGGGTGTTGAGATAAAGACAACATTCTGGATTATCCAGATGGAGCCAACAGGATCACAAAGGTCCTTCCAAGAGGGATGGGGGTACCAGAGTTAGAAATAGAGATGTGATGATGGAAAGAGAGAATAGAGTGATGCAACCACGGACTGAGGATGTGCACAACTTCAGAATGCTGGACAAGGCAGGCAAGGATTCTTCCCAGTGTATCCAGCAAAGTCAGCCCCACGGACTCCATGACTCCGACCTCTCACCACTGGAACTGTAGAATAAGTCTGAGTTGTTTTAAGCCATTATGATTGTGGTGATTTGCTACAGAAGCCATAGAAACGCATCCAATGTGCCAGCACCTTAACAACAGAGATGTGCAGGGACCCTCGGCCCTTCGGAACTCCACTCTGGCTAGGCCTGGTTGCTACCGTGCATCTCTATGCCATTGTCACCACCCCAGCCCACGTCCTCTTTCCCAGCACATCGAGGTCAGCAGGCAAACCTCTGCTCCTCTGATGGTGTTCATGGTTACACTTGTGTAGCTCCTTTCAGGGCAAGCCATGACGATGTTCCTTAGGGCCAGGCACAGATGCCTTCTGCAGTTCTATGTCACCTCATTTGTGAATGGTGACAGAAAGCCCAGAGTGATCTATAGCCAACCCTTCGTCCGACCCACTGGCCCAAAATAAATGCTTCAGAAGAAGTGACCTCTGGTATGTTTTCTCCGCAGATGACAGAGGGGCATCATTTATGTTCTTAAGGTCCACCTGAAAGCTTTGGAGATGGAGGTACCAGCATTTCAGTAGGGGGAAGCAATACATTTTGACTGCTCATATTTATCCTCTGAGAGGAAAAATGCAGTTTATTATTGGGCTTGATATGACCTTCCCTGGGCCCCAAGGAATTCAATGACTAGAAAGTGTTGCTGAACGCCAGGAGGCAAAAAATGGTTAACTGCTTTGGAAAATTTACTTTTATTTTTAAAAACATGGGAAATACACTTTAAGTTCCTAGTTAGTTTGAACTTAGTGGTTATTTATTTTTTACTATAATATTTTTCTGTTTGGTTTTGAATGTGTCTATTTTACCATAAGCAAGACTCTTAGGATGTTCTCAGATCAGAGAACAGAAATCTGCTTTTTCTGCTTTTTCTGACGCCAAGTACAGAGATGAGACTAACATTTCATGATTTGTAATGCTTTGCTAAGTAATTCCCTGAATAAGCCGCAGCAGTAATTACTAGCTCAGAAAATTGGAACTTTTGATGCTCAGCATATAGAAAGTATGAGAGATGCCTAAAAATATTTGTTAAATGAGTGAGAAATAGGTAGACATAGTAGAAATCAGTCTGTAAGACAAGGCTGCAGCTGCGATTCTCCGTATGGCTGCAGTTCTCTCCTTGCCTTTGTTTGTGGAGTAAGCTGAGCATGCTCATTTGTTTGTGTCTAGGAGAATCCTTTCAGTGCATTGATTTGTGGTTTTCAGGGTAAGGCAGTTGTTTCAAATATCTCCATCTTCCAATGGATTTAGCCACTATTCTTGCTTAATTTGCTAAAATAACCACAGCACTGGACCAATCCATCGCATTTATCTTTAATAACCAGTTTTAGGGTTTTTCTGTGCCATCCCTTTGCTGTTAAGGGACACAGAAATCTGCTCTCAGTATATTTCCTGCAAGCAAATGTCTTCTTTCTTGGCTTGATGAGAGAGTTGCAGAAGGAAGAGAGTGGGAAGGAAATGCAACATGTGGAAGAAGGTGTTGAATATGTGCATTTGGTGGTAGGAGAAGCTCTAGTCCAGGGCCAATTACAACTTCCTGTGCTCTCCAGAGACTGGATTCAAATGATCTGGAGTTTTCATGCAAGGTCGTCTGTGTGCTGTGACCTGGAGCTGGCATCCCAAGTGTGGGCAGAGAGGCCACTGCCCACCATCAGCCCAGAGCAGGTCTCCTCCTGGGCCGGGGTCAAGCATAATGTGAGGTCCCTCTGAGGCATGGAAGCCTGCTGAAACCCTCCCTGATGAGCTGCCCTCTGGATTGCGCTCCTTAGTGGAGCCCTGTTGCCAGGCCCAGAGTTTTCCTGTGATCATAGTTACTGCGTGTACCATGAACTCTACACTAAAAGACATAGGAAAGCACACACACTCGCATACGAACACTGAAACACTGTCTGTCTCGCGCGCGTGCACACACACACACACATCACATTTGAAAATTACACAAAAGAAAGAGGAAAAAATAAAAAATGAAAGGCCTGGATTCCTGCCAAACAACCCAATGTCCTTCGGTGATTAGAAGCATTTCCTGTCCTCGGTCTGACTGCCCATCATTTCCCCCACCCCATCACCACTGTGGCCTCAAAGCATGTGCTCTGCCCCACTCTGCCTCCTCCTCGGAAGGCCAAGCAGCAGCTAGCTAGTGCTAGGACCTCCCTGAGTGGTGGTTGAGACTCCCTTATGGATGAGGAAACTGTGGCTGAGGTAAAGTAAGAAACGTGCTCCAAAGGGAATGGCTCTCAAATGGCAGAGTGGGCACTGATGCTGCCTCTACACACTTGGGACATTCTTTGGGGCTGGAGAATGATGGACAAGGATCCTCCTTCCTGCTGTAAAATAGAATAGGGGTGGGTGTTAAGCTTAAGGGAAGCTGTTAGCCTGAAGTCCAGGAGCCACCACCTGTCACTCTGGTTGTGGGTGGAGAAAGGGTGAGTAGACTTTGAGGCCCAGGCAAATGCTGTGAGCTGCCCTGAAAGCCTCCAAGAACGTTCTGTAAGGCGGAGTTGCATGAGCCAGGTGGCAAGGATTTCAGGCAGCACCACCATGCCCAGCTCCCAGGTTCTCTTTAAGACCTGTTGAGTGAGACCAGTGACTAACCAGAAAGAAAAAACAAAACAAAGCCCAGCCTTGTGATCTCTACCTCAGCATCCATGTGGACAGAAGTGGTCATTCATTATCCTGGAAATACATGGCCTGCAAACAAAGCGCATGGACCTGCATCAACAGAAGCATGCAGTGTCTCCTCGTGTGCCTTCTAATTTTACTAAAGGCTGCTTCTAATTTTACTGAAGTTCTTCACTCCCATTTTTGTTAACCTGGGCATCAGGTGTGGTTTCTCCTATAAATCTTTGCCACCAAGAGTTTCATTAGCCTGGCTAGAGAAGGGGAGCCCCTGGGCCCAGCACTGTAGACCTGATGACTAATGAGGAAAACACAGGCTGGTCTAGGCTCCATGAACGTGTCAATAGCTCCTGTCCTGTCACATTACGCTTGTTTATGCAAGAAGCATGCCACCACCGAGAGTGCCTAAATGCCTTTATCACTTGGCATCATGATATTGGTTAATAGTTTGTAATGATTTTTTTCTCAGTGCAAAACACAATCTAAAAATATGAATTACACTTAGTGACTCATTGAAAAGTATTTTTATTTTTTGGCATGGGGGAAATCAATCTTTTTTCTACTGCATATTTTTCTATTTTTTTCTAGCAAAGTTACTGTTCAGAGCACAATCTGATGGACTTTCCTCTGCAAGGTGAGAGGTTTCCCAGAAAAGCAGCCCAAGGCTCACTGGCCCAGTGCAGAATAAATTGTTCAAAGCAATTCTAAGGGGCCTGGGTAATAGCCCAGCTTCCATGCGAGTCTGCTGAGGTCCTCCCGCCTCACAGCCCCAGGTTAATAGGACTTTCCAGTAACTAAACTCACTCTGCCCCAGGTCCAAGTTGAGTCCTGTTGGAGTCAGGCCATGTTACATTATGGAAAGACCATTGGGATTTGTGAAAGAAGGCTTGGGATCAAGGCCCAGCCATGTGTTGGTGAGCTTGTGACCGTGGCTCTGAATCTACTTCCCATTTGTGTGATGGGAATGTTATGCGAGAGGGTGGGATCCTCAAGAATCATTGAAAAATCAAAGTATTCGAGTCCAGACTCCAAGTCTAACCTGGAATCCCTCCTCTACACCTTTCTGCTCCCACTCAGTTAAAAACCCCAGGATACGTTCAGCATGTGGGAGTGAGGAAGCCATCAGCAATTACGGGCCAGGCCTTTTCCCCACACCCAGCCTTTCCCAGTCTCCACCCTCTTGCTGTCTCCCCTCAATCCATCCTCGTCTGTCCCCTCCTCTCTGTGTCCTCTGCTGCAGCTGCAACTCCAGCCAAGAAGATGCTCTCATTGCTCTCTTGTCCTGTGACACTGCTCATGTCTGGCGTCCCCACAGCCACTAACCCCATCCATGTGTCTTGCCTGTGCAAGAAGAATGGGCTCTTTTCCAAGCACTGCTGCTGTGTCACTGCCTTTGAAACCTTCTGTGGCTCCCCATTGCTTCTGGAATATAAGCAGTGTCGCACTACGACGTGGTCCAGCCCCTGCTCCTCTCCTCACCCCACGCCTCCCGCTCACCTGTGTTCACTGCGCTCCACTCTGGCCTCTCTTGGACATGCCTCACCCTCCTCACTGCACAGGGGTCCTTGTCCTGTTCCCCCTGCCCAGCATGCTAGTCTGAGTACCTCGCACCCAAGTCCGGGTGACTCTCAGCCTCCAGATTCAGCCCAGCGTCCCATACTCTGATCAACCTTTGCCATTCCTTTGTGAAACCAAAGCCTCTGACACTCCCACTCCACGTTTCCCACAAATATCTCCCACATTATGCCTTTGCTGGTTGGTGTCTACCTTCCCCACCTCACTGCACCCTCTGATGTGTGAAGGTAGGAATTTTGCCTGTTTTTCCCACCATTCCATCACTTTTAAAGATAATGCTTGCCCTTCCTTATGCATAGGAGTCACTCAGTGAGTATATGGGAAACAGATGAGATACAAAGCATGTCATTTAGTTTAAAATTTTTGGCATTGAGTTTGTGTCTGTTGAGAGCTTAGTGTGCACCAGACACAGTGCTGAGTTTGCTTGTAAGCTCAGTTGTGCTAACACAAGCACATAGATGCTCATGAGAACCAGGTGTGTGGCTCTCTTCCCGACAGCACCTTCAGTGCCATTGTTAGCTCCAGATCAATCGGCCATCATGGAAATATTTACAGCACAGATAGCAGACTGAAAACCAGGTCATGTCACACTGCCTCGCCCCAGAAGAGCTGGTTGGTGACCCTTCACCAGCACACCACTGCCTACAAGTCTTTGGTGGCAGTACTGTTCTAAGGATGTGGTATTACAATAATGACTCAAAACTTGAATATAGTTGATATGTCAGTGGAAAGGAGAAAATGGGGGAAATGAAAAATGCCACTGGTGACAGGTTGACACTGCTGCCTGACCCCCAGCCTGCTCCCTTTTACTCTCCCTTTCCCCCATGGTAACAGATGCATGCAAGACTACACTTCCCAGCCTCCTTTGCAGCCAGATGGAGTCACATGACTGAGTGTGGGCCAGTGGGCCCTGTGGCTACCTCCAGGGACCCTCTTTTATGCAGTGTTGGCCATCGTCCCTTGATCCCTTTTTCCTTCCTGCTGGGTGAAATGTAGGCATGCAGGTAGGTAGTAGTGGCCCTGCCCAGAAGAGCAAGAGATGGAAAGAGCCAAGTTCTTCCCACATCAAGGATCCCACACCAGCTAGGGGTGCCCAGTCCCAGACGTGAGAGAAAAACAAACTCCTCTGCTTTGTTTAAGGACTTTCTGTCACAGCTGTACTATCTGTCGAGAAGGACAAATGTGTGTATAAGTGTACACGTGTGTGCGTCTGTGTATATACATGAAATATATGTGTGTGTATGTACAGGGTGGGGCATATTGGACAGATTGTGGCATCTAAGAAAGAGATCTCAAACTATATCTGTTAATAGGCTATGCGCGAAGTGTTCAGTATTTTGTTTTTTTCATTCTTTCCATTTAAATAGCCATAAATCTTACCTATAATAAAAGCTGGCAAGATAATCAGATCAACCTTCCCGCCATCATTAAGCTTATTCCTTGACCGCAGATTTGCTATATTTTGTGCTGCCCCTTTTCTTCCCGGCCCGACCCCTCTTCAGGCACATACTGGGGCCTCTGTAGATGTCATTAAGTGAGTGCGTGTGTGGCCTCATGGGCCCCAGTACTAACCCTTTACTGAAAAGGGTTTTTGTCACCAATCTCACTGAATATCAATAGTCTAGAGCAGAGGTTCTCGTTGCTGGAGAACTCACGTGATCATCTGGGAGAGATGCTTCCCCTGCTTTCCCTGGAGACACTGGACAGTGCCTGGAGGGGCTTTTGGTTGTCACAACCAAGGCATGCGACTGGCATTTAAGAGGCGGAGGCCAGGGATGTTGCTGAACATCCCACCGCACACAGGGCAGCCCCCCCCAAGGAATAAGGTTGCACCGCCCTGTCCCGGTGATTACCAAATAAAACCATAAAGGAGAATGTAACAGAAATGATCTAAAATTCTGTCTCACTGGTGACTTCCTGGAGAGATTTCACCGCACATGTTCCTGTTTATTGGGGTTTACAACGCATTGCGTTTGTTCTCGGGAGCTGTCTTTTTAAAACATGGATCAGACAGGGAACTGCAGCATGCCTGAGTCCATGCTGTGCTCTTGGCCGTGGACACCTTCCTGCCTTTCTCAGAGCAGCCTGTGGCATCTGTCTGAGAGTGAATCGGTTAGACTTCCTTGGGCTTCATTCCTTCCTTGGGTTTATCTCCCTGAAAGGACTCGGAGCATTAAATGACCATCAACCCGTGTTACCCTGAGTAACGTAATCCACAGGTAAGTTCAGATGTCTGACAATAAAAAGAAAAGTTGGCAAACTTCTGTTGACTTTGGTGTGTGCAGCTAGGAGACCTTCCAGAGGTTTTCAAGGTCTGGGGTGAATGTATGATTTAGACCACAGCTCTTCAATTGTGACATTTAATCCATAGAGATAAATCATCGTGCACCACTGGTAGGGCTCGGTATGGATAAACAGGCCTAAAATAATTATGCTTAAAACTCCATCAGAGCCCCCATCAGAAAATCACCACAGATTTTTTTCTTCGATGTAGGAGACTAGGATAGGATGATGGAACTGTTTCTTGGTCGTGGTACTTGTGCCAAATTAAATCACAGTCAAAACAACATAACTTGACCTTGGCTGTCCTTGAGGAATGGTGGGCACTGCTTTCTTCTCACAAAGAGGCTGGAATTCATAAAGATTAGGTTTTGATTCTCACGTATTAGCTGTGTGACCTTGAAGAATGCACTTGATCCTGCTGTGCCTCCGCTCTGTCCCCTGTCAGATAAGGAATCCTAATCCCTGCCTCAGAGGGATGTAATTAATATTAAATTAATTAATATCTGGAAAATGTTTAGAACAGAGAACAAGCTCAGCCTAACACGTGCTTGATTAATAAAATAAAGGCTTCACCCGGTATGCAATGAAGCCATAAAGAAAAGAACTTCCCTGACCACTCTTAGCCCCACTAACCCAAGCCCTCTTGATACAATATGCTCTGATCTTTCAGCATGTGGTCAAAGGGGGTAAATTAATATGGAATTCAGCTTAGGAGGAAAAGCGAGAGTATTTGTCCTGTATAAATGCATACCCTCCCTCCAAGGCCTCTGGCTTCTGCCTTCTCAATGCCTCGTCTGTCTGCTCTGTCCCCTCACCCTCTGGTCACACCTGAGTGCAGCTTCCTGCCTCTCGACTGCACCTGCCCACCCTGGCTGATCTCCCTGCAGCCTCCTGTCCCACCCATTCCGCACCCTCAGAAGCTCAGGTGATCCCTAGGACAAAAACCTGACCAGACCCCTGTCCTGCTCAAAACTGTCAACACCCAATAAGCAGCAGATCCCCAGATCCAAGGCCCTCTGTTTCTCCAGGAACAGCACCAGGGCCTCATTCTGAGGCTGCTCTAGGATCCCATAAGATGAACTGTCTGGTCTTTGGTATCACCATGCCCCACCACCCTAGGGAGTTCAGATCCCAGGACAGAGGGGAGCCAAAGCTCACGTCACTGCCTACAGCTGAGGCACCAGGTCTGCAGTGCTGACTTCTCTACCCATGGGCAACTGAGGCATCAGAGCCCCTGCAACCAACACATCTGAGATGGCCCAGTGAAAGTACCCATGCAGGGCTGGGGCACGGCTGGCTCTCAATCGTCATCCGCAATGTCCGGAGGGATGTTTATTCTTTTGCCGACAACCTGGAGTCTTCATCCCTGGGCTGTTAAATTCAGATTCACTCATGAGTTCAGTTTCAAAGATAAAAGATAGGTGACATCATCTAAAACAAGCTATAAAAACAAAATACTGACGGCTAATAGACTCCTTCTACTAAAACCCAGGTAGAGCACTTTCTTCCCCACAAATCCATATTTTTAAATATTTTCTCCATTTCACAGTTGTACTCCCCACAAAGGCAGAGTGGTTGCCTGTAAATATTTTTTACACATTCCTGTATGTTTGAGATTATGCCAGAAATTCCACGCAGCAGTGACATTGAAAGACAGAGCAGCAATCTAAACTGCAAATATTCACCGAGGGTAGAAAGCCTAGAAAAACTATTGGGAATGTTAATCATTTCCAATAGAGAAATTATTAGAGGGAGCACATTTATCATATGCATGTTCATTGCTAGCTCAGAGCAACCGACACGGTTTCTAAAGGAGAAGGAGAAAAAAGAAAGACTGCAATCATCGAAAATATCCAAGACTCAAAGTGAACAATGTGTGCAGCCCCGCAGCTTCTCCCGAGTAGCCACGTGGCCTCCAAAAGTTAGTGGAGCCCGGCCTCAATCTCTTCCTCTTTAAAATCAGGACAATATCAGTGACGCCTGCTGTACTGGAAGGAATGGTGTTGGACACATAGCCATTACTTAGGAGAGAGAGGCTGTTATTTATTATTAGGTAATTCACTGTCACCGCCTTTCAGCTAGAGACCTGCGGAAACCTGCCTGTAGTCTCCCCCAGAGCAAACCTCAGCAAAGTGCAGGGCTTCGTAGGAGGAGCGTGCCTAGAAAGACAGAGAGTTTGAGCTCCCATTAGCTGCTTTTAGGAGGTTCATAAAAGTGGAGTCAGGCAGTGTGTTAGACACTGTTGGGGAGCAGGAGTGACTCTGTGACAAGGTGTCTTCCTACAGCTTGTCTCTAGGTGGGACAGACAGGAGCAAGGTTACAGCTGTCACTGGCAGTGAAGCCATGGTAACCTGACAACCAGGAAGGAGGTGGTTTGGATGATGGCTAGGTTTGTCTGATCAGGCGTTGTCTGTGTCCTGACTGTGAGTGTCTTTATGAGGTATGATAATATATATATATGTATCATATAATATATATATATCGCCACTGCTGAGTGCTAGCCAATGGAAAGAAGGCAGGGCAGGCTGGTAAAAACACTACAGTGTGTCCTCATCCACCCTATACACCAGATCTATCACTGTGTGACTTCTGGCTCTGCCCCAAAGTCAAAATGACCATGAAAAATAGACATCTTGAATCGATTCAGGACATGGAGCCAGACACAACAACACAACTAAAGACACTCATGAAAAATCACTTCCAGAACTTCAGAAAGTAGCAAGAATGATAGGGTAAGTGTCTGAAGTGAGTAGAGGAGTATTTTGAAGGGTATTAATAGCAATGTGCCTTTTATTGTAATAAAATTTTAAAAATTTAAACACTATATTTTTGATTATACCTCATATGTCTGTTAAAAAGATAACTGTTCAGTTACTTGAAAAAAACCCACAAGATCTTTACAATTGGCAAAAGAAAAGTGCCAAAGAACATCAAGATCCATTTTGTTACATCTATATAAAATTCATACTAATATTAAATATTTACAATGACTCTTACTGGAAAGTAGAGTTATGGATGGTGTTTATTTCCTTCTTTTTGGTCATTGAGATTTTTCTAAATTGTAAGAAAGAAACATGAATAACTTTCATGATCAATGAGCATAATTTCTCTGTGTGATTTTGCATGTTGTTCTTTACAATTGGGCAGCCACTGTAGGAGGCCCTACGCTAAGCTCCCGTTTCCCCTGGTGTGGCTGGTGACTGTCGCAGCAGTCACCAGGATGCTGCTTAGCATCCGGAGGGTTAAACACCAGCATTTGCCTGAGCCAAAACAGGCAGCATGGGAGATGTGGAGGCGCCTTAGGAATAAACTGTGTAATGACTCAGTGCTGGAAAATGTAGCTTCCAAGCAGCAATGAACCCACCTCACGTCCCAGAGGAGATAATGTAGGGTATCCAGAAGGATGGATTTATGAATGAATCTTTGCTGAGGGTTTGTGTATGCAAGGTTTTTTTTTTTTTAATATTTTTAAATATTAGCTCATCCCTCTGAAGTAGGGGTTAATACTGGAGCTTCATATATAAGGAGGCTGGAATGATGGATTTGCATGGTTTGGCCAAGGTCACACAGTAAGGGCCAGAGGTCAAATCACAGTGAAAATGCCAAGTCTTGCTGTACACAAGCAGAAGGGGCCTGGAGGAACCAAGCCAAGCTGGAGGAACACACAGGCCCGCTCTGATGGCTCAGCCCCATGTCCCCATGTCACCTGGATCTTAAATCTGGCTTTGTTACTGATTGTTTTAGTGGACATGAATTGTTTATTCTGCCTGGGGCTTACTTTCCTTATCTGCAAAGTGAGACGAGAGAGCATTTGAAATTCATATGCCACATTCCCTACCAGCCCCAGAGTATGGGATTCTGTGTGAGTATAGACAAGCTTTTCCCAAAGACCTTCACGTCCTCTCCCATCTCCAGGAGCTGTTCCAGAGCTGCCGATCTTGTAACTCAGCCCCGAGACCCAGCCTCAGAGGCACAAAGAAACCTTTGGCCAGTGTCTTTCCAGATGTTAGTGCTTTGCTCCTAACCACATGTCACCTTGGGAGACCAATGATGGATGAGAAAGATCCGGATCTGTCCCAGAAGACCTCTACACTGCAAGATTTCTTCTTTTCCCTTTTCTTTACAGATCTATCAAGTCAATGCTTTATCTTTTCCATGACATGAGGCTTGTATTTTCCTGGGCTAGATGCAACAAAAGGCTTTGCAAATGATCAGTGACACCTTGAGTTACAGCTGCTTTCTAAGATTGTTCTTTAGAATCTCTAACTTCACTGGGAATAGGGAAATCAGAATGTTAGCTTAATGCTTTGCCAGAAACACATGGCGAAGATGTGGAGTGTTTATAAATGAACATCCAATGATGTGCACTTGGTAATTTCATTCAAAGATGTAAAGGAAAAGATATTATAAGGGACATTTCTGTTACTTTGTCAAATGTGATTCGCCAAAATATAAAATTTCAACCTATATTCTTGACCTTCAGGGATTTATTTCAAGATCATATGGCTGTTCCTAAACAGCTGAATTATTTAGTGAGATTGAACTGTCAGAGACTTTAAAATAAAGCCCACCAAAATACCAGCCACTCTGCAGTGCTACAGCTGTCCAGGCCTCAATCTGCATATTTCATCTCAGCAGACTGAAGCTCGCAACTGAGAAATAGCTCAGAAAATACTTACCACCTTCCACGCCAATGCAGAAAGGAATTCATCCATCCCAAGCTGAGAACCTGGTATGGGGAGCAGTCTGCCCCGCAGGGATGCGCTGCACAGCTCAGGGAGTCACAGCCATTCTGAGGCTGCTTCACCGCTTTAGGCCACACCTCTGAGAAGGTGGTCAGGGGCTCCTTCCTCACAGGTGTTCAGGCCCAGGTGAGGTCCAGCCAGGAGCAGTTTGGAGCACTGTGCCCACAGACAGGACCAGCAATAGCAGCATATTTTTGATGCAGGCAGAATGTTCTGCAAAGGTTTAATTTATACATTTCTGACCTGAACTGAATGAAATTAAAATTTCCAGCTCATAGGGAAATACAGGTTTCTAGCACCTCTCTTTTCTCAAAGAACTAGAAATAAAATGAAGAATTCAAAATGGTCATGTTGAGGGCCAAGTACTTGAGGGGCTGCGTAAAGGGACCCTGGGCACCTGCTATAGAGACAGACGGTGATAACAGAGGGTGAACGGATGATGACGGATGATGACGATGTGGTGGTAGCTATGGTGATGATCGTGGCAAAGACAACAGCAGTGAGGATAATGATGGCAAAGAAACTAACAACAATGAAGATGTTACTATAGATCTGATGACAAGGATGATGGTGATGGTGATGGTGATGGTGATGGATGGTGGTAGTGGTGGTGGAGGCTTACATTTGTGGAGCCCTTGCTGGGTGCCAAGTAATATGCTAAGCACTTAAGCCCTGAACATTCACTATCTCATTTAATCTTTGGCTCCACCATATGAAGTATGGTAGATTTTTCTACTTTAAAGATGATAAAATTGAGACTCCAAGGCAGTAAGGAACTTACTCCAGGATAGTATTTCTTAAATTTTGTTGTACATTGGAATCACTTGAGAAGATATCTTAACAATCTTGACCCAGTGGTTAAGTAACAGGTATCAGGTTGCCCAGCTGGGGTGTGGCAGACCCAGATTTAAAAATCTCTCACTCACCTCACCATGCAGCTTCCTGTGAGACCCCAGGGAACAGTGCCCCCAGGGCCCCCATTGTCCATGTCCCCACATCCATGCCGTGCTTAGGGATGGTACACAATGGGTGTAAGCAGAATGCTCCCAGAGGAGTAGCGCATCTTTTGTCAGGCAGTGTGCTGGGACCAGTTTGAATCTCTGTCCACCAAATTAATTGCCGTTTCATTCACAATATTCTATTCTAAGTTGAGACTATGCTCATGGTTATTTTTGCCCGAAGGCATAAAATTCCAACCAAATATCAGCTGCTTTTTAAGTGTCTGTAATTGTTAGGAGCCCAAGTCCCTAGAGATGGAGATGGAAAGCAAGATGGATGGGAACACTTCCAGGTTCCTAGATCAGCGAGCCAGAGCTCTGCTCTGGGGGAAAAACAAGTTCAGATTTGAGGAAGTATCCCATGATGCTAACAATGCGTCTATTCCCAACGTGCAAGTAAGAAACTAAGGCACTT
The DNA here is from genome assembly GCA_028451465.1 of Erethizon dorsatum. Classification (NCBI taxonomy): domain Eukaryota; kingdom Metazoa; phylum Chordata; class Mammalia; order Rodentia; family Erethizontidae; genus Erethizon; species Erethizon dorsatum. Next base: position 146,230,132 of record CM051825.1, on the reverse strand, counting down.
CTGTAGAGCTGGTGATGATTAGCCACGTTCCCAACCCAGTGGGCGGGATGTTTACAAACGAGGTCCTTCCAAATTAAGACTTTGCCCACCATGGATGAGTTATGTTTTACATTTTTAATTTAATGTTTGAGGTTTTTCTGTGGCAGTGGAGTCTGACTAGACATGTTTCCTACCTCCTTCCGTGCCATCTCCTACTGTCTCACTTAATCGACATACAGTGCAGACACAGGGAGTACACACAGTGTTCCCATTTTGCAGATGAAGAAACCGAGGCTGTGAGGGTTAGGTAACTGATACAAGATTAAAACCTCAGCATTGCTTTCGCCCCCCTGAGTCATTCTTACACAGAAGAAGGAAAAGTTGCTTCCTGAAGTCTCCCTATGTTTTCCCTAAGAAGAATTTCTGGCCTAGAAAATCAGACACTGTCTTCACACACAGCCTCTATCTTCGCACATGTCTTTGTCACTCCAGAGCAGCTTTATAACCAGGCTGCAAACCAGAGGCTGCCAGGACCCCATGCTCATGGTTTTCCTTCCTCCTCCCTTTTCTGTTTGCCTTAGAACTCGGAATGGATCCCTTTGTCACGTGGCCGAGTAACACCAAATGGCTAAGATTGCTGAACTGAAGAGTTACAGTCTTTGACCAGCATCTAACATTTTTCAAAAAGCAGGGGAAATGTTTAGTCTAGAAAGGTAACTCCTGGTGCCTGGCCTTTGCTGCATGGGGATGGGGAGAGACAGTGAGGTGGAAGGGACAGGTGTCTGCAGATCAACCTAGACATTGAGAGGTTCAGGGCCATCTGTACCTAAAAGATTCCCAAAACCTTTTTTCTCCAAGACCTTGTCAATTGGTATAAAAATGCACACATATGTGCATTAACTAAGCTTAGAAATGGACCCTTAGCTTTCGGTCCGCAGAGCCTATTTTAGTGGGAGTTGCTTAACAAGATCAGGTTCTACCATTTGGCATTACAGTTCTCTGCCTCTGGTTTTGTAAATAGTTTAAATTGTCCCCAGCATCAGAGAGGAAAATAAGGGACAGAAAATGAAAACAGAAAAGAGGCCCTTTCTTCTGAACAGCAAAAGTGAAGCCATCGAGGGATTTGGCACTGGTCCCCTCAGTGGGCATTTTGTACCCTTTCCACCTCTCCTCTCTCTGTTGCTAATCAAAGGAGCTGGAGCTCTTGGGGGGTGGGGAGCTTTGCCCTATAATACTTTAAGGTTCAGTGGACTTCACCGTACCCTGTGACAGCATAGACAAATGACAGAGACATGAACACTTTGTGTGGCTTCTGCGATGACTTTATTAAGGAAAGGTAAAGGTAACAATTCCCACCCCAAGTCCACAGGCTATGCTGTTTGGGCCATTAAAAAAGTTCTGTCTTTATAACAAGTAAAAGGTGGGGACTATGTTTACCTTCATCCAATCAGGTCTTTAGCTAAGGCATTTATCAGTTTCTCTAGTGTGGTACTTTACTGCCACCTGGTGGCAATATACCTGCATTGAAGGTTGAAGAAGTAAGGAAATCTTTGAAACACCACCCCTACACCTCTAACCCTGCCCCTAAAAGTCTGGTAGTAATTCATGTGGTAATCAGTTCGAAGCAGATGAATTAGAGTGGAGCCGGACTGTGAAAATCCTTGACAGACAAGGAGATTTTCCCTTCACCCTGGGGCAATGCTAGAGCTCGGGAGGCTGGGATAGAGCTGCATTCAGCATCCTACGGGTTACCATGCAGTGACAGGCCCCAGTAGCCAGTCAGGGAATATTACCTGGTATTGCTGTTAGTGTCGACCTCCTCTTGGTCACCATTTAGAGAAAAGATAAGTGTCTTAGTCACTTTCTCATCACTGAGACACAAAACCTGATACCTATCATTTAAAGGAGGAGAAGTTTACTTTGTCCCACATTTTTAGTCCATTGCTGGCCAACTCAAAGGCAGGGCAGCATGGCAGAGGGGCTAGCAGAGGAAAAGCTGTTCACCACACAGCAGCCAGGAAGCACAGCGTGAAGGGACAAGCCAGGGAGGGAGATTTATCCTTCCGAGTCACCCACAGTGACCCGCCTCTTTCGACCAGCCCCACCTCTTAACAGCAAGGCAGCTATGACACCCCCATAATTTAATCACCTCCCAAAAGGCCAGCCTAAGAGTGCATGACGCTCTTGGGGAACATCAAGATATAAATCACAACAGTACATTTTCCAGGGAAAGGTGGAGGGATGGGAGGCAGTGGAGGTCCCTCCCTGCTGGAGCACAGTGGGACGGTGACCTTGAGGGAGAAGGAAGAGAGAAAGGAAGAGCAGAGAGCATGCAAGGGGGTTGAGCTTGGTGGGTGCAACATGCAGAGGTCGCAGAAAATGGAAGAGGGGTCTGAGGGAAGGTTACAAGGATGTGGTAACTTGGAGGTCGTTGATGGCTTTTGAAAGAGCAGCATGTGGGTGCAGAGTTCTTTCCATGGAGACAGATAATTTTAGACAAATGGGAGGGTGAAGAAACAAAATGTTCCTGGGCATGACACTTGCAAAGCCTGCAGTCCTCGGCAGACCAAAGGCAGTGTGGTCTGAAGCAGCTTCCACATGAACCTGGATTTCACATTTCTTACATTCCCTGAGACAGAACTAACCTCAGTTAGAACGTCAGGCCTTTAGGGACAGGGGCTTGAGATGACTCCCTGAGCTGCAAGAGGATTGATTAGTCAGTAGAAGTAAGTGTTAGTTCTGTGGTAAAGATCTGATGATACCACGAGAAAAACAATGGACAGTCAGAGATCACTGATGTCCCTGGCTGCTGGGCACAGGGGACGTGGCTATGCTGCATGGCCACACGCCTTTGCCACTTCCTTGGGGCCCAGGGTCAACCTGAATGCAGAGCAGCAATGGGTTGACTTTTTGGTAATGTGCCTGCTCTGTAAATATCACTCCATTTATCAAAACAGGAAATTAATTCTCCCCTTTGGTCCTGTGAACCTGTACTTATAATTGTTGGCATTTTACCTCTACCAACTGTAATTTCAGAGTCCTTTATGGTTCTAAGTGCACAGGATCCAGTTCCCACACCATCCTCCCTCTAAGAATGGTGTACCCAGTAATCACCTCTTAAATTTAAATTCCTCTTTTGCAGCTGTCTTAGTTACTTTCCCATTGCTGGGACAAAATACTTGATACCCACAATTAAAGGAGGAAAGATTGTTTGTTTATATTTTATCTCTTTAAAATAAAATTTAATTTAATTTAATTTAAAAAAATAAAGGAGGAAAGGTTTATTTTAGCTCACAGTTTGTGGAGGTTTTAGTCCGTAGTCAACTGGTTCCAAGGCAGGGTAGTATGGCAGCAGAGAAACAGTTCATGGCATAGCAGGCAGGAAGCAGCAAGTCTTCTTTCTTTCCCTTTTTGTTCCAGCCAGGCTGCAAGCCTATTAGCTGGTACCACCCACACCAGGGAGGATCTTCCCTCTTCAGTAATTCCATCACCTACACCCAGAACTATGTATGCTAAACCAATCAATGGACTGATCCAGTAACACACCTATGAGTGTATGAGGCTTTGGGGGGGACATCTAGATACAAGCCAGAACAGCAGCTCACTTCTGTGTGATCTTGGACAAGTCACTTTGCCTTGTTGGGTCTTGGTTTTTTCTCCATAAAATGGGGACATGGATGCTGGAACCTACTTCACAGTGTTGCTTTAAATAATAGGAGTTAGTGGAAGTAATGTGAAGTGAACCTCTGACTAGAGCCTGCTGCATTTAAAGTACCTATATAGGTCAGCTTTCCAATTGCTAGGACAAAATACCAGACACCCACAACTTAAAGGAGAGGTTGAACTTGGCTTATGGTTTTCACCAGGCCATGGTTGGTTGGCTCCAAGGCAGAAACAGCATGACGGAAAGGCTTGGCAGAGGAAATTTGCTCACCTCAGACCAGCCAGAAAGCAGAGAGAAAAGGAAGAGCTGGAGACCAGAATCTACCCTTCCAGGTCACACCCCCAGTGACCACCCCTTCCAAGCAGGCCCCTCTTCCTAACAGCACAGTCAGCCATGTACTTATCAATGGGTGAATCTACTGAGTATAAGGCCCCGTGATCCAATCACCTTCAAAAGGCCCACCTCTGAACACATGAGGCTTTTGAGAGACATTTTAGAGCTAAACCATAGCAGTTCCCTAGGAGTGATGCCCTTCATTAGTATTATTTTTTTAATGCAGGTACCGGGAGTCAAACTCAGGGCCCTGCACTTGCCAGGCAGACGCTGTGCTGCTGAGCTATCTCCCCAGCCCCCTCATTAGTTTTTGATGGTGAGAAGACCTCTAATAGAAAGAAGGACCACTGGACACCTAAATCACCTATCTTTACCAGCAGAGTAGAAACAAATCATTTTCTCCCCCTGGCTCATCATCGGAGGTGTGGAAATAAATGTAGACGTCCAGCTGTGTCCCAGATGCAAGCCTCTGGGGAGGACAGGCAGGAGTACCCATTACAGCCCCCTGTAAGTGATGTCATGCCAGTGGGATGGACCAAGAGGCATTTCAGGAAGCTCCTACAGGGCAGCTGTGGGAACCATAATCCTGGATGTTCTTTCTTAACTATTCTTCAAAGACTGCAGTGGGTGTGTCGTGTGGAGCTTGTTCTCTGAGTTAGAATTACATGGGCTTGGGAACTGGACAAGTAACAAGCAACTCAACCTCCCTCAGTCTCCCTCTGTTCTTCTGTAAAATGGGTAGCGCCAGAGAGGAGAATGGACCCCAGTGGCGTTTGACTCAGTGCTAGCACTCTGTATACTTTATAGGCATGCCGAACACAAGCACCTCTTCACTGAATTGAAGAAAGCACTTGAAAATCCAGTTCTTTGGTAAATTTGGTAGACAGCTTAGGACTTGAAATAGCAGTTCTCAAGCTTGCACAAGCATCGGCATCAAACAGAGGTCTGTGAAAACCCACACTGCTGAGCCCCCAGTGGAGCTCCTGCTTCCCTAGGCCTGGGTGGAGCCTGAGCATCTGCATTTCCAACCGGCTGCCAGGTGCCATGAGGCTCCTTGTCTGCGGACCCCATTTTGAGCACTGCTGGCTTCTGAAGCAAAGGAGGACCATTTCTTTTCTTACTGATGCTTTTCTCCCCCAATTTTTGTTTTCAAATTTGAAATTTTCATGTGCAGGGTTAATTCTGGATGGAGCATGTCTGTGCATCTGGAGTGCAGGAATCGGATGCCACTCAGGGATTTTGCTCTTCTGTTTAACCTTGGTTCACTCCAGAGGACCCGTGAGTGTCAGGGCTGGTATTTCAGATTCTCTATTTGTGCCAATCTATATATGACTTAGTGTCTCTACTGCCTGATCACAAGACCTAGGACACAATCTGACACATTCCAATTCGAGACTCTGAAACTATGATTACTCCGAAGATTAGAGGAGGAAAAGTTATTTGAAGTATTTTCTTAAAAATTAATGTTTCTAATCAACCTCGAGACAGTTGGTAGTATGTCAATAAATCAGATAAGGTTGTGTTTGTGGTTTTATTGTGCCTTTGATTTAGCTGCCCATAATTAGTTGCATAAAACCTTATTCCTACATAAGATGATTCATTCCATCATTTATTCACTCATGTTTTCAGCAAGTGTTTATTGATTATCTACTTGGTACCAAGCTCTATTGCTAGGCTGTGAAAATAGAGACAAATATAGACACCATGTGTTCAGGCAATAGAAACTTTATAATGAGTTTTCAGTTAAGAATGAAGGCGTTTATGATTTTTGTTCCATGTGGCACCTCACTTGGTTACATATTTTTGTTTGGTTGATGTTTTGTTGCTTGGTTTTGAGGTGCTATTTATTTCCTATCATCATTTGTAAGGAAGCAATACATAATAACCAGGTTTTTTAGGTCCCCATTAAGATGAATAGGATATTTAAAGAAGTTTTCAATTAAAAAGAAAAATTAACATCTAAAAATGTAGGCATAATGGAGTGTGATAAGGAACAATAGATTTTTAGTGGGGAAATTGATTTATTTGGGATGCCTGGAGATATCTCCCTAGATGGGGTGATACCCAAGGTGGGCTTGGGAAGGGGAAATATTATTCTCACATTAAGTATTAGTTTGACCTCCTCCCCTGTGGCTGCAGGAAAGCCAGCATCTGACCCATCTGACACAGCTGTCACATAGGGCTTACATCCAAATCCATGGGGAAGCAACCCATTTCTGATGCTTCCTACCTTTGTGCCTATGGCCAAGATCACTTAATACTTTTAAGCCTGTTTCCTCACCCCTAAATGGGGAACAATTCCAGATGGAGGCTGAACAACAATAGAGGATTATTGAATGGAGTAAAATGAAATAACATTTTTTAAAACACTTAGCATAGTGTCTGACATGGTATAAGCACTTACTGAAAGTATGTTTGCTTTAGTTATTAGGATCATCGCAAGGTTGATTGGTGCCGTATGATACAAGGTGGATCAAGCCAGGTCTGGGAAAATGAACCTCTTTGTGGCGGGGTGTCTGGTTAATGGTTGGGTCCTCCGAGCCTCCCGCAGATGAGGGCACTGTGATTTGACTGGATGAATGTTCCATGCTGCATTCTGAAATTTGTTTGGAAAGGAAAGCCCTTACCCTTTGTGCTCCTATAGAACTGGGCTTCCACATGCTATACATTGGTTCGTAGCCTCCCAGAATTAGCTTGGTCCACCTTGGGTTCCATATGTGATCTGTAATGGCATGGTGTTTGTATTTCAGGGTTGAAACTGGCCGAGAGTCTGTGGTTCCAGTTTAAAATGGCACCACGTGGTGCCTTCTACTTTCCTAGGTGGGGTGCGCATGTAGGCACCTCAGTGCACATGATTACAGGATCTTCTCTTTTTTATCTTTGCAACTTTACCTCTCAGGGCCTCTCAGGGACGTGGATGTGCCATCATAGCTATTTGTGGAAAAATTAACTCAATCTATGTGCTTTGTGAGACACTGAGAATTCTCCAAAAGAAATCCCACTTAGCAAATGCAAATATTCAAAACAAGCATATGAAGGGGTGATGGTCTACCTCAAGAAAGAACCTCTGCTTTTCAAAAACATGAACCAGATGATGCCTTTAAATTACATACTTCCTTTGGCATGGCTTGTGTGTGTCCAAGAGACTGATTTGAAAGTGAGCTGTTTGCTTTATAAGCTATAAATTCTCAAGTAAGTCTGCAGGACACCAAAGTGACAGTTTTGATTACCTTTTGTAACTCAAAAAAACATCTATTCAATATTCACAATGGAAATCAGTCCTGATTATTCCACTATGACTTTGCTGCTTTTATGTCTTTCCTTCTAATCTGTTCTCCTGCATCCTATTGCATCATTTATTTTACTTTTAACTTAATCTATCATAAGCATGTCCCAGAGTGTGCACACTCTTTACAATTATAATCTTTAATGTTACATAATGGCCCATCAAGTAGCTGAGCCTAATTTATTTGGCCATTTTCCTGTGGTTAAACATCTAGGCCATTGATTTTTCAGACTTTTTTAACTGCAGAAAGTATGTTTAAAGAATCTATAGTAGAACTCAAATATGTTCTATTGATTCTTTGGAATTACCTTTGCTTATTTAATTTTCAAACATATCTTATGAAATAGGACCCATTATTATCTTACTATTTAATGTGAAAATTGAGGCTCAGAGGGCTCAAGGTCACAGACTTCGTAGGATACAGACTTGGTGCATAAAACCAGACATTTCTGACTTCAGAACTAGATTCATAGTTGGTGTGTCATGCGACACCGGTCATGTGGGGTGGTATACAGAAACTGGCCTGACGCTCGAGAGTCACTATAACCCTGGGCCCCTGCCCCTGATGGGTGGAAGCTGGGCCATCAGCCCAAGGCAAATGTTTTCTAAGTATCAAAAATGCAGGGAGCCTGATGTGAACACTGATCCCCTGTGGCTCTAGGGGACAGGTCCACTCACTTCTCCCAGTCGCCTCTGCCATTTTCCCACTACAACCTTGGCTCTGTGTAGCTTCCAGAAGTCACTGTCTCTGGGGATCTGGATGAGCATTCCAGTGCACCTTCCAGATTTTCTCTTCATCCCCAAACATTTGCTCTTGTGAGTTCCCAGCCAGGAGCCCACCTATTGCCATAAGCACCACCCTCCCCGTGCTGGTCCTGGCTTCTGGGTGCATTCTCCACCAAGACTCCCTGTACCAGATCTTAGATCACTAATAACCTTGTCCCTCCTCAGAGTCCTATATGCCAAGCAGGCATTTGGGGGAGTGGGTGGAGCCTGTACAACTGTTCTTTTGCTTCCAATTAGCTTTCCTTTTTTCACTCATAGAGCAGACCCTGGGCAACATCCCTTTTTGTTAATGGTGTGGCTTTCCCTGTGGACAAGTCTCCCTTCCTTTTTCTGTGCTAGCTGGAAACAAGTCACTAATTGAATTTCACCTTCCAGAGCTCCAGAAAATGACAGGCTAGTGCCTCCAATTAATTTCCTAGATGGTACTGAATCCGAGACATGCTGCATCTTGTAAAGCCAGCATGGCTATCTCCCTCTCCATCTTGTCCCACTGTCTCCAGGGAGGCTGGAGTTGCTCTGGGCCTTTCTGATGTGTCTTCCAGCAGGTGCCTTGGCTTGTAAAGAGGTAGGAAAGGCCACATTCCTTTACCCACCAAACCATGATGGGGAGTCCACAGAGTGCTTCTTATTGGTGACATAGCAGCAGGAGAAACCAGCAGGCAAATGGGGACCTCAAGAAGTGGCCATTTCACCTGTCTCTAAACATGTAACTAAATCAAATGCTCAGGACCAAATACACCAGGACAGGAAAGAGATCAGTTGAGAACAGTGGAGGCCTATGTTAGGTCTATGGTTACAGAAATGAGTTACTTCCGGGGGACCTCAAACTTCCATGATAAAGCTGCCTCAGAGATGCATTTCTACATAACTTGAGTAGTTTTGTGTCACCAGAGTGCACAGGAACCTGAGACCTCATGGAAGGGGTGTTCTACCCTTTTGTAGGTTTAGAGTGACTCAAGGAATAGCAGTATTTGAGCCATTTTCAAGAGTTTCAAAATGGGCAAATGGAAGGAAGCGTCCTTCAGAGAGGAGAAGTGCTTGTGCCACAGTCTGGGGGAAGGCACATTTAGGGAACTGCAGGTAACTGGATAAATGAGAAACACATGTGGGCCTGCGCCTACAGGAGCTGAGCCAGTAAGGTGGCCAGGAGGTGGGACACAAAGGTTCTGCATAGCTTGGCTGTGACTTTGGGTTTCTTCCCATAGACAATGTGTAGCCCTCCACTTCCTAGCTTTGTGGCCTTGTCTGCCTCATCTGTAAGTTGGGTGAGTAGTAGCATTAATGCCATAGCGTGGCCATATAATGCACGTGAAACCCTTAGCACCATTTCTGGTCCAAGCTAAGTGTTCAGTAAATGTTGGCTGTTATTGTTGTTACTGGTTTTGTTCATCTTATATTGATCACCATGGAGGGCAGTGAGGCAGAGAGAACAGCAAAGGTCTTTGAAGTTAGCAGACATGGGTTTGAATCCCAACTCTGCCATCACTCATTATATGGCCCCAAGGGATGTCACTTAATCTCCCTGAGGTGTCCTCACCTCCCCTTTCCCTCAGTTAAGGAAACTATGTCCATCCCCCAGACCAGTGCTTGACACATGGATCCTCAGGAATGGAAGAGGGTTCAGGAGACAGAGAGAGAGAGAGAGACGGGAGCTGGGCACAAGATATACCCTTCAAAGCCATGCCCTGGGAGACCTACTTCATCCCAGAAGGCCCCATCTTGCAGAGTTTCCACTACCTCCCAATAGCTCTGCGGGCTGGGACCAAGCTTTCAACAGATGAGCTTGGGAGAAATTTAAGATCTAAATCATAGCAGTCATGCTTGTGGTGACAATTCAAGCACAGAAGTGACTCAGTTAAAATGAGCCCTTCTCCCTCTTTCTCCTGTCCCAACCCTTCCAACATCATCCGTATTAACAATTTGTTCCTCTAGAGATAGTTTCTTTTTCTTATCCATACATACAATACATATCTCCACCCAGGGCTTGGCTTGGCTTTGATTTTACAAAACCATGGAGTTATAGAATGTAGTTTATAGTGTAGTTTGTCTCCCTCCCCCACAAAAAATTGTAGGCATCTTCCTGCGAAAATACGAATTCTCCTTATTGTTTGATAGTTACGGTAGCTCTGTAAGTTCTTCAGCCATCTCCCATCCTCAGGCGCTCTCCTGCTGTTTTGCAAACTGGCAGCATTTAGCAACAGTCCTCTTCCTGCGCTCTCTTTCCATGCCGGTACATTTCGGTCCTACTGGATAAATTCCCAGTTGTGGGATTGCTTATTTCTGACATTCAGTCCCCAGCGTCTGCTGTCTCTTTCTCTGACCCAACCCAAGTGTGATGAGATTTTAGGTTTTTTGCATCATTGCAGCAATAACAAACAGCCAGCAGGATCTGCAGCTCATCTTGTCCAGAAACGGCAGTGTTACCATGCAAAAGCAGGGTCTAATTGCATATGAGGAAATTGCCATTTTTCAGTTAGGAAGTTGCCATTTGTCACAGACATTTTATTTGACATCTCCGCTATGAATCCTAACATAAACACTGTTTTTCCCTCCTTACTAATCTAATTTAGATACTAAGATGGCCGGTAGAAAAACATCGACTTTTTTGTTCTTGTAAATACAGCAAAAATTATGTACAAAAGTACCATTTTACGGTTTTACAAAAAGAGAAAAAATTCATCTTGGTGAAAACAACAGCTCAGAAGATGCACGGGCACTTTGTCCAGTAATGTTGTTGGGCTTTGTGTACAGCCATGCCGTTGATAAGAAACCCATCTTGACCACCTTTTTGATGCCGAAAGAGGCTTTCTTCTTAGTGTGCATCCCCATGGAAAACGGGGTAGAGGGAATGTGATTAAATTATCAGGCAGAAACATATGACTATAAATAATTGACTCATGTTTCATGAGCCTTAACCTCACACTCCAGAGTGTTTATTTCCTTCATTTCAAAATGTTTATTTACTTTTCTCCACTGACTTTAATTAATTTTGCCTTTGGCTCATACACAGGTGAAACTGAAAACTTCTGTATTTGCATTTATCTTCAAGCAAGCTAACTAATTAAACTTTGCAATTTGGCTTCACTGTGTTGTACCAGAACCACAGGAAACATGGCTGACAGAGTCAGAAGTCTGTGATTGCTTTTCTAACAGGGAGGAGGAGGAGTTTGAGGACTTATGATGGTTTCATGTAAGTGCTAAACGTAAAACCTAACTCAAGATTCCCTTCGCTCAACTGCTCAAGGTATAAGAGGAAGGTTCTAGAAATTTCATGTCAGCAGTCTTCCCTGAACCACACAAGTGTAGGATGAATGAAGATAAAAATGGATCATGAGCACTGCTATTTTCAATACTGGTACTCGGCCAGTAGAAGACAGAAATGCCCAAGACATGAGTATCTAGATATCAGCTTGATATACATCAAGTTCTTCCACAAAATCTTGGGGTTTAAAAAAAACAAACACACCATTTTAAGAGGTAGAAAATCACACCTAGCAACATATTTAATTAATACAGATCAGTAGCCAGATTATATTTTTAAAACCCTACAATCAAAAAGAAAGAAAGCAAAACAAATTCAATTAAAGAGATGTAAGTAGTCATTTCACAAACTAAGTGACCAATAAATGCATAAAAAGCTGTTCAAACTCACTATCGGTGGGATCCAAATAACAATTACGTGTGGTTATATATAATTTTATGTCCAGCTGACTGATAAATATTAAGTCTAGAGTTACCAAGGGCTGGTAATAACATGGAAAATGAGACCTTCATTGTCTACTTTTGGGATTATAAATTGCGACAACTTTGAAGGTCAGCTGGCCACTATGTACCTAAGCAGAAGATGTGTAACCTAGTCCCAGGACAATGCTCGCACGGAACTTCAAAGGGAGTTGAGTGGGTGACAGAGTAGGCCTCTGCCCCAGCATGGCTGTGCTCTCCAGGACACACTGTGGTGCGAGAATCAGTTTGCAGAGTGATGCACATGGTATGATTCATTGACAGGGAACTACAAAAACTAGTATGTTTAGAGACAGATAAGAGTAAAACTGTGAAGCAAAGCAATGGATAGTAGATTTAAAATTCCAGAAGTCATTATCCTTGTAGCGGGTAAGGTTCCTGGTCTTACCAGGAGCACACGGGGACTATGGTGGCAAAGCATAGCAGGGAGTTTTGTGAGCCAGTGGTGGGAACAAGGTTTGATTGTGTTCTTCTTATCCTGTGCCTTGTTATCTGCATATCCATGTGTGTGTGTGTGTGTGTGTGTGTGTACATTCTATACACGTACATATTTCTGTGTGTGATTAATATAGAATTTTAAAAAGGAAAGAGAGAAGTATGAGGTAGATGACAGGCACTAATGTTACTGTATTCATCATTTATATCAATAAGTTATTAAAATCATGGCTCATCCAGAATAGACGAGAGGTAGCTCATACATCAGAAGGTTGAATCCAGTTTTCTGAAAGGTTTGGAAAAGCTGCAGCCGGGAACTGGTGGTTGAATGTAGCAAAGATGAGTGTAAAATCTTCTCCTTGAGATTCTTAAAAGCTGCTCACTAAAGCAAGGTGAGACCACCTATATTAAATAGCAGTTGACATGAAAACAATATTGGGGTCTTAGCTGACCACAATCTCAAAAGGGACCTTTGTACAAGTGCCAGCCAGAGAGCTAACAGACAGTGATCACCCTACCGCTGCCAGCGCGGGGCAGTATTGTGAGTACTTCCCCCCATACTTTGATTCAAATAGGAAGTTGAAAACTGGTAGCAGGGTCAGAGGACAGTGACTGGCAATGAGGTTTTGGGCTCATCAGGGGAGGGGAGCTGGAAGGCCAAGCAGAACTAGAGGTTCCCAGAAGGTTCATTCTGGCTCTGGTTTGGTACCCAAGCCCCCAGCGATGTCACAGTCCCAGAAAAGCAGTGGCTGCCTTGTAAGGCATGAGCTCGCGTCCCCAGGTATATTTAGGCAGAGACTAGACACCTCCCTCCCTCTACAGGTGTGCCAAAAATTGGGCTCCATGGCTCTGATGTCCCTCCCACCACCTGGTTCCACAAGTCTCTGAGAATAACCTGAGAAAGTCACAAGGAGAAACCAGGAAACCATTTTGGCTTAGCAGAGGCCAAGAGGGAGGCCCAGGGCAGCGTGGGGCTGACAACTGTGCTCAGAAACTCCCACACCTGCCCTGTGGTTCTCACAAGCAGCCGTGACCCCCGCCCACGCATGCACATGCACACACACACACACACACACACACAGGTGAATCCTTGGACTGCTTGGGGTCTGTCTCTGCTGCCTTTGCCCAAAGAAAGGGGATGCTGTGGTTTCATTTCTTTAACCTTGCCTCAAGAAGGAGGTTGGGGAGACTTCCTAAACCATCCTAAAAGATGCTCAGAAATTACTGAGATGAATTGGATCGGCATGGGGAAACAGCAGCATAAGGGCCCATTCCTGAGTAAGCCAGGACAAGGCCAGATACAAGAGCACGCAGCCAGCTGGGGGAAGTTCGAGGCCAGTGGATGAGCAAGGAAGGCCCGGCTGATGCTGCTGTATAGCAGAGTTCCTTAAAGATTCAGGGAACCCACAGTGAAGATGGTTCATTTCTTCCCATCATCTGTGTCCAACAGGGGCTGGCTGGGGACACCCATGTCACCCTCTCCCTGGGATTTGGGTTGATGAGGCAACCACTTTCAAGAACATTGGCAGTTGCCATGCAGAGGGAGTCGTAATAAGGCACATCCCCACCCTGGCTCTTACTGCTCCTACTCAAAACTGGCACACGTCATTCTGCCCAAGTAAGTCATGAGGCCACAGCTGAATGCCACCAGGGAGGTGGACACAGTCCTATGTGGCCAGAGGTGCCCTGGAGGTGTCTGTGGGAAGCAATAATGACCACTACACTCAGCATGGCAGGTAGGGGCAAGCACCGGGATGGAGCAATCTCACCAGACGTGAAGGTCCTCCATGCCGTGTTCGAGCTTCCACTGCCTCTAGCAAGAGCCACTGAAGGACGTTAAGTCTGGGAGTGACACAGTTTGCTGCTCATTTCAGAAAAGTTGAATCGGATCCAGGGGGACAGTGGTCATTCATCTGTGGCACACATGTTTATATAGATGAAAGAAGGCAGCCGAGGTCCCTGTCACATTTGAGAAGGGAGGGGCAACCACCAATCAGCAAGTGAAACAAATGAGCTTATGATGCTTCATATGATGATAGGTCACAGAAATAGAAGTTAAGATGGGATAATGAGAGTTTGGACCTGTTTGGGAGAGAGACAGCAAGCTAGGAGCATGGAGTTGAGAAGAGAGGATGGGTGAGCCAGCTCCAAAAGAGCAGATGTAAGGGACCTGGTTGACCCTGTTGGGTGCTGAGAGAGAGGTGATAAGACATGCGCAGTGCCAGGGCAGGAGGTGCCAGTGAACACAGCTGGCTCTGAACTGAGAACTGGAGCAGCTCTTTTGAAGCGCTCTGTCCCATAGACATGGTGTGACACTGACTTTTCATAGGACAGCAGGTAACAGAAAAGGGACTCAGCTGGTTGGCTGAGATGGAACTTTTCACAAGGGCTTCAGTAAAGATTCACTGTCCTTTTAGCCAATAAGCGCGACTCAGACATAAAGGAGGAGTGAGGTGCCTGATGGCCGTGAAGTGTAGGGGGATTGTTGGGACCACGCGAAGTCGACCTCCCATCACCAAGAGTTATCTGGCATAGATACAGGATGTTGGGTGCCTTCCTGCAGGGAAGGATGACCTCAGAAACCAAGTTGCCTCTTGTTCTCGCCTCCCACTGCCCACGGTGGAGCAGCACAGCTCATCGCAGCTTTGCCAGCTGAGGAAGCATCCGAGACTCTGGCCTCTGCCGCTCCCCTGGCCCCTAGGCACTGTGGTGCAAAATCTCTGCTGTTGCTATGTGCGTCTGCTGGAAAGGCAGACAGTGCAAGAAAAGAGGTTGCCTATGGTCAGCTGTTCAGTCCACTATTCCTGAGCCTGGTTCCCTTCTGCTGTACCCAGCAAGTGCCATTCCACAGCACACACTCACCTCCGGTGTGCATGTCTTACCAGGCAGGTTGCCACTGTCCCCTCCCTCGGCCCCCATGTCTCTCCCAGGCCCTTTCAAGAGTCCCGTCTGGGAACCAGCTAGGGTCCTGCTGTTTCAGTTCATGCCAGAAATCACTCAGTACCAGGAAGGGAGCCGACTGCCATTTTAGGGCATCTTCAAGTCATGTGAGTCACCTTCCTTTCCATGACTGGGACAAAATTCCTGAGATAATCAGCTTTTAAGGAGGAAAGGTTTATTTGGCTCATGGCTTCAGAGGTGTCAGTCCACTGTCATTGTGTCTGTTATTTTGGGCCTACAGCGAGGTGGCACATCATGGTGGGGAAAAGATACTAGAGGAAACTGCAAAGAAAAAGACCAGATAGGGCCAGGTACCCACAACCCCTTCAAGGCCACGCCCCCAGTGACTTCACTTCCTGCTGTAGGCCACACCTCCCAAGGCTGCACCACCGCCCCATGGCCCTGCAGGCTGGCAACCAAGCCTTCAGCACATGTGCCTTTCTTTGGCAGACACTTAAAATCCAAACTATAACAGGCCAGCTCCTTTCTTTCTTTGCATTTTTTCCTCTTTTCCCTTTCAGACTTCCATGGAGGCAGGAATTGCCCTCATCCCCACAGTCTGCTCTGGGCTGCCCCAACTCTCCCCCTGCCAGTGGTCTCATTCCTTAGAAAAACCACAGATCCAGGATGCTCTGGAACCCCAGCCATGACCCAGGCACGGCAGAACCCAAGGCAGGTGGAGGCTGCAGCCCATCTCTGTAAAATTTCCTTCTCGGTCCGGGAAGAATGCGGCCTGGAACTGCTGACATTCAAGGAGAAGTTCTTATTGAGCCTCTGCTCTCTGTTAACCCTAGAGCCTCTTTCTGCTCAAACATTTTGTGGTTCAAAGAGAAAAGAAAATACACCGTGCACATTTTTCTTTCTTTAAAGATTGGAAAGAAATAAGGAAAAAGCTTGCCTTGTCCATGTTTTTATAGAAATATAAAGCATGTGTCCTCCATGACAGAGATATTTCTTTGCCTCCAAATCCCACAGCCCCTGATAGAGCTTAAACAGGAGTGGATGTCACCCATTCATATTCCTGAGCCACTTCACCGCACTTCTGAAGAGATAACACAGCTTCCCCAGGAGGGAAACCTTGAAATTTAGGAGCAGCAAACTGAGTGGGCCTG